>JACEFO010002063.1:0-1200000 GCA_015342445.1 Digitaria exilis | reverse complement strand
TAGCAATGACGTCAAGACTAGTAAATATGAGCAGGAGGTATTTGGGTGCAGCATGTAAGGCCTCCTCCAACGGGCGAGCGTGGAGCCAGCTCTTGCGTTTTTTAATCGGTGAAACAGTACATGGAAGCGCGCTGTAACACGCTAGTCGTGTACGTTCTCCAATGCTCTCCTCTCACTACCCTCTACTGTGCGGCTGTTGTGGGACCGTGTTGTCAGTTTTCTCTATATATAGTATGAGCCAACGGTTGGCTCTTGTTGTTGGAGAAGACCTAAGACTGATATTGTGGAAGAAATTAATAAAGTTGAGCAATTCACATCTCTCTTTCTATTTATATATTTTTTTAAGAAAAAGTTATTAGCATATACCAATAGCTAACCTTAACTTTCTTGAATAGAGTGAATTCACTTATAATATAGTAGTTGGTAATGAGATGTGATTACTGAGGTATTACAAAACTAGCTCTCCTACTTATAATCAATCATGAAAGAAATATTGAGATATCCAATAATACTCTCTATATATAGGCCTTAAATGATGCAAATAGTTTTATGTTCCCATTTCACATGCTCCTATGCATAAAACTGTTCTCTGCAGATATGACTGGTCTGGTTCTAGAGTAGAAAAACTCAAGTAATTTCCAATGGATTTTCTCCTGATACTACGCATGGATGAGGGGATTATTGTGTTCCCAAATAAGGCCTCCATGCATATTTATTCAGGGTAGGGAAAAAGACGGTGCGCGTATTCGGCTGTCCCATTTATGGTGTCGCGCGCTGCGCGAGACGGTCGCGGGCGTTCGGTGGTGGCGAAGGCAATGCCAACTGCGACGGCGAAGGCAACCGGCTCACGTTGACTCCCTCCCGGGCGTCCTCCATAAATCCGGCGCGAACGCAGAGCGCGCCATTTATAGGTAGCTAGGCGCGCGCGCATCGCCACAGCCCCGTCTCCTCCTCTTCAATCTTGGGCAGCCAATCCCCTCCTCTGCCCCCTGCCTCCCTCCGTCCCCTCTCGCGTCAGCGAGCGCCTTTGGGCCTCGCGGCCTTTCCCTTTCCTCGGGTGTGGCCGTGTGGGGGGATAAGATCGTGGCGTCATTGCCGCCATCACCACCCGGCCTCGCGTCCCCCAACAGTACAGCGTCGCCTTGGTCTTCCTCCTACCCCTGCTTGTAGGATCGATCGACCGCTATTTATAAGGCAAAAGGTGAGTTGCCTCATCAGGCCCTTTCCTGTCGCTGCGGCTCGTGCGCGTGTTCTCTATTCTCTTGCCGCGCGCCCTGCTCTGACGTGTCCGGCGTTGCCTCCGGCTGCGCAGCAGCGGTCATGTCGTCCGACGCGGTGGCCGCGGCCAGGAAGGGCCGCCTCAAGCAGCGCTACGACAACGAGTTCCGCCTCGTCGCCGGGTCAGTGCCCTTTGCCTTAGCTTTCTCTCGGGTTATTCTCGTGGTGGTGCACTTGCTCTGCTTCTTGTTCTCTGAAGTTCATTATTGGAATCTGAATTGCAAATTCGCAACACGTTGGGCAATGCAACGAGTAAATTTTGCTTCCTGTCCCTGACTGAACCATTTTGGCGTCGACGGAGCAGGTGCGTGCCGTACCGGGTGAAGAAGGGCGACGAGGGCAACCCGTGCAGCAGCTGCGGCGGCGGCGGCGATGACACGCCGGAGGTGGAGGTGCTCATGATCTCCACGCCAAACCGGGCTGACATGGTCTTCCCCAAGGTAGTACGTGCGTCCGTGGTGACGGCACGGGCAACCATTGATTTCATTCTCTTCTCTTCAGGGCAAGGCGCTTACAGCAGCTTGTTCTTGGTTTGGCAGGGCGGGTGGGAGGACGACGAGGACGTCTACCAGGCGGCGTCCCGCGAGGCCATGGAGGAGGCCGGCGTCAAGGGCGTCATCAACGTATGCCATCCTCAGTGCCTCACCCCCTTTTTTCACCTTAATTTGCTAATTCACCTGCCATGCAGTATCATTCGCATTTCCTGTCTCTGGACTCGATCCAATGTCCTTATTACGTCCAGTAGATTTTAATCCTTTAGCGCTCCCCATTACACATTAAACAAATGATGCTGACCTATCCAGAGACAGCGTCCCCTGCAGTTTTTGTGAACGTGCGTGGCTAAGATGTTTCTGAAAAATTAAATGCTGTCTTAATCCCGAAAAGTATGCGATTGATGATCGTGGCAACGCCGCCTATTTGCTGTCGTTTCCGGGGGAAAATTCTGATCCCCCACAGTAATTTAACGCTGCAATTTGGAGCTAGCCATTTCCCGGTTGATTTATTTGTCACCTCGATAGCTCTTCAATGGTAGTAGTAATTTAGGGTGAGGTTAACATCCCCAATCAGACAAGGTCATTTAGGCCCTAGCACACAGCCTCAAGGACAGCTCCATAGGCTGATAGCAACTATGCAGGACAGGGAAAGGGACAGGGAAGTTTCTCTTCAGGCTTCAGGCGTTCCCCTGCCTAGAGGGCCAGCCTCTATTGATGGCATTAGCAATTTTAGCATTAGCAGAGCAGCATCACCTCACTTGGTGGTTTGCAACCAAACTATCATATTCTAGTAGCGTGCACCGGGTTGGAGGGGGATAAATCATGTCGTTAGCCGCATTTTTATAACGCGATATCCCTAAATCATTGTGATTTTCTAGTTGACAAGATCTCGGCGTAAAGTGAATTATTGTCTGCCCCCCCTATTTCTTGCGCGCTTCGTCCCTTGGCCGGCTCGTCGTTGGAATTGATTTCGCTCTGGATCCGAGTCAATATGCTGCTATTTTTATCCTTGGTCCATGCATTGCCCCCAACCACTATCCATGTGGTGTGTTTCCTGTATGCCCTACAGTGCTCCCCTGCACCCATTTATTCAGTCCTGCATTTGGTGACATGGTTATGCATTTATATCAATATTAAGGTTCTGTTCCTCGATTCAACTATGAAGTATTTTCATAACTGATAATCTGCATGGGTCACGCAACTTGCAATATTCAGTCCACTGAGCACTGATCATCTCCATCCGCTTGCTGTTGCTGCACCAGCGATCAACGTTGGGACACTGGGTGTTCAAGAGCAAGAGCAGCCAGAACAGCACCAGCCCCAGGGGAGCCTGCAAGGGCTACATCTTCGCCATGGAGGTCACCGAGGAGCTCGAGTCATGGCCGGAGCAGGAGACCCACAGCCGGCGATGGGTGAGTAGCACACCTCTGCCAGCGTGTGCCGGCTCTGCATCTCACAGTTTGATCATCAGAAAGAAACTCACCTGACTAGTAGCTATTGTCACGCTGATGTTGACGTATGATCGCTGTCTGAAACAGGTCTCTCCCGCCGAAGCCTACCAGCTCTGCCGGTACGAATGGATGCGAGAGGCGCTCACCGCGCTGCTGGAGCGGCTATCGGTGATCGAACCGGTGGCCACACAGGAGCTGACCGATCAGGCCGGCATGTACATGATGCTGCAGGCGAGCTCGGACGGCGCAGTGGCGCTGTGCTGAAACTGAAGGGCGAACGGCGCTGCTGCTGCTGCTGTGGATAACTGATGAACGCAGCTAGTCAGCAGTCTCCCCCACCTTCAGCTGCAAACAACGGCAACCATAATAAGAAGAAGATAAAAAAAGAAATTCAGATACCCTAATCACTTGTTTAGAGCTTCGCAGTTAGTGACGAGTCTCCAGTTACCTGCAAGTGTCGTCTGTCCAGTAACAGCTGCACTGTGTCAAGTGTGTGTGTGCCTGAGCCCTCGGTTCCCAGGCAGTTCCCATCCCCAACACGGTAGTGGCTGGCTTCGGAGGTTGTGGATAAACCATCTCCTCTAATGATCAATCCAGTGCCTGCTAATTACTGGGGGTTCCCGTGTAATCTTTTGTCGTGTAATATGTGGAAATGGCATGGCGACTTGTCCATGCTTTGTGTCTGTAAATTGCCCTTAATGGACTCTGCTGCAATGATGAAATGATGTGAATAGAGTTACCTTCTCTGTTTATTCGCTAACAACACAGTTTTTTTTCCTGAAAAACATCATTTTTTGAATAGAAGTCCACACTTCACACCCACTGACTTGAACCGCTAATTTGAATTTTGAGTTAAAGAAAATTATAGTTTAAGAGAACAATTGGAATTACTCAACTTCTGACGGTTGCCATTTGACAATGTAGGTGGGAAAGGCATTTTCTCACTTTTTAGACAAATAACATAGAGATCTCGTTGTGTGCAACTTTTCAACTGTCGTCTCTCTCCTCGTCCTTTGCAGATTTCACTGCCACTGGTTTACACGTTGACCCTTCCTAGTAGCAGTCCCTTGCTACATGCCCGCTAGCGGCCCCGAATTTTTTTTCTTTTGCCTTTTGACCCTTTTCTAGAATTTTTTTTCTCGTTTGGACCCTGAGGTCATCGCCATAAGACAGAGCGATGCAACATGTCTTGGTGTGATGAGTTGCGGCGCCGAGTTACTGTGCCGAGACATGTTATCTTGGCATTGTGACTCAGGATGCCGACCCCGGTTCCAAAGATGTCTTTAAATCGTTTAAGGGTTCAAACATATAAAAAAAGCAAAAAATCCGAGAAAGAAATTGAAAACAATGTGGCTTCTTCCGAGCATTTTTAAAAATTCCCCTTTGTAGGACGGTATGTGGTAAAATACCGTATTCTCCATCCGCGGACCGCGCGGCCATCTCCTCGCTCGGCCGCTCACTCACGCATCGCTGCCAGCCAGCGTGCCTAATCTGCGCCTCGGCCCAACGCTGGATTTGCAGCCCACCAGACCTGACGTCCTTAGCTCACAGACACGAGAGATGTCTTCCTTTCAAATTGAAATCCGCAGGATTGCTAGTGATATACTCTATCCGTTTCAAATTATTAGTCATTCTGATATTTTACTAAATTCATTGATGTTGTTATGAATTTAGACAACTATATGTCTAGGTTAATAAAAAATATTATAAATTTAGACACTCAAAATGGCACCCAGAATGACTGATAATTTGAAACGAAGAGAGTATAGGCTACTATCGGCTCGAAGCTTAAACAAGTGCTGGAGATTGGACTTTTTTGAAGGAGCTGGAGCTCGGACTACGATCCATTGGATTTGTTGATGTCATTCGTGCCGCAGCGCAGACACAAGACCGGGAGTTACGGACAAGCAGCGCTATGCTCCAGGGGTGCGCGGCCGGAGGCTCCAGCGCCGTGGATACGCAGGCCTGACCGACGCGGCGTGCGGGTGCCAGCTCCGGCGGCGCGCCCCAGCTGGCCGTGCAGCGTTCGCATCGGGCAGTCAGCGAGGAGGGCAAATAGGTCTGGATAAATAAAACCAAGAATCGAGTACCCAACCAAAGTAACTGAGAACCGGTATTAAAAGAACCGAACCTAGG
Organism: Digitaria exilis; assembly: GCA_015342445.1. NCBI lineage: Eukaryota > Viridiplantae > Streptophyta > Magnoliopsida > Poales > Poaceae > Digitaria > Digitaria exilis. The sequence goes on along the minus strand of JACEFO010002063.1, from coordinate 1,194,641 downwards.
ATTTTGACTGGGCTCTCGGTACCTATTTCTCAGGAACAGAAATTCATCGGTTAGTTCGGTTTGGTACTTAGTTAGCTGAACCAGTTAGTTTGGTTTGGTGCTTAGTTGACCGAACTAACCAATACAACTCAGCCAGACAGCCCAATAGCAAACCGTAGACCTATAGGGCCTGTTCGGCTGGCTGTCCGCTGGCTGGAAGACAGCCAGCCGAACAGGCTGATACTCAACTCCCTCCCTCCACTCCAGTCTCCACTCGACGACTCCCCTCCCACCGAGTCTCCGAACCCGTCGGCCGACGCCGCACTTTCGCCAGGCGCAAGCGCCCCACTGCCCCCAACCCCATCCAATTAGACGCCACCGGTCACCTTGCTCCCCGCGCCTCGCCCTTCCTCATGTTAGAATATTTGGGCCTGGCCCATTATTCTATTTATTCTAAAGGATTATAACCTACTTTTAATGTTATAGTAATTATGGTTAAAATCATATTGGTAGTGGAAAAGAATCTCAAAGCGTGGGCGCGGGCGTGGGCGTGGCGAGGCGTGGCGTGGCATGGCGAGGCGAGGCGAGGCGAGCCGTGCCGATCCGAGCCTGAGCCTGACTTGCGTGCGGGAGGGGGTCTCTCTTTTGCTGGTTATGGCAATTGAAGACGCGGTAATTGGAAGGGTTGGTTATGGCAATCAATGATACCATAATTCAGCCTTCCTGATTCTCTCCCGTCCAGGTTCATCCTCTCGTCTCCCCCCGAGGGCTATATAAACAGAGCCATCCTCTCCTTACTCCTCCTCCTTCCTCTGCTGCAACTCTGCCTCCCCATCGCCGGCGCTGCGCGCACATCACCGGCGAGAGCAGGTGCCTCCGACACTGTTGCCTCTTCGAGATCCTGCTCGGGATACCGGGGCAATCAGGTTTCTGGGGAGCGTCTTTACGCGACTGCTCGCCCAGAACCGCTGCGTCTTCACCGGCATACGGTTCACCGTCCTGGACACTCCGCCGCCGTCGAACGACTACACCGCGCCACGTCTCCTTCCTGTACGACTCCGGCGCACGGACTGCACTGCGTCGACGGATCTCCCTGCATCGAATTTGTATGACTACTTCGAGCAAGCCAGTCGAGGAACACCATGAGTTCGGATGGTATTCCTCCAGCTGGTAACGGCGCAACCGATGCCTCCGGCAAATGTCCCGCCCCGGGGTACATTTCGAAGTCCGAACTGCTATCCTTTATTTTATTTGTGTTCCTTTTTAAATCTGTGTTAAATTTGAACACGTGCACATGGATTGTTTCACTCACTATAGTCATGTAAATATTTGTGAATTTAATTATAACCTTTGGAATTAAAATATGGCCTATTGCAGATAATTATCCAACAATCCAGAAACCTGATTTTAGTGATAATTATGTTGATAGGTTTTCGGTTGCTCAATTTGCTTCATCCATTAAGCCAAACATTTTTGACGGTACAAATTTTGTGAGTTGGCGTGAATGGATGGTACTGTGATTGACCACCATGGGCATCATGGATGTGGCGGAAGGGAAGCCCGAACAATGCACTTCCGAGCAGGGAAGTGCGTTCGAGGTTAAAGACAATCTCTTTCACGGATGTGTCCTTGGTGTTATTGCCCCACACCTGATTAATCCCCTTCTTAAGAAGAAGACTGAGAAAGAGATGTGGGACGCCCTTGACGCTCAGTACGGGGTGTCTGATGCTGGCAGTGAGCTGTATCTAATGGAGCAGTTCCTAGACTACAGGATGGTGGAAGAACGTCCTGTGGTGGAACAATCTAATGAGTTGCATGTGCTGGCAAAAGACCTCGTCTATTGCAACAAAGAGAAGGGGAGGTTGGGCTTGGAGTTCCAACCTTGCTGGGGGCGGAAGCCTGCATTGGGATTCCCATTCCCGATGAATTTCGCTTCCTCTTGAGTGCTCGGGCAACTGTAGCCCGAGTGTCCAGTGTCACCACATGTCTCACATGTGATTCGTGAACCCGCAATCTGCGCCATCTCCTGGGTAGGAGATTCCAACTTCTTCATAAGAATGTCCATCTTAGTGGCCAGCATGTCGATGGAGTCGACTTGATGAACTCCTCTGGTACGGGCTGACTGCCTATCTCCCTTCCAACTTTGGTTGGAGGCGATTTTCTCCATTAGAGCCTTTGCTCCTGGCACTTCCAGCGAGAGAAATGATCCTCCTGCTGCTGCATCAAGATGTTCTTGAGATCTCTGGTTCAACCCGTGGAAGAAACTCTGGGTGACCAGCCATTCTTCCAGGCCATGATGTGGGCATGCTGCAATATACTCTTGCAGACGCTCCCAAGCTTCCGAAACAGTTTCATCTTCCTGTTGCTGGAAACCTGATATCTTCCCTCGGTAAACATCGTTTTGCTCACCAGAAAATATTTGGTCAGAAATGCGTCGGCGCAGGTCTGCCAAACATTATTGAAGGAGGCCTTGCTAGTGTAGAACAATAATTTCGCCTTCCCAAGTAGCGAAAACGGAAACAAACGCAACCGAATAGAATCCATAGTAGAACCTTTGCGATCGATGGTGCTACTCACTTCAAGGAACGTTTGAAGGTGAACGTTGGCGTCCTCTGACGCCTTCCCACAGAATTCACTATAAAGCAGTTCCTAGACTACAGGATGGTGGAAGACCGTCCTGTGGTGGAACAAGCTAATGAGTTGCATGCGCTGGCAAAAGACCTCGGCTGTTGCAACAAAGAGAACCCTTGTGTGCTGCCCGACAAGTTTGTGGCCGGATGTATCATCTCCAAGCTGCCACCTTCTTGGAGGGACTTTGCTACCTCTCTGAAGCACAGGAGGCAGGAGTTCACGATTGATGGACTTATTGGCACTCTTGATGTGGAAGAAAAGGTGAGAGCAAAGGACGTACGCAACAAGGGGATACTTGTCGGTGCAAGCGCGAACTTTGTTCAAAAGAACATTAATGCTCGCACCAACAACAAGGGCAAAGGCAAGAAACCTCCTCAGCCACAGAATCCCGGGAAGGCTAAACAAACCACCGGTTTCAAGAAGAAGAAGGGAGCCTGCTACGTGTGCGGGAGTGAGGACCACTTTGCTGGAAAGTGTCCTCAACGCAAAGGAGGCATTCGAGGCTTTGTCACGTTAATTTTGGTTGTATGTGTTGGCACTTCTTAACGTAACTGGAATTGTGCCGTTAGAAAGCCAGTGGGAAACTCTTGCCCTATAGAATAAAATATTCCGCAAGCGCACAGAATGACCATGTAGCACTTCACCTTGGAGTATTCCATGGTATCGTAAATTTCCACGGGGAAGCTCTTTGGTTAAAGTGATATTGAGAAATTATACCAGGAACACATTCTAGAAATATACGCCAACTATCTTAGGGGAGATAACTGGGGCGCAAAGATATGATAGGTGGCTGCCCTAAATGACTTAGCTTATCTAAAAGGTAAGCTAGATAGAAGGTCAAAATGACCAGCGACACAGGAGACTTCTACACTTAGAGATAGAAAAGAAGCTGGGAGAGCAACGAGCGAGAAAAGATTCCTAAGACACTTCTAAACTTATCAGAAAGCCTCTAAAGATCTAGACTACAACTCTACCTAGCTGTCAGGGAAAAGAGCTTACTTCGGCGGCTGGAAGAGGAAAGGTCCAGACGGGATAGAAGGGGGACCTAACGGCAACCTGCAACTACTGCACTCGAACGTTGTGGTCGCACAAAGGACGGACAAGGCTGTCATCACTTGCCGCCTACCACTCTCTTTCCGTGGGGTGGAACATAATTCTAGCTAACACCTAACCAAACACCACGTTTGGGTTCGATGCTAGGATTTCTTGTGAGGCCTTCACAAGAAACCCCCCTCTACCTAGGAGACGGCTAAATCTCCTAGTCCGGGCGAGAAACCCGTAAGGTAAAAGCCTGACAAACTAACTAGACTCTAACTGAATCTAAAGGTTATGAAATGAAAGAATCACACTACTTTCCTAGATAAACTAAGGAAAGCAGGGAAGGAAAGCTGAACCGATAAAGTAAAGAAGATAACTATATTGATAAAGGAAATATTCGAAGTATAAAGAAAAGATACAAGAACTTTACCCGATCTCCGAGAGACTCCGGAACCTCGAGGCAAGCTCGACTCAACTCTAACTCCCAACTCTAATCTACTCTAGAAAAGATAAAAAAAAAAGTAGAGAAGCTCCTTCTTGGTGTGTGTTGAGAAGTGAAGTGGAGGCCTCCTTTTATAGCTTGAGTAAGTCGGTTGAGCATCTTGACGGTTAAGTTAACTCAGCATGCACCCGTCCTTAGAAGAGCGCCTCGAACGGAGTCGGTGGCCGGCCGTTCGGCCGGTTCCTGGCTGATCGGCCAGGGTTGGTCGCCATCTGGCACCGCCTTTCGTAGCAACGCTCTGGATTGCCTCCTGGTGTTGGTAGTTATGACGGTTATTAACTGCCTAGCAGTTAAGGCATGCAAGTGGGCCCTCTAATCCATGTGATGTGCCTTTCGGGCCCTTTGATCAAACAGTCATTGGATGAATGGCTTGGATGCTTTGCATGTGTGCTAGTTTGCTCCTGGATCAGTGACTTGTCATTTGGCCGAGATGTCTGGTCGGCCAGTCAGGACTTGGCCGGTCGGCCAAGATTTTTGCCCATTTTTGTCCTATTTTCTGCCACGTGTCTCTGCATTCACAACTTCACTAAAACTTGTAGAATTTGTTAAATATAAGCAAAATATACATGGAACATTGTGCAAAGTTCTCATTTTATCCGAAATGTTGACGGTCACAAGGTGTCGTAATGGCCGTCAACACACCCCCAAGCTTATCCCTTTGCTCGTCCTCGAGCAAAGCTAAAACTTAGGCTCGGTGGATCAGGAGATGCGTCAATGCATACCCCCTACAAGTACCCTGTGCGTAAACCTAAACTCTGACAAAGTAGATTGAATTAATTGGTACATAATCAATTTATACCTTTGCTCATCTGTGGGGCTTATTGCTTTTCGTCTTTGTCACAGGCAGTTGGAAAGCTGAACGATTATCACCGGAGTTTCCTGCAGTTGTTTAGGTTCCTCCTCGGGGAGATAATTTTTCACAAAGATGGTAAATATCCCCGATGGTACTCTCGAGTCACTCAAGTGTATAAATCCTTACCTTGGTCGAACCGACCATGACTCCTACTCTAATGGCCAATATCTGGAGTTTTGGGTAGGGAAAGAGAAGCATACCTTGGTTACCTTTGTTGACAAGCCGAATGGTGATTCTCGAGAAGTAGTGCTCATCAAATTCCTATCCTTGGAATTTAATGTTCAGGGGAAAAGGAGAGAATAGACTCACACATGGAAAGATTGCTTGATTCTTAGGCTCATATTGTACTCTATTTGTAGATTTTCTTTCTCCTTTCTCTTCTTTCTTTCTCTCTCTCTCTCTTCTTTTTTTAAGAAGGAGAGAGGATAGGTAAAAATAGGAGCTCAGATCCTTGCTTGAATTCATGAGTATTTTCATTAGAGCCTTTTTCTTGAATCATGGGTAGAATAGGTACACAGTGGAGATTTTGGGCTGGTTGGTGAAATGTGTTGTCCGGCGAAGGTGGATGTTAATACTCAGAGTGAGAAATCAACATGCCGGAAAGTTTGAGGCTAGCAGACAATGGTTACGCGAAGGAGAAGGAGTAGGTAGATGATAAGCATTTCCTTCACGAGAACACACCGCTCGACAAATCTCAAAGTAACACAAGACTGCATATGGTGGCTAGAATAAAATTTTGCATATATGGCTCTGGTGGGTCAATCATCCATCGGGGTATTTTCCATGAACAAAAAAAACTCCCGAAAGGTTCCTAATTGAGCATGCATTCTTACTCTAGTTCAAACCATATCAATATTCCCAACAACTAGACTTTGACAACTATTGCTTATGCTCCCACTAGAATGAAGCATAGGGGAACGCCACATGCCAACGAACTCAAGTACTAAGAGAGTAAAGGGTTATGTACGAGGCACGTGTAAAGCATAAACAGAGCAACTATTCATCATGTCCAAAAGAGAACTTGCAAAACTGCCCATGTACAAATTACTTGGAGAATTCTCTTCCTTTTATTATTATTAATAAAATTCTAAAGCATGTCATGGCATTTCAAGAAATTAAACAACAAAGGAACGACAGATAACTTACCTGTGATACTTCCCCCAAGCTTCGATGAAGCTCAGTAGTCTGACTGGTCGGGGTTCTGCTGGTTGGGGTTGAGATCCATGCGCTTGAAGATGGTTGAGATGTCGTAGTGCATGGGTGTCACCATCGCCCAGTTCTGCTGTGTGAGATCCGTGTTGTGTGCCATGTCCTGGTTCATCTGCTGCTGCTGCTGGTAGAGCTTACTGAGCCGGGTGTTGATCTGCGAGATCTCCTGAGTGAACGGGTTCTCGTAGTCGTACCGGGCTGAAGTGGATGGTCCGACCTGTGGACCATAAGAACCCATACCTCCGGAGTAGTAGTACCCGGGATCCTGGCCATAGCCTGGCATGGTTCCTGTGTACTGGCCTGACCCTCCTTGGAAGTAGTCGTACGTCTGCTCGAAGGTCATGTTAGCAGTCGGGTTAGGTGGAGGCATCTGTGATGTCCTAGGCTCTCCAGATGATGGCATCTGTGAAGTGCCTGCCTCGGTCTGCCTTTCCAGCAGGGTCCTGCTACGTGTTGTTGGTCGTGTCCCAGCCACACTGTGGCGTGCTGGTTCCTTCTTCCTCATCTTGTGGTGGTGTCGACACTTCTTCTTCTTCTTCATACAGGACATTGCGGTGGACAGGCATGTCCACCAACATATTATCCTGAGAAGAGGCAGAGCTGTGCGAGTGACGTGAGCTTGATGGAGTCAGCTTCTTCTTGAGCTTGCCGGCTGCCCTCTTTGCTCCACGCAACATGATGCTTGCTGCAAGGTTAGTGCCCACAATACCCAAGGGAAAATATATCAGGGGGTTAGCGGTTAGTCGTCCTTGTGGGGGATTAACCTCCACAAAACGTTCTTGTCTTGAAAGCCAATATTATTCCAACGAAAGAAAAAGGAAAATATTTTTGGGGTGTATGTGTTTGAACAACACACACAGAATTTTCTTGATATTTTTTTTAGCTCTTGCACGTAGCTTAATTAATGGCTAATTAAACTAGCAAGGAGATTAGAGCAAACGAGAGGGAAAAGAGCACAGAGCAAGGAAGATGAGTGTGCACCTGCGCTTTGGTGTGCCTCAAGGAGACCTCGGCGCCGGCTTTTATAGGCGGGCGTCGGTGGGTGGCCGGCCGGCCAGGGCCCGGCCGGCCGGCTGGTGAACGGCGGCGGCTTGGCCACGGCGGCGGCCTAGGCGTAGGCCTTTTCCTTGTTGTGGCGCGGTTGGTGACGACGGGACGCGAGCGGCCGAGAGCAAGCTGGCCGGCCGGAGTGGAGCCGATCGGCTCCTTGTCTTCACGTGGCTCATGATTTCTTCTCTGACTCTGATCCCTGCACGTTAGTGCTCCACTGCGCTTGGGTAGCGCCTCTGTGGCCGACAGGTGGGGCCGGCCGGCCAGGTTGTGGCCGATCGGCCAAGTGACTTGGCCATTTTTTTATATGCAGTGAATCAAAGGAAATAATGCACAAAATAAATTTGCAAGAATTTAAATATGCCATGAGTGAATGAAAAGGGAAAGTAAATGCACAAAAATAAACTATCCTATATGCGAATGCATGAATGGATAACTGCCACGTACCTTATGGCGAGGGCTCATCTTTCCTGTCCTGAGCAGGACTTGTAAGCTGTTGAGCTTGATCACCTCCTGATGACTCAGTAGGTGGATTCTCACCTCCTGATGGTTCAAAAAGTGGTGTCTTCTTCCGCCATTCCTTTCGGATGATCGGAGGTGGATCGACCTTGTTTTCTTGTTCTGACTCAAGAGCTTTCTTGCGTTGGATCCTTCGTATTGCTTGTTTCCGATTGTGGCCTTTGGTGGCTTTGTATAATCGTAACGCCTCAAGCGTCATGATTATTTCGTCCATGGTCGGGATTGATGGATTTCCTCGCCCTCTCTTGGACGGCTTCCGTGCGACTGCCTTGACTTGGGCACATTGTTCCACCTTTGGCTTAAAGGTGAATTTCTCCTTCTGGCCATTGATGTTGAGCAAGATTTCTCCAGCCCCAACATCGATGTTTGCTCTTGCAGTGCTCAAGAACGGTCTTCCCAATATGAGAGGCGTCTTGGTGTCAACTTCCATGTCGGGAACGACGAAGTCTACGGGAACAAAGAAGTCCCGAATCTTGACTGGGATATCCTCCACAATTCCCGCTGGGTAACGAATCGATTGATCCGCCAGCTGCAAACACATGGCAGTAGGAGCAAGCGCATGATGGTTAACTTTATCATAAACTACCTTGGGCATGATGCTGACACTTGCTCCCAAGTCGCACAAGGCACGGTTGAAGTGTTGGTTCCCGATCGAGCATGAGATAGTGGGGTGTCCTGGATCCTTCTTTTTCTCAGGGAGAGGATCGAGTATAGCTGAGCTACACTCTTCCGTCAGGCGTACCATCTCGGTGGCAGGCAAGGACCTCTTGTTCCCAAGAATGTCCTTTAGGTATTTTGCGTAGGTGGGTACCTGCATAGCGTCAAGAAGCGGTATATTGACATAAAGCTTCTTAATTACCTCGACGAATTTGCCGAATTGTTCGTCGGCCACCGGCTTCCTTCTCCGTTCCGGAAACGGTAAGGCAGTCATGTCATAGTACTCCTTTGAAGCCCGTGAGACTTCACTGGTCTCTTTCTGGGTAGCTTCGGTTGGTTCCTTGCCCTCCTCTTCCTCGGCTTCTGGCTTAGTATTCCTAGCGGGTACGGTTTCCCGCTGAGTACCTGCATCTTTAGGTGGAGATGGATCCCGCGTGGACTTTCCAGTCCGCGTGGTAACAGCACTAACACTTTCTTTATGGGGTGTTTCCAGTTGCCCAGGAAGTTTACCCACATTGGCATTAGGACAAGATGCAGCCAATTGAGCAATTTGAGTTTCCATCATTTTATTAAAACTCAATTGATTTTTAACAACAGAATTAAATCCCTCCATTTGGGTGGCCATAGACTCTAAGACTTTATCAGTAGCAAGAAACTTTTTACTGATGCTATCATTAATTTTATTTTGGCCATACCATATATCTTTCAAAGTAGGAGAAGAATTACTGTTGTAGAATGAATTACCTTGCTGTTGGCCGAAGGGGAGGTTGGGCTTGGAGTTCCAACCTTGCTGGGGGCGGAAGCCTGCATTGGGATTCCCATTCCCGATGAATTTCGCTTCCTCTTGAGTGCTCGGGCAACTGTAGCCCGAGTGTCCAGTGTCACCACATGTCTCACATGTGATTCGTGAACCCGCAATCTGCGCCATCTCCTGGGTAGGAGATTCCAACTTCTTCATAAGAATGTCCATCTTAGTGGCCAGCATGTCGATGGAGTCGACTTGATGAACTCCTCTGGTACGGGCTGACTGCCTATCTCCCTTCCAACTTTGGTTGGAGGCGATTTTCTCCATTAGAGCCTTTGCTCCTGGCACTTCCAGCGAGAGAAATGATCCTCCTGCTGCTGCATCAAGATGTTCTTGAGATCTCTGGTTCAACCCGTGGAAGAAACTCTGGGTGACCAGCCATTCTTCCAGGCCATGATGTGGGCATGCTGCAATATACTCTTGCAGACGCTCCCAAGCTTCCGAAACAGTTTCATCTTCCTGTTGCTGGAAACCTGATATCTTCCCTCGGTAAACATCGTTTTGCTCACCAGAAAATATTTGGTCAGAAATGCGTCGGCGCAGGTCTGCCAAACATTATTGAAGGAGGCCTTGCTAGTGTAGAACAATAATTTCGCCTTCCCAAGTAGCGAAAACGGAAACAAACGCAACCGAATAGAATCCATAGTAGAACCTTTGCGATCGATGGTGCTACTCACTTCAAGGAACGTTTGAAGGTGAACGTTGGCGTCCTCTGACGCCTTCCCACAGAATTCACTATAAAGCAGTTCCTAGACTACAGGATGGTGGAAGACCGTCCTGTGGTGGAACAAGCTAATGAGTTGCATGCGCTGGCAAAAGACCTCGGCTGTTGCAACAAAGAGAACCCTTGTGTGCTGCCCGACAAGTTTGTGGCCGGAGGTATCATCTCCAAGCTGCCACCTTCTTGGAGGGACTTTGCTACCTCTCTGAAGCACAGGAGGCAGGAGTTCACGATTGATGGACTTATTGGCACTCTTGATGTGGAAGAAAAGGCGAGAGCAAAGGACGTACGCAACAAGGGGATACTTGTCGGTGCAAGCGCGAACTTTGTTCAAAAGAACATTAATGCTCGCACCAACAACAAGGGCAAAGGTAAGAAACCTCCTCAGCCACAGAATCCCGGGAAGGCTAAACAAACCACCGGTTTCAAGAAGAAGAAGGGAGCCTGCTACGTGTGCGGGAGTGAGGACCACTTTGCTGGAAAGTGTCCTCAACGCAAAGGAGGCATTCGAGGCTTTGTCACGTTAATTTTGGTTGTATGTGTTGGCACTTCTTAACGTAACTGGAATTGTGCCGTTAGAAAGCCAGTGGGAAACTCTTGCCCTATAGAATAAAATATTCCGCAAGCGCACAGAATGACCATGTAGCACTTCACCTTGGAGTATTCCAGGGTATCGTAAATTTCCACGGGGAAGCTCTTTGGTTAAAGTGATATTGAGAAATTATACCAGGAACACATTCTAGAAATATACGCCAACTATCTTAGGGGAGATAACTGGGGCGCAAAGATATGATAGGTGGCTGCCCTAAATGACTTAGCTTATCTAAAAGGTAAGCTAGATAGAAGGTCAAAATGACCAGCGACACAGGAGACTTCTACACTTAGAGATAGAAAAGAAGCTGGGAGAGCAACGAGCGAGAAAGGATTCCTAAGACACTTCTAAACTTATCAGAAAGCCTCTAAAGATCTAGACTAGAACTCTACCTAGCTGTCAGGGAAAAGAGCTTACTTCGGCGGCTGGAAGAGGAAAGGTCCATACGGGATAGAAGGGGGACCTAACGGCAACCTGCAACTACTGCACTCGAACGTTGTGGTCGTACAAAGGACGGACAAGGCTGTCATCACTTGCCGCCTACCACTCTCTTTCCGTGGGGTGGAACATAATTCTAGCTAACACCTAACCAAACACCACGTTTGGGTTCGATGCTAGGATTTCTTGTGAGGCCTTCACAAGAAACCCCCCTCTACCTAGGAGACGGCTAAATCTCCTAGTCCGGGCGAGAAACCCGTAAGGTAAAAGCCTGACAAACTAACTAGACTCTAACTGAATCTAAAGGTTATGAAATGAAAGAATCACACTACTTTCCTAGATAAACTAAGGAAAGCAGGGAAGGAAAGCTTAACCGATAAAGTAAAGAAGATAACTATATTGATAAAGAAAATATTCGAAGTATAAAGAAAAGATACAAGAACTTTACCCGATCTCCGAGAGACTCCGGAACCTCGAGGCAAGCTCGACTCAACTCTAACTCCCAACTCTAATCTACTCTAGAAAAGATAAAAAAAAGTAGAGAAGCTCCTTCTTGGTGTGTGTTGAGAAGTGAAGTGGAGGCCTCCTTTTATAGCTTGAGCAAGTTGGTTGAGCATCTTGGCGGTTAAGTTAACTCAGCATGCACCCGTCCTTAGAAGAGCGCCTCGAACGGAGTCGGTGGCCGGCCGTTCGGCCGGTTCCTGGCCGATCGGCCAGGGTTGGTCGCCATCTGGCACCGCCTTTCGCAGCAACGCTCTGGATTGCCTCCTGGTGTCGGTAGTTATGACGGTTATTAACTGCCTGGCAGTTAAGGCATGCAAGTGGGCCCTCTAATCCATGTGATGTGCCTTTCGGGGCATTTGATCAAACCGTCATTGGATGAATGGCTTGGATGCTTTGCATGTGTGCTAGTTTGCTCCTAGATCAGTGACTTGTCATTTGGCTGAGATGTCTGGCCGGCCGGTCAGGACTTGGCCGGTCGGCCAAGCTTTTTGCCCATTTTTGTCCTATTTTCTATCATATTTCCCTGCATTCACAACTTCACCAAAACTTGTGGAATTTGTTAAATCTAAGCAAAATACACATGGAACATTGTGCAAAGTTCTCATTTTATCCGAAATGTTGACGGTCACAAGGTGTCATAATGGCCGTCAACAGTATGTCACGACTTGCAAATCTGAGTATAATTCCAAAGTTTACCTTTGCCAAGAATTCTAAGTGCCTTGCATGTGTTGGTTCAAAACAAACTCGCAAGCCACACGTGGCTGCTGAGGCGAGAGACTTGGCACCTCTAGAATTAATTCATTTTGATCTTTGTGAGATAAATGGAGTGTTGACAAAAGATGGAAAGAAAGATTTCGTGACTCTTATCGATGATAGCACTAGATATTGTTGCATTTACTTGTTGGAAACTAAAGATGAAGCGCTTCACTACTTTAAAATCTATAAGGCTGTGGTAGAAAACCAACTTGAGAGGAAAATCAAAAGAATTAGGTCAGATCACGGTGGCGAGTACTTTTCAAAGTCATTTGATTTATTCTGCGAAGAACACGGCATTATTCATGAGAGGACGCCTCCCTATTCTCCCCAGTCAAACGGGGGTTGCCGAAAGAAAGAACCGAACCTTGACTGACTTGGTTAACGCCATGTTGGATACCTCGGGACTTTCTAGGGAATGGTGGGGTGAGGCTATATTGACAGCATGTCATGTCCTAAACCGTATGCCTCCAAAGAAAAAAGAGAAGACACCATTCGAGGATTGGGAAAAGAAAAGGCTAACGCTTTCTTATTTGCGTACTTGGGGTTGTTTGGCCAAAGCAAGTGTGCCTATCAACAAGAAGCGCAAACTTGGACCTAAAACTGTAGATTGTGTTTTTCTTGGTTATGCTATTCATACCGTTGGCTATAGATTTCTGGTAGTGAGCTCTGGAGTACCTGACATGGCGGTCGGTACAATTTTTGAGACCAGAGATGATACGTTCTTTGAGAACATATTTCTAATTAAAGATGGAACAAGTTCATCTAGGCAAGAGATTATCGAGGATGATATATTCGCCGAGCCAATTGTACACGATGAACTTTCTCATGTGAGACATCCTGAGGAGGATAACAATGAAGCTCCCAGAAAGAGCAAGAGACAGAAGACTGCAAAGTCTTTTGGTGATGATTTCATTGTATACCTCGTGGATGACACGCCTAGGACCATTAAAGAGGCATATTCAACTCCTTACGCTGACTATTGGAAGGAAGCTGTCAGAAAAGAAATGGACTCTATCATGACTAATGGTACCTGGGAGGTTGTTGATCGCCCATATGGATGCAAGCCTGTGGGCTGCAAATGGGTGTTCAAGAAAAAGCTTAGGCCTGATGGTACTATCGACAAGTACAAGGCTAGGCTTGTGGCCAAGGGTTATACCCAGAAAGAAAGAGGGGACTATTTTGACACTTACTCACCTGTTGCTCGTTTGACCACTATCCAAGTGCTACTCTCACTGGCAGCCTCCTATGGGCTTCTCGTTCATCAAATGGACGTGAAGACAGCTTTCCTAAATGGGGAGTTGGAAGAGGAGATCTATATGGATCGGCCTGATGGGTTTGTGGCAAATGGTCAAGAGGGAAAGGTGTGCAAGCTGTTGAAGTCTCTGTATGGTCTCAAGCAAGCACCTAAGCAGTGGCATGAGAAGTTTGACAGAACTCTAACCTCTATTGGTTTTGTTTCAAACGAAGCCGACAAATGTGTGTACTATCGCTTTGGTGGAGGTGATGGAGTGATTCTGTGTCTGTATGTGGATGACACACTGATCTTCGGGACTAACCTTAGTGTGATTAAGGAAGTCAAGGAATTTCTCTCTCAGAGCTTTGAGATGAAAGATCTGGGAGAGGCCGATGTTATCCTCAATATCAAGCTGGTAAAGAATGGAAATGGTGGGGTGACTCTGTCAAAGGCTCACTATGTGGAGAAGATGTTGAGTCGCTTTGGTTACAGCAATCACAAGTCTGTCTCAACTCCTTATGATGCCAGTCTAATATTAAAGAAGAATAAAAGGATAATGAGAGATCAACTGAGATACTCTCAAATAATTGGTTCATTGATGTATCTAGCCAGCGCTACGAGGCCTGACATCGCATATGCTGTGAGCAAATTGAGTCGGTTTGTTTCAAACCCGGGCGATGATCATTGGAGAGCTCTTGAAAGAGTAATGCGCTATCTAGTAGGAACAATGGACTATGGAATTCATTATACCGGGGACCCTAAGGTTCTAGAAGGGTATAGTGATTCGAATTGGATATCAGATGCTGATGAGCTCAAGGCCACGAGTGTGTTCACACTCGGAGGTGGCGCTATTTCCTGGAAGTCTTGCAACCAGACCATCTTAACGAGGTCAACAATGGAAGCAGAACTCACAGCACTGGATACCGCCACCAGTTGAGGCCGAATGGCTTCATGAACTCCTTACTGACCTGCCGATAGTTGAAAAACCGATACCGGCAATTCTGATGAACTGTGATAATCAAACTGTGATTATCAAGGTGAACAATTCTAAGGACAACATGAAGTCATCCAGGCATGTGAAAAGGCAGTTAAAGTCTGTCAGGAAACTGAGAAACTCCGGAGTTATAGCCTTGGATTATATTCATATGGCTAAGAACCTGGCAGATCAATTCACAAAGGGTCTTTCACGTAATGTGATAGACTATTCATCTTTGGAATTGGGCTTGAGACCCACGTGAGTTACTCTATGATTGAAACCTATTCTGTGTGATTGGAGATCCCGTGAAGCAGGATGGTGCAACAAGCTATAGTGTAACTGAGAGAAGAGAACCTTTAATGAAGGCTCATTCCGTGAGAAGATGCATTTCTCTTCAAACCTGTAGGGTAGGATGGTTTATACCTTAATGTGCTCCAAGTGGTTTCATGAAACAAGGCAGTTGTTTCATTGAAACAGAGATGTTGTCCTACAGAACATCTTTAAGGAACACACATATATGAGCCTGACTACTGGTCATAGTCTATGAGATTTGGGTGATCTCTAGAAACTCATGAAAGGCATGGAGTATGACCCATAAGCTCCAAAACAGCGGGGATGCTACTGTAGCCTAGTATCAGTGTAGAGCTCTGGTGAAACTCGTTTGCACAAAACTGGCAATTCAAGGCATAGTCCATTGTTCAGTTGTGAACGAATGTATCCCTGGTTCTAGATGGAAGTTCAACTTAAAAGTCTCCATCAAATACTGGTATATCAAAGAGGACCTGAGAACGTTTCAAGTACAGCTTAGAATCCTTGGTGGGGATTGTTAGAATATTTGGGCCTGGCCCATTATTCTATTTATTCTAAAGGATTATAGCCTACTTTTAATATTATAGTTATTATGGTTAAAACTATATTGGTAGTGGAAAAGAATCTCAACCGACTTAAAGGGTCAACCTTTGGTGCACCCCTTGTGAAGCCGGTAAGGAGAGATTGGCGAGCCACACGCGCGCGCTCGCTTGCCTCACCGAGCCGGGCCGTGGGCTAAGGCGTGGCGTGGCGAGGCGAGGCGAGGCGAGGTGAGACGTGTCGAGCCGAGCCGAGCCCGAGCCTGAGCCTGAGCCAGGGCTCTCTCTTTTGCTGGTTATGGCAATTGAAGACGCGGTAATTGAAAGGGCTGGTTATGGCAATCAATGATACCATAATTTAGCCTTCCCGATTCTCTCCCGTCCAGGTTCATCCTCTCGTCTCCCCCGAGGGCTATATAAACAGAGCCATCCTCTCCTTACTCCCCCTCCTTCCTCTGCTGCAACTCTGCCTCCCCATCGCCGGCGCTGCGCGCACATCACCGGCAAGAGCAGGTGCCTCCGACACCGTTGCCTCTTCGAGATCCTGCTCGGGATACCGGGGCAATCAGGTTTCTGGGGAGCGTCTTTACGCGACTGCTCGCCCAGAACCGTTGCGTCTTCACCGGCGTACGGTTCACCGTCCTGGACACTCCGCCGCCGTCGAACGACTACACCGCGTCGCATATCCTTCCTGTACGACTCCGGTGCACGGACTGCACTGCGTCGACGGATCTCCCTGCATCGAATTTGTACGACTACTTCGAGCAAGGCCAGTCGAGGAACACCATGAGTTCGGATGGTATTCCTCCAGCTGGTAACGGCGCAACCGATGCCTCCGGCAAAGGTCCTGCCCCGGGGTACATTTCGAAGTCCGAACTGCTATCCTTTATTTTATTTGCGTTCCTTTTTAAATCTGTGTTAAATTTGAACACATGCACATGGATTGTTTCACTCACTATAGTCATGCAAATATTTGTGAATTTAATTATAACCTTTGGAATTAAAATATGGCCTATTGCAGATAATTATCCAACACCTCACTGGCTCACCCAACCGGCAGCTCAGGCCCCTGCCTAGCTGCCCCGGCCGGTGGTCGCTAGCTGCACAGAAGGTCAGGAGCGCCGAGCGCTAGCTTGTACCCTGGCCGCCGACGAACAGGAGCACAACCGGTCATCACACAGTTCCACAAAATCACAACAACCACTTCTATTGCATCCAGCAATGTGAGTGCAAGATCTCAGAATTTTAACTCTTGCATATGTCTGAGGATTTGAATATTTTTTCACATGTTTGAGGAGGATGTGCAGCAAGAGATTAGTAATTGGATGGAGACGTATCACCTGCCTGATGGGAGTTTCAGGGAACTCGAGGATGATGATGATGATGAGAATGATCCTACTGCTCCTGAGGTTGATGGTGATGCAAACAATAAGGATGTCATTGATCTAGAACAACATGGTGAAGAGGGAAAGAAGAGAAAGCAGGTAGCATCAAGATCTGAAATCTGGGAGCACTTCACTAAAACCTTCGACAATGAGGGTTAGTTAGTCAAGGGAAGATGCATCTATTGCAAAGCTGAAATAGCATCACATCCAATGATAAATGGTACTTTAGGCATGCGTAAGCATTTTAACTCTTGCAAAAAGAATCCTCAAATAAAGTTTAAACAAGGTGTGTTGTCGATAAATGCTGGCACTAGTGTAGGTACTTGGAAGTTTGATGTTGAATTGTTTAGGTCTACTATTGTTGACATGATCATAGAAGATGAGGAAGCCATTTGCAATAGGTGAAAACCATGGTTTTAGAAAGTTTATGTCTATTGCTTGCCCTAGGTTCACTTTGCCATCTAGAAGGACATGCACTAGGGACACTATGCAATGGTACTTTGAGCATAATGCAAAACTGAAAATATTCTTTCAAGAACAATGCAATAGAATTTGCCTACACAATCGATCGTTGGACATCACAGCAGCAAGAGAGTTACATGATTGTGACATCCCACTTTATTGACAAAAATTGGTGCTTGCATAAAAATATAATTAGTTTTTTCAAGGTTAAAGGCAAAAAGGGGATGATATTGTGGTAAACATCTGCATAAAGTCTTGCTTCATTGGGGGTTGGACAAAGTAATGGCAATAACCGTAGATAATGCTAGTGCAAATGATAGATGTGTTGCTTATTTGAGGAGAAAAATGAATAGCTCTAAAACTAGCATAGCAGAGGGCGACTATCTTCACATGAGATGTGCTGCACATATAGTTAATTTGATTGTCCAAGATTATTTGAAAGATGTAGACCAATCTATCAAGCGTATATGACAAGGCGATTTAACCCATATTGGACAAATTTAAAGAGGTTACTCGATGGAAGAAAGTGTACGACAAGGCCTTCTTGGCCGTTGATGTTGCACTAGGTGGAATTCAATATGATATGCTCAAAGCTGCTTGCACATATGAAAAGTTGCTTAGTGGATTTAAGCCAGGTGTTCCCGATCCAGGAGTTTCTGAAGAGGTTGACTTTGATGATGCAAGAAAACTATATGAGTTCATAGGGTATTTTGCTGAAATAACAAAGCGTGTGTCTCAGCCACTTTACATGCGACTGCTCACACTTACTTTCATGAGATTTGAGAGATCAATGAATTGATTAAGGAATGGATGGGCCGTTCGAGGGGGTGTTCATGGGCTACTTTACTCTGATGAGATTGTAGTGTGTAAATGTGCAAGGCGATTTAACCCATCACTAATGCACGTTGGGGGAGGGGGGTTCGCATAAGTCTTGGAGGTTTTATTTACAGTTATTGTTTGTGTAGTGCAGATTTATTTTCCAAAAGTTTAGGGGGTTTACATGGAAAAGAAGTGACGTAGGCAGAGTGTGGTTTGATTTTATCAAAGTTTAGAAGTTTTTTTTGAAAAACTTTTAACTAATCATTTTGCATCGGTCTAGTCATAGTCTAAATTATAGGCCTTCTTCCTCCACATAGTTTCTCACTGATACTCAGTCTCGCAGCAACGCTGCGACAGTAGAGGAAAATCGTGCGCTCTTGATGCTTCTCACCACCAACATGCTACTAGGTCACAGCTCATCGGCAGGGCCAGACCCATGTAGAGGTGAAAGGGGGCACATGCCCTCCCTCAAATCTTGATGCTAAAGGAACAAACATTTTTTTACCATGGTAAAGATTTCAAAATTTAGTTGTTGTTAAGGAGTGCCCCGACTCAATATTCGCTCTAGGTCCACCCCTGCTCATCGGTCACATCCTCCACAATGTCCACTCCATCTGCCTCCTTTTCTATCCCTTATTCTCCTTTAAAGAAGGAAACCTCTTGCTCTGCTTGTTGATGAGGAAACCATTCAGCTTCTGCTCCGAGGAATAAAATTGTTTTTGATAACCTTTTGTGCCTATGCCTGCAGCTTGTGCATTTTAGGAATGTGGTAGCACACCATGCATTGTCTTATTGTCTCCTTGGCTTGGAGTGGAGGCCTCATCAGCCTCAGGTTGTTTGCACACATCATACTTTATTTTCATCATCTAAAAAATATGTCCTGGTCCTCAAGATTCTCTTCTCTATAATAATTTTTCCTACACCTGTCATACTCTATATCTCATCTCTATACCAATTACCATTCACTAGGGCCTACATGTCAGATTTGTTTGGTCCAACATCTATCTGGTGCCTTCTAGTTACTCTCTGTCCTCCTTCCCTCTTCCTCTCTCCCCATCCAGTACTTCATACCGTCCGTTAGAAATAGAGGGTTAAGAGCTGTCCGCTAGGGTAGCGTACCCCCTCCAGGTCCCCCGTGCGGAAACAATTCGGCTATAGTGGTCCTACAGACAGCCTTAACGGGCGCAGGGGATCGAGAGGAAGGGACCACGGGCGACATGCCATTGCATTCCATTATTGCCAATTTGCCATGTACTACTAGTAGTAGTACGAGCGCAGCAGGCAGGAGAGGAGGCAGAGGCTCGATCTACCTCTAGCATATCCCTCTGCCGACCACGCGTGCAGGACGCCGGACGGCAGTGCCGCGCTGGCCGTCTGACCAATACATACGGCAGGGCCACACAAGGAATTGAAAAAGAAAATCAGACCATCCGAAACATGTTGCAATATTAATGTATGATGTTGCAACTATTGTTTTCACATGCTTTATAGTGAATGTTGCATGAAACATAGATTTGATGTTGCGGGAATTTTCCTCCCAGAAATCATCTCCTCCCTACGTTCCAAAATATAGGTCATTTGACTTTTTGACCTCAAGTTTGACCGCTCGTCTTATTCAATTTTTTTTTTGCAAAATATCATTTTTTTTTGCTATGGCTTGCTATAGTAACAAAAGCTTCAAGAATAGCCTAAATTCAACTATGTTTGCATAAATAGTTTGAATAAGACGATCGGTCAAACTTGAGAGCAAAAAAGTGAAAGGGCCTATATTTTGGAGCGGACGAAGTACTTCCTTAACTGTTGTTTGCATATTTCTTTATTGCTGCACCTATATATTTTCAATGTTGTAGATACTTTGTTTCTGTGTTACAAGATGTTATTTTCGAATGTCACAGGGACCGTCTTATGGGAGACGTCCTCATAGGATGTCCAGGCGCTCGGAGCATCGATTTGTTAATGGGTTAAAGGATTTATGGGCATAATAAGTGTGTTCTATATACCCTGGACATATAACCGGGTCTAACAAATTGCATATCATTTTACTTATGATCTTTGTATTGAACATGATGTTTATACTAATGTCACTCGAAGTATTGAGTTTGTATTCAATAGTTTTATTCAGAACATTTTATACATGCTGAAATATGAATTTAGTGGCCAGTTTAGTTTATTGTATAAGCTGTAAACTTGTTGGTTATTTTAAACTTAATGTTGATTGCAGCGCGCATAAACCCAATTTTTATGAGGTAGAGAGTGTGACAATTGCTAATAAGAGTAGTGTTTGTGTTGGTTTCTCATCATCGACTGAGAAAGTTTCCAGACGGTACGGATGTTGTGACATCTCTGATGTAATAATGAATAAAACACATATGAAACAGGTTGAAAAGGGAATTATGGGTTGAAAATTTAAAAATCCATCAAAAATTCAAACTTGAATTCAAAAACAAAGGTGGTTTGGCACCCAACTGAAAACTCAAGAATTTTGTACTAAACTTGAAAATATCTAAAAATAAAAGTTGTTTGTCATCACAAATAAGGCCTAGTCACTGTTTGGAACTTTTGAAAATTTTGCAGTTTAGTCCCTCAAAAACTCGAAATACAGTTCTGGGCACCTTTTTGAATTTGGGTTGTTTGAGCTCGAAAACTTTGAAATTTCAGGTTCACCCCAAAAAGAAGGTTGTGTCCCATCTTTCAAAATCCAACTTTTATTTTCACACTTTTTCAAGTTCAGTTCAAATTTTTGGAGAACATTCAAATGTAGCAGTGGAGCTCCCCGGGGCTGCCAGCTCGGACCTGGCGCGCTCTGCGCCTGGCCGGAGCTCGGCCGCCACGTGGCCGGCAAGCGGCGGAGGCCGCGCCGAGCTGGCCGAGCCGCGGCGTCGGGTGGCGCTTGTCGCCTTGTGCTTGTCCAACCCCTCCCGAGCTGTCACCTCGCCGTCGTTCGCCCGCTTTGCCTCGCGCCGCGGAGCGCCATCATGGCGGTCGAGCGCCGCCGTGGCCGCGTGCTCGCGCGCGCGACGCGCAGTGCCGCCCCGCGGAAGATTCCTCTCCGCTCCGTGCCAAGACGCCCTGTAGAAGATCTCCCACTGATCCACGCGATGATCTTTGACGCCCAGTCCGTGCGCGCGCTCTGCCCGAGCTCGCCGCGCCATCAATGGCGACCGCGACGGCCCGTGCACGCGCACACACGCCACCGAGCCCACTCAGTGCTCGCTCGCGCACCCAAACGCCTCTCCGAGCACCGCACACTCTTCCCCCTCAGTCCACACTTAGCCATTCCCTCTCACCGCGCTCGTTCCCATCGTCTTCCACCTAGGGACACCTTGAGCCGAGCTCGAGCTTCCCCGCCGCAACCTCGAATCGACCGCGAATCCCTCCACCCCTTTCCAATCCCCCGCGCGTGCAGCTCGCTCACTCACCCCGCTAGCTGCTCGAGCAATCCCCAGCTCGAATCGAGCCACACTCGCCGCGAATCGAAACTTTTCCCCACCGCTCGGCCATTGACACCGCAAACACCACCTCCACGTCGAGCCCTATACCCCGGCCATCCCCGTCGCAGAAGAACCCCACGACGAGCTCCACCATCGTCCCGTGAAGCTCACGAGCCTTTCCGTGCACCGCCTCGACCACCGCAGACCGCCAGCGACATCGCCGGAGCTAACCGCGCCGCCGCTCAACGTCGACGAGCCGCGCCGCTTCATCTCCGACCGCGAGACCTACCTCAACCGACTCGCGGTGAGCTCCTCTCCACTTCCCCCAACATCCCCCGACCCAGTTCGCCGTCGTTTCGCCGGCGTAACAACGCCGATGAGCCCAAGGACTCGTTCGCGTTCCCCTTTTAGATCTAGGGTCCTCTGCGCAAAAACCAGGGACTCGTTTGAAAGGTTTTGAAAGTTCTAGGGTCCCCAGCGTAAAAAGATTCTTAAACCTAGATCTAATTTTTCCCGAATCTTGTAAAATCCGTTAAAAATCGTACAAAAATCAGAAAAATGCACAAAAATACTCCCTGGACTCGTAAGATTGTAAACTCCAATCTCCTTTAAGCATGTATATTCTTTTGGTGAACCATTTTTGAATTAATATTCAAACTGTAAAATTTGAAACTTGTGCACCATTTCAAATCCAGAGCTCCGCTAGGGTTGATCTTTGGATATGTTGTTTGTAGTGACCTTGGGCACCTTGTGTCCAAAGGGGACCTAAAAATATGAAGTGTAGCTTCAGTTATGAATTAAAATGTGTTTCCTGTCTTTTTGCAGTCCAGAAATTATTAAAAATAATCCATGCAGTGAAAAATCACTATTTTTCTCCAGAAGCCTAAAAACTTGTTAGCACATCTGTTAAAAATGCAAAACTTAATTTTTGCTCTGTTTAGACTAGCAAATAAATAGTTATGTGTTTTAGGATAGAAATTTATTGAGGACTGTCCAAGGGTTATTTTGAGCCACCACTTGGCCAGAGCCCTCCTTGCACTTATGACTAGCTCTGGTAGGAAGATTTTCTGAATTGGATGTATTTTCGATTTTATATGAATTTATTTCATTTCTGCAGGCAGCAGATTGTATTAATTTTAATAAATTTTGTGTAGCTCAGATTTAGCTAAATTTTGGAGTGAGCTTAGCTCCTATACTCCAGTAGCTGTCATAAAGTTTATAGATAAAAATGATGAACATAAAAGGAGAAACAAAAATAAGAAGGAATTAAGGTGGAAATTGAGTTATTGAAAAGAATAGAGTTTTTGATAAGTAATTAAAATAAAACATGGAAAGGATTAAATTTTTAGAACAGCACCCTATCTTCAAAATGATAAATAGAAATTCTTTTATATATGTACACAATCACCATCAAAGTTGTATAAAAATTTTCCACACACCCTCCTCTAATTTTATGAAAAAGAGTATAGTACTTAAGCATGTCTAGGTGAATATGGCCTTCAAGGCCTTAATCTTGGAATCAATAGGCAGCCAATAAGTTATGCATCTCATGTAGAAGGCGTTATTCCGGACGGCAACTACCATCTCATCCCCGCCGACGAGGAAGGAATCCCGGAGGGAGGTGCCGGCGAAGGATCGACCAACCCGGAGGCTAACCCCCAGCTAGAGCAGGAAGGCAAGCCCCGGAGCATAACCTAACCTTTACAAATTATGCATTTATGAATTCCCTATGCTTGTGCATTTACGTTTCAAGGAGTTGATTGAATACCTTAGCTGCACATTTCCTAGTACCTATGACTTGCAACACTAGTATGGAAGGATCGATAGGGCATTGCTTTAGGTCCGTTACAAGTCGAGTGATTTCCTGTCACTCGCGAGACATAGGAGTTGCTTGTCTTTACTTATGTTGGAATCATAAGGATTGACGGGCGGGGTGATAGATGTAGATCTCCCGTCCGTGTATGATAATTGATTTAAGGTCGAAACGTGTGGTTGAGTGTGTCAAGTTTTTGAACGTACCACATGCATGCCGATATATGGGAATCGGTAAGCCTGGTACCAGATTGAAGCAGCTAGGGCCGATAGCCATCTCTCCTTGGAAACTTTGTTTTCCCCTGCCGTACACTTGTGGATATATGCGTGAGACTGTGAGTGAAGCAGTAAACCTTTATCCTAAGGAAATGGACCCGGTTCCGAATTGTGGATCGATGGGAAAGGTTGGAAAGTGCTTGTACCTTTTATAGCAAGCATTATCCGTGTGTGTTGGGTTTCCCCTGGCCAGGTAGCAAAATTCGGTTCGAACTGTCCGCTTCTCGCGGTTAATGAGACTGCTTGACCGCCTTGCTGCATTGAGTAACAAGTGGAACTATGAGATTGATGAATTTGTTGTATGAAATAAATTGTATTGCACCACTTGTATGCTTAGAGAGGATGCAAATCTAGAATGGTTAAATCTAATAGAATATGATGCTAAAACATGAAAGCAAGGACCTACTCTTAGTTGCTTTTTGGCAAACAAACCCACCAGCCAAAAGCCTCTCATGTCTAGATGTCGGTGATGTAGTTTTCACCCGACGGGTAAGCCTTGCTGAGTATTAGTATACTCAGCCTTGCTTGTGGCATTGATTTACAGGTACCATGTTGGATGTGGCAGTCGATGCTTTGACTTGGCCTACCCAGGTTCCCCCTGGATGGCACATCGAGTGGGTTCCGTCCTCTGCCGAGGATCGGGAGGAGTAGCACCGTGGCAGGCTTCAGCATGGTGTTACTTGTATCGTCGTTAGTTTGTTTCCGCTGCAATGAACTATTTATTTCCGCTGCAATACTTTGATACTCTGATTTAAATTCCGAACTTGGTTTGTAATAACTTTGTGATGCTACTCGTGTATGTTAAATTTGTGGAATGTGTAATCTCTGGAACTCACCTTCGTGTGGGCGTGCTGTTGTTTCGATCGAGAAAAGTACGTGGTTTAATCGGGTTTAATCCGACGGCGCTCCAGCTTATTCCGGATTAAGTGCCTGACTACTCGGTTAGTGGTCCCGGGGTACTTAACTTGGAATAATTTCGGAGTGGTCCGCCACAGATGTCCTGTACTCGTGAGGAAGCTATGCAACTGAGGGCAGTAGTAGCAAATGCTGATGGAAGAAAAAATGGTCTACGACAGTGGTCGATCATAACAATTACTTGTATGGCAGCCAGATCTGGTGATGACCTGTGAGTACCCATGAATCCAATGTGCATGATTTGGAACAAAATTCCTGTTATGGCATGGTTTTTAAGACAATTTCCATGCATGCGGGTATAGTATGAATGTATGATGGTTTTGTGCATGTTGCCATCTCTCTTTCTCACACTAAATTAAATTAGAAGGACAACTTATATAATAATCGAGTGTTTCTCGCTATCCTAGCATCCAAATTTTTCTTCTCCATATCCCTCCCTTTCTTCTGCGACTCCAGCGAGATTAGGATTTCATGATTGCCAGTGGACCCTAGACCGCCGACGCACGCTAGAGGGGTGGAGGAGGGGGGCGAGGGGCTAGATGACAATGTTGGGGCTTAGAAGCTCAAAACTAGAACATTCACTACCAGAATCGTCAAGTTCGTCGTTTGTCCGAAAAACACACAACAAGGCCTTTGTGTGCCGTGTGTAGCCCAGGGAAACTGCCTGACGACGATAAAAGCTGACAACAAAGCTGGCTTTGCCGCGTGCCATCCGTTGCGCACACAACAAACCTCTTCATTGTGTGCCACGCGTGGCACATCATGAAATAAAGCAACACACGGTCGCCCCCTACCCCGTTAACGGCGTTTCCCACTCTCCCTTCTTTTCCATGTGCTGCCACGAGGACACACGACAAACCTCTTCACCGTGTGCCAGGCGAGGCACACAGCAAAATAAAGAAACATACGATCCCCCCCCCCCCCGCCCTGTTAATGGTGTCTCCCTCCTTTGCCGTGTGTCTCCACGAAGGCACATGGCAATGATCCGTCCACCGCCGTTAGTTTTGCAGCTTTGTTGTGTGCCACAATGGCAGCACAAGGCAAAGTACTGCCCCCAGGGACATGACGAAGTGACCAATCCAAATGACAGAATGGTCACTTTGCCGTGTGTTGGGGTCCTAGGCACATGGCAATGTGACCAAAATATTTATGTTTTTTTCACATATAAATGTCCCCACTCCATCAAACATCAAATATATAATCATTATATTATAACAAGCATCACATGCACCACTAGTTATAGCTAAACAACAAGTTCAACTAGCATCACATCGTGCACGAGTTCTACGAACATCACGTCGTTCACAAGTACCACAACAAGTAAGACAAGTCCATGACGATACAAGTTTGTCATGTGTTTGTTGCATGACACACGGTGAAGAAGAGGTTTGCCGTGTGCCTTATCTATGCCTTGTGTTTGTTGCGTGACACATGGTGAAGAAGAGGTTTGCCGTGTGCCTTGTCTATGACTTGTGTTTGTTGCGTGACACACGGTGAAGAAGAGGTTTGCCGTGTGCCTTGACTATGCCATGTGTTCTCTCTGGCTCAGGGTAAATATTCTCTTTGCCCTGTGCTCGGTGAAAAGTACACAACAAAGATTTTGGCATATGGCATACTAGCCCTTTCCGGTAGTGATTGATTGTCCCGACGTGTTGTCTCTTAGCTTGCTGCTCAAGGCAGGAGATGGAAGACAAGCGTTCGATCTTCATCCAATGGTCGGGAAATCGAGTGATATCCTCACCTAAAACACTCGAGTATTCTACTACCTATGTCCTAAAAAGAATGCAACTATGGGAACCGTGCTGGTCAAAGTTAGCTCATGTTTGACTAACTTTATATCAAATAGTATTACTATTTATGTTTCCAAATAATTTAATTATGAAAATATATTCTGTAACTAATCTAATGGTCTTATTTTGTATTATGAATGTTAGTATTTTATTATATAAATTTAGTCGAAGTTTATATTGTTTGACTCCTCGGGATGTGAGAATTATATTGTTTTTAGAACGAAGGGAGTAGCACTGAAGCTAGCAAAGGGTGTAACGCAGAATACATGCCGACTTAACTTTACACATAATACAATTGATACCAGATAAAAAAACAAGCACGTACAAACTGCAGGCCCGTATCGCCAAAACAAAAGATCGGGCCCACCGGCTCACAACGAACACTGATGATGATTAAAATCTTAAAATACACAACGAGTCAAACACAGCTAGTTTCGCACGAACCCCACACATTGACACACAAACCACTCACCACGCCGGCGAGGTCTGTACCAGTGTACCCTCCAGCGGGCGCCGATCGATCGAGCCGCCGGCGACGACGACGATCAGTAGTAGTACGAGGACGATGAGCCGCCGAGCTGGAACCCATCGACGACCTCGTCGGCGGCTGGCATCGGCGAGAACAGAGGGCTGTGCACATACCCTTCCTCGAAGTACATTCCATGCGACGCGCTGGCAGCCGCGTCGTTGTAACCCCCAAAATCCAACTCCGACATGTCGCTCCACGCCCTACCGTCGCCGCCGCCATTGCCGGCATCGTTCCCGCCTGATGAGAAGTACATATCCATCTCACCATTCCCTCCATAGGTCATCGAAGCCTCAACAGAGCCATAAGATTGCATCTCCGGCACGTGGTACTGGTAGGCCTCACCGACGGTTCCGCCATGGGCGACCTGCTGATGATCACAGGCCGCCGGAGTTGGTTGATGATGACCGGCGACGGGGACGACGGGGTTTTGTGCGTAGTAGTGGTGGAGGTCGTCGGCGGAGAGGTCAGGGGAGAGGTAGGGGGTGACGGAGGAGCCCGGTGGGAGGTCAGGGTAGGCGAAGTTGGTGCGGGCGTTGGCGCCGCGGAGGTTGCGTGCGGCGCGGTCGTAGGCGATGGCGGCCTCCTCCGCGGTGTCGAAGGTGCCGAGCCAGTGACGCTCCTTGGTGGCCGGGTCACGGATCTCCGCCGCGTACCGGCCCCACGGCCGCCGCCTCACACCCAGGTACCTCGTCTCGTTGTTGTTGCCACTGTCTTGTTGCTGCTGCTGCCGGCGCTTGGAGGACTTCTTCTCCGACGATGACGACGAGAAGAAGTAGGAAAAGTCCATGCTTGCTCTGTTGCTCACACACAAACACACAGGGGAGGGGTTAGTTGTGGTCGTTGGAGAAGAGGGGAGGTGGTTGCTGCTGGTGGTGCATGGGGCGGTTGCATGGAGGGACTATATATAGGGGCTGGAAAGGAAAAGAAATGGAATTAATGAAATGATATGATACTGATGGACAATCTTAAGAATTATTAGCAGGAGTGATGGTAGGCATGGATGCGTGGGTCCCGCATAATTTGATTCAATTCGTTGGTGTGGTGCTGTGAGGGCGGCAAAAGTGGTCAACCAATGATTTGGACCGGTGGTGGCATGGGCAGGGTGACCGCACGATGCATGATGGGATCAACGTGATGACCGACCTTCGATCCTCTCAAGTTGCATCCATCCACTCCACAGTATATAGCCAGTCGGCCCAGCATCTACCATTGATTCTAACCACCAAATTAAGGAACTTTTAGTTAACAAAAAATACACACACACACACACAAAGGAACTTTTGCGATAACGTGAGGACCTGAGGGGTCATGCTAGTTCTTAAAATTTGGGTAGCAGGGACGACATCTTCCTCCAAACTGAAGCAATTCTGTTTTCATTTCAGGTATGTAGTCAGAGTGTCCTCTGAACTTCCAAGTTAGTATTGTTTTTCGAACCTAGTATTTGTTATTTCAGATATATTTAAGGTAGAAAGTCTAATGTTGGAGTTCTTGAAATTACTACATGATATTAAAGATTTCCCTAGTGTTTGTGAAAATGGCTGAGGGTTGCTATTGTTCTTCTTCATATTTTTTTTCTCAAGTAGCCAAGGGATTGTTAGTCTAATTTGGACATTTCTCGACAGAGGAATAAATTAGTAGCAAACAAAAATTCCAAGTTCCAACCAACATTGTACAAAAAAAATCAATGAGTACAATTTCATATAACAGTGAGCAACTCAATCGGATGGTTGGTTCAGTGGGCGTTTTAGGATGGTGGATTGCGTCTATAAATGCATGTGATCGTCCCTCAGCATAAATGTATTTACATTATTTTATTTTGGGTTTCAACTTGGGATTGCTTATTAATTGTGTTAACATTGCACAACTAGAAGATCCAAACCGACCAAACTGTGGCTGTCGTTATACTATCGACAAGTTGCACAGAATATCTCTGTGATCTATTTTGTCGTCCCTGATACTATACCAGGCTTGATTTCACAGTCCAAGCAAGTCAAGGTCAAAGTTGTAGGGCCCAGAGTTGAAGGTACAAGCACTGGAACTTCACATGCCCCCTAACACCTAAGATAATTATTTTATTGTAGTTCCTTCTGTTGACTATATTATTGAAAATTTTCAATCACGCGGTATGATAGCTAGTGTACTAGCTACTATGTGATCTACCTATGTGGCTATACCCTTTTTCTACATTAAAAAATCAATGTTCAATGAAATGTACATCGTCGTCGGGTCGGTTTGAGAATCGTTGCTGTGGTTTAGTTGCTTATATTTTGGAATGCAGTTCTTGTGATGCTAGAATGCAGATCCTTGCAACTCTGTTTGCTTTATTTTCTTTCCTAGAGTTCCCAACCATATGCCACATGGGTGAGAATCAAATTTATCTATAACTTAATTCATGCTTAACAACGAACTAATGAATTTGCACGGTCACATGATTCACATCCTTTACGTTTCTTTGAATCAAATGAAATGAGCGGGCATATAATATTGTCAAGCGTTCTAGCCAGTACCACTAAGATGCTCGCCGAACAGTTGAGCCTTTAATTGCTCCCCCTCTTTTTTTTAAGCGGACGTACCCCTTTTTATTTCTAAAATAAGAGATTAACTGCTTATTGCTATGAACTGTGGTCCTTCGGAAAAACGCCGTTGTGCAATTAGTTTGATCTCCTTTGCGGCATAGCTAGCTCATGATCTTAAGCTGCTAGCATCTTCTGCTTGCTTGTTGGCTCACAAATGAGTCCACTCCACTGGCCACTGCAACATATCGACATGGTCTCAACACTTTGACTGGAGTATCCATAGAGATATATTACTTTAAAGGAATAATGTAATGAAGTCTTCCCAATTAATCTAGAAGGGTCGTCAATTAATCTTGTGATATTAGTCTATACAAAATTTTGTGTACCAGCGATCAAAAGTTAAAACTTAAACAAACCTAGATGAACTTATATTTTTAGGAGCATATATGAGCACTTCCCTTGATGTATATGTGATATAGGACATTGACTCTCGTCTTGAGCTCCATATCCTTTGGATTATATGGATTACATTGGTGCTCCTCTAATATTCTCCTCCCTTCTTCACCAAGGCTCTTCAGACCCTCTGATTCAATATGCAAACATTGAGGTACCATCATCAGTACATTACCATGAACATACGCATGTAATCAGCATGACAGGCGAAGAAGGATCGGAACGGCGCGGAATCTACTTTTCCTGCAATGCGCTGCAACAAAATCTAAGCTTATTTTTTACGTGTATACTGATCGATTGGAGTGCGCGTGTTGGTCGAAAGGTCACAGAGTGAGTGATTTTGGTATCATTCAATCACCTTTCAAGGCCTCTTATGAT
This sequence comes from Digitaria exilis, assembly GCA_015342445.1. Classification (NCBI taxonomy): domain Eukaryota; kingdom Viridiplantae; phylum Streptophyta; class Magnoliopsida; order Poales; family Poaceae; genus Digitaria; species Digitaria exilis. The sequence continues at coordinate 1,164,563 of JACEFO010002063.1, read as the reverse complement.
TGCCCTCTGATGCAAATAGACGAACCTTCGAATGATTAAAAGAGAAAAGGTATATTATAGATTAAGGAGAGTAAGTAATAATTGGCGCGCACATCTAACTTGTTACATGGGCCCAAAGGCACAAGTACCTTCACATGATTAGTTGGGTTCAGATAGATGATTGGCATGTGCGTTCGCTTGCCTTTAGATGCCCCTTCCTCTTGCAGTCTTGTTGGATCCTAGTTTTATAAAATTCAAAGGAAGCTCAAACATTTGATCACAAAAGCTACCCAATCATTTGATTCATTGTACACACTAAAATATTTGTCAGAATTATATCTTCACATGATCTCTCTTCTTTAACCGAAAAATAAGATCTCTCCATATATGCTAGGATCTTACTGAAAAAGGAGATCAAGATCAGTACCTCAACTAGGCGGTTAGGAATTAAGTTATATTTCGATGGTGACATTTGGTGTTCAGTCCTTTCGATTGCCTAACATCTGAAACAGTTTCTATTTCAGCGAAATGGAAGAGTATACACTTTAGTTCAACTTGCTTTCTAGGAGAGAAAAAAAAAAAAGCAACAGCTGTGACTTGTTGATTGTGACCTAAATTTCCCATATCACTAATGCTGAATGCCACGAGAAGGTATTATTTGAATAGAAAACGATACAATGTACCTTTTTGCTTCAAGCTTTGTTATTTAAGTTTTTTTTATGTTATATATATGGAATGTAAATTGAAACTCCAAAAAACGATAATTGCAAAGCTTTTGGTCGCCTATCCTTTTTTTTTTACTTTAGTCAAACATATGTGCCTCAAACATTTCTAGTGATTATTGTTGTGTTCTTCATTTGCTATTTTTTAACAAAGTCATCATGATTAAAGGCTACGATGCTAGGATAATTTTATTTCTTGATATGAAAAATCAACAAGTAACGCTCTCTCGTCTTACACAACAGAAAAGACCATTTTCCTGACCTCATCAGACCATATCCAGCTGGGCAAAGTTTCAATCTGGAAACACAACGTCTAGCCACACTTTTGTGCTCTGCTGCTCGGATGAACTCGTTTCCTGGAATTTGCACTGTATACAAGGTAGTTATCAGAACATCATATAGCACAAAAGCATAATTAGTATACAATATTTAGCTATATATAGGCGCACAACCAGTAGTAACTACACCTTCTGTTTCAAATTATAATTCATTTAACTTTTTAATCCTAGGTTGACCACTCGTCTTATTTAAAAAATTATGTAAAATATCATATTTATTTGTTATAGCTTGCTTTATTAACGAAATGAATGACTTAAATTTGAGTATGTTTGTAAAAAAAATTAAATAAGACGAGCGACCAACTTGGGTTAAAAAAATTAAATATGCTGAGTTGGAATCTCATTCTAAGAATTCCGGAGTACATCTTGGATCTGTCAATTAAGTTATGGGTGGAGTCATACTTCCATCCCAGTGAGATATTTCTTTATTTCGCACTGGTCCCTCTATTGCAGTCATATCACATTTGGCATGGTGCTCGAACCTTGTTCCGATTATAATTTGCAACGGAGGAAATAATATTCAAAGTGGACATGTCAATATTGCAGTGTTGTTTCTCAACAGTAATAAACACAAATGACTTTACATATCAGGTCAACTTTTCCCCGTACTTTTTTTTTAAAAAAAATAACCATGTGCACCAACAAATCAGTTTGTTAGAATTTGGGTAAATAATTCCTGATACTGCTTTTTAATCTGTTTCCTACATAATTTGGCATCGAAGAAATGAAAAATGTACCTCTCACATTTTAGGGTTAAGTATTGAAAATGACTAAATGATTAAACGATTGTCTCTCCATTCTGGCATTTGAAAGAAACATAAAGCATCTCATATCTTGCGTTGTGTTGATGCACAATATTTACGATTTATTTATCTTGTAAAAAAGCATAACATGAACTTGTGAAATAACATCATTTTTCTGTTCTTTACACTTCTTCGAAAACTAAACACTACATTTTCTCTCTTTTTTTCCATTAAAAGCACAGTAGAACCAAATTAGACAAATTTTAACATACAGTGAGGTCAGGCCCACCGCACTTGAGCATCAATCACAGTACTGTATTTTGTGATGAACGCTAAGTTAACTACGTATGAAATATCCACAAAAAAACTAGGTATGGAATAAAGTTGTAGCGCATCTTCATTTTAGAAGTAATTTTGGCAGAAAAAAAAAGACATCCATAAGCATATCCTCGCCAGTGCTACTCTCCGTCTCTGCTCGGCACGAACAAGTGAAACGCAATCCACAAAACCTGGCAAAATGGTCGACTCCGCCACAGCCCTCGCCCAGTCGAGCCCGTGTTGCTGCTCGCTGGCCCCAGTCCTCCACCCGTCGCCTTGGGAAATGCGCAAAGGGGGACGAGTGTGCGGAGCTCACCCAGCGGCGGAGAGGCGCGGCATGGCTGGTAGCTTGCTCCGCTCCACCAGTAGAGAGAAAGGGAGCAAAGGAGTGCGAGGAGGTGTGGATGAGACCAGTCACAAGAGGCGTGTTTGGTTGCCCTGATGAAGGCGGGCCAGGCTCCACCGATACAAGATAGCGCCGTTTGGATGCCTGTGTTCAGCCCCGGGCCTGGCTTGACGCGTGCAACAAGCCATCTGGAGCCTGGCTCCCTGCCGGGCCTGGCTGCCGCGAGCGCAGCGCGTGTATGCGCGTGAGAGGGCGCATGCACAAGGCACGGAGGAAGGAGGCCAACCAATCATCGTCTCTTCGTTGCCTAGTCGAATGAAACCAACTAACCAATCAACCTTGAATGCATGCGTCCGGCCTGGCCGTCCGTGGCCTGGCTCCCTTCGTGCGATCCAGCTTGATAGAGAAATGAACCAAACGCCCCCAAGAAGCATCTGTGGGGCCATACACGTGGTGGAGCAGGAAGGGACGCGCGTGGGGTCGAATAGACCGTTAGTTCCCAACCAGACGGTGGTTCTGATTGTGATATAGTTAGATATATATACCACTGAAAGGTCACAAAGTTAGATATATAACTTTGCAATATTTGAGAAATGATGAGATTAAAAAAACAAGATGAACAGGGCGGGCACAGGTTGGACCGGGCTCAAACAAAGCCCAAGATGAGAATACTTAAATAAAATGGTTAATTAATTATTCGTTTGGGTTAGGATTCGTGCAATTTTTATATTAGGGTCCAATGGAGCATAACTCTTATACTTTGATCAAAATAGATACTTTGTGCTACAAATTTTCTGTTCACAAAAAGACATAATTGTCATCTTGCGAACACTGTTTTCAATAAAAAAAAATGCACTTAAATGTACAATTTGAGTTTATTTCTTGATTCAAACATTTTTATGGATAAAAATTGTATAATTGGCCTGGCAAGCAATATTTGAGCATAAATTTCATATTTTCTCCACCAAAGCAACCCAGCGGATCCCTTTGCTACAATCAAATATTCAAATTGCATCCAAATTCAATCTCTAGCCTCATGTCACTTGTGTCTCCTTTCCCAATGTTCAGGAGCGGCGGCGAAGCAATGCCCCAATCTTCTCTCTACCTCCCTGAATCAACTTCAATACTCTTGTTCTTCTACCGCAAGTGCCTCTGCACCACACGCGGCCGCTTAGAATCCACCAGCATCAGCACATTCTCCATGCCTCCTCTACTCCCGGCCCCAAGGCCAGCGTAGTCGCTTCCATGGACGATGTCCTTAATGTGTTCGACGAAATGAGAACAAGGTTTTTTTTTTCTTTCCATCAAGTTTGTAAATCCTGTACAATCCGCATCCCTGGTAGATGTGCTTGGCGACACAGAATAGCATGGGTTCAACGAATTTTGTGCAATTGCCATTGGTCAGCGTGATTAATGTGACACTTCCTTCTTCCTTTTCACTAAGATTATTATTTTCTAAGATCGTCTTCTAGGTTTCTCATTATGAGGGGAGAGAAAAAATAATGCTTTGTGTATGACTTTAGTCTACCATCTGCAGATCAAACAGTAATGAAGGCATGGTTGTAACATGGTGGCAGAGGCCGTTTCATGGACATGGCTGATGGAGTTGATGTGGACTTTTTGATGTATTTCTGATCCAGGGAGATGGATGAAGGTGGTATGGTTCTAGGCTTGTGAAGTATTTATGTTATCAAAACATCGCAGTCCTTCCTTAGTGTTTGCTTGGTACGGCTTGCTTTTTAAAGTTTAGTTTGAATAAACCAGTATTCTGTATGTTTGTGTGGTGAATAATACATTGAGAAGTTCCTGAAAATGAAACTTTGGTTTAGTTTCAGTAAAATGACTTTGTGTGGCGAATAATATATTGAGAAGTTCCTTTTAGTTTCAGTAAAATGACTCCTTACTACCTTACGATTTTTCAGGCTCTAATTAGGCAAGATAGGCACTGCATTTATATAAGCAAGTTCACCAGTTCTATTCTTTCCCTAAAATAAGTAAGGTTAACTATTTGATTAAGGATGGCATGCTGCGTTTGCCAGCAATTGAGAAACCAGGCAACTTATATGTGGTTGGGGTCCTTTATAGCCTTCATATTTGCAAGATTTTTTTTTTGAAAGGACATATTCTAGAAAACACTATCTGTAAGCCATTACTATGTAACTAATCAATCCCTTGTATTGTTCCTTAGGTTGGATTCGTGTTATGGTATTTACTTGTGCGTCACTTATTTATTCGATACATGTTTACCTGGTAGCATGCCTACTGCAAATCTGGATTCATTGTCAGTAAAGTTTACTTAAATGTAAGAAACACCAAAGGGTTTACCAAGTTGGGTGTCACATACATGGAAATATGCTTAGTGTAAATTTTGGTTCTTTATCAGTAAGATCACTGCCATAGTTGTAGTGTTCACGTGCAATCTTTACCTTCTAAATAAAAATGCTAACAGGTGATTAAATTTTCTTAAATGTAGGAAATAGTAAGGAGTTAGCCTAATTGGCATGTCATAAACTTTGGTCATAGATTGTCGGTGTCACATATAGAGGCTAATCAGGGGATTTCAAGGTTGCAAAGAGTGGAGACGCCTAAGCTCATCCTTACAGAAGATGCCAGCAATGTTGTTTTGTGATTCTGGGATGTGTCCACAATAGGATGCATGATTTTGGTCTACATTTTCTAATCTGGTAATGGGAGTTGCAGCCTGATTTGTTGGAAGATTTATTAATTTTTTAGATGATGGAAAAAAGAGTTCTGACTTCATTGAAGGTGTATTAATAGCATTCCTATTTTTATATATCCTTTCCACTGGTTTATACCTATATTTTTAATTGAGATCCTCAAGTCTCGAACCAGAGGGGTATGGATCATTACTCTATCATTGCACATATTTGATACTCAATTCTTGCCCCCTTTTTTTCCCATGAAGTTGCTATTCATGAGCTGATTACTGACCTGCGGAACTGCATTACCACAGATTGAAGTCTTTGCAAAAGTATTCTATGGTGACGCTGGAAAGAAACGGTATGAACCAGTTGGCCTGGTTACCCTCAGCAGCATGGTTATTGGTAGTAGTGTTGAGCATGCTCAAGAGGTAAACTTCCAGGCTTCTATTTTCAGAATTTTGATGATCTAAACCTCCTTCACTTGAGTTGGTTTTGAAGTTCACTTTGGCGTGTGCGACTAAGCCAAGCGCATATGGACAAGGGAACTACTAACTGAATCATTACTTTCACCATTGTTGTTGCTTCGCTCAGCAGAGCTCTGATGGGAAGCTTTATCTCAAATGTTTCCATGCAAGCAAGGTGTTTTGTTTTCTTTGTTGAAAAGTAATGAAACAAGTAGTCCAAAAATATATGTTTTAATGCTGTAATCATAATTTGTTTGAGTTCCTCTTTCTTATGTAGAACAATTGTAGTCATCTATGATTGTGTACAAATTTGTACATAGCAAACCTTTAGCCAAAAAAACCCTGAACCTTTCCTTCTCTTTGTTCAACTAACTATACAGTCAAGCAGGCAGTTAGGCATGCAAAAGGGGAACTGTTCTCAGGTAGAGCTTTTGCACAGGTATGTACGCCAAAGCATCCTGCTTATTTACTTTCATATACATTTATTTTTCTGAACCCTTTGGTAGTGATCAGAGCTGATTTGGTTGTTCTTCTGTTGACATTAGAGATTGACTGCTTTCTTCACTCGATGATGCGATACAGAAGTTGTCGAATGCATGGGACAGCTGAAACGTATGGAACCTACAAATGTTCCAGTATATGATTTCGAGAAGCACCAAAGGTGTTCTAAAAGTTTTAGGATGAGGTAGCTGCCAATTGCAAACTTGTCAGAATGGAAGAAGTTGCCTCATTTGTGATCTTGAGTTCATATCACTAATCCTTGTAAAATTCTGTAGAGAAAATATTTCTTTCTTTTGTTATCACAATGTGATGTGATAACTGTTTTCCATACTTTAAACCTAACTATAACCAAACTTCCTTTGTGTTTTTAGCAATTGTGACTTTGTTTTGATCCCTCTTCTATAACAGGGGCAATCTGCAACTAGCAAAGAATTGGAGGTTTGGTTTTTGTTGCGTCTTTTTGTTCTCTCTTATGGATATTGACAGTGTCACACGCTTCTGAAAGTAGCACCGTAAAATTCTTAACATAAGGTAAAATACAGTCGAATTAGCTTGCATACATAATAGAATTAGGAACATAAGCTAAAATAATCTCTCTGCTGATGTACTATTCACAAGTGCTACAGTTCTTAGGGAGAGCCCTTACTCAAGGAGCAGAGGGTGTGATTTAGATGACATTGCTGGAAATGCTCTTATAAACTTTGAAAACAAAGCTGCTAAAGGCATAGCCTGCTATTTATTTAAAATATTAGACAGACACATCATTGATACATGCAAACGGTCTCACAGGTCATATATCAATATAGACGACTATAGCCTTTTATTACCTCTGTAAACCCTTGCTACTAAAGGGCAATAAGGGCATAGCCCACTATTAAAACATTGTAGAGGATCTTCTACTGCACCTATGGCAATTACATTACTACATGTAGACAAGTAGATGGTCTCATAGGTGGCCCCATATAAATCCATATAGGATTTTGGATAATAATGAGAGAGAACAAGATAGTTGTTTTGCAAGGCAACCGACACATAAGCTAATAATTATGATTATAAGTCTATGAGACCCCCCACCCACCCACCCACCATTGTAGAAGTTGTTGTCGCCATGTAACTCATATCATATCTTTTTCCTATGCACGTATTAAATATTTGCATTTTGTGTGAGACAATTTAAATGAGAATCCATTATAGTGGTTGTCCGTTATATACTGAAGTTGGTGTGACAACATACTCGCCCTTAGAAAGGAGGAAGAGGCAGGTTACTTTGAGTTTGGATGAGTTGCCTCACCATGCAAGAAGCGGAATGAGATGAGCGAGGGAGGAGTACATCCTATTATTTTTGAGCTTTGAGTGGCAGAGCATCAGTGGATCGGTTTCTGAGCTTTGAGCCCATCCTATTATTTTTATGTGGCCCACAAGAAAGGGGTCCTAGAAATGGGCTCTTAACTTTCATGCTTAGAGCGAGGCTGGTGATTTGAGACGGGTCGTAGGTGCATAGCTTGCTTTCTCTCTCTCTCTGTGCGCCATGACAGGAATAGGATAGGCCTCATTCAATAGTTAGATTCCGCAATCTTTTATCTATTTACGTAAACAAGTTATTTTCCTCCAAGAAGATACAAAACCATGGTTTCTAAGTTTTGAGATTCTTTAGATATACTCCCTTTTTAACTCTATGGAAATGTGTTTCTCCCTTACAAACACATTTTCCTAGGGAAAGATTAGGATGGAGAGAATATCCAGGATTGCCACATAAAAGGGGCTATCGGGTTTGAGGAGTGGATATAGACTGATGTTATTGATTAGTACACTTCATTAGAGAGTGCTTTAGGGCCGGGGTGTACACTGCTGAGCTGAGCAACACAAAAGTTACCATCGCGCATAGTACGATCTTAAATTCTTATCCACGATTTATTCACTCACAAACCAGACACAACTGAATCACACCGTCAGAATGCATATACATCAGACACACAAGTTTCACTCACTACACCAACACGCACTCACACAAACGAACTGGCCATATTATTCTCCCTGATCGAAGATTACCTCTGATCTAACAGCACACAAGACACACAGAGCAGATGGATCACACGCGGACATGGCTGGGCGCCATCTAAGGACAGCAAACCAGTAAGAAACAACGATAGCCCCCTCCTCCTCTAAACACATAGGATTTAGATGGAGAGAGGGAGACCTGCTGGAAGAAAGGCTTAGCCTTCCCTTGCCGATAAGACTTGCCTTCTTTCTTCTGCACTGCCGAAGAAGCATCCCTGCTCACATGCCGACCCCAGGCGAAGCTCCCGGCGGCCAGCATGGCAAGCATGCTCCTTCACTGCTTGCACTCGCACAGTCACACCGCTGACAGTGTGGCCAGTGCTTCACTCGCAACACTTTCTTCGCCCCTCTTCTTTCTCTTCCTCGACATCGTATGCCAGGAGCTCTGTTTGATCAGTTAGAAGAGTTAGAACAACACTGATCTTGTCATGGCCAACCCCCACTTCTTTTATAGGCGTCTTGTTGGTAACTGAATCACTGAAGGCTCTGCGAGTGATTGGCCTGTGGGGATAGTTAATTGGCAAGCCGTGGATTCTTTGGCTGTTGTGGATTCTCGCATATCTGCACCCACTCATCTTTGAGCCACTGGATTCTCATGCTTTTGATACTTTTTATGGGTGGACATTAAGGCGTTAACACTTTGTTAAACCTAACGTAGGGCGATAGTCTCCAATGAGTGTCCTTTTGATGGTTAGTGCCGGATCCTCTGAGGTACAAACAGTGGACACCTGTCGATGATTAACAGCGACAGTTTCAGAAATACTTATGAGATGAGTGTCAAAGAATCTCGTTGGGCTCCATTTCTACATGACTACATACTACTCCAATAACTAATAAAAATTGATGCGTATCTCTAGCAGTTGTAAGTTGTAGCACTTTTTAAAATGAAAAAAAAAGTTACATCATTTAAGACCACGACGTATATATGCTGTGGTTGAATATAATTTAATGATCAAAGTACTAGCATGGATTTTCTTAGCCCTACTTATTATCTGATAATACTGTTTTCCAGGAAAATAGTGGGGAGATGCACTTCTTCTATTTTTCTTTGCAAAAATTACTTCAGTCACTATCTCCATCAAGCTAAGGCATCAGCAGAAAAGTGTACTTTTCGTACATGCCCGCAGCCCGATTTATAGGGAGACGTTATTGCTATGAACTTTCAGAAGAAATGTGTAACCGGAATGTGCTGCAAAAGGAGATGATCCATGGAGTTGCGGACCCAGAAGATCCGGACATTCTTGCCCCCTGCTACATAAGGAGGGTGGAAGGAGACGACTCTCACTGCGTGAGTCTCAGCATGATTCACAACAAGTGCAGGACAGCATACCGCGCAAAGCAAAGCTTAAAAGAGTTGCACGCTTTTGGAAAGCGCCATGCATTAGCACGTCCCAGCAGGAGCCCCATCCTCGAAAAGGAAACAGCAGATCAAGCTGGAATCTGATTGTTTATCATGGATGATCCGATCCCGGCCCCTCCAAATGGGTTATCCATCACCCACCACCATCCAATGCGGAATGCGGTGCGCGCTGAAATAGCGGAAATGTCGTCTTCCAGACACCAGAGAGATTCATATCCTATTCAGTGTCCAAGTTTGCACCGAACTCTATCCGAATCGAAAGGCGAAGCTTTCCACTGGGTGGGGTTGATTGATGGGGTCGTCCTAAGTAATGGCCTTATCACCTTCTAATTGCCTTCAACTTGCATGAAATGGACATCATTATTACCACTTTCTCATCCGTAAGCCTGCCTTTTTCCTGCAGGGGATATGGTAATTTATGTAGCTAACGGACAGGCCATGGTCTGGAGATAAGAGCTGATGAGTGTAACTTTGGAAGTGCCTTGTTTTTTTTTTTTTTTGAGGGAATCTTTGGAAGTGCCTTGTTGGTTATAATCAATCTTTACTTTATTTTCACGAAAGATGACCAATTCATTGCCTACTGTCTAGTCGTTCTTTCTCAAGAAACTGACTTGGTAGTGCAACTGTCACCAGCAAGTCTCAAATATAGTTCTTATTCCACTCAAAGGTTGAATAGTAGAATTGATTTAAACACTAACTTAATTTGGATTGAACATCCGTTTGAAACTGTGATGGTTTCATGAACATGATACACGTACATTTTCTTAAACATGCCATTCCATCTGTTGCATTTATATCACTTCAAGGAAGATGAAAACAGTTTAATGGTTTCACTTGCGTCTTTCTGATGTAACTACTAATAATTTTTATAAGTTTTTCCAATTTGAAGAAAAGGACAAGTGACACCATATTGTCATAAAATAAGTTTTTTAGATAGATTTTCATAAAGGCAACGTATCAGGTGCAAACCAACCTATCCATGCAAACCAACCCTTCCATGCAAACTATGCAAACTTCAATCTGGCCCACACGATGTTGATCAAATGGTACGCTCATGTGAGGTGGGAGGGTGATTTACAAGGTGAGAGGGGTGATTTGCAAAGGGTGATTAGAGACACTTTTGTAAACCACCCCTCCCACCTCACCGGAGTGCACCCTTAGATCAACATCGTGTGGTCCAGATTGAAGTTTACATGATTTGCACCTGATATGTTGCCTTTCATAAAAGATGCAGGAAATATATATTAGTGTCTACTTCCTCAAGTTTGTAAGGAGACATGGCGCTCGGCCTATGCCATTGGAAGTTTGAGTAGTAAGCATAGATGCGTATTATTTTTGGCAATCAGTTATTCTAGTCTGTCATATTTTATCTGACACCAAGAAAGACGGAAATTTTAATTGATCAAACACCGTTCAGATAAAATTTGCACAGGTATCAATTTTTTGAGACATTTTTTTTTTTTCGAAAGACAATGTTTTGAGACATGTAGTTTGACGCTGAAGCTGTGGATAGAGTTTAGCAGATGCTGCCTTATAGGATCAGTGCTACATATATGGAAATATTACAATCATATGTGCTGTTCAGGACTGTAACGCTGGCTTGCGCAGGATGACAGAAGTATATCCTGTAACCTGTAAGCTGTATGCATACCATTGCCAAGAGCCCGGCGCACCACCAGTCATATTACCCTGCCATGTCCTCACAGCAAATTTCTAGCAGCATAGTATTCTTTTGGAACTAGAATTATCCAGGAAGTGTACACTCGTGGCGTTAGACTCGGAATTCGGAAGTCGGACATCATTGCCCGATCAGAATTCCGAACAGAGGAAACCTGAGGTCCGTAACAGATTTGGCTATTTACATGGGCTGAGTCGTTCGAAGAAACACGATCGTCTCCGACTCCGAGCCCATCCCAACCAACCTCACGCGCCACCGGGCCGGCCTATATATGTTTGGGGTGCGCCGGTGCGGCACCCATCCCAAAAACACACAATTCTCCTCCATCATTAGGCTCTCTCGCTCTCGCACGCTCACGGAGATTTGGCCCCCGTTCTTGTTTTCCATCGAACGAACCCATCGAAAAGCAAGTAAACAGCTGCGTGCGTGCGTGCGTGCGTGCCATGGACTGCGGCGGCATTAGTGTCGCGCCGGCGTGCTTGTGCGTGGCGTACGTGGACGGCGTCCGGGTGCCCATCCCGGACAACGTGGGCCTCGTGGCGCGGGCCGGGGGCTTCACGTTCCCGGCGCACGACGGCCACCGCGCGGCGGCCAAGGCGGCGAGGCAGATGGACCACTACCGGCGTGTGCGGAGCCAGGCGAGGCGGATGCCGGAGCTCGCCAAGGCCGTCGGCGGCGAGGACGCGCTCGTCTACGGCGACATCGAAGAGCTCGGCCGGGTGCTCCACGGCAACCCCGTCGCGCCGGGCGTCTACGTGACCTACGTGCCCAACTGATCAACTGAGAGACGTTTTGCCGTTTTGTTTGCTGATCTCGGGTGTTTGCCAACACCGGTCTGTTCTTTCTCCTGCTGGCTCTCTTTAGCATATATATACTCCATGCTTTTAGTTTTAGCGCGTTGTTGTCTGGTTGATTTGATCGATGAACTGGTGAACCTCTGGTGTGTACGTCAGTATGTGGGCTGGATGTATCTGTTAAACCGTGTGATCTAGCTAGCCGATCTGTTGTGCTAATCTTGCTATGATTCTACTGTTTTGGATTCTACGTATACTAAATATTAACTCCTGCGTTACTAATTACATCCTGGTCTACGAAGGAATACAGCCTGATTACGTTCCTTGGAGCTTTGGCCAGCTGGTTTTGAAAGCTGGATCTGGATTCTTCTCCCTTTTTTCTTTTCTTGCATTTTGAGTCGATTCCGATGGGGAGCAAGAGCGAAGGGCCGGAGTTGGAGATCGTCCTTCTTTTTGTGCGTACAATATATTAGCCTATGTTCGTTAAAAAAACAATCACGGTGTTCGCTGGAGCTACGGCTGCAGCTGCAGCTCCTGCTGCTGTATACACTGCTACAGTAAGTGGAGTTAGAGCCGCTGCAGCCGCAGCCGGCTTGTTGCCCAGCCAAACACTCCCAATACATTAGCCCGCACCTGTACGGGACTTGATAACTTGCTGGAAGAACGCCGAGAAGATTGGCATCAGCAGGTGATTGTACTGGAAAAACGGGTGCGCCGGCTCAATGCTGCGTCGCTCGCTCGTGGAGAGGAAAGTCGAGAACGGTTCGTATTGAGTTGCCGTCATGGCTCTTGCCCCGGCGAACATCTGGAGCAAATAGCTTAGTGTCTCTTGTCGGCTGTCGCATAGATTTTTTTTTAGTTCTCAACAGGTTCCCATTTCCTGTCCTGCATTGCCAAGTTCAATCCAAGACTTCTTCCCACTAGTAATTTCAGTAAGTTTGCCTACAAAAGAGCAGATAAAGCGAAGCCTAACGTGGGATATTGTCGCGTGCTTCCGTGGAAGCATGAAAAACCATTCTGCACCGCTAAATGCCGGTGTAAAACAAAATATACTTATTTCAACACTCGTGCAGAACAAGCCTGCATGAGCAGGATGGGCCACAAAAAAAAGCATGAAGAAATGATAAACGAAAAGCAAGCTTGCACACATTTGTTTTAAGAAATTCGGGTACAGACCATATGAAAACAGTGAAATGAATCAATTCAAACAAACGACATGCAGGCAACAACATCATTTTACATTAGATGCAAACGGGCAAAACAAACAGCCACGACCGCAGTTCAGATAACTGAAAGCATTAACAGAAAAACAGCCTTTAAGCTAAGGTTTGCCAAGCAAGATAACATGCAACAAGGATGGAAATTACGACACAGCAAAAGCAAAGCATTCACCAGACAATCAAAACAAGGATTGTACGGCAGATACTACCACATAAACAAAAGATACCATTTCATCTGTTACATCACGATCCACGATGGATAACAAAATAGTCTGAACAGTACACTACCACGACCAAAATGAAATATGAAAGTAGTTTCCATTACAGTAGGCGAATTGATGACTACACCGGCCAAAGGCAGCAACAAAAACGACCAAAAATTTAGAGCTTATCCTCAAACTCAGATAGAGGGGTCATCTGCTCCTTGAGACCCTTCCTCTTGCGGATATCCAACACCAGCTGAGCAGCCTGGGAGCCAGCCTCCAGAGGATCAGAGCCCATCATATCCCAGTGGTCAAACACGCACTGAGGGAAAGCCTGACCAGAGGTTGCAGCCCTCAGTTGGCTTGAGAACCCAAATGACTCAATGACAGGGAGGTAAGCCTTGATGTTGTAGAGCGGGGTACCCGGCCTCTGCATCTCCTCAAACACATGACCTCTCTTCTGGTTCAGAACACCGTAGATACCACCAAGTGCATTTTCTGGGGCCTGGATCTCCACAAGGTACACTGGCTCGAGCAGCCTTGGCTTGGCTGTGAGCTGAGAGGCATAAATGACCCTCCTGGCAGTTGGGATAACCTGACCGCCACCCCTGTGAATAGCATCAGCGTGGAGGACAACATCACAGACCTCAAAGCAAATGCCACGCATGTTCTCCTCAGCCAAAGCTCCTTCCTTAGACGCCCACTGGAAACCAGCCACCACTGAATCCTTGATTTCATTAAGGTACTGCACTCCCTTACACATATCAACAACCATGTTCGGGCCAGTAGTCTCAGGACCAAAGCACCAGATCTTCTTGGCAAGATCCTTGTCCCAGCCAAACTCCTCAGACAGGATCTTCGAGCGCACCTTAGGATCATCACGGGGGCCAATGCGGCCCTCGTCAATGGCCTCTGGGAGCCCTTCCTCCAAGGGGCGAGCTTCCATGTACAGACGGTTGTGCTTGTTGGGAGACTTGCTCATAACAGTACGGCAGGACTTATCAAGAACGGTCTCACGGAAGGAGACAACAGGAGGGGAAACAATAATCTCAGCACCACCCATGAAGTCTTCCTGCAGATCCTTCAGGCAGATCTCAAGGTGAAGCTCACCAGCTCCAGCAATAATATGCTCACCAGATTCCTCGATTGTACAGAGGACCATAGGATCAGACTTTGCCAGACGCTTCAAACCTTCGACTAGCTTCGGTAGGTCAGAGGCAACCTTGCACTGAACAGCAACACGCACAACAGGGGAGACAGAGAACTTCATTGCTCTAATTGGGCATGCATCAGTCTCCTTCTCATTAGTCAGTGTAGCATTCTTCGTGATGAACTGATCCAAACCAACCATAGCAACAGTGTTACCGCAGGGAACATCCTCAACCGACTCTTGTTTCTTTCCCATCCAGATAACAGTACGTTGAACACTCTTGACATACAGATCCTTCTTCTGGCCAGGGACATAGTTGGGACCCATGATCCGAACCTTCATACCAGTAGCAACCTTACCAGAGAAGACACGACCAAAGGCAAAGAACCTGCCTTTGTCAGATGCTGGAATCATCTTTGAAACATACAGCATGAGAGGGCCCTCCGGGTCACAGTTCCTGATAGCAGTAGCATAGATATCATCAAGGGGTCCCTCATACAAGTTCTCCACACGATACTTCTGTGCCTTTGCTGGGGAAGGGAGGTGGAATATCATCATCTCAAGCAGTGCAGTACTAGCTGGAAGCCAAGTTTGCATAACACGCTTCATCAAAGCCTTGCCAACTAATTCCTTCTCGTCGGCCTTCATGGTAACATTCAGCTTTTGAAGCATGGGCCACAACTTATCCTTCTGGTCGTTCATGCAGGTGTTGATGATTTGCTTGATCGGCTCATAGCAGAACTGAACAAATCCTCTCTTGCAGGTAGCAGAGCCTGTGTTCTTGGTGGTCCACTTCTTTGTGGCTGGGTCAAAGAAGTTCTCACCCCAGAGCCTCTCCATCATCTTACTTTCATCAACTCCAAACTTGGATGCATACATCTTGGCGAAGTTGGTGAGAGTAAAGGCCCAGCCATGCAGACCAGCAGAGAAAGCAACAGTTCCCTTCTCTGGGTAGACTTGGACATCACCAAGGAGCTTGTCTTCATATGTTGCCATAATGACATTGGCATTCTCAATAACACGGGAGAAAGTCTGGTAGGCTTCCTCACCCTCAACCTGAAGCTCAAGGAAGCACCTGTCCATCTTGTTCACAGTAAGGACTGGCCTGATCCTCTCACCAAGAGCCTGGCGCAGCACAGTTTCAGTTTGCACACAGACACCCTCAATACAGTCCACCACCACTAGAGCACCATCAGTGATACGAAGAGCAGCTGTGACTTCTGATGAGAAATCAACGTGCCCAGGTGAGTCAATAAGATTGATCAAGTATTGATCGCCATCTCTCTCACCCTTGTAATTCTTCAGTGAGTCTGCTGTCATCTCATAGTACAGAGAGATGCCAGTGGATTTGATTGTAATACCACGCTCTGCTTCATCCGCACGAGTGTCAGTCATGCGAACATCACCAGCAACTTCCTGGGCAATAATCCCAGCAGCTGCCACAAGGGAATCTGTAAGGGTAGACTTGCCTGCAAAGAATTAATGACAGTTAAGCATCGTGTGGAACTCCAACATCAAACTGAACATGCATGATAAAGTAGTGCAGCATTAGGGATAGTACAGGATAATAAATTGTTGACATAATTAATGACTTGAAAGAACAGTGTGGAACTTCAACATCAAACTGCACATGTTCAAATTTGTACAACATTGTTTTTTAAACAGGTAATTAACAGGTAATACAATATAATTAACAGGTCGGAACACAGTACATATAACTAAATAAAATAAATACATTGTTCTTTTTAAAAAAGGTTCCAGCAATATGTAATTAACTAAGCCTGAATCACATTAACTGTGAAGCACAATACAAAGCTTAAAAACTTGAACAAAAGAAGAGTATAACCAAAAATGCTTGAACACAGGTAGCATTTTATCAAACACTGTTCTTAACATACCATGGTCCACATGAGCAATAACAGACATATTACGAATGTTGTTCTTTTTGTCCATGATGGCACGGAGCTCTTCCGCTGTAAACTTCACCATCTTGACTTCTTATGAAGATCACACTAGAAAAATGAATATAAATCCTCCTGGTTCAAAGGAAGAAAGCACTAGTAAGAATCCAACCAAAATAAGAGTAAACAACCAAACTAGAATCATTGATGCTATCAGAATGACTAAATAAGCAATAACCACTGTAGCTGCCAGGATCAAAATAGATGCAGAATTATTTTTAACTTCTCTTTCTCAGGCTATAAATTATAACACTACTCTAAACATAACACAGCATGCTAAAAATTCAATAAAGCATCTGCTGTGAACTAATCTAACTTAAATACAAAATACTAACAAGGGAATACAATTTTAGACATGCATAACTACAGGGTTTACCACGTACATAACACTTCAATCAAAAGACTACAAAGATCGCCTATAAGAACTAGCGTATCAACTTACATGCAAACAGCAAAAGATTAATTCAGACACATTTAAACTAGCAGAAGACTCTAACCTTTAGAAAAATTGAAAGACTCCAAAAATGGACTAGAGATGAACATAAACGTACTGATACTACAATGAACCACAGAACTACCAGAAGACCACAAATCGTTGGAATAAGATATTCATGATAGCTTCAAAGGATCCCAGCATATCCACTTCATAGACCCAAACGTGTAAACTAATCGACACGAAAATTAAAAGAACCGAGGAATCTAGAACATTTTGAGGGAACCATGATTGCGCCGCACCACTACAGATCGGACAGTCAAGCCACATAGACAGCCGTAAGTGACAACTAAACCAACGAATTGACATAACGTACATCGAGGATACACCCACAAAACTTCAGATTCAAACAGCACAAACAACTTCGAGACCTCTGATTCAACCCAATCAACACAAAGACACTGCTAGATCAACAAATTCGAATCGAACTCCACTAGGAATACTAATCAGCCAGCAGCAAGGAGCATGGATGGACTCTAGCAACCAACCAGAGAAAGGGGAGGGAAAGCGTGGGTCAGTCACCTTGGTTTCGCCTCCCGATCTAAGAGACGAGATGTGGAGGCGCCGCCGGGAGAGAAGAACAGAAACCCTAGAGGCTGCCCTGCGCCGGGCTGCGAGGATATTTATCCAGACCGGCGGCAAGCGTGGCTGCGAAGGGAAAAATACAAGCAGGGTTAATTTGGGGAGTTCCTGGGTGAGTGGTCCTTGGCCGTCCGATTGGGCAATTACTGGGGGCAGATCCGGAAATGCGCCTGTGCTGTGCGGCGATCCGGTTTCATCGAGCCGAATGCTGCGCGGTGGCGTAGTGTGAGGCAGTTCCTGGGCCGCTCGTCACCCGTGAGTTCATTCTTGCTTGGGCTACAATTCGGCCCAGGGATCGAGTGAGTCTTGCTCGGGTCCGCTCATGCGTTCGTTCTCTCTTTCCTGTCGGACTAAAAAGTTCGCATGTTAAACATCGGCTGTAAAATGTTTTTTAAATAAATTGTCAAAGCATATTGAATTTAAAAATTCACTCTATAAAAATATTTTAGATTTTGAAATGAGGTATATTTTTTGTTTCTTTTGAAGTGTATCTGATATTGAAATTTTAACATTTATACAGGAGACTTAGCAATGAGCTTTGAATTTTAAAATTTTGCTATCTATAAAAGGTTTTGGAGTTTGGAGCAACATTTATGTTGAAATCTTTTAGCTGGAAGGCGTTTCGGCGTTTGGATGTTAGAATTATCAGGTAAATTAAAAATTGTTTTGGATTTAAAGTGTGTTTTATAGCGAATATATAGATTTTGAAGCTTTGAGCTACTTTAGAATTTAATATTTTAAAATTTGAAGATGTTTCGGTGTCCGAATACTAAGGTGTTTCGATGTTAGGTTTAACAAATTTATAGATCTTGAAGTTTTTAGGTAATTTAACATGTGACAACGTATCCTGTGAGAACCCAATTCCTGGAAGAATTATAAGAACTCAAATCTAGGTCACTACCCCTTAATCATACTTTTGCAAATCCCTCTCTCATCTCTCCCTACACGCTCCCCTTGGATCAAAATCATATGGTCTATATTTGAGTTATCATAGCTCTCATAAGAATTGGGTTCCCATAGGATACGTTACCGGGTTCCATATGATACGTTACCATTTAACATACAATATATTTTAATTATAGATGTTTCAACGTCCAAATTGTCAGGGCAACGGATCGCACATAAACATGTGGGGTCGCGTGTGGCGTTGTGTGGGGCCCACTTGTTGGACCCGATGGGTCCCACGTGTGGGGTCGCGTGTGGTGTGCCCTAGGATTGCTTAAGCCGATCTAGACCGTCGGCATGGCCAATCTAACGAGCGATGTGGCGTGATGTGGTTGCCCGATTTGGGTCTAGGTGTTTCGTATTATAGAGATGGTGTCGTCTTATGTATGGTGCACCGCCGCTGATTATAGGAATCCACGATCTTTGCGACTCCCTTCTCCGAACACTCCTCCTCTCTTAAATTTCAACTTGGTCGCCCTTTTGACCGAGTTTACCTTTCACTCCTGATGATCTCTTCGAGTTAAATTTTGGTATTGTTACATTTACTGCTGCTAATGGAGTTCCTCTTGACAGAGTCCATCATTTAATTGAGATGAGCCAGTTATCTTTCGGTTAATTGGTAGTTAACGTTGGTCACGCACAAAGTGGGCCACTTTGTATAGTAGGTGTCCCAGAAGAGCTGTCAGGCTTCTATTGCCCATCACTCACCATTTTCCTTTCATATGGGAGCGTATCTATGGAAACTAAGTTCCTATGGAAACTATGGAAGCTCCACCTAGAATTCTAGGATGCCCATCCGATGGATAGGAAAAGAGATGAGACAGTTTTCCAGATAACCCCCCTTCCCTCAATCCCATTCCAATAACCTAACAGAAGCTCCTGTTTCCTTCCGTTCTGTCGCACCCGACGTTCAAGTACGTGTCGCTGCCCCGATCCCCTCGAACCTGGCCACACTGGACGACGGTGCGATTCGCCGCCGTTCTCCTCGACGCCGAAGTCTGCGACCTTGACGCCCTGTACGACGGCAAGATTCGCCGTTGTTCCGACCGCGCCACCCAACCTCGGCCGCCCTCGTCGCCGTTTCACTCATTGTCGAACGCCATGACCTCACCGCCCTGGATGATGGCGAGGTGCCGCCATTCCGACCTGCTCTGGGGTCGCCCTAGGCAAAGGCCTGCTGAATGATCCAGGGTGTCGTCGTCCATGGGGTCGTGGGCGGTTGCCTCCACGCATGCAAGCGTCGTCGAGGGTGTCATCCTCCATGCATGCAAGCGTCGTCGAGGGCGTCGTCCTCCATGCAGGTGTCTCGACGTCTGGGTGTTGTCCAGCTATCCTCGGTCTCCACCGTGACGCCGTTCAAGTCGGCACGTACAGGCTAGTAGGCGCCCTCGACCAGGTGACCGAGCGACGATGAATGTCGAGCGACTACGCCACGGCCCACGGGATCTTGGGGTTGTGAGGGAGTCTCGAAGCGATGTCGTGGGATCGTGCGTGGCTCGGGGGCGGCGGAACGGAAAGAAACGGGGCCTCTGTTAAGCTATTGGAATGAGATATGAGGGGGAAGGGGTTATTTGGAAAACTGTCCCACCTCTTTACCTATCCATTGGATGGGCATCTTAGGATCCTGGGTAGAGTTTCCATAGTTTCCATAGAAACTTGGTTTCCATAGGATATGCTCCCTTTTCATATACACGTCCCTCTAGAGCTTGTTAAATAATGTTTAACATCATTTTGACGAATGGAATACTAAAATATATAGCCATGTTCATGCTTAAAACATATCATTTTTAGTGCGTGTCTGTATTTTTCTTTATCAAACACTTTGATCGTTGAGATATTGTTGTCAGCGGGTAACACACGGGGTACCTCACGCTGGCGAGTGTCGATCACAGAACATGCACGTCTCGGTGGAGAATGGTTCAAGAGACGCAAGACAAGGAGTTTATATTGGTTCGGAAGAAATCCCTACGTCCAATTGTGGCGAATCGCGGTTGTATTGCTCTCTTAGTGGCGGATTACAACGAAGGCTGGTTCAACCTTGGGTGTAGGATTCGTGTAGGGGACTAAGTGTTCTAGGAATCGAGAGTCTCCAGAATGGATCTCCCCTTCGCAGGAGGAAGCCCTCATCTTTAATAAGCCAAGAGGAGGGCCTCGTTACAATAGCGTTTTACCTATCTACCCTTGGAGATGGGTGTCCCCGGCCGTTGCCCGTTGTCGGCTTAGTGCGTCTGGCGACCCCCTCGCTGGTTGCCACGTGTCCCGTGCTTGCCTCCAGGTAGCTTCGCGGTAGCTTTCTTCTTGGCTGCTTGCGTAACAGAGCACGTACTGTTACCTTTTCTCCTGGCGTTGTGCTGCAGATCAGCTTTTCCAATTGGCAGGTCTGTACACGTTGTCGGGTGTTGGTCGGGAGAAAGCGTAGGCCGCACGCTTTCTCCTTTACGAGTCTGGCCTAGCTTCAGGACTATTTCCGAAGTACTCCTTGATTCTTTTATGAGCGCCGAGTCGGGCAACGCGAGGGCTATCCCACGGGGTCTGATCCCCTGGCCTGGCGGGACGGGGGTCGGGCGAGAAGGGAGTCCCCGACCCCTTTGTGACATCTCTGATGTCAAAAGAATTAAAAAGTGCAATTAAAATCAATACAACAGGGAATTGGGTTGAAATTCAAAAATTCGTCAAAAATTCATTTATAATTCAAAAACAAGGGTTGTTTGGCACCCAACTAAAACTTAAACATCTCGGACAGCCCTTCGCGACAACCTCGCCACGGCGTTCGCGCCGATCGGTGACCCTCGAGCGGGAATGTCCGTCACGATCGAGGTTAGCCGTAAAAATCCGTCCCGATCGAGCTATGTCCGTGACGATCGAGCCTAGCCGGTAGTTTCCGTCACGATTCGAGGCTGCACGACAGGACCCTCGAGGCCCCGCCGTCCGTCGCGCTCGAGGCTCCACAGCCAAGCTCGAGGGCTTACCCTCGAGCGACGCTCCATCACCCTCGAGGCTCCACAGCCAAGCTCGAGGGCTTACCCTCGAGCGACGCTCCGTCACCCTCGAGGCTCCGCAGCCAAGCTCGAGGACTCACCCTCGAGCGACGTTCCGTCACGCTCGAGGCTTCGCAGCCAAGCTCGAGGGGGGGGGCACTCACCCTCGAGTGGCGTTTCCGACCATTCGAGGCTCGGCAAGCTCGAGCTTGCGGTTCAAGCTCGAAGCGCCGTAGCGCCTGGTCGAAGTGCCCGGTCCAAGCTCGGAAGTTGTGTCCCGCACCTCAAACTCCAACTTTTAATTTTACACGTTTCGAAGTTCAGCTCAAATTTTTGGAGAAAGTTCAAAAGGGGCAAAGAGCTCCACGGGGCTGCCAGCTCGCCCCTGGCGCGCTCTGCTCCGGCCGGAGTCCGGCCGCCACGTGGCCGGCGTGTGGCGGAGACCGCGTCGGGTCGGCCGAGCTGTGGTGGCAGCTAGCTTTTGTCCTCACGCGTTTGTCCAAGCCTTCCGTACCGTCACTTCGCGGGCGACGGCGCACTGCTGCCTCGCGCCGCGGAGCGCCATCATGGCAAGCTCGCTCGGCACTGGTCGCAGCCGCGCAGCGCCGCCCCGCAGTCGCGATGCTCGCTCGCTACGCGCCAAGGAGCACTGTGGAGGATCCCCAGCGATCACGCCACAATCTTCCTCGCCCAATCGTGTCGCGCGCGCTCTGTTCGAGCTCGCCGCGCCATCAATGGCGACCGCGACAGCCACCCACGCGCTCGCACGCTCCCGAGGCCGCACAGTGCCTCCCTTGCGTGCCCAAGCACTCCACCGCGCACTCACACCCCTCCTCTCACTCGCTCAGTTGTTCATTTCCACTTCCCCGCGCTCGCTCGGTCTTCTTCCTCCTCGCGACGCGCAAGCCGAACCAAGCTCTTCGCGAAATTCCTCGTCCACGCTCGACCATTCCCCAATCCATCCCGCACGGAGCTAGTTCACATCCCTAGCTCCATTTTCCCCCAACTTTCCCCAACACATTGCCCGTTCCCCGGCTCGAATTTTCGATTTCCCCCAAATCGAGTTTTCCGGCCGGCGAACCACCTCACCGTCGAGACCCTACTCCGAGCCATCCCCGAGCTTCCTCGAGCACGCCAACAGCTTCCCCAAGCCCTGCTGAAGCTCACGGACCCCTCAGCCCTCCACGAGCGACCCCGAGCTCGCCGGCGTAGACCCCGCAGCGGCCGCGCCGCCACCTCCTCGTCGCCGGCGCAACTCCGACAACCCCCGGTCTCCAAACCGTCCTCAAACGACTCGTGGTGAGCCCAGGATAATTTTCCCCCACTTCCCCGTGCCTAGTTCGCCGTAGTTTGCCCGGCGCAACTCCGGCAAGGTCCCAGGGACTTTTCTTCATCGTCTACCTTTGTTTAAGGGCCTCTGTGCAAAAGTGCAGGACTGGTTCGCGAAGTTTTGAAAGTTCTAGGGTTCCCTGCGAAAATAGATTCCTAAAACTAGATTTGTTTTTCCCGAATCTTGTAAAATCCATTAAAAATCGTACAAAAATCAGAAAAATGCACAAAAATACTCTCTGGATTCATAAGGGTCTAAACTACAATCTCTATTAGACATGTTTGTACTTTTGACGAACTGTATGTGAATTAAAATTCAAGCTATGAAAACCTAAAGTTGTGCACCATTTCAAATCCAGAGCTACGCTAGGGTTGAGCTTTGGATATGTTGTTTGTAGTGACTTTGGACAGCATGTGTCCAAAGGGGACTTAAAAATATGAACTACAGCTCCTGTTATGAATTAAAATAGGTTTTCTGTCTTTTTGCAGTGCATAAATCATTAAAACTAATCTGGGCAGTGAAAAATCACCATCTAGCTCCAGAGGACTAAAAACTTGTTAGCACACCTGTGAAAAATGAGAAACTTAATTTTTGCTCTGTTTAGGATGGTAAATAATTAAATATGTGTTTTTGGATGGAAAATTATTGAGGACTACCCAAGGGTTATTTTGAGCCATCACTTGGCCAGAGCCCTCCTCATACTTATGCTTAGCTTTGGTAGGAAGATCTCCTGAAATGGTTGAATTTTCAATTTTCTATGAATTAAATTCAATTCTGCTGGCAGCAACTTGTTAGATTTTTAATAAATTATGTGTAGCTCGAAATTAGCTAAATTTTGGAGTGAGCTTAGCTCTTATGCTCCAGTAGCTGTCATAAAGTTTATAGCTAAAAATGGTGAACAGAAATGGGGAAACAAAAATAGGAAGGAAACTAGTTGGAAATTGAATTATATAAATGAATAAACCTTTATGATTAATTAATTAGAATATAATGGATAGAATCTGAGATTCCAGAATAGCATCCAACTTTGCGAAGAAATAAATAAAATTCTTTTATATATGTACACAATCACCATCGAATTCAATAAAAACTTTCCACACATGCACCATGCCTTTGTGAAGAAAATAAAAATATCTAAGTATGTCTAGGTGAATATGGCCTTCAAGGCCCTAGTCTTAGCATCTAAAGGCAGCCGCCTTAAACTGTGCATATCATGTAGAAGGCGCTATTCCAGACGGCGACTACACCCTCATCCCCGCAGTCGAGGAAGGAGTCCCGGAGCACGGTGCCGGTACAGAAGTGAACATCCCGGAAGCTAACCCTCAATCCGAGCAGGAAGGCAAGCCCCGGAGCATAACCTAACTTTACCAAATTATGCACTTTGAATTCTCTATGTTTGTGCATTTACGTTCAAGGAGTTGATTGAATACCTTAGCTGCACATTTCCTAGTACCCATGACTTGCAATACTAGTTTGAAAGGGATCGATAGTGCATTGCTATAGGTCCGTTACAAGTCGAGTGATTTCCTGTCACTCGCGAGACATAGGGATTGCTTGTCTTTACTTATGTTGGAATCATAAGGATTGACGGGCGGGATGATAGATGTAGATCTCCCGTCCGTGTATGATAATTGGTTAAGGTCGAAATGTGTGGTAGAGTGTGTCAAGTTTTTGAACGTACCACATGCATACCGGTATATGGGAGCCGGTAAGCCCGGTACCAGATTGAAGCAGCTAGGGCCGATAGCCATCTCTCCTTGGAAACTTGTTTCCCCTGCCGTACACTTGTGGATATATGCGTGATGCTGTGAGTGAAGCAGTAAACCTTTATCCTAAGGAAATGGACCCGGTTCCGAATTGTGGATCGATGGGAAAGGTTGGGAAATGCTTGTACCTTTTATAGCAGGCAGAGTATCCGTGTGTGTTGGGTTTTCCCTGGCCAGGTAGCACAAATTCGGTTCGAACTGTCCGCTTCTCGCGGTTAATGAGACTGCTTGACCGCCTTGCTACATCGAGTAATAAGTGGAATTATGAGATCATGAACTTGTTCTATGAATAACTTGTATTGCACCACTTGTATGCTTAGAGAGGATGCTAATTTAGAATGGTTTAATTTACTAGAATATGAAGCTAAAACTGGAAAGCAAGGATCTACTTTAGTTGCTTTTTGGCAAACAAACCCACCAGCCAAAAGCCTCTCATTGTCTAGATGTCGGTGATGTAGATTTCACCCGACGGGTAAGCCTTGCTGAGTATTAGTATACTCAGCCTTGCTTGTGACATTATTTTACAGGTATCATTTTGGATGTGGATGCTATGACTTGGCCCGTCCAGGTTCCACCTGGCTGGCACATCGAATGGGTCCCGTCCTCTGGCGAGGATCGGGAGGAGTAGCTTCGTGGCAGGCTTCAGCACGGAGTTATTTGTACCGCCGTTAGATTATTTACTTCCGCTGCAATGAACTTCTAATTTCAGTTGTTATGAACTTTCAAATTCCGCTGCAAGACTTGTACTCTGATTTTATTCAACTCGGTTTGTAATAACTAGGTTACCTATGTGCGTGATTTAATTTGTGGAATGTTGTAATCTCTGAAACCCGCCTTCGTGTGGGCGTGCTGTTGTTTCGATCGGGAAAAGTACGTGGTTTAATCGGGTTTAATCCGACGGCGCTCCAGCTTATTCCGGATTAAGTGCTTGACTACGTGATTAGTGGTCCAAAGGTACTTAACTTGGAATAATTTCGGAGTGGGACCGCCACAGCTGGCATCAGAGCCGAAACAGCGCACCGGAGAGAGCAACAAACCTTAATAAACAAATTTTTGAATAAAACTTGCCAACTCGTGCGTCCGACGCGTTTTGCGGAGGAAGGTCCTATGATAACCGCTAAGGATGTTACCTAGAACGTGAAGCCTATGTGGGTTAAGGGATCACGATATGATAGGTGGCAAATAGTATATTATACTAACTTCCAGCACATTTCATTCTGTTATTTACTTTCCGCAATGGTGGGCGCAAGGTACGGCGATTGCTGTAACGTACCACGGCACTATATGAAAATATAGTGGCGGCACATAGTCAATACGCTGTGATGGCGTATGAAAATAGAATAGGATGGTGGGCGCAAGGTACGGCGATTGCTGTAGCGTACCACGGCATCATATGCAAATATGATGGCGGCACAAAGTCAATACGCTATTCTATTAGCGTATGAAACTGTCAATATGTCGCTTTGGTGACATATGAACATTGCCCGTTCAATGTTAAACGTTCGGGTGCCACCTCTATAGTGGGTGGTAATGAATGGAGACGCTTTCGTGAGTGCTGGCACGAAAGGTTGATTATAAATGTTCTGGAATGGAATTTTCTGCAGGTACACTAACCGCGAATCCGTATGTTGAGACGGTTAGAAGCTCGGCTAGATAATATAGGGAGAGACGGATATTGCCTAGCCACCGGCACTAATTTCGTAAGCCAAAAGTTATTGGCATGTGTGTTGGCGAGAACGAATAGGCCGCTCATGCATTGCATCTCACTGAATTGACATGGATTTTAATAAGTGACCAAATCGAACCGCCGTCAAAGGAATTGAAATCACAACCCAAAAATCCTGCTGAGAACAATCTGTTGCACCCTTAATTCGAAACTGAAAACGTTGTCGAACGAAAAAGTGTTCAACACGAAAGTTGTCATAAATATTATGGAGTAAATGCTGGAGAAATTTCAACGAAAATGGTTCAGTAAAACTGGAGTTATGTTAAAAATGGTAACCCCCTGTCTGCTGGAAATTTCTGGGGACAGTGTGATAAAAATTGAATTTTTACACCATCTTAACGACAGTTTCTGCTCAAACCTCCAACATGAAACTTGTTAGGAATTATTTAGACAATGTCCTGGCCAAGTTTGGGAATTTTTGAGCTTGTAGATTTCGAGTTTTGTAATTTTTACCACCCTGCGCAGAATCTGTTTTTGCTCTTTGGCACTAACCGGTTCTCACCCTTGCCCCTTTTCCTTTGGTTCAGAATGGACGCTCACGCTGACCTGGCTAGTCACCCCAACGACGTGTCCTTCTCTGATTGCTTGGGATGGGAAGGCTTCCCTAGCATCTTGTGGTCGGTTCTACAGGCACTTGGCTACCCTACACCGCCACAGTATGAGAGAATCCTCATCCGAGACCGTGGTGTGACTCGTTCCCGTGTGCGTTTGGTGGTACACCGTCACCCGCCGTGTCCTAGTTCCCCCACCTGGACGGTGGAAGTTCATGGACACCACATGGAGACGACTTGTGAGCTAGCTGCCTTGAATGGCATCAGTTCTTTTTGTGCTCAGAACCAGAGCTTGGTAGAGCACCAGTTGCTTGGGCTGTTCCCACCAACTCAGCCGGATGATCCCCACTGGATGAGGCGCTACCTTAGCTCTCCTTTGAGGATGGCGGAGAACCCCGTCGCAGCAGCCGCTTTGATGATGAGGTGGATACGGGCGTATCACCGTTTGCAGGCACTACTTGGACGGTCGCAGAGCGAGATGCTCAACATTGCTATGGACATGTCCGCTCGCGCCCGTGACATAGGGGTTGAGAGGACCTCTTTGTCCATTGAGGTGACCACTAGAGATGCCATGATTGCTGACTTGGAGAGGCAATTGAATGACCTCCAGATTGCACACAACAACACCCAGAATGAGTTAGCACAAACTAGAGATGAGCTTGAGGAGGTACATGGTACCTTGGAGCATGCAAATGCTATGCTTGCCGCCCATGACGCTCAGCACCTTCTTGAGCAAGAAGGAGGGAATGGTGAAGGAGAGGCCCCCGATTCCGACATGGACACCGAGGATAACATGCCGTCCCTTCCAGCTCCACCTTCACCTATGGGCAGCGAGGCTACCGCTAACAATTTGGATGATTTTTAGAGTGGTAGTAGCAAGTTTACTCCTCCGCTAGGCCTAGATTTTGGCTTCATGTTGTAATAGGCTAGATGGAGTTGAGCTCCCCTTGTTATCTTTTGTGGCATGTAAAAATGAATGGTGTGATTGTGTTGCGAAACTTGATGATGTTGTTACAGCTGTGTTGAAAACGTTCTGCAGCTGACCTTGTTTTAATTATTGATGGGTTTTCCTTTCATTTCTGGGCTGTGATGTGAACTACAAAGTTGTTTGAAATTTGTCAAACAAAACGATCACCAAATTGCAACCCCATTGGTTAAGCGAAATAAAAATGGCAACCAAAACACTATAGCTCGGCCTGCTGAAAAACAGCAAATGCAGAGAGCTAAAGATTGAATTTTTCGGCTTAGTTCCAGTCCGAATTTGATTCTGAGCCCAACATGAAAGTTGTAGAGCATGAAATTTTCGAGCATTTGACTTGTTTCCTGTCGGGAGTTATGATTTTTCTTCCGAACTGCGTGCTGACTTGCCATTCTGCGCAGTACACTTTAATATATTGTCACGTTCTATCTTGTCATTCATTATGCAAGCTTATGGAATGTGGCTAATACAAGTACCTACTGCAGATGGCAATCACCCGCAGCGGTCACGACGCTAGTGGCTCCAACGCTAACCAGCAGGGGCCAGAGGGGCAGCAACAGCCACCGCCACCTCCTCCACCGCAGCAACCTCCTACGTGGCAGCAGCTTTATGCCACGCAAACGGAGATTCTCCGGAACCTGCAGCATCAGCAGCAGATGATGCAGCAGCAGATGCTTCAGCAGGGAGGTCAACGGGCCCCTCAGCCTCAGGTGGCCCGATACGAAGATTTTCAGGCGACGCACCCGCCGATCTTCTCTCGTGCCGATGAGCCTTTAGAGGCCGACACCTGGATTCGGGCCATCGAGTCCAAGTTCACCATTCTGGCGACGCCTTGCACCTCCAACCGCAAGGTCGTATTCGCGGCGCAGCAGCTCCGCGGCCCAGCTCTCCTTTGGTGGGAGAACTACCTGGCCCTGCAGCAGGAGGGTCATGTAGTTGAGTGGGATGAGTTCAAAGCTGCATTCAAAGCTCATCACATTCCGGCCGGTCTAGTAGAGCGAAAGCTGAATGAGTTTTTGGCGCTGACCCAGGGTACTCGCACAGTGCTGCAGTACTCCCAGGCCTTCAATGGTCTGTGCCCTTATGCGGGTCATCACGCCGACTCCGACGAGAAGAAGCTTGAGAGGTTCCGACGTGGCCTTAACACCAAGTTAAAGGCGCAGTTGGCCACCACCCGTGCTGCCTCGTACGGCGATCTCGTGAACCTTGCCATCGCTCAAGAAGACGCCAATATGGTGCACAAGGCGGAAAAGAAGAGGAAGACTCCCGCTGGACCGTCAAGCTCGCAGCCCCAGAGGTTCCGCTTGGTTCCCCCGGCTGCACCGCAGGGACAGTCCAGGGCACCTCAGGGAGGTGGATGGGTTGCTAGGCCGCCACAGCCTAACGCGCCTCGTTTCCCTCTACCGCCGCAGCAGCAAGCACCAAGGCAGAGTGCACCGCAGCCAGCTCGTCCTGGAGCCGGCTACCAGTGCTTCAAGTGTGGGAGCAAGGACCATTTTATTAAGGATTGCCCGCAGAACAAGCAGCAAAACCAACGCCCGGGAAATCAGCAAGGCAAAGGCAAGCAGCAGCAACGTGTGCAAGTTCGCCAAGGACGGCTCAACTACACCAACTTGGCCGACTTACCCGAGGGAGCCCCAGACATGACTGGTATCTTCCCTATCTGCACTCAACCTGCTGTGATATTGTTTGATTCCGGGGCAACACATAGTTTTATAAGCACAAGGTTCCATGTGAAATGCGGATTAAAATCATACCATACCAAATCCTCCTATGTGATATCAACTGCGGGAGGCAAAATTGCATCCAACCAAGTCACCCACAAAGTTCCAATCAGGTTGGGAAGTAAAACATTTCCTACTGATTTGATTTTGCTTGGTATGGAAGGAATTGACATTGTGTTAGGAGCCAATTGGATGACTCAACATAAGGTTGTCCTAGATGTTGCGGAACGAGTTGTTGAGATAAACTCGCCTACGCATGGCCCGAGTGTGCTATATCTGCCACAACGGACTTGCGTCGATGCGTGTGCATATTCCATGGCCGAAACCCAACTAAAGGACATTCCGGTGGTATGTGAGTATGCCGACGTATTTCCGGATGACTTACCTGGGATGCCGCCGGATAGGGATGTTGAATTTGTGATTGAATTACAACCTGGCACAGCACCTATATCAAAGAGACCATATAGGATGCCACCCAATGAATTGGCTGAATTAAAAATTCAACTCCAAGAATTGCTAGATAAAGGTTTCATTCGCCCAAGTGTATCACCTTGGGGATGTCCCGCTGTCTTTGTGAAGAAGAAGGACCATTCCTTGAGGTTGTGTATTGATTACCGGCCTCTCAATGCGGTAACCATTAAGAACAAGTACCCGCTCCCCCGAATTGACATCTTGTTTGATCAACTAGCTGGCGCCAGAGTGTTCTCCAAGATTGACCTTCGCTCTGGCTATCACCAAATCAAAATCAGGCCTTGTGACATTCCAAAGACTGCCTTTTCCACACGTTATGGACTTTATGAATTCTTGGTTATGTCTTTTGGACTCACCAATGCCCCGGCCTACTTCATGTACCTCATGAATTCGGTCTTCATGTCTGAACTAGACAAGTTTGTGGTGGTTTTCATTGATGACATTCTTATATATTCTAAGAATGAGGAAGAGCATGCTGAGCACCTTCGCATTGTTCTTCAAAGGCTGAGAGATCATCAGCTCTATGCCAAGTTCTCCAAGTGTGAATTCTGGCTTGAGAGCGTGAAGTTTTTAGGTCACACGGTTTCCAAGGATGGTATATCCGTGGATCCAACCAAGGTACAAGAGGTGCTAGATTGGCAACCACCTACTTCTGTCCACGAGATTCGGAGTTTTCTGGGATTAGCCGGTTACTACCGCCGCTTTATTCCGGATTTCTCTCGGATTGCGAAGCCTATGACCGAACTTTTGAAGAAGGGAGTTAAATTTGAATGGAATGACAAATGTGATGAAGCTTTCCACACCCTGCGAAGACTTTTAACTTCAGCCCCAGTTTTGGCTCAGCCCGATTGTACCAAGCCGTATGATGTTTATTGTGACGCATCAGGCACCGGTCTTGGCTGTGTTCTCATGCAAGAGAACCGAGTCATTGCTTATGCTTCTCGAGCACTTCGACCTCATGAGCAAAACTACCCCACGCACGATCTTGAGTTAGCAGCGGTTATTCATGCTCTCAAGATGTGGAGACACTATTTGATGGGTGTTCCCTGCAACATATACACAGACCACAAGAGCCTTAAATATGTCTTCACTCAGGCACATCTGAACATGAGACAACGAAGATGGTTGGAGTTAGCAAAGGACTATGACCTCAGTGTGCATTATCACCCCGGGAAGGCTAATGTAGTTGCGGATGCATTAAGCCGCAAGGCCCGTTGTCATTGTCTTTCCGTGGAGTCCTACGCTGACACCCTGTGTCATGAAATGGCAAAGCTCAATTTAGAGATTGTTCCACACGGGTACTTCAACCATGTTGCAGTGGAACCAACCTTGCACGATCAGATTGTTGTAGCCCAATTAAATGACGCGGGCGTTAAAGTTCTTAAACGGAAATTGTCTAAGGAGAAGGTGAAAGAGAAGTACAAGTGTTTCCGGTTGGATGGGCAAGGAGTCCTGTGGTTTGGACACCGCCTCATGGTACCCAAAAACACGGAGCTCCGGAGGAAGATTATGGATGAGGCACATCTCTCTAAATTTTCTATCCATCCCGGCAGCACCAAAATGTACCAAGATTTGAAACAAAACTTTTGGTGGACTCGAATGAAGCGAGAAATTGCCACATATGTGTCGGAATGTGACACATGCCAGCGGGTTAAGGCCAGCCACTTGAAGGTAGCAGGCACGCTTCAACCTCTACCTATTCCCTCATGGAAGTGGGAAGATGTCAGTATGGATTTTATTGTTGGACTTCCCAGGACCCCTCAGGGCCACGATTCTATTTGGGTAATTGTGGATCGCCTTACCAAGACCGCGCATTTTATTCCAGTCAATGCCACTTATACTGCTAAGAAATACGCGGAGATTTATTTGGAGCGGATCGTTTGTCTACACGGGGTACCCAAGACGATAATTTCAGATCGTGGTGCTCTGTTCGTAGCACGCTTTTGGGAGCAATTGCAAATGTCCCTAGGCACCAAACTGATCCGTAGTTCGGCATATCACCCTCAGACCGATGGGCAGACGGAAAGGGTAAATCAAATACTTGAGGATATGCTTCGAGCTTGTGTTATTCATTATGGGAAGAATTGGGAGAAATGCTTATCTCTGGCCGAATTCTCCTATAATAACAGCTACCAGACAAGTCTTAGAATGGCACCTTTCGAAGCCCTATATGGTAGAAGATGTCGGACCCCGTTGTGTTGGTCCCAGGCAGGCGAGAGATATACTTATGGCCCTGACCTTGTGGAGGAAGCAGAAGAAAAGGTTAGGATCATTCGGGAAAATTTAAAGACCGCCCAGTCACGACAAAAGAGTTACTTTGATCAGCGGCGGAAGCCACTTCAGTTTGAAGTTGGCGACCACGTGTATCTTAAGGTCTCCCCGACCAAGGGTGTGCAAAGGTTTGGACTCAAAGGAAAGCTTGCACCTCGCTATATCGGCCCGTATGAAATCACTCAACAATGTGGGCCGGTAGCCTATCAAGTGAAGCTTCCCGAGAAACTTTCAGCGGTACACAATGTATTTCATGTTTCTCAACTCAAGAGGTGTCTTCGTGTTCCAACCGAGGTTATTGAAGAGGAACTCTCGGTTGAACCGGATCTCTCTTATGATGAGCATCCCATTAAGATCCTCGACGAGAAAGAGAGACAAACACGAAGGAAGGGAGTTAAAATGTACAAAATTCAGTGGAGTCATCACTCCGAAGATGAAGCCACATGGGAAACCGAAGACTATCTAAAGAAGAACTACCCCGACATCCTTTCTTAGGCCAAGGTACCTTTTTCCCACCTTGTTCCTAAGTGTAATCGAATCTCGGGACGAGATTCCTTTTAAGGGGGGTAGGCTGTGACATCTCTGATGTCAAAAGAATTAAAAAGTGCAATTAAAATCAATACAACAGGGAATTGGGTTGAAATTCAAAAATTCGTCAAAAATTCATTTATAATTCAAAAACAAGGGTTGTTTGGCACCCAACTAAAACTTAAACATCTCGGACAGCCCTTCGCGACAACCTCGCCACGGCGTTCGCGCCGATCGGTGACCCTCGAGCGGGAATGTCCGTCACGATCGAGGTTAGCCGTAAAAATCCGTCCCGATCGAGCTATGTCCGTGACGATCGAGCCTAGCCGGTAGTTTCCGTCACGATTCGAGGCTGCACGACAGGACCCTCGAGGCCCCGCCGTCCGTCGCGCTCGAGGCTCCACAGCCAAGCTCGAGGGCTTACCCTCGAGCGACGCTCCGTCACCCTCGAGGCTCCACAGCCAAGCTCGAGGGCTTACCCTCGAGCGACGCTCCGTCACCCTCGAGGCTCCGCAGCCAAGCTCGAGGACTCACCCTCGAGCGACGTTCCGTCACGCTCGAGGCTTCGCAGCCAAGCTCGAGGGGGGGGGCACTCACCCTCGAGTGGCGTTTCCGACCATTCGAGGCTCGGCAAGCTCGAGCTTGCGGTTCAAGCTCGAAGCGCCGTAGCGCCTGGTCGAAGTGCCCGGTCCAAGCTCGGAAGTTGTGTCCCGCACCTCAAACTCCAACTTTTAATTTTACACGTTTCGAAGTTCAGCTCAAATTTTTGGAGAAAGTTCAAAAGGGGCAAAGAGCTCCACGGGGCTGCCAGCTCGCCCCTGGCGCGCTCTGCTCCGGCCGGAGTCCGGCCGCCACGTGGCCGGCGTGTGGCGGAGACCGCGTCGGGTCGGCCGAGCTGTGGCGGCAGCTAGCTTTTGTCCTCACGCGTTTGTCCAAGCCTTCCGTACCGTCACTTCGCGGGCGACGGCGCACTGCTGCCTCGCGCCGCGGAGCGCCATCATGGCAAGCTCGCTCGGCACTGGTCGCAGCCGCGCAGCGCCGCCCCGCAGTCGCGATGCTCGCTCGCTACGCGCCAAGGAGCACTGTGGAGGATCCCCAGCGATCACGCCACAATCTTCCTCGCCCAATCGTGTCGCGCGCGCTCTGTTCGAGCTCGCCGCGCCATCAATGGCGACCGCGACAGCCACCCACGCGCTCGCACGCTCCCGAGGCCGCACAGTGCCTCCCTTGCGTGCCCAAGCACTCCACCGCGCACTCACACCCCTCCTCTCACTCGCTCAGTTGTTCATTTCCACTTCCCCGCGCTCGCTCGGTCTTCTTCCTCCTCGCGACGCGCAAGCCGAACCAAGCTCTTCGCGAAATTCCTCGTCCACGCTCGACCATTCCCCAATCCATCCCGCACGGAGCTAGTTCACATCCCTAGCTCCATTTTCCCCCAACTTTCCCCAACACATTGCCCGTTCCCCGGCTCGAATTTTCGATTTCCCCCAAATCGAGTTTTCCGGCCGGCGAACCACCTCACCGTCGAGACCCTACTCCGAGCCATCCCCGAGCTTCCTCGAGCACGCCAACAGCTTCCCCAAGCCCTGCTGAAGCTCACGGACCCCTCAGCCCTCCACGAGCGACCCCGAGCTCGCCGGCGTAGACCCCGCAGCGGCCGCGCCGCCACCTCCTCGTCGCCGGCGCAACTCCGACAACCCCCGGTCTCCAAACCGTCCTCAAACGACTCGTGGTGAGCCCAGGATAATTTTCCCCCACTTCCCCGTGCCTAGTTCGCCGTAGTTTGCCCGGCGCAACTCCGGCAAGGTCCCAGGGACTTTTCTTCATCGTCTACCTTTGTTTAAGGGCCTCTGTGCAAAAGTGCAGGACTGGTTCGCGAAGTTTTGAAAGTTCTAGGGTTCCCTGCGAAAATAGATTCCTAAAACTAGATTTGTTTTTCCCGAATCTTGTAAAATCCATTAAAAATCGTACAAAAATCAGAAAAATGCACAAAAATACTCTCTGGATTCGTAAGGGTCTAAACTACAATCTCTATTAGACATGTTTGTACTTTTGACGAACTGTATGTGAATTAAAATTCAAGCTATGAAAAACCTAAAGTTGTGCACCATTTCAAATCCAGAGCTACGCTAGGGTTGAGCTTTGGATATGTTGTTTGTAGTGACTTTGGACAGCATGTGTCCAAAGGGGACTTAAAAATATGAACTACAGCTCCTGTTATGAATTAAAATAGGTTTTCTGTCTTTTTGCAGTGCATAAATCATTAAAACTAATCTGGGCAGTGAAAAATCACCATCTAGCTCCAGAGGACTAAAAACTTGTTAGCACACCTGTGAAAAATGAGAAACTTAATTTTTGCTCTGTTTAGGATGGTAAATAATTAAATATGTGTTTTTGGATGGAAAATTATTGAGGACTACCCAAGGGTTATTTTGAGCCATCACTTGGCCAGAGCCCTCCTCATACTTATGCTTAGCTTTGGTAGGAAGATCTCCTGAAATGGTTGAATTTTCAATTTTCTATGAATTAAATTCAATTCTGCTGGCAGCAACTTGTTAGATTTTTAATAAATTATGTGTAGCTCGAAATTAGCTAAATTTTGGAGTGAGCTTAGCTCTTATGCTCCAGTAGCTGTCATAAAGTTTATAGCTAAAAATGGTGAACAGAAATGGGGAAACAAAAATAGGAAGGAAACTAGTTGGAAATTGAATTATATAAATGAATAAACCTTTATGATTAATTAATTAGAATATAATGGATAGAATCTGAGATTCCAGAATAGCATCCAACTTTGCGAAGAAATAAATAAAATTCTTTTATATATGTACACAATCACCATCGAATTCAATAAAAACTTTCCACACATGCACCATGCCTTTGTGAAGAAAATAAAAATATCTAAGTATGTCTAGGTGAATATGGCCTTCAAGGCCCTAGTCTTAGCATCTAAAGGCAGCCGCCTTAAACTGTGCATATCATGTAGAAGGCGCTATTCCAGACGGCGACTACACCCTCATCCCCGCAGTCGAGGAAGGAGTCCCGGAGCACGGTGCCGGTACAGAAGTGAACATCCCGGAAGCTAACCCTCAATCCGAGCAGGAAGGCAAGCCCCGGAGCATAACCTAACTTTACCAAATTATGCACTTTGAATTCTCTATGTTTGTGCATTTACGTTCAAGGAGTTGATTGAATACCTTAGCTGCACATTTCCTAGTACCCATGACTTGCAATACTAGTTTGAAAGGGATCGATAGTGCATTGCTATAGGTCCGTTACAAGTCGAGTGATTTCCTGTCACTCGCGAGACATAGGGATTGCTTGTCTTTACTTATGTTGGAATCATAAGGATTGACGGGCGGGATGATAGATGTAGATCTCCCGTCCGTGTATGATAATTGGTTAAGGTCGAAATGTGTGGTAGAGTGTGTCAAGTTTTTGAACGTACCACATGCATACCGGTATATGGGAGCCGGTAAGCCCGGTACCAGATTGAAGCAGCTAGGGCCGATAGCCATCTCTCCTTGGAAACTTGTTTCCCCTGCCGTACACTTGTGGATATATGCGTGATGCTGTGAGTGAAGCAGTAAACCTTTATCCTAAGGAAATGGACCCGGTTCCGAATTGTGGATCGATGGGAAAGGTTGGGAAATGCTTGTACCTTTTATAGCAGGCAGAGTATCCGTGTGTGTTGGGTTTTCCCCTGGCCAGGTAGCACAAATTCGGTTCGAACTGTCCGCTTCTCGCGGTTAATGAGACTGCTTGACCGCCTTGCTACATCGAGTAATAAGTGGAATTATGAGATCATGAACTTGTTCTATGAATAACTTGTATTGCACCACTTGTATGCTTAGAGAGGATGCTAATTTAGAATGGTTTAATTTACTAGAATATGAAGCTAAAACTGGAAAGCAAGGATCTACTTTAGTTGCTTTTTGGCAAACAAACCCACCAGCCAAAAGCCTCTCATTGTCTAGATGTCGGTGATGTAGATTTCACCCGACGGGTAAGCCTTGCTGAGTATTAGTATACTCAGCCTTGCTTGTGACATTATTTTACAGGTATCATTTTGGATGTGGATGCTATGACTTGGCCCGTCCAGGTTCCACCTGGCTGGCACATCGAATGGGTCCCGTCCTCTGGCGAGGATCGGGAGGAGTAGCTTCGTGGCAGGCTTCAGCACGGAGTTATTTGTACCGCCGTTAGATTATTTACTTCCGCTGCAATGAACTTCTAATTTCAGTTGTTATGAACTTTCAAATTCCGCTGCAAGACTTGTACTCTGATTTTATTCAACTCGGTTTGTAATAACTAGGTTACCTATGTGCGTGATTTAATTTGTGGAATGTTGTAATCTCTGAAACCCGCCTTCGTGTGGGCGTGCTGTTGTTTCGATCGGGAAAAGTACGTGGTTTAATCGGGTTTAATCCGACGGCGCTCCAGCTTATTCCGGATTAAGTGCTTGACTACGTGATTAGTGGTCCAAAGGTACTTAACTTGGAATAATTTCGGAGTGGGACCGCCACACCCTTCGTCTCTCCGACCGCCCGGGGGGTCGGGTGAGACAGAGGTCCCTGACCTCTTCATCTTCCCGGACCTTTCGGGGGTCGGGCGAGACAGAAGTCTCCGACCAGCAGCGGATATGATCTCCTTCATCCGTTATCAGGCTCTCTCATTATTCGCCTGCCGTTAGCGGACGTCGTGTCGGTGGGCCCCCTAACTCTTGAACCCCAAAATTGTGGACTTTGATCATGCTTTAAACATAATATTTTTTAGGAAAAAGTCTAATTTACTACCCTTAAGTATGAGCTAGGTCCACATAACCCCGTAAAGTAATAAAAGGTTTACTTAACCCCTTGCTTTTGCTGAACCGGATCAAAATACACCTTTTTAACACATTTAAATTGGTTTTGCTTATTTGACCGGTTCACATACTAGTTACAGGTCAGCGATCTTACATGGCATAACAAAGTTTAGGTCTACAAGCTTCCATGCTATCTAATCTGAATTTCAACAATTCGTCACCCCGCTCTACCAAGATTCACAGGCTGCGCATGCAACGACGCTTTGTTTCAAGCAACTCATGCACACTGAGGTGCCCCTCGCACTGTTGACTGCTGCGTTGTGCTCCCTGTATACCTGTCGTTGGGTATAGCAAGCTGTAAGCATTCTAGTTCCTGCACAGCACCTCCTCCGCAAGGACCACAACAATGGCCACCGTCCTGAGCAACCTCCGAGTGCCAGTCTGCTTCTCCGTCCACCTCGTCCCGGCACCGGCGCCAGCCACCATCGTTTCCATGCTGGCCAAGGTCGGCCTGCGGCGTCGGGCCGTGCACCTAGGCCACCTATATAACGTCAATCTCATCACGCCGGAGGGGGAGGCTGAGCTGCAGGTGCCTGACGACGTGATCCTGATTTTAAATTTCACCAAATCATGAAAACCGATTTCAATTATTTGTCGAAGGTATGTTTTGGCCCGGTTTAGCAAAAGGAGGGGGTTATGTAAACCCTTTATTACTTTAGGGGGTTATTTGGACATAGGCTAAACTTGGAGGTAGTAAATTGAACTTTTTCCTATTTTTTATTGCATGTCTGTATTTCTTGCTTAAAATAATGTTTTGGCAATCCTTTCAGCTTTGGTTGAACCCTCCCAATTTTTTGGCTTTTAATAGTGACATAATGACTATTGAATATGAATATGACTTACTAGCAAAACTTAGCCTTTTACCTTCCCTCTCAGTCGTTAGTGTTGCAGATTGCATGTTTTTTCTTTAATATAAAAAAGAAAACTTAGCCATCGCGGCAATTAGTTTTGGATACAACAAGTGAGAAACATATGAAAAAGATACTGAACACAAGTATCACATGGTCCACTTTCCATTGTTTATGTGTTTTGATTATACAAGTGAGGTGCCCTTTGTTGTTGGGGAGTTGACACTAGTATCTCCTTTGTTGTGAAGACAAGGCTCCTTTCGGATGATCAGTGACAGTGGCGTAGCCCAGGATTTTGAACCTGGGTACGAATACATATACATAGCATACAAAATATAAACTTAAAAACGGAGAAAATTCACTATACTCTTGTAAAAAAATCCTTTTAGAATTAAAAAAAATGCCAATATGTTTTTATACATTTGTTGTTATAGAGAGCTATGGAGCTAATTGATATCTCACCCAAAGATTTTACCACTGATCTTGAACAAGTAGTCATGAACAGTGCCGGACAACGATTTGATATCATCATCAGTTACCTCTTATCGCTGGAACATTTCCTGGCCTCTCGTGCGTCGAACTACTGTTAACGAATACGAATACACCACGTGGCCATGAGTGCTCTGGTCATTTTAATGCAGAACAAAAGATGGGCACGCATCTATCTCACAAAACCATAAGCACCTGTGCTACGTCTGTGTGGCCAACTTTTTTTTTTGCGCAACCATATGCGTCGTCAATGTGCACTGAATATATCTTTCCTTTCTGTGCTAACCAGAGCATTTCTTTCTTTTCTTCTATCGTTTGTTCCTATTCGAGTGAACTGTGTTCCTCTGCGGATACCATGTTCAACAAATAAATTAATGAAATTCCGTGAAGGTACTTAGTTAACATTAGTAAGGGAGTTGTCCTTTTTAGACACTCGGTCCATGGTTCCATCACGCAGTTACCAAGAGTGAAATGTTATCTTTCGGGTGAAATTAAACAGGCTATCTCAATACATAGTTTCATTGCATTGTTCCATAGGCAAGGTGAATACTTAATTCTTTTATGGTATTGTGTACAAATGTATCTAGGATGAAAGAGACAGCTCTCAGTGCAAGTTTCATGTCTTGGTAACCATACATGATGGATGTTATGGTGATGAACTCTATTCTTCTCTTGTTCATATTGACCCTGCTATATAAGTTTTTTGCTGGTGTGTCTTATAATTTAATGTTTACAAAACTCCCACTGAGACTGACCTTAGACATACAAGCACGCAGGTAACCATTAAAAATTTCCAAGCCTATTCTCCTAACACGTGAATCTCATAAGTTTTTTTTTCATAATTTCCATTACATGCTTACACATTTCAGATTTTTTTCCCATTTCCATTATATTATATTTTCCCTCCTATATATTTGGTCATAGATTGCTAGCTGTTAACTTTGTTGTCATTTCGTCGGCTTCATTGTTATCCTTTTTACTGCTTTTGTGTTTTGATGATGGTCTCTTCTTTTTCGGCCTTTGGGCCCTATCAATGTATTTGTTCCTCAAAATTAATTTCATGCTCCTGTTTTTATGCTTTCTTTGCTCCTTTAATTCCAATATTTTCTATTGTGCTGTTTAGACTAATGTTGACTTAGGGCCACTTTATATCCTAAACTTTGCCTTCCTTTTCGTCACTTTTAGTCCCTAAAATCCCAAATAAAGGACTAAAAGGGAACTAAGGTTTGGTCCATTAGTCCTTAAGGGGTGACTAAAATAGGCTAGAAGTGGTTTTTCACCCATGGCCTCAAAAATCACGCATGAAAGGTGCACACTACATGTGCATAGGGGTAGCATAATCTTTATATAACTGCATTAATAACTCAGCTCCCCTTTTAATCACTCCATCTAAAATAGATCCTACAGGTCCATGAATGAGGAAGAAAGAACCAATTGTACTGTAAAGCAAACACCATAACAAAAGTAAAAAATATACATATAAAACAGCATGCAGCACACTTGCAGACTTGCTCTTCCTCAGGCGCCACTCTAACGGCCGCCCAAGCGCGTGAGGCGAAGCGCGCCACCCGACCTAGTATAGTTTTCACCTCGAGGGCATTGGATTACTACAAGGAGGCTGAGGGAGAGAGATCAAGACATTTAAAATGTCACACACCATTAATCAACTAGTAAAATTCTAGAAGAAAGCGGCACCTCCACAGCCTGCAGTCTATCTGGCCGTTGCATACTCGCATATCAAGTGTGCGAAGGTTCGGAGGTTCTTTTCGATAGAATACAGAAGATGTTTTTACATGTGCCAGCACAAGGATGAGTATAGATGTAGATGAGACTAACGCATCAGTCACAAGAGGGATGCATGAAACTCCCAAATCTTTGCCACTATAAGAAATTTGTTTGCTTGAATACCGCTGGCTACGCCCATGATCGGTGATGGTACAAAATAAGTGAATCCCATCTACAATATTGCCTTTCGTTAGGTGCTATATGTTTCTATCGGCTCCGCGCGTTTTGTAGATTGAGCAGCTGTTAGTCTTTGTAGTGTGCTTCCACATTTTTTTCACTGTGCCATTCGCACCCTGACAAAAATTGGCCTCCATGCAACGTGTTTTTCCGAAGGTTGTACAGATAGCAACATCTTATTGATCTTTGTTTTTCTACTTCATACATAAAGCAAGCAGGTTTCCCTCACCATCGTTAGTGCTTTTCTTCATATTATTCAGGGAAAAAGGAGGGAGGTGCATTAATCACCGCTAGAGCTACTATGCTTGTTAGCAAGTCGCTTGTAAACCAAGATTTGTGGTAATTCAATTTCCACCTTTTTATTTTGTCATCGATGACAGTGGATGATATTGATGCGTATATGTGGTGGTTAGCGGCGGAGGACGGCTGGTGTTACGCTAGGTTGTTGCGCTTGTCGGGGCTGCCCGGCAGAGACGGTTGTGTTTGCGTCAGTGGTGATGGCATTGACGATGATCGCTTGCTCTGCTTCATCCGTGCGAGTATCAGTCAAGCGAACATCACCAGCAACTTCATGGGCAATAATCCCAGCAGCTGCCACAAGGGAATCTGTAAGGGTAGACTTGCCTGCAAAGAATTATTGACATTGACATGTAAGCATAGTGTGGAACTCAAGCGCATCAAACTAAACATGCATGACACAGTAGTACAGCATTATGGATAGTACAGCATAACAAATAGTCTAATGACTTGCAAGAACAGTGTGGAACTTCAACATCAAACTGAACATGTTAGTACAATAGTAGAGATAGAAAACCGATTACAAGTTAGCACAACAATACAAAGCATATAATTAACAGGTAGGACCACAATACCTACAACTAAATAAAATAAATGCATTGTTTTTTAAAAAAACAAAATGGGATGAATATCTAGAAATACGTTATTAACTAAACATGAAAGAGATAGCTAGAACATGAATCACGTTAACTGTGAAGCACAATACAAAGCTTAAATACTTGAACAAAAGAAGAGTTTAAGAAAAAAAAATGCTTGAAAATGTCAAGGAACACGTGTAGCATCTTAAAAAACACTATTCTTAACATACCATGGTCCACATGAGCAATAACAGACATATTACGAATGTTTTTATTTTTGTCCATGATGGCACGGAGCTCTTCCGCCGTGAACTTCACCATCTTGACTTCTTATGAAGATCGCACTAGAAAAATGAATATAAATCGTCCTGGTTCAAAGGAAGAAAGTACTAGTAAGAATCCAACCAAAATAAGAGTAAACAACCAAACGAGAATCATTGATGCTAACAGAATAACTAAATAAGTAATGCCAATATAGCTGCCAGGATCAAAATAGATATGGAAATTGTTTTGTCTTTACCAGGCTATATAAAACTATTCTAACATAACACCTAACGGGGCTTGTATGAATGTTAAACAAATATTTAATCACCAGAGTAATTCTTGCAATGACTCAGGTCCGGACATGATTACACAGCATGCTACACGTTCGAGAAAGCATCTGTTGTGAACTAATCCAACTTAAATACAAAATACTAACAAGGAAATACAATTTTAGACATGCATAACTACAGGGTGTACCATGTACATAATAACACTTCAAACAAAAGACTACAAAGATCGATTATAAGAACTGGCATATCAACTTACATGGAAACAACAAAAGATTAAGGGTGTGTTTGGTATCATTCCTGGGCAGTGTGCCTCCTTGATGAGCAAGGCCAGCGACCAGCGCATGCAGTTTGCTTCCCTTGCCGGACCACTTTGGGGACCGTGTGAGCAAGAATTCGCTTGCTCTTGGGAGAGAGCCAAGTTAGCTCTCAAGCACGGTGAAGGTTCATGTTGTGTGCCATTCATCATTCTCGTGCCAAAGAAAGACGGGGCGGATGAGATACGTGACTCCAGGCCGATCAGCCTGATCCGTTCTATTGCGAGATTGTAACAAAACCGCTAGCCATATGCCTGGCGCCATTCATAAACCACCTCGTCTCTCAGTCATAGAGCGCTTGCATCAAGGACCGAAGCATCCACGATAATTTCCTATATGTGCGGAACCTTGCGCGCCGCTTCCATAGAACAAAATCGCCGGCCTTACTACTCAAGCTGATATCTCCAAAGCCTTCGACTCTGTAAGATGGGACTATCTACGTACTGACGATGCTTCAACATCAAGGTTTCCCAAGTAAATGGACTGATTGGATTGCAGCAATACTCACCACCTCCACCTCGAGAGTCGTACTTAATGGGCACCAGCTGGAACAATAGTCCATGGCAGAGGACTTCGTTAGGGAACGCAGTAATCTTTCTCAAACCTACACATATGGATATCAACAACCTCAAGAGATACTCATCAACTTCGGCCAAATCATTGGACTTGCACGAACATCCAGAAAACTAGCATCACACCAATCAGCTATGAAGGAATAGATATGGACGATATCCTAAGAAATCTACCAGTGCGTACCTCTCACGGTCCGGCGTATGAGGAGGCTAGACTTCCAGCCATTATAGACAAACCAGCCACCAAACTCCATGTGGTATGGGAGGAACCTGACGCGGGCGGAAGAGTTGTCTCACAAAGACGGTGCTGTCATCGCAACCGATCTACATGCTTACTGTATTAAAACTGCCCAAGGAAGTGACGGAGGACTTTGATCGGAACCGCAAGCCGGTATGTATGGGCAGGCGACAAAGAAATCTTGGCATAAGGTCAACTGGACTAGGACAACACTACCGAAGGAAAATGGAGGACTTGGCATCCTTAACCTGGACAAATCCGTGAGAGCACTACGCATAAGGTGGCTATGGCATGAATGGACATCACGAATAAGGCCTGGGTTGAATCTGAAATACCATGCGACGAAAAGGACAGCCTTCTCTTTGCAGCTTGTACCCATATCCATGTGGGGAATGGTCAGCGAATCAAATTCTGGACAGATGCCTTGGCGCAAGGTAGGCAACCTAAAGATATTGCACCAACCTCTACGCGCGAACAAAGAGAAAAAGAAAAACCCTAGCTCAGGCGCTTCATCGCAGCAACTGGATCAGAGATCTCAACTATCATCATTGATTCAACATAACCTTACTACATGAGTATTTTGCTTTGTGGGACCTAGCTAGCCAGGTCAAACTCTAGAACTCGCAAGAGGGCCACATCACATGGAAACTAACAGAAAATGGCCAGTACTCAACGGCATCAGCATACAAGGCGCATTTCTTTGGAGTTACCAAAAATCCCACAATAGCTTCAATATGGAAGTCATGGGCCCCGCCTAAGTGCAAGTTATTCGCCTAAATCATAGTACAAAACAGAGTCTGGTCTTCAGACAGGCTTGTGAGGCGGGGGTGGGACCATAGCCCGACATGCCCCTTATGCAGATGTGTGATGGAAACGGCTCACCACATGCTCACTGAATGTCGACTACCAAGGAGAATCTGGACCCTCGTAGCTACATGGATGGCCCAACATGACTTTCACCCAGAAAGCTGGCCGCATCGCACAATAACCATCCAATGGTGGAGCAACATCACTAGTTCACTACTACACCGCACATCCCAAGGAAGGCATCCCGTAGTTTAACGCTACTTGTGATATGGGAGATGTGGAAAGAAAGAAATGCGAGGGTGCTTAGACAACACGGTAGGCCTGCGGTGGCGATAATTGAATCCATTAAAGGCAAGTCCTTATTATGGATACAGGCTGGAGATACGGCCTTAGAGAATCTAGTAGCGCGAGAATAATGTATATCTAAACGCCACTCAGGTGGTTTGTAAACTCTGCTCTTTTTCAATAAAATAAGCACAATCTCATGCTATTTGTTCAAAAAAAAATTGTGCGCGCCATCAAGCGAGGTGAGGCAAA
Organism: Digitaria exilis; assembly: GCA_015342445.1. NCBI lineage: Eukaryota > Viridiplantae > Streptophyta > Magnoliopsida > Poales > Poaceae > Digitaria > Digitaria exilis. The sequence goes on along the minus strand of JACEFO010002063.1, from coordinate 1,119,664 downwards.
GCAAGAGCACCGGAAGAACCAAACTGACCCTAATTCAGACAAACATTTAAACTAGCAGAAAATTCTAACCTTCAGAAAAATTGAAAGACTCGAAAAATGGACTAGAGATGAACATAAATATACTACAATGAACCATAGAACTACCAGATGACCACAAATAATTGGAATAAGATAAACATGTAGCGGCAACAACTATTCATGTTGAAATAACATATTAGCTTCAAAGGATCCCAGTATAGCCACTTCATAGCCCCAAACGCATAAACTAACTAATCGACGCAAAAATTAAGTCAAAAACCGAGGAATCTAGAACGTTTTGACTGAACCATGCATGATTGCGCCGCACAACTACAGATCGGACAGTCAAGCCACAGAGACAACCGTAAGTGATTGACATAACGTACATCGAGGATATACCCACAGTGACAAAACTTAGATTCGAACAACATACAAACCACTTCGAGACCTCTGATTCAACCCAATCAACACAAAGACGACACTGCTAGATGGAACAAACTCGAATCGAACTCCACTAGGAATACTAATCAGCTAGTATCATGGATGAACTCTAGCAACCAAAGAGAGAGAGAGGGAGGGAAAGTGGGTCAGTCACCTTGGTTTCGCCTCCCGATCTGAGAGACGAGATGTGAGGCGCCGCCGGGAGAGAAGCACAGAAACCCTAGAGGCGGCCCCTGCGTCTGCGAGAGGATATTTATCCAGACCGGCGGCGGCAAGCGTGTGGTTGCGAAGGAAAAACACAAGCAGGGTTAATTCGGGGAGTCCCGAGAGGTGCGCCTGGGTGAGTGGCCCTTGGCCGTTCGATTGGGCTCTTCAACCGTACCACGCCGCCATGCATGGCACCACGCCGTGTCCACCGTGCGCACCATCGAAGCACGGACGGAGGAAGCGGAGCCACTTCCCGCGACGAGCAAGCCGAACTCGTATGTGCCGACTCACCATGTGGACCTGGGACTCCTCGACAATTCGACATGGGGCTCACTACTTCAGCTGGACAGCTGCTCATGCTCCATCGAGCCGATTCCAGTTCCCATCTACAAACAGTGCTAATCCATCTACAATACGTGGACGGGGATTTTTTTTTCCTTTGTTTTCCTGCGACATCCGATCTTGTATTGTATGCTTTTGCTAGATTGATCTTTCACAAGAATATCTAATCTGTATTTCCTCTGTCATGATGCGTGCATGATCATCCGTCCGCACCATGATTCATGGCGCAGCTTGCTCGTACCGCCCTGACGTCGAAGTCCGCGATGCCATCACCGTTGTCGCCGATATTTGCGTGATGCCCGTCGCAGCCAGCATCCGCGCCGTTCAAGTTTCCCGTGGACACCCGAGGCTGCTGGTCTGGCGTGCGTGGACGCCCTCAACAGACTCCTGTTCGACGAGATGGCACCAAGGCCACAATGTCCATGCACTTGTGCAAGTCATATGGCTGCATGCATGCACTAGCAGGCTGCAGTTACATGCAGGACCGCTTCACACGCGCATACGTGACGAGGCCGTTTGAGTAAATTTTTTTCATTTTAGACCTTTTCACGTAAGATTTTTACAAATGGACCCATCAGCAAAAGATTTGAAAAATGGACCCGAAACTGGGCGCCAGGTCTCCTAGTGCCCAGGTATACAAGGTGGGCTCCATGTCTCTAGCGTCCACCTTTGCCACGTGGGATCCAGCGTGGCTGGAACCCTAGGGCGGGTGTCGAAGCTGGGCGCTAGGTCCCCTGGTGCCCACCAGTTATACCTGGGCGCCAAGGGACCTTGCGCCCACCCCTGGGCACATAAACCCCCGCCAGCCCTTTCTTCCTCTCCCTCCTTTCTTCTCCTCATTTCTCTACAGAGAGGCGCCAGGCGCCGCCGGGCCCAGCTGCCGCCTTCCTCAAGGGAGCAAGGTAAACTCCCTCCCCTCATGTTTTTTTCCTTATTTTCTTGTTGTATTTATAGTGGAAATAAAAAAAACTAGTTTAGGTTAGATGCATTGAATCTTCGATTCCTACGGAGAATAAGTTGGATTAGTTGTGTAGATGAACAATGTGGATGTATGTGAGTGATTTTCTAGCAATTTGTGTCAATTTTTATGTTGTTTGTTGGTTGTCTACTAAAATTCATTTAAAATCCCCCTATATGTATAGGAAATTCAATGTGAAAGTTTGAATTTAAGTTGATGCAATATTCGTGATGTAATATAATTATTTTTGTTGTCTTTGTTCGTATAGATGGATAAACTAGTGACATTGCATTATGGTGGTAGCGTGAGGACAAATCGTATATGGGATTTTGAATTTGAGAAGATTGAAGTGGTTTCATTGTGTGACTAGGGTGTCCACGTCAACCGCGTTGCATGGGTAAGACCGAACTGAACACTAGGATATATCTTCACGAAAGCTTTATATTTTTTTCTCTCACGTACCTATTCTCCTTCCGGTGTTCATTGTGCAGATTCGATCGGGCCCGGCAGAAAAAGGTGACAGATTTCCTTGACTACCACCGTGAGAGGATCGAGTGGTGGAACAGGATGGATGATAATGTCCTGCCACCGCCGGGCCCACCCACAAATGCAAACTTCAGAGCTTACCTAGCATGGTCCACTCTGCTACTCAGTACAGGCTACGCACGGCTTGGACACGGGACGACTACGCGGAGATTGTCTTGTCTGATGACAAGGACATAACTTACGACTTGCGAGGACGAGCTAGAAGAGCAGTTGAGCTAGGCTCCATCCCTGACAGAGTGGTATGTCTATTTTCCCACAAACTATAGTCATAGGTTAAAGACATTGTTATAATATTGTAATTGCAGGGAACTTCTATGAGCTCGTCGGTTCGTGAGATCGATGTGGTACTTCAGTCCCCTCCTGGTCACCCAGAAACTGAAGGACGCATGAGGGCGTTGCTACAGGTATAATTCCGCAAAATGTCTACTTAACGACTCTTGACATTGTCTGCTACTTTATGATAATAGGATTGTTTTGTTGTTATGAAGAAGTTACGGTCTCGTTTGAGTCGAGCTGCGGCTCGTGTCGGTTGTAGGACTCGGCCGGGGATGTTCACATACCGTACAACTTTCACCCGTCCGCTTCCACGTCATCCCACAGGACAGCGGCAAGGAGCTCCTCACGTGCAGCCACCTTCAGCTCTTAGCGTGAGAAAGACGACTCGAACTCCGATGAGGAGGAGGAGCAGGGGCACGAGGAGGATGAGGAGGAGGAGGAGCACGACCTCCCGGACTACGACGAGCTTGGCTCCTCCCAGTTTTCTAGGGCTCCACCAGCCACCCAGCCGTCACAGCGCCCTACACGCACTCGTCGACCTCCTCCACGACACACCCCGGGGACCGACGCACTTCGAAAGCGTCGTTCTAAGTGACATGTGGACTAAACTTTATTGTCGTATGGACTTGACTTGTTGTAAGGACTAGAATTGTCGTGTGGACTATGTTTTGGACTATATGTATTGGACTATGTGTATTACACTATATGTATTTGACTATATTTTTATTCTGTTGTATTTCTGTCATATTTTCGGATTTGTCAAATTTTGTCTCAATGAATCTGAAATTGAACTTCTCTCTTTCAGGCAGGTGGGCGCCAACTACTTCGGCGCTCAGCTATGTAACTTGGGCGCCAAAGTAGTTGGCGCCCAGTAGAACGGTTGGGCTGGTGGCCGCGCGAGGGGTTAAGTCCGCAGGGCGCGCCGGTGGCGGCGCGTGGTGCCTCTCTGTAGAGGAAATGAGGAGAAGAAAGAAGGAGAGGAGAGGAAGAAAGGGCTGGCAGTGGCTTATGTGCCCGGGGGTGGGCGCCAGGTCCCTTGGCCCCCAGGTATAACTGGTGGGCGCCAGAGGACTTGGAGACCAGCTTCGACGCCTGTCCTAGGGTTCCAGCCATGCTGGATCCCACGTGGCAAAGGTGGGCGCCAGGAGACATGGAGCCCACCTGTTATACCTGGGCAGCTTCGGGTCTATTTTCCAAAATCCTTCGCTCAGAGGTCTATATACAAAAATCTTACGTGACAAGGACTAAAATAAAAAAAATTACGCCGTTGGACTGCTGCATGCCCGCATCGCCGACCACTCCGATAGCTCTCGGCGCCATGGCTCCGACATATGTCGCCAACCATCTCGACGGCTCAGCACGGCTCCAGCTTCCGCCGCCGACCTCAGACATTGGCTTCGCTACAAATCGAGCTAAGTTGTATTGTTACATTATTTAAATCTCTCGCGATCTTATAGTTGTTGCATGTTCTCCTCCTGACTCATTCGCTGATGCTCGAGGGTTGGGGCCAATTCCTTTATTTTATTCTTTTTTCTCAACAAAGCGCGTTGCTCCAGCGCTCGGGACAGTCCCTGCTCACTCAAACTTCCAAGTCCTCACCTGGTCCTATGTTCTTTTAGGTTCTGTTCAGATTCTCAAACTTTTCACTATTCATTTCAACTTTTCACTATTCATTCTAGCTTTTCACTATTTCTCTCTCACAAAACATATTTCCCAACGAATGCTATAGTGTTTTTCTGATGCTATAGTATTTTTTCATACAATCTGAACACACCCTTAGTAATTTTTTAGTTAATTCGTACGGTCCAAGTCCCTAATCATAAAGCCTTGAGTCATTGTTGGGTATAGAAACCCCAGGTTCCCTAATCAAGCTAGACTCCTACTAGGACACCTTGTCCTATTAGGACTCTTCAATTGTAACTAACTAGGAGACTTACCATGTAAACCTCGCCCCCTGGGATATATAAAGGAGGGCAGGGGTCCCTAGATTAGACCATGGGGCAACGCCGCCAGGCATTACAACATCTCATCAATACAAGATACACCATACAGGACGTAGGGTATTGCGCTCCGGCGACCCGAACCTGTCTAAATCGTCTCTTGTCACCTTCGGCTCTAGATTCTCGACGACTTCTCCATAAACCCTTCTCTCGGGGCACCCCCTCGAGAACCTAGTCAGCATAAATCGCCGACACTTTGGCGCCGTCCGTGGGGATTTCTACTCGATGAGTCTTCATTAAAGAGTCGATGGCATCCTTCAGCGCCTCCATCGTCACCAAATCGACGAAGGCGCGACGTTCATCTTCGGTTCCTGGCTTTGCACTGCAAACCGGGACGGCAAACTTCGTCGTGGACTGCGCAGCGAGCCGCTACGTCAGTACCGTCGCCCGTGCAGATCACGCCGCGAGGATATGTATTCCTTGTCTAAATACATTTCTGCATTATTTAAAGTCTTCATTAAAGCTACCAGGAAGCACGCACGCACAACTACGTCTGTCTCGGCCATTGTTCGACAACAACACAACTCCGACACCTTGACGCCTTGTTCGACAACGCCGACGCAGTGACGGAGTACGGCTTGCACTGATGACCGCACTCACCGAGGCATCAGCTTTTGCCACCGCACCGCCGAGTACGGCGGCACCGCAGAGTACTTGGACTACTCGCACTACTTCAGCTATTCGGCTCATCTCCAAACAACTCGGGGACGACTTATCCGCAACGACTCAGATCATCTCGAAACAATTCGGGAACTGGGCTATGACGACCAAGCTGAGTTCTTATTTTAATAAAGAACTCGGACCATGACGCTAGCCGAGTACTTTTTTCAGCAAAGTACTCGGAGTCCGCAGAGAGTTGATCAAGAACAAGCTGGGTTGTTTCAGCAACACATGCATTGATTGCTTCGACACCACATGAACCAATTGCTCCGGCATCCAGAGTTCTTCTGTAACATTGCTCCGGCAATACATGAACTGGTTGCTTCGGTATCCTGAGTTCTTCTGCAACATTGCTCCGGCAATACATGAACTGGTTGCTTCGGCATCATAAGTTCTTCTCTACCGTTGTTTCGGCAACGAGATATACTTCAATAAATTTCCCTTTACCGGGTTGTTTATTTTGTCTTTGTGACATCATTCAAAACTTCTGTGTTCTTTCTAGACTCGGACAGTTTTCTCTTCATACATTCGGAGCCCATAAACGAGGTCTATCCGGGTTCCTTCGGGGCCGAGAACGGATCTGTTCCTCCAATTTCGCTACTTCGCGATAGGTTTCAGCTTAAAGCTGCCGCTCCGTGGGTCTTACTGGGTTCTTGCTTCGGCACACCATATACAGTTTGTTCCCAAGTATCCTCCTGGGGTACACTTTAAAAGATAGCTTATGCTATAAGGGATCTTTCTGGTTCTTTCGAGGCCTTAACAGAATTGTTTCCCATGACTGAAGTCTCAAAAACGACTTTTTGTCGCCGCCACACAATGTGATGGCACACCAGGGTTCCTGAGAACTTTGGGTTTTTCTTCATACAGATACAAATAGCTATGGCTATAGGGAGTCTTTCCGGGTTCTTTCGAGGCCTCAACGGATCGTTCTCCATGACAACTCTTAGTTGAAGTTTTGACCAAGTGCAATGCACTACTTCGTCGATTCGTCGACTACTTTGTCTTCTTTTAACCAGAGCTCTACTTTGTCAATTCGTTGACTATTTTGAATCTTCTTAGAGAGAGCTTGACACCATTTTGCACACTTTCGTCAGTTTTTTCTTGTGTCATTCGCGCTCTCGTTGATTTCTTCGGTGTTTTCTGTTTTACACCAACTTGCTTCCATAAATCTGAGAAGCTTTGTGCAACTTGCGCCTTTATTTTGTCAATTCGTCGACTACACTGAATAATTTCAGTTCTCGAATATTCTTCGATATGTGCTACATAATATTTTTGCAGATCAAGCTTCGGCACACCATCGCAGTTCCGCGCACTTTTGTGCTAGGGGGCTGATGCAAGCTGGGTTCTTTTTTCAACAAAGAACTCGGACCACTACACCAGCTGAGTTCTTTTTCCATAAAGAACTCGGACCACCACGCCAGCCAGGTTCTTTTTTCAACAAAGAACTCGGACCATGATGCTCGCCGAGTACGTTTTCAGCAAAGTACTCGGACATCTTCGCTCCATCGGAGTTACATCAGATCTTCTACAAATCCTGAGTCCAGATCCTTAATCCGATTTATTAAATCGGATCAAGGCTCGGGGGCTGCGGGTACGTCATCAAAGATTCTTCGGAATTTTTCGGTTAATACCGAATCTCGGAGGCAACGCTAGGGTTCAAAAGAACTCGGATTCTTTGGAAATTGAAGCTCTTCGGGAAATATTCATTGAAGACCCTCGAATTCCTTCTTCAAAGCAAAACGAGGCTCGGGGGCTGCCCAATTGGGCGCACCTTTACGGTGCGCACCAATGAGATCCTCCAAGAAGTTTTTGAGCACCTCAAAGTCTTCATACAACCAAGCTGAGAGAACTCGGATGATTTCAGAAGAACTCGAGTTGGCAAACAACTCAGCAATATTCCAAGACTCACAGCAGGGTTGTACTCCAGGCAATGAAGCGCTCGGGGGCTTGTTGGGTATAGAAACCCCAGGTTCCCTAATCAAGCTAGACTCCTACTAGGACACCTTGTCCTATTAGGACTCTTCAATTGTAACTAACTAGGAGACTTACCATGTAAACCTCGCCCCCTGGGATATATAAAGGAGGGCAGGGGTCCCTAGATTAGACCATGGGGCAACGCCGCCAGGCATTACAACATCTCATCAATACAAGATACACCATACAGGACGTAGGGTATTGCGCTCCGGCGACCCGAACCTGTCTAAATCGTCTCTTGTCACCTTCGGCTCTAGATTCTCGACGACTTCTCCATAAACCCTTCTCTCGGGGCACCCCCTCGAGAACCTAGTCAGCATAAATCGCCGACAGTCATGAACTCACGCTGCGTGCCTTCTGACTACCACTAAGTGTCTCCGCGAGCATTATATTGTAGTCGGGTAACTGGGTAAGCCGTCCTCTCTATGAGTCCTCTCTATGAGCAGTGGTTAGCGGGTTATGCGCTTAACGACACTAGGCAAAGGCCGCACAAGTCCCACTTACTTTTTTTGCTGAAGGAAAGGGGATTCACAGACGCACAATGTACACTTACTTTTGTTATGACCTAACCATAAAACTATTCATCGAACAAATTACCGTATACTTCACGTCATCCTGCATATGTACCTTCTTATCGCTCCAAGAAACCACGAGCATCCAGCGCGTGGCGCCTCCCCGCCCGACGCGCGGCCTCACCGTCGAGCTGGCGCCCATCGGATGGTTACAAAAAGGTAAAAAAAAACACCACACAACCCAGGCAGGTGTGCTCCAAGAAACTGCGAGCATCCAGCGCGCGGCGCCTCCCCACCCGACGCGCGGTCTCCCCGTCGACCTGGCGCCCATCGGGTGGTTAAAAAAGGTAAGAAAAAAGAAAAAAAATACCGCACAGCCTAGACAGGTGCGTCGTCAGATATCGGCACCAAAACACCACACAGCCCAGGCAGGTGCGTCGTCAGTGTCTACGGAAGATATCGGCACCGCACCGTGCCGCTCTCATTGCCTCCGGCTCCGTCGGCGTCCTCCTCCTTGTGCAGCAAAGGAAGGCAACCTTCACGGGGTGGATTTGCTTTGCTGGAAGACGGCGGAGAAAGAGTCCAGAGTAGAGGGAGAGAAGACGAATCGAATAAATCCAAGCCAAATAAGAGAGCAGACCAGTGGGAGAGAGGGGAAATTGAGCAAATCGAAGTCAAATCAAAGACAGGTCCAACAAATCGAAGGCAAATCCAAGAATCGAAGCAACAGAGAGAGGGAGCAGCGGGGACGGTCATGGCATGCAGCATCCTCGGGCCGCCGTCGAGGACTAGCAGCAGCACCACCAACCGCGACAGGAGCAGCGCGACATGCAGGAGCCGCCGATGGAGGCGTGCTCACGCCTGAGAAGGAAGCTGCCAGCCGTCACGCTCCATGCAGCCGCTGCCGCAAGGCCCCACTTCACCGCCATCCCCCTGCTCGCCTGCGGGCACCACCGCGTGCCCTCGCTGCAGCCGAACGGCCAAATCCGAAGATAAATCATGCCGAATTGACAATCACGGAAGGCAACAAGGTCAAATCGACCATCACGGAAGAGAAATCGAAGAACAATCCAGCCAAATCAAACAAAGGTCGACCAGAGAAGGAGGAGGCGGAGCTCAAACCCAGCAGCCAGCCGAAGCCCCCACCGCTTGCCTGGCTGCCTGCTCGCGCCTGCCTCCGTGCCACCGCGAGCAGCTCCATTGAGGGAGAGGAAAACCACCAGAGAAAGAGGAGGAACAGCTCAATTCGGTGGAGGAAGGCGCAGGGAAAGAGGCAGGCCACCACCTACCGTACAGGGCCGCCCCAATCCCAGCAGCTCACAATGGCTGCTCCTGCTCCCGCCGCGCCAATCCCCCGCTCCTGCTCCGGCGTGGAGTGCCTCTTCTCGGGCCCAGTTCGTCCTCTGCGAGCTGGAGAGAGCACAGCTTCCAACGAATCGGATGCGGACGGAGGAGGAATCGGCGGAGAGATAGAGGCGGCTTGGAACAGAGAGAAAAAGAGAGAGGAAACCGTCCGCACTCGAGAGATCGGGACGTTGGATATGAATCTCTTCTTACGAAAGCTGGCAAATTTCACGACCAGAGAACAGGGCCACGTCGGCACAAATTTACGGCCGTCGGATCGACCGGATGGAAGTCTTACATCGTGCCTTTCCTCGTCACTTTACAAAAAAAACCCTCGTAATATATGAAAATAGAACCCACAGTCCACCTTCCTCTCACAGGAATGTTTGCGAATAAAACCTCTGATTATCTCAAAATCAACCCGCCATCCACCCCAACCGGTGTAGCTAAATTTCTAAATCAAGCCTCGAATTTCTTCAAAATCAACCCGCTGTCCCTTTTCTTTCACAGGATTTTTTGTGGAAAACCCTTTGAACTCTCTTAAATTATGCAATAACCCATTCTATGAGCTATATCCATACAAACAACACTATATACAATTCGATCACCAAAACACGTTCAAACCAAAAAAATATAGAAATAAAATTTGCTTATAATTTGAAAACCTACAACGTTATTGCAGAGTCTATTTTAAACTCATAAAACTTTTGCCATTCATTCGCACGTATATATTTATCTATGCCCCGTCATACCTAAACTAAATTTTTTCCATAAAATTAAATTCTCACATACAAATGATTATATGAGATAGTAGTGGATTGAGATACTAGAACATCCTTAAGCCAACAAGTTTTTAATAAAAATATTAATCAAAATTCAAGACCTAAAATTTCAATTTCAAAACGTTTTAGTAATTGAACCTACAAATTATTATATGAGAACCGTTGCACCTATGATTCCGACACTAAAAAATCTTTAAATAAAAAAATTGACCATGGAAGCAACTAAAAAATTAAAAATAAAAAATATACTCTAGACAAGACTTAAACAAAATTGGACATGCTCTTCCAATTCTCCAATTATAGCTTACATCGGACCATCAAAACGAATTTAAAAATCAACAAATATACTGTCGAGCAAACTTTAAAAAAATCATACTCGCGTTTTCAATTTCCCCATTATAGCTAACATCCGACCACTAAAACACTTTCAAATTAACATAAAAATGCTTTTGATAAAACTAAATTCTCGCATACAGATGAGGATGCAAGACAGTAGTGGATTCCGATATCGGAACGTCCATAAAATAAGAATTTGTTTAATAACAAATAATAAAAATCCGAAAACCTAAATTCTCGGTATGCACCAAAATTTTAAATTCAAAGAGTTTCAGTAATTTGATCATACAAATGATTATATGAGACCCGTCACACCTATGCTTCTGACATTAATACATCTTTAAATAAAAAATTAACCATGGAAGCAGCTGCAAATTTAAAAACAAAAAATATACTCTAGACAAGACTAAGAAATCAAACTTTCTCTTCCAATTCTTCTTTACAGCTTACATCGAACCATCAAAATAAATTTAAAAATCAATAAATGTATTGTATAATAAACTTAAACAAATCATACTCGCTTTTTCAATTCCCCCATTATAGGTAACATCCAACCACTAAACACTTTAAAATTAACAAAAAAATAACTAGTTTTCAACATAATAGTTACTACAAATATCAAAATCTACAAAATTCATGCAAAAAAATAAATTCAATGCTCCTATCAAATTCTCTTCCGCAAAATAAAAGGGAACAAATGCAACATACCCTCACACTTATTTAAACAAAATATCAAACTAAAAAAAAGTACTATGGGTTATATCCACCGGTCATCCGCGGCAACGCCGCGGCCTTTTCTAGTGGACACGAGCGTGCGTTGGATGGATAAAGCAAGAAGAAAATGACAAACGAGAAAAGAGGAAAAAATAAAAAATAAAAGGGAAAAAGAATAGGAAAAAAACAGAAAAAGGAAACGAAGATTAAAGAAGAAAAGAAAAGGAAAAAAAGGAAATAAAGAAAGGAAATAATAGGAGGACATATAGAAAAAAGAAAAGGTGAGGAAAGAAGGAGGAGATGGTAGTTGGGATGGTTGGATAAAATATATAGTAGGATAGTTGGTATAAATAAAGATGATAGATGAATGTGGGTGTGGGAGAAATTGGTATAGAGAAAGGAACCCCGATGACTAGGACATAATATTCCTTCTGAAGGGATGAAATAAAAGAAGACGAGTTAGGATAGCCTAAACACATATCTCCACCATCGACGACATATCCCATTTCCTAATAAATTTATGAAACTACCTGTCATCAAATAGATCATTCACGAGAACGAGGCCGCGCCAATTAGGCTACCTTCGATTAATTCCCAAACGCACACAGAAAAGAGAGTCAGTGCAAAGACATCAAACAGTCGAGACATCTGTATCCCGAGTCCACTGGAACAAACACTACCTTTTCCAATACCAAAAACTATAAATATTCTTACACTGCCATAGGCACATAACACAAATACAAAGCTATGGACGCCATCGTAACGAAGAACAAATATATAACATGATATATTAGATATATCAAAAAGCTAAATGACAAGATTATACATCATACAAGTATGTGGCCAAGAAGTCTATAACAATGGAGACACGTGACATCTAAGTATCGAGAAAAACATAGACTTCATTTGTTCCGGACCAAACTATATCTAACCCAGCCTCTACAGAATAACCCTGATAAATTACCGTGTTCCACCGTCGTTGCACGAAACGTAAAAAAGCAAGCTCTCAAAAGAAAACGTTAAACAAAGCCAGAGTACTTTTCCTGTTGAAACAAACGCAGCCACAAAACGAAGACTACAGAAACAATCGGCAACCGGGAATAGCAGCCGAACATTGGCCCACCCCACGGCAACAGGCTCCGAACACAAGGCCCGAAAAACCTGCCAAAGATTTTTTTTAAAAAAAAAAGCACACATGCGTCACATTCCAAATCTATACGACTCGCAGAGTTGCAGTCCGACACATTCCAAAACAAATGCATAGACTTCAACGAAAGCAAATACGGCCAATTGCATTTGGCCCACCCGCGCGGCGAAGCACGTGCGCCTATCTAGTAATTTTTGTGAAACTAAGGCGCTCAACGTTCCCATCGCCTCTCGAGCCCGGTCTTATTGCTCGGCGGCTTCACCATGTCCGCGACGATTTTCCAGCCCGCATACATCTACTTAGGCACAAACATGCGTCATCCATGCAAGTGCACGTATGCTCCCTAGCCCACGTACATCCACCTATGCACATGCATGCGCCGTCCATGCAGGTCGGTGGGCAAAAGCCTGCATTGCTTGCATCTACTACACGGCAGACGCACGCATCCATGCGCCAACCATACAGGCTGTTGCTAAGGCCGGAGCTGTACATTGCCAACATGACTCTGACACCTCTGCAACCATACCTCGATACCTCGCGCACACGTCTCCGGCTTGCGTTGCCGATTAAGTGTGAGAAAAAGTAAGTCATCTCCCTCGCAGAATATGCATCTCTAAAATTTTCTTTTTCACCTTTATTATTCATCCCTCTCACATAACATGCATTCCAGAAAAAAAATTACTTTTTCTCACCCTCAACTAAACACAGCCTGACAAGTCGGCATGCTCTGAGCCTCTGACACGCGTTGCTGTCCACCTCGGCATCTCGGCACGGCTCTGACTCGCGTTGCCAACCACCTCGACAGCTCAGCACGGCTCCGGCTTACGTCGCCGACCATGTTGATTCCCCAACCGGACTACGAATCAAGGTAAGTCATATTTTCAGTTAAATATTTTAAGACTTCCATAGACCTCGGCTCTTTTATGTCTTCGAGACTTTCACCAACCTCCCTGGTTGCTCCCTAACCACTCATACAGTATGGTCCGTCTGCTACATGGGCAGTCGGGGCTACATCTCCTGGGTGTTTAGCTCATCCTACAACTTTTTCGCACAGTTTATACTATTTTTGCACTAGTCTTGCCCGTTCTCCTCTTAATGGTTGCTAAAGTAATCATGTAGCAGATGTCTTAATCCGTGAAATCTCGACTCTTGCGTGTCGCCTACATCTAAGTCTCATTGCCGAGCAATGTAGTCTGTCGTGAGCAATGGTCAATAAGACTAGATGCTTAAACGTAACAAGCAAATTACACGAGAAAAATATGTGGTCTGACAAGAGCAGAACGTCCAAGATTTGCTTTCACACCTAATAGAGTTCGACACACTTTTCATTATTAACTATTCTGCATTATGATACATAGCATTTGCATCCTTTTACATTCAAGATTCAACGATCACCTCAGCATGCTTCTGTAGCTCAGCTAGCCCTCACGCTCAGGGGTTGGGCGCCGAGTTTCAGTTCGGCATGATTTCGTAGCTCGGCCAGCTCTCATGCTCGGGGCTAGATGTTGGGTTCTACGTCAGCGTGCTTCTACACCTCTGCCAGCTCTCATGCTCGGGGGGGCTGGATGCTCGGCCATCAGTATACCTTTTAGACCGCCAAACTCCAAAAAAAGTCCCCCGGACGCCTCCAACATCAACTCTCCTCCCCCAACAAGTACCTATAGCAGTAGTGAATAGATTGTTAAGTAGGATTTTAGATTTATAAATAGTTTTACTGAATATTAGTGTTTTAGATTGATATAATTTGGATCTATTTTACAAGTTATTAGAAATATTAGTTAGTTAAGTTATTTAGATAGGAATATTAGTTTAGACATAAGTGTTAGTCATTTAAATTAGGAGTACAGGTTATTAGAAATATTAGTTAGTTAAATTATTTAGATAGAAATATTAGTTTAGATAGAAATGCCAGTAAATTAAGTTAGGAATATTAGAAACATTAGTCAGTTAAATTAGTTCCTATAGTAATATTAGTTGGTTACAGAAATTATTGCAACAATAGTTTAGGTAAACACTGCAGATTGATTAGAAAATAATGAAGAAATGCTAAAAATATATGTTTGAATGCTCAACAATATATGTGATGCACATACATTAGATATGTGACGTAGGTATTAAAAATGTAATCCTTTGCTCACGAGCAATTCAAGCAAAAGCCTATTTCTGGCTATTTCTACACCAATTCAAGCAAAAGCCTATTTCTGGCTATTTCTTCACGTGCTGAAGAAGCACCTCAAGAAAAAAAAAATATACACATCATGCATTACTCGAATTGAACACATCAGAACAAGACGAATCAGCACACGGATACGGGATGCCTCGTATATGGCCTCGAATTGAACATCAGAACAAGACGTATCACCTCGTATGTGGCGAAAGCAGGAAGAAATGATAAAAGAAAAAGCGAACTTGGCATCGATGTTTTACGAATTTCGGGTACAGACTGGATGAAAAAAGTGAAATCAACCAAATTCAGACAAACGACATGCAGGAAAAACACCATCATTTTACATTAGATGCAAAGGAACGAAATAAAGAATTAACAGAAAAACAGCCTTGAAACCAAGGTTTACAAAGAAAGACAATCGGCAAAGATTGAAATTCTGACACAGCAAAAGCAATGCATTCACAGGACAATCGAAACAAGCTTACTGCAGGTGCTACCACTTAAAACCACCGATACCAACTGTGTCTCATCTGTTACATCAGGATTCACGATGGATAACAAAGTACAGTCTTAGCATTACACTACCATGACCAAAATGATGTTCAGAAACAGATGGATTTGACACAAAAGAAAATGAAACATGACAGTAGTTCCCATTACAGTAGACAAATTGATGACTTAAACCGGCAGGACGGACCAAAAATTTAAAGCTTGTCCTCAAACTCGGAAAGAGGGGTCATCTGCTCCTTGAGACCCTTCCTCTTGCGGATATCCAACACAAGCTGAGCAGCCTGGGAGCCAGCCTCCAGAGGATCAGAGCCCATCATATCCCAGTGGTCAAACACGCACTGAGGGAAAGCCTGACCAGAGGTTGCAGCCCTCAGTTGGCTTGAGAAACCAAATGACTCAATGACAGGGAGGTAAGCCTTGATGTTGTAGAGCGGGGTACCCGGCCTCTGCATCTCCTCAAACACATGACCTCTCTTCTGGTTCAGAACACCGTAGATACCACCAAGTGCATTTTCTGGGGCCTGGATCTCCACAAGGTACACTGGCTCGAGCAGCCTTGGCTTGGCTGTGAGCTGAGAGGCATAAATGACCCTCCTGGCAGTTGGGATAACCTGACCGCCACCCCTGTGAATAGCATCAGCGTGGAGGACAACATCACAGACCTCAAAGCAAATGCCACGCATGTTCTCCTCAGCCAAAGCTCCTTCCTTAGACGCCCACTGGAAACCAGCCACCACTGAATCCTTGATTTCATTAAGGTACTGCACTCCCTTACACATATCAACAACCATGTTCGGGCCAGTAGTCTCAGGACCAAAGCACCAGATCTTCTTGGCAAGATCCTTGTCCCAGCCAAACTCCTCAGACAGGATCTTCGAGCGCACCTTAGGATCATCACGGGGGCCAATGCGGCCCTCGTCAATGGCCTCTGGGAGCCCTTCCTCCAAGGGGCGAGCTTCCATGTACAGACGGTTGTGCTTGTTGGGAGACTTGCTCATAACAGTACGGCAGGACTTCTCAAGAACGGTCTCACGGAAGGAGACAACAGGAGGGGAAACAATAATCTCAGCACCACCCATGAAGTCTTCCTGCAGATCCTTCAGGCAGATCTCAAGGTGAAGCTCACCAGCTCCAGCAATAATATGCTCACCAGATTCCTCGATTGTACAGAGGACCATAGGATCAGACTTTGCCAGACGCTTCAAACCTTCGACTAGCTTCGGTAGGTCAGAGGCAACCTTGCACTGAACAGCAACACGCACAACAGGGGAGACAGAGAACTTCATTGCTCTAATTGGGCATGCATCAGTCTCCTTCTCATTAGTCAGTGTAGCATTCTTCGTGATGAACTGATCCAAACCAACCATAGCAACAGTGTTACCGCAGGGAACATCCTCAACCGACTCTTGTTTCTTTCCCATCCAGATAACAGTACGTTGAACACTCTTGACATACAGATCCTTCTTCTGGCCAGGGACATAGTTGGGACCCATGATCCGAACCTTCATACCAGTAGCAACCTTACCAGAGAAGACACGGCCAAAGGCAAAGAACCTACCTTTGTCAGATGCTGGAATCATCTTTGAAACATACAGCATGAGAGGGCCCTCCGGGTCACAGTTCCTGATAGCAGTAGCATAGATATCATCAAGGGGTCCCTCATACAAGTTCTCCACACGATACTTCTGTGCCTTTGCTGGGGAAGGGAGGTGGAATATCATCATCTCAAGCAGTGCAGTACTAGCTGGAAGCCAAGTTTGCATAACACGCTTCATCAAAGCCTTGCCAACTAATTCCTTCTCGTCGGCCTTCATGGTAACATTCAGCTTTTGAAGCATGGGCCACAACTTATCCTTCTGGTCGTTCATGCAGGTGTTGATGATTTGCTTGATCGGCTCATAGCAGAACTGAACAAATCCTCTCTTGCAGGTAGCAGAGCCTGTGTTCTTGGTGGTCCACTTCTTTGTGGCTGGGTCAAAGAAGTTCTCACCCCAGAGCCTCTCCATCATCTTACTTTCATCAACTCCAAACTTGGATGCATACATCTTGGCGAAGTTGGTGAGAGTAAAGGCCCAGCCATGCAGACCAGCAGAGAAAGCAACAGTTCCCTTCTCTGGGTAGACTTGGACATCACCAAGGAGCTTGTCTTCATATGTTGCCATAATGACATTGGCATTCTCAATAACACGGGAGAAAGTCTGGTAGGCTTCCTCACCCTCAACCTGAAGCTCAAGGAAGCACCTGTCCATCTTGTTCACAGTAAGGACTGGCCTGATCCTCTCACCAAGAGCCTGGCGCAGCACAGTTTCAGTTTGCACACAGACACCCTCAATACAGTCCACCACCACTAGAGCACCATCAGTGATACGAAGAGCAGCTGTGACTTCTGATGAGAAATCAACGTGCCCAGGTGAGTCAATAAGATTGATCAAGTATTGATCGCCATCTCTCTCACCCTTGTAATTCTTCAGTGAGTCTGCTGTCATCTCATAGTACAGAGAGATACCAGTGGATTTGATTGTAATACCACGCTCTGCTTCATCCGCACGAGTGTCAGTCATGCGAACATCACCAGCAACTTCCTGGGCAATAATCCCAGCAGCTGCCACAAGGGAATCTGTAAGGGTAGACTTGCCTGCAAAGAATTAATGACAGTTAAGCATCGTGTGGAACTCCAACATCAAACTGAACATGCATGACACAAGGATAGTACAGCATAACAAATAGTTAACGGAATTAATGACTTGCAAGAACAGTGTGGAACTTTAACATCAAACTGAACATGTTCTGAGTAGGACAACATTAGACATACCAAAACCAATTACAAGTCCACACTACAATACAAAACATATAATTAAGGAAAAAGTGTATTTTTCATCCTTCAAGTATAGTGGAAGTGTGATTCTCATCCCTAATGTTCTCAGTGGTGCAAATCAACCCCTTAAGTAACTAAACTGGTGCACTAATCATCCGAACATCAGTTTAAACTGGTGCACTAATCATCCGAACATCAGTTTACTAACAATTTAGTGCCCGCTGCAACAGTTTAAGCGCTCTAACCATCTTAGTTGTATGCTATCAACCCATGCTACCGTATAATTGTTAACATAAACACCAAATATTTATTTTTGACATCTATGTGCCTCGTTCATCTTTATTTTGTTCATTTTACAAGCCACACATATTTATTGTTTATGAAATTTGTGTCTCAAATTAATTATCAATTATCTTTGCTTAAGTATTGATACATTCACTCATTTTGTTTTTATGAAAATGTAAAGAAAATCATTTATGTTAATCCTAATTTTTATAGAAATTACACTACATTGATTATCCTAAAATTTAAGTTTAATGAAAAAACTATATAGAAGTGACTGACATTACGTAACCCGATTTGCATCAATACCACTAGCATATAATGTTAAATAATTTATATACCAAGACAGGGATGATTAGAGCACCTTTTTAATTAGTTAAAGGGTAGATTTGCATCAATTAAAACATAAAGGATGAAAGTCACACTTTTGCAATAGTTGAGGGATGAAAAATACACTTTTTCCTATAATTAACAGGTAGGAACACAATCACTGTAACTAAATAAAATAAATACATTGTTTTTTTAAAAAAAAAAAGTTTCGCACGTGGGCTGAATATCTAGCAATATGTAATTAACTAAGCCTGAAATAGATAGTTACAGCATGCTTCACATTAACTGTGAAGCACAATACAAAGCTTAAGTACTTGAACAAAAGAGGAGTTTAAGCAAAAAATGCTTGAAAATGTCAAGGAACACATGTAGCATCTTAATCAAACACTGTTCTTAACATACCATGGTCCACATGAGCAATAACAGACATATTACGTATGTTGTTCTTTTTGTCCATGATGGCACGGAGCTCTTCCGCCGTGAACTTCACCATCTTGACTTCTTATGAAGATCACACTAGAAATATGAATATAAATCCTCCTGGTTCGTAGGAAGAAAGTAAAAGTAAGGATCCAACCAAAATAAGAGTAAACAACCAAACCAGAATCATTGATGCTAACAAAATGACTAAATACACTATAGTTAGGACCAAAATAGATATGGAAATTGTTTTAATTTGTGCTTGTCAGGCTATATAAAACTATTCTAAACAGAACACATAATGGGGTTTATATGCACATTAAACAAATATTTAATCACAAGAGTAATTCTTGCAATGACTCAGGTTCGGATATGATTACACAGCATACTACACATACAAGAAAGCATCTGTCGCGAACTAATCGAACTGCAGTGTGTACCATGTACATAACACTTCAAACAAAAGACTAACAAAGATCAATTATCAGAACTAGCATATCAACTTACATGGAAACACCGAAAGATCAATTCAGATAAACATTTAAACTAGCGCAAGAATCTAGCCTTCAGGGGAAAAAACGCAAGACTCCAAAAATGGACTAGAGATGGACATATAATAAACCACAGAACCAGCAGAAGACCACAAATCGTTGGAATAAAATCAGTATGTAGCAGCAACAGCAATTCATGTTGAAACAACATATTAGCTTCATCAAAGGATCCCCCAGCATATCCACTTCATAGACTCAAAACGTGTAAACTAACTAATCGACACGAAAAATAAGTGAAGAACTGAGGAAATCTAGAACGTTTTGAGTGAACCAGGGTTGCCCCGCGCCTCTCTACAGATCGGACAGTCAATCCACAGAGACAACCGTAAGGGACAACTAAACCAACGAATTAACATACAGTACATCGAGATTACCCTCACAAAACTTCAGATTCGAACAGCACGAACCACTTCGTGACCTCTGATTCAATCCAATCGAAACAAAGACACTCCTAGATGGATCAAAAACTAATCGAACTCCACTGGAAGTACTAATCAGCTGGTAGCAAGGCGCATGGATGGGCTCTAGCAACCAGAGAGAGAGAGGGAGAGAGGGGAAAGAGTGGGTCAGTCACCTTAGTTTCGCCTCCCGATCTGAGAGACGAGATGTGGAGGCGCCGCCGGGAGAGAAGCACAGAAACCCTAGAGGCGGCACTGCGACGGGCTGCGAGGATATTTATCCGGACCGGCGGCAAGCGTGGCTGCGAAGGGAAAGCACGAGCAGGGTTAATTCGGGGAATTCCTGGGTGAGTGGCCCTTGGTCGTCCGATTGGGCAATTACCGGGGGCAGATCCGGAAGTGCGCCTGTGCTGTGCGGCGATCCGGTTTCGTCGAGACGAATGCTGTGGGCGGCGGCGTAGTTGTGCGAGGCGGTGCCTGGGCTGGGCCGCTCGCCACCCGTGAGCTCTCTCACTCTTGGGCTACCATTCGGCCCAGAAATAGAGCCCACCGTTGTTTTCTCTCTTTTCTCTATCGGTCACGTGTGGATGGCGTCGTGTCTGCCGCCGTCGCGGATTATAGCAAGGGCTGTGTTCAGATTCAGGAAAAACTACTTGTCCAATAAATTTTTTTTATTCACTCTACTCACAGAACACGCTTCCCAGTGTACTATTCATCTAAAACTTCCCCCCACTTCTTTCAATCTGAACAAAGCCAAGGATCCTGCTCATTTCTCCTGTCTGGTACCTCGTATTTTTGTCTGGACTAGCATCGTGCCCGTGCGTTGCTACGAGACATCAAACTTTTATACTAAAGGTACACATATCGCACAACAAGACACTAATAGTGTGAAATTAAATACCGATGTTAAAGTGACATTTAATCCAAAAGGCAAATTTTATAAAATTAACAGTCACGAGAACACGGTGTCGCAACACCAACTCTAATGTATAGACCTTTCATAGTTTTGTGTTTTAGCTATACAACAACATATATAGGCTTTCAGTCTCAAGCAAGTTGGTTAGGTTAATATACCAAACTTTAGCTATGACAATAATTATCAAGATAATTAAATCAACTATATTTTATTGTTTTGCCAACAAATGGAATTAAAAAGCATAGCCATGCAAGGAGAAATATGATCATGCTGTGTCCACAAACATGCTTTGTACAAATCTTTTTTCCCCAGCATTTAATACCGTGCAATTGAAGGCACCTGCAATCTTGTAAAAAAAATTGGAAAAAGCACAGTAAATTACTTTTTTTTGCAAGGTAAGAAATCAAAGCATTAAACAGAGAGAGAAAAAAGATCATTGAAATCTCACAATGAACGAAAGCACTGCAAGTGAGAATGGTCGCGACTCGCCTTCTATGTCTTTTTAGTAGTACTATTGCTATGGGTGATAAAAAAAATTCACAGTTTGGAGAGTACCATAGAAGTTGATGCAAAAAAAAAAATGAGTACCATAGAAGTTCAATCTAGCAGAACTGTCATCTTCCAAGTAATAAAAAATTTTAATAGACCTTTCCAGATTGGCAGACTAATTTAAGTCAATATTTGATCAAAGTTTTCTGAATGAGCCGTACTAAAAAATGTAGATAAAACTCCATTGACTCAGGCATGCAAGCATGGCTTCATCTTTGAACCGATAAAGGGAATAAGTTCGTTTGGAGTATCGGACAGACAAACAGAACAGTAGAGAATCCGCCAGCACAGTTTGAAGTTCCAATTAGACATTAAAAAACGTTTGCTGTTGAAACAATGAAATTAATAGTGATGTAGGAAATAAAATGTAGACTACAGCACCCTGTAGATTTTGAGGAGAAAGGCAAATTTTGCTATGCATTGGCAATATGCTAAATTCCAGAATGGTATTCAAAGATATGCATTGGCAGATGCTAAATTCCAGAATGATATTCAACAATCATGATCAGACCAGGTCGGTTTGATTACCATGCATATAGAAATATTATATAACAAAATAGTGGCTAACTGCCTAAGTCATGGCGGCCTAATTTGTGGAATGAGCCAAGCCCAAGAATGCAAGCCTACCAACAATATGTTAATTCTGGCAGTTATTTGTTTTGCCGTCAGTGACCATTATTACAAATGCGATCTCTTGCCTTCCAATGTGGCCCGTCTTCACCAGTATTTGCAAAACAAAAATACACTCCATCAATCGACAAAACCTAACATGATGAAGATTTAAAAATAAATGTGCACATCACGCCATCAATCACTTGCCTCCCAATGTGGCCGGTAAGTGGATCCCTGGCCACGCCGCTCCAATTGATGGCAAGTCCGGGAATTGGTGGCCACGCAGCTCGCCACGACCACGATCACGCCGTGCAGACGTCGATGGCCGGTACGGGGATTGCTGGCCACGCCACTCGTCCCGATCTGGCCGTATGTCGAATGCCGCTTGCCGTCGGGCGGAGGTCTGGACATGACGGCTGAGGGTTCCAGGATGGCGATCTGGAGGTGCTCTCGTGGACATCGGGACGAGATCAGGGCGTTCTCTGGCGATCAACGACTGGACGGAGGGCGGACCGTTTCCGCTGCGTGATTGGCGGCCGGACTGGAGATTTCAAAACCGGAGAAACGGGTGGCGGCGGCGGGTATGCAGGTTTTACGGTGGTCTGGGGATTCGTGACAGGAGGGAGGCGAGGAAAATGAGAGCGATGCGAGGATCACGCGTCGTGCGGAATTGCAAAAGGAAAGACAGCATATGGTGAAGCTCTACACGACATCCGTTACACTTCTTTTAAGAGTAGAGAGTAGAGATACGTCTCCTCCTCAATCGATTGAAAGTTTGTCTAGTTCTCAACCACCATCCTGCACCGTTGGATTTAAATCCAACGCTTCCTGCTCATCTTCTTCCTTCCTTCTTCCACAACCGCTCCCACCCGACGCACCTGCCCCCGCCTTCGTACAGGTACAGCCGCCGCCGCCCAGCCTCTCCCCAACCCTCTGGCGCGGGCGACCTAGGGCGTCGCCGGAGCTCTGCACCTGCCGCCCGGCCGACGCGGAGCTCCGACGAGGCCCTAGCTCGCCCGCGTCAGCCGCCTCGCTCGCTCCTCCCGCCGCCGGCCCGCCAGAGCTCCGCCCCGTCTCCCGCCAAACTTGGTCCCGCCCCTCCCTGGTCCAACCGCCATCCCCCACCGCCTGGGTCGGCGGCGCCGTCACCGCCGACATTGCCGCCCCTGCGCCCACCACCACCGTCGGGCCAGCCTGCCGCCGCCGGCATTCCTTCTAAGGCCGGCGGTGAGCACTGGCCCTGGCAACCTCCAAACCCAAACCCTAACATCGCCGGAGCTCGTCGGAGTTGGAGAAGAAAGAATGACGAGGAAGAACAAGGTTAGTGTTTTTTGAGTGATTGATGGATTTGCAAGATTTCAGTCGATTGATAAGGAGTAAATCTCTTTTGTTAATTACTCTGTTTCTCGTCTTGTCAAGTAGTAGCTTCATTTCTTTTAAAAAAAGAAGCAGCTAAATTGCTCGTTCATTGCATTAGCTGTATGTCCTGAACTTCTGAACCACCAGCGACCAAGCCAATGGTTTTCTTATCCAACTTGTACCGTTGTATCATCTCGGTCCCTAAACTCACAAATCGACCATTTAGGTCCTCAAACTTGTTCGTCTGTGTCATCCCGGTCCCTAAACTTGCAAACACCCGTTTAAGTCCTCAAACTTGTTCACTTGTGTCATCTCAGTCCTTAAACTTAGTTTGTACTATCAATTGAGTCAAAACAGTGATCTAAAAACATCATGTCAAAAAAGAATTCATGACTTTTTCGTATGAACTCGAATAAAGACAAAATTTATATTAAGATTATAGATCTCAACGCGATCTACAACTTTGTTGTTGAAAAGTTTTTGAATTACAAATGTTAATGGTCTCAAAATATTATTATATGTATATAGATTTTGAAATCTAAAATTAAAAAAATTAAATTTTAGGACAAAAGCAACTTTAAATGAAAAATTTTTAACTACAGAGTTGTAAATCATGTCGAGGGCTATAATTTTGATATTGGTGTTTTCTTCATTCGAGTTCATATGAAAAAATTATGAATAATTTTCTATGTGAAGTTCTCAAATCATCATGTTTAAGGTCTGAGATGGCATAAGTGAACAAGTTTGAGGACCTAAACAGGTGATTTACAAGTTTAGAGACCGGGATAATACAAACGAACAAATTTGAGTACCTAAGTGATCGATTTGTGAGTTTAGGGATCACGATGACACAGCGGTAATTTACTCGTTACTCTGCCTCTGTTCTGGTCAAGTAGTAGCTTCATTTCGTTTTAAAAAAAGAAGCAGCTAAATTGCTCGTTCATTGCATTTGTTGTATGTCCTGCCTTATGAACCACCAGCGACCGAGCCGATGGTTTCCCTATCCTCCTGGTTGTTGACGGGAGGAGGAAGTTTTCATCTGTAGTCTTCGTTCTACGGGACCGGCATCTGTTGACGGATTGCTCTGTTAACCAGTAAGCGAGGAAATGCCTGAACAAACACGTTCCTCAGCGAGCAGCTTCTCAGCCTTTTCCGCTCGTTCTCCCTCGGATATCTTTTGTTTTTTTTTTTCCTTTGCAGCATCCTCGAAAATCTCTCTGCAACAAACAATTACAGGCCAGCACTGGGTTCGGCCCCCTCCAGCCGACACGACGCCGAGGCCCATCATATAACATATAACATATATAGTTGAGGCCGAAAGAAGTCGACATTTGCACGAGTGCATGCCAACACACGACAAGTGCACATCGCGCCGGGCTTCTCACCGAGCAGTAACATCCTGACAGGCTGACAGCGCACGCAGCAGCAATGGTACTTGATCCTCCCAAGATCCCGTCACACATGCACCATTAGGCGATCGGCTCCGGTCGAGAACGAACGAGACTCCAAGGCTGAGGAGGAAGCAGTGCGTGTGGACAGGTCGCGTCCGCGAGATCAGATCAAAAGCACGCGGCACGGCACACAAGCGTCCAAGGTAGCGTCACTTCACGATCACTTCTCCACTTCCCCGTGCTTAATCACTCGTCCACTACTCCAAAGCAGTGCACGTTGACAACCTGATAGCCAGATACAGGACAGGGAGAATGCACTACGTGCTCAGTCATTGAAAGCTGGGCTTATGCTTATCAAAGTTTTTTTAAAACATTGGCTTATCAAAGTTAGAGAGGCTGTTTGTACCTCTTCGTCGCATTGGATTATTTGATCATGGGTGTATATCGGTGACATCCTATTATTTGTTCCATCCTATTATTTGTTACATTACATCCTATTTGATCATGGATTGTTGTCTCTTCTATCTTCTTCTCTCCTCCGTCATATCGTCCCATATCTTCGATCATCCTTTTATTGGTTACATCATGATTGCTGCAATGAATGGAAAGAAAGAGGTGCGAGGATAATAGATCCATTTACCGTCTATTAGCTAAACATAGTTAAAATTATCAAAAATTAGAAAGTTAGATGGAGCTTTTTAGCGGTCTTTAATGATCTGAACGAAGATAAATATGTATACGAAGCTAAATATATAATGACAAGCTATGAACTCGTCACTATCTATCCTTGATAGAGTGGGCTTCTAGCGGATTCTTTTAAGCTTGTACACTTACTATGCATTAACTATGGGACTACAGCAAACAACTATGCAATTTATCAACCATTTGCAAGAGTACTAAAGTTTTCCGATAATACTTTTTTATAACTAGCAAAAACGCACGTGCGACACGCACGTGGTACACAATTTTCTTAGAGACGATTCTGTCAATATAATTATGGAGCACGAGCTCACGCAGCACTAATAGCCCAACGGGTGCAACTTATGGAGATTTTAGAGTAAACAAATAGTAATCATAGTTGCGTCACCAGCTTTGATGTATATAACATTGAATGTAAGGTTTAACAATGTTGTTTACAAAATAATTAGCAAAGAAGAATTACATTTGGTTTCAGCAAATACATTTAGGTACACAACCAATCAAAATCAACCAAGAAAAAAAACATATATCATATTAATTTATAGGATATGTCCACTTATGTGGAAGGTACGTTATGTTCCCATTAATTTTTATTACCACTGCAGCTCGTTATGTTCCCATTAATTTTTATTACCACTGCAGCTCGCTCGCAGCAGCACCAGTCAAGCTCCAGTCACCCGCGATGGAAGGCGAAGGCCGGGCCCCGCAGCCTATGGCTTGCCCACGGCACGGCAGTGTCCGACCCACGCTCCACCTTGAGCCCACCCCTTGCGCCGGCGGTAAGTCCTAGCAGCCATCACTCCTGATCTCGCTAGGTTTAACCCTCTCCCTACCTATATTGACCCTTACATGTGGGTCCGACGTGAGGGGTAAGGTGGGCCTAAATTCGGTGACAAACGTTTTCAATTCTATTCATTCGTTCATAGATATATAGATAGACAAAGGGATGATTTGCCGTTCTCTTCGTTGATCATACTGAGAATGTAGCATCTCAAATAAGCTCGGTAATTTCGGTTGTGTATGTTTTCACTATTTCAAGGTATAATTTAAACGATAGAAAATTATAGAGGCGTTTTTAGAATTTTAGGGACAGCGTAGACTCCTCCAGTCCAATGAGCAGCGGTCATCAAGAGGAGGAATGGGCCAACAGGCCTTCACCATCAACGGTTTTCCTTTGGTTCAGCCCAAATCCCGGCCCACCAACAAAACCCTCGACTCGCTGTCTGCGTTCTCCTGATTCCTGCGCAGGCAAAACTCTTGGTCGATTAAAAAATAATAATTTTGGTGGGTAGAAAAATCCCAGGTGAGAAAATAAAATCAATTTTGGCAGAAATATTTTTTAAATATGAGTTTTTGTGGGTTTGACCTCCTTCCCACCTCCGTTGACCCTTACAGGCGGGTCCAACGTGAGGGGTATGGTGGGCCCAAATTGGGTGAGAAACGTTTTCAATTCTACTCGTTCTTTTATAGATAGATAAATAGCAACGATATTTCTACGATATTTGGTAGCTACATATCATAATTATGGCGCGAATTACATTTGTTAGAGTGGAGAGCAAATTTCGACCCAACCTGATGTACCCACGAACCAACGCCCCACATGTTTAGGTTCACTAGAGCCTACAATAACCATGGCCTTGTACCTACCTTAACCTAAAATACAGCCATATGTGAACACTACAAGAAATCAATAACTTTTTGACATCTTATTATGTCATAATATATGAAATTTATGTCACAAATCAGGTTTTATGACATACCGATGATGAAAATCTAAACGTCAAAAAGTCACCGTCATAAATTTCGATTATGACATCTGTGTATATAATGTCATAAATTTGTGACATTAATTTTTTTGTCATATAATTTCATGACATCATATTTAGTGTCACAAATTTTAGACCTTGCCACATAATCAAATGCCACGTAGGATCTAAAGGTGACGTGGCGCTGACATGGCAGAGGTAAAAATGTCATAAAATGAAATTTAGCCTATAAAAGGCCACATAGCTCATAGGCTAGAAATAAAATTTGGGCCATTCAGGGCTAGCCTATTATTCTATTTGCACAATTATTTTGCCAATTTTATTTGTGCTATTGTCGGCCAGCCCATCCTATTTTTTTTTCTTTTTGCCAATTTATTTTTATAAATGCAGTCCATTCTATATTTTGACCCACACCAATTCAGCCCACTAGCTTTTTCATCAGACATTCAAGCACATATTTCAGTAGAAATATAAATTCAAATAATGTACAATCTCAGTCACATTTTAACAGAAATTCAGCCAACATGATATACAAAAATTCACAGTTGCGCAAGATCCAAAAACAAGTAGCAGTGCACACAAGGCACCCCAACCGGTGCTAATTTACCAAAATACAGCCTATAAGACAAAAATCCTAGCTGTTACCAAGCACAAGAAATACTAGAAACAGAAAATAGGTTGCAACTGCAGAAGATAGGTTGCCACATGGTTGATTGAACCTTCAGTCCCTCCAAGTGAGCTGCAACTGCAATATAAGACAAGATGCAAACTGAACATGACAGAACAACAAATGAATATCGACACTTACCAAATGACTAAGCATAGGCAAAGACAATCAGCGGTTCCATAGTGAAACTGACTTAGAATTCATATCTTGAGTAATTTAGCACATAGGTGATGCAAATAACTTCAGGCATGGAAGCATTACAAAAATAGGAGTATGAATTTGACAGTCTACAAATTAGCAGGTGGTCATTATCAATCACATCAAACTACTGTGGTACTGGATACAAACTACTGGAGTACGGGAACAAAGGCATAAAACAAGCTTGATCTAGTACAGCTACTGGATGCATGGAAATTGAATGCATGCTATCGCTTATCTGCTTCTACTGAAACCAATGGAAAATTGAGGTGAGGAGAGAATTGTGGCTACTGTTCACCGGAGAGAAATGAAACTTGAGCTTTAATAGTTGCAGCCTATGCTTGAGTTTAGGCCAAAATGGGGAACTCTCCGGTGGTTATTTTTTTTCTTCAACATTTCATATCCTAATTTTTTTTGTCTCCAACATTTAGGCATCCATGTTTTTTTGTTTTCAACATTTCAGAAAAAATTATAATGGTCGTTGTTTCTCCAACATTTAAGCCTCCATGGTTTTTTTGTCTTCAACATTTGAGCAAAAAAAACATTGTAATTATTGTTGTTGCGAAAAAGTTTTTTTTTTCCATATTCTTCTAATTTCCACATGGCGCAAACTGCTATTTTAAAAAGATCCATAAACATTTGTGACACACAAACTCCGTCATTGGTTGTTGGCATTTGTAAATTATATTTTGTGACACAGAAAATGTCTCTGTGACATAGTAAATATCGTCATTGGATGAATTTTGACTACCTATATGACGTTTTTTATGACGCGCAACCTTTTTTTGTCACAAAGTTGAAGTGCCTAAAATATAATATCATAAATTGGATGATATAATGACATTATGACCTATTGTCATACTAAATACGTCAAAAAGTCACACATTTCTTGTAGTGGAACTAAATTTAACAGTATTGTTGGTGATTATGTATAACTTTGGAAAAGATACAAATTATACTAGTAAAATTTACATCATTTAAAGAATAGTAATTAGAAGCAACAAAACTATTGGCCACTCGTTAAAAACTACTGCAAAAATTCAGAGCGTGGAAGAAGACAAGACGATTACCGTAGTTGTCTTGGGTCGTCGTCTCTCTCCTGAATAAAGCAGTCTGTATGGGTAACTCACTAATCTTGGAGTGGAGTCAGACATCACCAACGATGTGGAACACTGCATTTGAGTGACTTGAATCGCCTCTCACTGGTTGCTGAATACATGTACCCCTCCGTTTCACCAAGGAGTTTACACTTTTAAATTTGACCAAATCTATATAATAAAATATAAACACTTAAGTTTTTAAATTAATTTAGTGTGAAAATAGATTATATAATTAATATAATAATAGTTATTTTGTATCATAAATACTAATATAATTTTATAAATTTAGTTAACTTGAAATTGTTTTGACTTTTTAGGAAGTGAGGATTATATTATTTGTAGAGCGGAGGGAGTAGCAGCTAATCCTAGGGCAGTTATGACCACATAAAGCTACTCGGAGCAGGGCAGACTATCCTTGACTTCTATTGTCATGTACTCTCTACGTTTCAAAATATAATCTGTTTGACTTTTTTAACACTAAGTTTGACCACTCGTACGTCACTTGTGAGCTGTCGTGATTTGAAGCTAGCCTGCCACAAGAGTTGCAAAGGGAAGATCATGGAGAGATTTTGCGCAAAACGAAAGGAAAACAGTCGGTTGCAATGTCATCTCCCTTGCAGCTACGATGTGCCCTGGCAAGGGAAGCCAAGTCTCGCCACCAACCATGCTGGTCTCGCCTCCCCCGCAAAATTCCACCATCGCCTGCATCGGCCTCGACCCAAGGTTGATGCCGCTCGTCTCAGCCACGCCTGAGGCTGTCCTACCGGCGGAGGCCACCCAAGCTCCCTCTTTGATGCGCATGCACAACTCGCCCATGCAATGAGGGATGAGTCTGTCCGCTCGTTTTGGGAGGACGGGCTTGTCCCGCATCTATGGCGAATATTTTTATGTTGAATTGACCCGTCCCCATTGTCTCTCGACCAAACGCTATAAAAAATAGAATCGACCCATCCT
The DNA here is from genome assembly GCA_015342445.1 of Digitaria exilis. Taxonomy (NCBI): domain Eukaryota; kingdom Viridiplantae; phylum Streptophyta; class Magnoliopsida; order Poales; family Poaceae; genus Digitaria; species Digitaria exilis. The sequence continues at coordinate 1,089,723 of JACEFO010002063.1, read as the reverse complement.
GTCCCAGGTCGTCCCTCAAACCAAACACACACAGACGGATTTTGGCCCCGGGCAAAGAACGGGTAAGAGAAGTGTTAGCACACGCGTGTGGCATGACATGGAGATAAACTGATTGATGCTGCTCCACTACCCTGTATGCATGTTCTGTATTTTTTGCAGCGCAAATGCTTATATATGCGCACTCTGACTTACGCACACACTGTCTTCGTAAGTATCCGTAGGATCTATTTGATCCAAGTGCTAATAGATGAAGAGGCTAAAGCTTAGCACTTTCATATATTAGCACATCTAACACAGGAGTGCTAATACATTCGCTAAACTTCAGTCCACCCCAAAAAAAGTTGAAAAAAAAAAACATTAGCTACATGAGAAGTGCTAGTGGGTGCTAATGGGAAGCAAAACCTTGGAAAAGACCAATATGATGTGCCCTGTTTGCCTTTGTTTACGATGAATTGACGATAGATTTGCCAGTCTCTGCTACCTGCACCAAACACCATCACCTGTCACTGTCAATATTGGTTGCTGGTTGCCGGAACCTAGTCACACATCACTACAGCATGCCCGATTGGGCATGAAACGAATGTGAGATGAAGTTTGCCCATATAAAAGCGACCAAAGAAGAACACGTACTCACCGCACACGATGCGTGAAACCCGTTAAAACTAAAGTCAGAAATTTCGGACCTAGTGGCCAACAGTATAGAAGAAAGTCAATGCTGTCATTTCTTCACCATACATCAACAGATCATTACGATATTGACAATTAACACAACCGATGACACTTATCGTGCAGTCCAGATTCCAAACTACACAGTTCTAACAGTATCATTGCGCGATAGGTTGCTTCTCTTTTCACAGTTCGTGCAATCTCTGTCTATATATCGACGTATTCAAGGCCATTTTCTGCCGTGCAAAGCGAACGGGCGCTTCGTTCTTAGGCAATTTAGCCGCGGCATCATCTTTCTCCAACTCATTCGCTAGAACCTGACTGCATATGTTCATATCAGCCTTGATCGACGGCCGATTGACTTTTACTGGAGCTTGTCGACGTGCTGCCTAGCCCGGCCTTCAGTCGTGCTTTTCCAGCAGGTGATGCGTCATTGTTCTTTTATATGTTCCTAAGTTCCTTTCAATTTTGCCTGATTGACTCTGAATTTGCTTACATGGTAAACCGGCAGCAGTAGCACCTACTTTGTCTGTCTCAAAACACAACTATGTTTAGGTTTGTAAGCTAAATATATGTTTTTAACATTGACTTATATCTCTAAAAATAATTTACTATAAAAAATAATATAATATGCCAGTTGGTTTAGATGATGAATATATTGATATCATTATTTGTTTACCTATCTCTAAGATATTTTTATGATTTATAGTTAAAATTAAGAGTGCTTGACTTAGGACAGAAATAAACATAGTTATATCCTGTGACTCAGCCGCAATCTACGTAAAAAATTATGATGTTCTAAGCGTTCTGGCCTTCGGCGTGCTTCCAGGTAGGGGTGTTCATGGGTGGGTTTAGGTGGGTTTGATGGATTTTTGGACCCACCCATATATGGAATAATTAGATGAGCTTGGATTGGGTGGATTTCATGGGTAGCTGGATCGAACCATCAAAGTTGCAGAGTAGGAGCAGAGCCTCTTGTTCCCAGCGTCCTCTTGCTTCTCCACCATCTTCATTGGCACCATGGCCACAAGGACGCACATCGCCATGAACACGAGCGCCTGCAGCCTCTCCGCTTGCGTCGCAACGTCGCGGACGATCTGCTGCAGCCTCGCCGTGTCGTACCACGCCCTCACCACCTCCGGCAGCCAAGCGCTCGGGACTATGCCCAACTCCTCATCTAGCTCCTCCCTGTCTGGTGCTTCCGCCATGGACGCCCGCACGCGTGGTTGCGGCGCCGGACGTCCACGGTCCACACCCTGACGGCGGCGGCGCGCAGCGCCACTTCAGCACGACGAGATCCGGGTGCCACGAGAGAAGCACCAGCACGGCGTGCGCCATCGGTGTCGTCATCGAGTTCCAAGCCATGACCTGGTATCCTCCATGCACCGCGTCGCGCCGCTGTGTCGGCGACCCAGGAGAGGACATCGCCGCAGCAGCAGCAGGCGGACGGGGCCAGGTCCTGGTGGCCGCGGCGAGGCATCTTCGCTTAGTCCGGCGGGGATCTCGCGGTGGGACGGGGGACGGAACGGCGGCGGAGGGATCTCGCTCGATGCGTTTGATTACCCATGGGTTCTAATGGATAATACCCATACCCACCCAATCCATACGCCAATCAGTCCCATAGATTGGATGGGCTTTGGGTGGGTGGATTGGGTGGGTTTCGTAACCCATGAACAGGCCTACTTCCAGGTGGGGCTCTCGAAGGCCAGCCCCTAGGATGGGGCTCCATCGGAGATTCTCCGGGAGAAGGATAGGGTCAAGGCAGCCCGCATCCCCAATGAGTCGGGAGGAGCCTGCTCTTTGGCCCATAGGCTTGAGCTCTTTTTCATGAGCTTAGGTCCCTATTCCCTAACACCTTTTTAGGACTATTTTTTTGAATCCCTTCCTATGCTTTGTGGAAAACAAAACCACTGTAGCATTTACCTATAGTTGAGTGAGTGATTTGTGCTTGGATCCAGGTCCACACGTTAATGACTTAATTACAGTATAGGGGTTGTGCTGCTGGCGAGCCTCATCACTCCACGTACTGTGTTGTTGCTGATGTTAGGTTTTGCTAGCAACATGATTTAGTTGAAGCATTGGTGGTACTAATCGTCGTGTTGCTTACTATCTGGTCGCCATGTAAGTGGTTGCTTTATGTTTGTGTCGTTTTGTCCATCATTGTTACTTCTTATCTATTAATTATTCCAATATTAGCTTTAAAAAAACCACTCCAATATCATGGCTGGACAGCTAGGCTAATCTTCTGCCGCTTTGTTTTAGGAAATAAACACTTTGTTTATGTACTACAATGCTATCTTGCTAGGCTAAAGCCGCACAATATCTCGAACCCTCCCAGCTGAACGATAGCCTACGGCGTTCTACACAGTTGTGGAAGCAGCCAAGCAGGAAAGCAAGTCCACTATGGTTATGGATGTGCTTGCCAATACTAGCTCTTAGCATATGTTTGATATATAGACTAGGTGGGAGATTCCATTCTTGATTTCTAGGATTAGCTGATCACATCTCTTGTTTGGTTATAGGGATGGGGTTATAGGGATGGGACGATCTCTATTTTTTGTTTGTTTGATGAGATAAAAGTGGGATGAGTTTGTCCTATCACCTGTTTGGTTTTGAGGGATTAGTTGGGACATTGGGTTTTTGAACTTTTGATCACCCCAATAATAGACCTCGTGAGCCTACCTCCTCGTCTATATATTTATGGTATATTTCTCTTTGGGATGGACCCATCCCACACGACTCCTAACCAAGCACAATCATATAGGAATTGTCGCGTCCCAACTCGTCTAGTACTCTCATCCAAACGCGAATTGTCGCGTCCCAACTCGTCTAGTACTCTCATCCAAACGCCGTTTAGTACTCCTTAACTTTGGCCATGTTTTTTCCCTTAAAAAAGAACTTGGCAACTGCTATTTTCCATCTCCGGATTCCATTACTGTATCTGCACGGCTCCACCCTCGCCCGCGTCTTCCTTGGTGGCTGAAGACACGGCATTCCGTTTCGTCTCGTCCGAAACAGAACGGATCGGCCACCACCAATCCACCACACAACCGCAACAGCCGATGCATGCATGCGTTGCTTGACGACCGAGCCATACCTAGCACGCGCAAGATCTTATAGTTATGCGCGTTGCTGACAGCCAGGTGAAAACTCTAACTGTGCGTTCGTGGAAACCGCGTACTACCCATCACATGGCAGGTTCAGCAGCGACGACGCCACCCGGCATCCTCTGTTCGTTTCGCACGGCGGCGGCGCCGAGACGCAGGGAGGCGTGAGCCACTGAGCCGAGCCTACCTCCTCCAGATTTGGCACCGGAGGCTAGCTGTTCCCCCAGCGCGGCGATGGCGTCGTCGTCTGCCGCCCCGAATGGGGTGCGTATAAGATGGCGACGGGGGCTTCCATCCCTGAGCGCGGCGTCGGAGCTGCTATAGGCACCACCTGCGTCCCCCTCCGTTTGGATCCCGCTGGTATCACTTCCGCCGTCGTCCCCCTGGATCTTGCACCTTCCTTCTCGTCTAGTCAAATATGCTAGTAGGAGTAGTTGCATTGCTCATTCGTTGCATTATTTGTCATTCTGAACTTCTGAACCACACCAAACCGTGCCGATCGATTGTTTCACATTTCTACGTGCCGGTCCTCCGGATTAATTAACAGTAAGTTTTGCATCTGCACTTCTTGGGACTTGGGGATATTCTCTTTGATCTTCATAGTTTTCAGAATATTTTGTGAATTGTGTTTTGGCTTCTCCAACAGGGACACCGGGATCTGAAAGCCTAGAGGGGTTTCTCTAGATCACCATAAACCCCGCAAGCCCCATCCAAGGCTCACCATTCACCAGGGAAGATCGATCGAAGCGATGTCAGCCGAAGCCGAGAGGAGCCCCTCTGCGCCGGCCGAGAGGCTCAAGCGCCATGACTCGCTCTACGGCGACGCCGAGAAGGTCTCCAACGACAAGCTCCACGGCTCCGGGGTAAGGATCGCGTCAGCTCGACCACTCTCTCGTCGTGCGCTACTCTTTCTTTTTTCCAGAGGTAGAGAGTGACACGACACGACACGGGATGGACGATGGTGCGTGCAGGGCAGCTGGGCGCGCACGCTGATGCTGGCGTTCCAGAGCATCGGCGTCGTGTACGGCGACATCGGGACGTCGCCGCTCTACGTGTACTCGAGCACGTTCCCCGACGGCATCCGCCACCCCGACGACCTCCTCGGCGTCCTCTCGCTCATCCTCTACACCCTCATCCTCATCCCCATGCTCAAGTACGTCTTCATCGTCCTCCATGCCAACGACAATGGCGACGGTGAGCACCTGCTGGCTGGCGTCCTTCGTTTTTACTACTTGACATTGACCAACCTTCGTTTTACTACTTATATTGACCAACCATACGAAACAGGAGGAACGTTTGCTTTGTACTCGCTGATATCACGGTACGCCAAGATCAGGATGATCCCGGACCATCAGACAGAGGACGCGACGGTGTCCAACTACAGCGTCGAGGCGCCCAGCTCGCGGCTGCGGAGGGCGCAGTGGCTCAAGGAGAAGCTCGAGTCCAGTAAGGCGGCCAAGATCGGCCTCTTCACCATCACAATCCTTGGCACCTCCATGGTCATGGGCGACGGAACCTTGACGCCAGCAATCTCTGGTACGTAAATGACAATAAAGCTTTGCACAAATCAAATACTCCAATTTGTGGGCTCGAAGAATGATAATCTGTTGCTATGGATTATTTGTTCTTGCAGTGCTATCAGCAGTGAGTGGGATCAGGGAGAAAGCGCCTCACTTGACTCAATGTATGCTATACTATGCTGCAGCATTAAGATAACTTGTGTGGCCTGCCTCATGAAAGCTATAGATGGCTTTGCCTCTGAACAGGTCTTTTATGTCGTTTTTGGCTACAGTGGAAGTGGTGTGGATCTCGGTAGCCATCCTGTTCGTGCTCTTCTCGGTGCAGCGCTTCGGCACCGACAAGGTCGGCTACTCCTTTGCGCCCATCATCTCGGTGTGGTTCATCCTCATTGCCGGCAGTGGGATGTACAACCTTGCGGTGCACGATACCACCATCCTCCGGGCCTTCAATCCGATGTACATCATTCAATACTTCAGCAGGAATGGCAAGGAGGCCTGGGTCTCACTTGGGGGCGTTATCCTCTGCATCACAGGTATATATGTGTCTTCAGAGTTCATATAGATCATTCTGTTTCAAACATTTGATAATGCAATACAAGACCCCTTGGTTAATCTATCGTCCGGTATCTATTTGCAATGTCATGGGGAAACAGGCGCGGAGGCCATGTTTGCGGATCTCGGCCATTTCAACATCAGGGCCATTCAGGTACTGGCAGCCATGGCTTAGTTTGTTTCAATGTTTCAAACTTCAGTTGTGGGGATCAGAACATCTCGATGCCACTACAGTAGTTACCAAACTATTCGTTTGCTCTTGCAGATCAGCTTCACCTGTATCCTCTTCCCCTCCGTTGCACTATGCTACATGGGTCAGGCGGCCTATCTGCGCAAATTCCCCGAAAACGTCGCCGACACCTTCTTCAAGTCCATCCCAGGTACATCAGAATGGCCAATGACTTGTTCATGTATTCTAGTAGTAACAAACTACTCCTATATGCAAACGTATTCAAAACTGAAGATGTCAGCTAAACCAATGCAGCGCCCATGTTCTGGCCGGTGTTCGTGGTGGCGATCATGGCGGCCATCATCGCGAGCCAGGCCATGTTGTCTGGCGCCTTCGCGATCCTGTCCAAGGCGCTGTCGCTGGGCTGCTTCCCGCGGGTGGAGGTGGTGCACACCTCCAGCAAGTACGAGGGCCAGGTGTACCTCCCGGAGGTGAACTTCCTGATCGGCGCCGCCAGCGTGGCCGTCACGCTGGGGTTCCAGACGACGGCCAACATCGGGAACGCGTACGGCATCTGCGTGGTGACGGTGTTCTCCATCACGACGCACCTGATGACGGTGGTGATGCTGCTGGCGTGGCGCACGCCGCCGGCGCTGGTGGCCGCGTTCTACGCCGCGTTCGGCGCCGCCGAGTTCGTCTACCTGTCGTCCATCCTGTCCAAGTTCGTCGAGGGAGGGTACCTCCCCTTCTGCTTCTCGCTGGTGCTCATGGCGCTCATGGCGGCGTGGCACTACGTCCACGTCCTCCGGTACTGGCACGAGCTGGAACGCGCCGTGCCCGCGGCCGAGCTGGCCGCCGTGCTGGCGCGCCGCGACGTGCGGCGCGTGGCCGGCGTCGGGCTGCTCTACTCGGAGCTCGTGCAGGGGATCCCGCCCGTGTTCCACCGGCTGGTGGACAAGATCCCCTCGGTGCACGCCGTCTTCGTGTTCGTCTCCATCAAGCACCTCCCGATCCCGCGCGTCGCGGCGCCGGAGCGCTTCATCTTCCGCCGCGTCGGCCCGGTGAGCGACCGCGTGTTCCGGTGCGTGGCGAGGTACGGGTACACGGACATGATGGAGGAACACAGGGAGTTCTCCGCGTTCCTCCTCGACCGCCTCAAGGTGTTCGTGCAGGAGGAGGCCGCCTTCGCCGGTGGCCCTACGCAGACGGCGGCGTCAGCGGTGGAGGCGGCGCAGCAGTTCATCGACGATGAGGCGGCGCGAGGGGTGGTGTACCTGATGGGCGAGGCGACGGTGACCGCGGCGGCGGGGTCGTCGGTGGTGAAGAGGGTGGTAGTGAACAACGTGTACGGGTTCCTCCGGAAGAACCTCCGGGAGAGCCACAAGGCGCTGTCCATCCCCAAGGATCAGCTGCTCAGAGTCGGCATCACCTATGAGATTTGAGCCTCTGTCTATTCATAATTCCTAAATCCTGCTGCCTACATGTGGTAGCTGTAGCTCACTCTTGTTCTAATGGCGTGCTTCTAGCTGTTGGAGTGACTGTTCATTAATCTGTCGTGCACAAAATGTATTTGCATGGGTAGTGGTAATAGCTCTCTGTTGCAAATTGCCAAGCTTCATTCCATCAGAGATGCACCAGCCGGCCATTCACTGCTCACAGATCACAACCATTTGCGAGAAGTGCATGGAAAACAGTCAAAGCACACCCAAAAAAAATTCACTGCAGAAACAGACATTTTCCTTGTAAAATTGTACTCCGTTCACCGATGCACAAACAGAGGCTTCTTCATTCACGCCGTCCTTTTCAGCTGCTGTCTTGCAGAAACTGTAAAATTGTAAATATATCGGCTCTTGTCTTTTCTCTTGTCTCTCTTGTCTGTTAATATTCACAAGGATGCAGGCCTCAGCTGAAACTGTAAACACACAAGCTGCTGAACCAGGACGCCAGCATAGGGCAGTCCGGATAACGGCTTTGGCGCTTTGTTTGTACTCTATTTGGTGTCGCCGAACGAACCAGAGCCCAGGGGCCCTCCCTTCCCCATCAGTAAACAGTGGAGTGCGTGACTCCCGGGGAGAAGAAACGCAGGCACGCTGGCTCCAGACTCCAGAGTGAGTAATGACCAGACCCAGCATCCTTCTAATGATTTGTTATGTACAATTCCAAAGGGCATACCACTGTACAGCAAATGGTGTTCCCCTCATGGTTTCTCCTGTACCACCAGAGATCTATGCAGAAGCCTCATCTATGCTTGGGCTTTTAGCAATAAGGACTCGATTTAACCCTGTTAACATCCGAAAGGCGAGGTTAACACAGAAGGTCAGGTCATAAGGCCAATCCTGATAATATCCCCAAATAACCGACAGATTAAAGTCATGTGTATTGCTATTCACTCTGATAGCTAGACGCCAACTCGGTGAGCGGTTCATTTGACATATACTTCAGCCTCTTCTGGTAACCCAGCTTCTGCATTGGAAGACATGACGTAGAACTCTTCAAACCTCCAGGCTCCATGCAGCTCAGGAAACTCCAAATACTAAAACAAGGCAGATCTCGCTGTTGCACCAAAGAGAGGAGGTTGATACCACGGCAAGCCGGATATAAAAACTGCGGCCAACGTTTGTCTCTTCTCCCGGATCTCACAGTTGGCATCCTCCCTTGTACCGACGAAACCGTCTCCTGCCTGCTGTTCACACAGATTGCCTCAATTTATTCCTCCGTCTGATTGCGACATCATCTCGAGAAAACAACTTTATCAATTTACCACCCAAACGATCCATCCTGACGCTGACAAGCTACTTTAATCCCCAGGGTGAAACATGACATACATTAGGGCTTCTCTTGTCGATAACTGCAAGGCATACAGCTTTCTACTCTGTAAAAGATCAGCAGCAAAAATTACTGTCTGCAGTTAACAGTCATAAATCTTTCTTGTCTTCCAAATGGTCTTTCTATCAAAATAGTGGCACACCAGGCATAACAGTAACCGGAGCGTAACGAAACAAGCATACAACAGCACGTAGACATAGCCCAAGACCAGTCCTCGTTTCCTGTGGAGCAAAGCTCAGGATACTGACAAATTCTTTAGAAACAATAAATGGAACATTCGTGCTGATGAGGCAATCAGATTCGCATTCCGTACCTTAAATAATAGCTGCAGCGCTGCAGTCCTTGATGCTGACTGAAAGTTAATCAAACCATTTTCCTATTGTCTAATTGCAGCCCCTTCGTTTCGTTGTGCATAAATCACCATCCCCCTTCACCTTGCTGGCACCCTCTGCAACCAGTATCTGGACTTCCAGCAATGTCACACACTTCGGAAGAAGAATCCCTGAACAACTTCCAGCAGCAGGCGAAGCTAGAAGTTTGTGCGGCTGGGTCAAGTAAAGGTGACACTGTCATGCCTGTAGTGAAAAAGAGACGAGGTCATCCAGGAAATTTAGGTATGGTGCTTCAAAACTTTTCAACTAGCACACTTGGTTTCTCAAGCATTTAATAACACCACTTTTCAACTAAAGTTAGTCATCATGCTGTAAATAAAAAATGCATGCTTAATTTTTTTTCCAATCAGCATTGCATGAGCACACGTGCAAGTGCAATATAATAAGTTCATGAATGCTTAAAAGAATGATCATGGTCCTTAGTAGACACTTTATGAGAAACTAAACAAAGGATATAGATGAAGGGTAATCCAAATTTCTGAAGCGCAGTAGAAACTCTATATAACCATCATACCTTATCCTTCATCTGAGAGTCCAGGTATGCAAGAAAAATGCTCCTGTGAAATGCTATTCTGGATTTTTACCAAGATAGATATCATGAACTTAGATTGTAGTTTTCAACAATATTTTTTCGTTTGGCCATCAGTATCAGCTATATACCCATCCCTGTTTGCTTTGTTCACACTCATTCCTACCAAGAATTGAGATACATATACAGAGCCAAAGGATTCTAGTATCATAGCTAACCAAATCTTGCACTCTATGCAACTGTGATTCACTGACAACCTAAGTAGCAAAGAAACCTGGACTACTCGAGAGGTCTCACTATATATGATTAGAAGCATAACAAGAAAGATAATGTGAATGTGCACTTCAACCTGTGACAGCCTAACACAGGTTCATGATATTCCTCTGGCAGACCCTGATGTGGAAGTAGTGGCTTTGTCACCTAAGACACTCCTAGCAACAAACAGATACATATGTGAGGTCTGCCACAAGGGCTTCCAGAGAGACCAGAATCTCCAGCTCCACAGGAGAGGCCATAACCTACCATGGAAGCTGAAGCAGAGAAGCAGCACTGAAGCTAAGAAGAAGGTGTATGTCTGCCCTGAGCTCACCTGTCCGCATCATGATGCAAGCCGAGCATTGGGAGATCTCACAGGCATAAAAAAGCACTATTCCAGGAAGCATGGGGAGAAGAAGTGGAAGTGCGACAGGTGTTCAAAGAAGTATGCTGTTCAATCCGACTGGAAGGCTCACACAAAGATATGTGGTACCAAGGAGTACCGATGTGACTGTGGAACAATCTTCTCAAGGTATGTCTCTCTTCAATCAACAACACCATAAACAGTAGTTAAACGAGCTACACTTTCTGTAGAATGATAGATGAATTTAATATGCGTTTTTGTATCACACTGTCATAACTCTGCACGTGTGACTAAATGAAAAAAGTGCATGATTTTGACCGTATGCATAGTTGCATACTATTCTGTTACACAGTCTAAATAAGGCCCCGTTTAGTTTGCCAAAGATTCCCCCAAAGAACACTATTCATCCAACTTTTTCCTATTCATCACATCCCTCCCACTCACATAACACTATTCATCTACAGTGTATTTTTTGGTGAACAGTGTATTTTCGGGGAATCTTTCCCCAATCTAAACACACCCTAATTCATGGTATATAGTAGCTATGGACAGCAGCTAGCAAAACAAAAATGGACAGAGGATGGGTCCTTTGAGTGCTGAGTAAAGCATATGTCAGCCTAGTCAAAATAACAATGCTTTATGCACATAAGGAAAATATACTCGAGGGAACTCATAATTTCCATTCATGTGAAGTATACAATAGCTGCAAGGTTTCTAGTTTATGCATTGTCTACGAGCTGCTCCTATTTGGTAAAAACAAATAAGTTTACCACATATGTCCAAGTCCAACTGTACAGCAACTGAAGCAATGCAATATGAAAAATTCTTTTTTTTTTCTCGAACACGCAGGAGAATTGCGTATCATTATATTAAGAAGAATAAAGTGGGTTTAGAAATCCCATACAACCACACACACACACCCTTTTTACAACAAAGGTCTCCCTCTTACTTGTCAAAAACTTGACCCAAGACCACTAGAAAGGAACTCACGCATTGGCTGGCTCTAGAACAAAGGAGGTTGGATACCCCCCGAGCTCCGGCCAGACTCCTTAGGTGAAGCTCATCCCTTACCAAAGCCAGAACCTCATTTAGATTTGGTTGGATTCCATCAAACACACAACGATTTCGGTGATTCCAAATAGACCAAGCCCCCAAAATGATGATGGAATTGAGAACTTTTTTAACCTGACCATCAATTCCACTGTTTGTGCTTGACCACCATTCATCAAAGGAGTTGTTGTCAGGCTGGGGAGAGAAATCCTGTAGCATATATGAAATATTGAACTCGAATTTCTTGACATTCTTTAGCATTGCTGGGTAAATTATATATGAGCATTTATGCCATGTTCTACGTTTTTGAAAATTTACGCCTTCAATTTCTACTATGTGTATGCAGAAAGGACAGTTTCATCACGCATCGTGCCTTCTGTGATGCACTGGCTGAAGATAACTCCAGGGTTAACCACAGCCTTGCAACAATGGTGGGAAGTCTGCATGGACATCAGCAGGATATCTTTTCGCATGGAGTACCTACCTTCCCCGCTTCACCAACTGATGTGATTGCAAACTTGTCTAGTAATGACCATAATTCAGACAGTCATCTGAGATCTCTGTCTCCTTATGCTCTCATTACAAGAAACACGGCATTGTTCTCCAACCAAATATCACCCAAGGATTCAGGCTTTCCTCTCGATGGAAGTGCATCGAGCTACCCATATATGTCCATGAATTCTCCATACATGTCTGCAACTGCACTGCTACAGAAAGCTGCAGAGATGGGCGCAAAGACCAGCCAGGATCCTATATCACCATTGCTCCTAAAAAGTTTCCCAACTAACGTGAGTACTCCTCGAGATCACATGGATATATCTTCTGGAAGCCAAGGAGACTCCCTTGGGAATTCAGCAGCTAATAGTGTTGGCATCAAGACAGCTGATGATGATGGCTCTTACATGAGTGGTCGCAGTAACATTCTGATGAATTCACCATGGGTGAGTAGTTACAAACCTACTACAGTGCCTTTAATTGGACTGATGAATCATCCATTTGCCATGAGAACAGAAAAGGAGAGCCCTGGCATATTTCCTGGAAGTCAGACGCAGCACAGCAGGCAGGAAAATATTTCAGGGGTAGGAGATGCTGGACTAACTCAAGACTTTCTGGGCTTAGGAGGCAGTGGGAATCTGGAAATGAGTTCTGAGACTTACAATGCAGATGTGACAGCATTACGCTATTCTGATGAGCAGCAGAAGACACAGGAACATATCTACTCTTACCATCAGTCATCTCTTGACTCCACGGCACTGGAGAAACCCATTTGGGAATCCTAATACAGACATTTGACTCACTCTGGTAGTTCAGGTTCAGGTTCAGCTAAGTTGTCCTTGATGCAGCAGTAGCCGTTAGGCTGGTATTAACATGTGCCAGGCAGAAAAAGCCTTGTTCTGTTAGGCTAAATGGGGATCAAGGGAGAAATTATATAGGATTATCAAAAGGGGTAGCTCAGTATATTATCTGCATCAGAGTGACCAGAAGGATAGCTTAAAAAACTTGCTGTACTTTCATCCAAGAGGTATCAATAAATATTTTCCGTTCTGTTGGAAATGGAAAGTAGGACATTTAGAACAACCAATTGAGGTTAACAATTTATTTTTATTACAGTTTCCAAATAAGAAGATCCTGCAGACAACAGATTTCATTGCTCTTTTAGAGTGGCGAATTAAGACAGATTTATTGTACTCTTGATTTTATGAGGCTTTAGTTATATGAAAGTGGTGTTTCCATTATTTTTCCCACAACAAATGCCCTTATCTGGAAGCCATGATGCAAATTCTTAGGACTTCACAATGTTGCTTCCAATTCAAATTCCGATGTTTTTTTTACATGACTTCTGTTTTGTGAATGCGCCATTAATAGCAATTTATATGCATACGCAATGAAGTGCAAAAGATGACAAATGTGTTCCCAAAATTGAGAATACCCATACACTTGAAAGTTCCACTGTTGTAAAACAGGACAAAAGCCAAAAGAGCAAAAAAAGAAAGGTGATACTAGTGAAGTAGTGATGGTTGAGCTATGCTTGGTCAAGAAACAGTACCTCAGCACTAGACGGCAAGACCCAATTTATACAGAAGCCGATACAGGCATGTCAGTTTTGTTGGCATGAGAAATCCTTCAATCATATATCCTAGTAACACAATGCCATGCTTCAAACATTTGTATACTATTCAAACATTTATTGAACGAGGTCTCCAAAGCTACACTTTCAAAGATTCGTATCATCCATATCTCTGGTAAATATGAGATGACTAGGCAAAACTTGTCGCAATCTAATCTGATACCCTAGGTTACCTCGATCTAATCCCAGGCTCAGAGCAATGTCTTCTAGTATCCCACCTGCAAGGATGAGACATTTCTCTCAACGAACTTCAAACCGAAAGCTTAGGATGCTTCCCCCCTCCACAACTCACCCACCTGTCAAGATTAGATTGAGGCCTCTTTACCAGCACTCGTAATAGCGCCAGGCGCGGTTGTGGGTCCCATCCTCAGCGGAGAGTGCTGGAAAAGTTAGTAGGTAGCCTATGTCTCCACTCCAACGGCGACGTTAGTTGGCAATCGCCGGCGGCGTGTTGAGCAGCCTCCGCCGTCTCCGCCATGGCCGCCGGCGCGGCCGGCAGAACGTTTCCCCGGAGAAAAGCCGAGGGATTTTTACTTGGGCTTTTTGCAGGCTCTGGGCCTCTCTGAGCGAACTGATTTTCCTTGATTTTATGCTTTGGTGGGCTTGCGGGCTTTTGCTGTCAAGTCGAAGCCCATCTCGCTGGGAGATGGGCTGTCTCCCCTAGGAGCCGACTCCGTAGTGACTAAAAGAACTGTTGGATTCCGTACACGTCGGCCACTGCGTTCGTGGTGAGCTCGTCGTGGTCGTGGCAGACTGCCATCATATGTTGCGAGTTGCGACCAAACCACAAGACCAAATGATTGAGAAACACATGTTCACGTATGATCGATGCGTCAAAACTCAAAAGGGTTAATGGCCTAGCCACACCACATGTCGCTGTATTTGTTTGGCACGCCTCACCTCACGGCGGAAAAAAAAAACGTGCACATGTTTGGTAGAGCTAGGCAGCTCTATGGCGAGAGCAGTTCGAACTCCACTGGTGGGTGGTTACGCGGACGGCCTAACCGACGACAAGAAAAGGCTTTTCCTTTGCGTGACAAAGCTTGGTAACAACCCGTCGGTCCAACAGCACTTCGATACAGTGCAGTGGATATATATACACATGCGCAATGAGCTGGTCCAGGCCTAATTTAACCGAGTGGTAAATCGTTTATATCCCTGCAGCCACATCAACGTGGCAGACTGGCAGTATGCCAAATTACGCAGTAAGAAAAATAACGTGGCGAAGGATTTGTCCTTGTGTTTTTTTTTCTCTTCTGAACGAAAAAAATCTGACCAGTCTTGTTTGACCTGAGGGTACGTACGAAGCGCGGTAACGCCCTGTTTGACCAGCGAGTCCCGAGCCGTGGCGATTGGTGAAGGATCCTCCTCGGAGCCCGTGCGCCAGGTCAATACCCACATCGCCGTCGTCACCGGCAGCCGGGGCTGCGAGCGGCGCGACCGGTGTGGATCCTGGGATTGGAAACTTCCCCTCCTGGCTCTCCATGCTTAAAAAAACCGGAGATCGAGAGAGGTAAATAAACCAAAGGGGGCGAATGGCTTAGGGTGAGTTTAGATTCACCAACTTTCTCCAAAAAAACACTATTCATCCAACTTTTCCTTATTCATCGTATCCCTCCCACTCACAGAACACTATTCATCTACAGTGTTTTTTCGGAGTGCTTTTTCGGAGAATCTTTCCCAATCTAAACACCCTAATCAAAACTAAAAGATGCCCGACCCGACAACGCGTACGTGCTGCGAAGACTGGCACCGACGACGCAGTGCAGCTAGAGCAGAACTGGGAGGAGCTCCCCGATCTTGCTCCTGCAATTAATCTATTTCTACTGCATTTTGTTTTTTATGCAACGACAACCATACCCTTATGATGATTTCTTCATCGATATCAAAGGGTTACCCGCCTGATTTTCTATATGTCAATGTTCATTCGCAAACATGAGGCGGTGTGCCTGTCTGTCTATTGAATGTTTCTACAATGATAATTTGGCCCATTTTCAAATCTTGCGTATTTTTGGACAAATTATATTCAAAAAAATGGACTAAGTATGTCTAAAAGGAGTTCATTTTCTTTTATGGTACGGTAGTATCATATTCCAAGCGGAGCCTCTGATGTACTCCCTATATCCTCATTTGAAAGTTCTATTTTTCAAAATTTAAATATTTATAAATGATTGTCCTATTTGCTATTGATATATAGACCATGACAAAAAAAAATAGGAGTTCTCAGCTCGAGGACTAACTTAAAAAGTCTTGTGTTGCATTAATTAGATGATAAGCAAAGTTATTTTTCTTTGGTCATTGTATCGAGATGAAATAGAACTATCAAAATATAATGGAGAAAGTACTCCCTCCGTTCCAAATTATTAGTCATCCTAAGTGTCATTTTGAGTGTCTAAGTTCATGTCATCTTTTATGAACCTAGACATATAATTATCTAAATTCATAGCATCTTCAATGAATCTGGTAAAAAGACAGAACGACTAATGATTTGGAACGGAGAGAGTAGTTGACTCTTTTGTGATGGGACTATATATTTTACATATTTCTCCGGACATAAGATGGCGTAAAAACCGCACAAGGGATAAGATAAAGGATGGTGTACGCCAGGGGAAAAAAAACGAGATTGGAATGACAATTTAAAAGTACAACTACAATGGAGAGATCTTAACCTCCGTTCCTCATGGTTGGTAGCTTAGCTTAATCGTGCCACAAAGCTGTCACAAAAAAATTGCAAACGAAGCAAATGATGCTCCAAAGGTGAAGAAACGAATGTCCAACCCCGAACCGATGGCTGAGACCTTTGTTTCAACTCGCAGAAACGATTGCCACTGCTGCTACTCCATCAGAAGAACTGATGAACAACTCCAAAAAAAAAAAAAAAAAAAAGCTGATGAAGCACGCGACACGAGAAAGAAAAATAAGAAAGTATTTTTTTTTCTCTAGTCTCTAGATGAGGAAAGAAAAAAGGAATTGCAAAAGCGAGAGACCAGCTGCAAGCTTTGCCCCGGCTGTCCGCCTGCCTGTCCCTCTCCCGGCCCCACACTTCCGCGGACCGCACGATCGGGGAATCCGACGGCGGCGCGAATCTTGACGTGCCCACCACCTCTTACCTTTCTCCTCACCTGTCTTCTTCCTCGGGGGTCGGGGCATCCTCGTCGTCCTCCACCACATCGCAGCTTCGCTCGTCGCCTCTGCCTCCTCTCGCCTTTAGCCGCCGCGGCAACCCCGAGCGCCTCCTGGTTCTCAGCCCGCTGCCCTCCACCGCCGCAGCCGCATCGCCTCGCCTCGCCTCGCTGCGCCGCCCTCCTCCCTACGCGTCCTCGGCGGACCTCGCCGTCAGCGGATCCGTGTGCGCGGGGCCTGCAGCGCGCAGGCAGCAGCGGAGCGGAGGCCACCTGCCTCCCTCTCTGAAGGAGCGAGAACGCGGCACGATTTGCTGGTGAGTCCGTGGAAATCCACCCGAGCGTTCCGGTCCCCAAAATCAAAATTGGGACGCGCGCACCAATCTGGGAGCTATTGGAACCCCATTTCCCAATCGTTCCGAGGTTCAGAACCGTTGGGGTTGCTCGCGCGTTCCCCACAATTGTTATTCCTGTCTCTCTCGTTTTTTAATGTTGCTTCGCTGCACGCGTTTACTCCTCAAACGATCTTATCTGTTTCGTGGGGATTGATTCTTCTAGCTTGCGTCGTGGCTCGGACTAGTTAGATCTGAGACGGAAATGCCATGGTGCCCATTCCTTAATTTTTTGCAAAAGGATTTGCTCCATTGCTACTTTTGGGATGAGATCTGCCGGGTTTCTGGTTCCGTGCCTGGTTGTGCCACCGTCACAATTAGTTGCTTGTTTTCCTCCTTAATTTGTATGATTTGCGCTGTGCTTTCCTTAGGATCGTGGGTAGGTCCCGGTTTAGTGATTAACTCAGGACAGGTTGCTGGAATTTGTGGTGAGGTTATTTCTACCTGGCAAGGACAATAAAAGATTGGGTAGTTGAAAAGGTGAACGGCTTAGTGTAGAAGGCCATTGTTAAACACAAACTAGTTGTCCTCCCCAGGAATGTCCGGTGGAAGATTCTATGCCCAATTGTTAAGTTTGTGGCCTTATGATAGTCCTGCTCCACTTTGGCAGCAAGGTTATAGGTCCTCTTTGAATGCTTTGTCAAATTGCAGCCTCTCTCTTTGAATGTCTCCTGAAATGTTGCATCCTTGATGGTACTCATCCCGATTGTGTGTGTCTGATATGGCATTTATGCCTTCTTTGCAGGCTGAGGTCCACACTGGTTCTTGGAGAGGTTTGTGATAGACTAGTAGACTACTGGGGGTGAACACACACCCGTGCAAAAAGAAAAGGAGAGAGAAAGAAAGATCTCAATGGTTTGAAGTCTTCTGTCAAAAACAAGAGCAATGTGCTGTTGTAGAAGGGGCT
This sequence comes from Digitaria exilis, assembly GCA_015342445.1. Lineage (NCBI taxonomy): Eukaryota > Viridiplantae > Streptophyta > Magnoliopsida > Poales > Poaceae > Digitaria > Digitaria exilis. Next base: position 1,071,744 of record JACEFO010002063.1, on the reverse strand, counting down.
TGTTGAAGGAGCATCCCATATTTCTGTAGGAGCTATCTTTACGCTTGACTCATGGGCGACTGGGTTATAGGGGCGTTGATAAACATTGTGGGGAGTGTTGCCATAAACTTTGGTACCAACCTTCTGAAATTGGGCCATGATCAGGTGAATAATACATGTCTAATTGCGGTCTTTTTATTACTTCTAATTTTCTGTATATATATGCTTCGGTGAGATGGTCAGGTGAAGACATGTTGCTTCCCTAGTTTAACCCATAGGATAGATGAGGGTGGAAACACTCTTATCTTAGTATAAATCCTTCTTTTTTGCCAAAGAGAAACGGAGAGAAAACTGAACCCTAGTATTATGTTTCATGGTTACCATATGAGCTTTAGCTGTTTCCTCTATAGCTTTCATGAGAAAATATTGTATATTAACTAATTAGGATCCTGATTGGCTAGTTAGTTAGTTCTTGTGCACCTGCATGTTAATAAGCGATATATTGAGTATTTGACGACAAACTATAGAACATTGCATCAAATACATCTTGATTCCCATGGTTAGTTTTGGTAATAGCTAAATTTGCTGTGTTATTTGGTCATATTTCTACATTAATGCTGAACATCCTTTGAAATAAATGTTATTGTGGTGCCATATATGTGAAGATTTTAAACAAAGACCAACCTACCAGAGACTAGGTAAGAGGAAATAGCTAGTAGCCACCCAAACTCATGTTGATCTAGGCTCCAACCAACTAAACTAGGCTCAGTTCCTATATGTGGATATTATGTGGAAGAACAAATGTCCTTTTTATCCGATGGAACAATAAAAGATGCTGTTTTTTTCTTTGGCAGAGAGAAAAGCTTTCGGCAATTAACAACAGTGAGGGCAATGACAAGTTTGTTCCGAAATCAGTTATGCATTTCCAGACTTGGAGAATAGGTAATCATGTCTGGCATAACATATTTACTAAGTTTGGACTCTTCGATAAATTAATTAAGGCCAACTTTAACGTTACATATGCATTCAGGTATACTCTTTTTTGCTGCTGGGAACTGCCTCAACTTCATGTCCTTCGCATATGCTGCACAGGTTCATTATGATCTCCTCAAAAACAAATTTAGTTTAGCATGCAGAAATAATGTTGTACATATGGGAAAGTCATGAATGATTGTGTGTAATCATGTCAAGAATGAAGCCCTTTATATATTTTGGATTTATACCCTATTCTCTTGGCAATATAGTAGTGTTTTTCCATTTGTTATTGAGGTAAAAGGATAATGCATGCTTACTCTATACTTTCCAACTCTGTGTGCTTCTTACTTAGAGCTAATAATGCATCTGTCATATTTTCTTTTACATTTTCATTCCAGTGTTTTAATGGGGGGAACTGATGATCTGTTGTTATATTGCAGTCACTTCTTGCAGCTCTTGGATCAATCCAGTTTGTGTCCAACATTGCATTTGCCTACTTTGTGTTGAACAAGACTATTTCAGTGAAGTATGTATGTTCTGCACTTTCTGGTAACTGGGATAAACATTACAATCAATACACGGAATCATGAGATTAATGCTTTTGCTCTTCTTGCCAGAGTCATGGTAGCAACAACGTTTATCGTCTTTGGCAACATCTTCTTAGTTTCCTTTGGCAACCATCAATCACCTGGTATGGGCTGTTCCACCTGCCACTTCCCCTATATAAATTCCTTTAGGACTTGTTTGGTTAGGAGGGGATGGGGGGTGGTTGGGAGGGGTTGGAAGGTATTAAATCCCCTACGATCAAAATCCCCCTCAATCCACTTGGGACGGGGATTGACCGAACAAAGCCTTAGTGAGATAAATTTGAACATCTATTAACCTATGCTTGTTTTGGTTTCTTAAAAATCATCTGCATGTAAGGGGAGCATCAAGTCATATTTGCATCATTTCCATGCAGAAGTATACAACTTCTGTTTCTTTTTCGTGGTTCCTAAGTAGGTTTGCTGATAGTAAAATTATGTTGGCAGTTTACACGCCGGAGCAGTTGATCGCAAAATACAGCAATTTGGTGTTTGTTCTCTATTGCATGTCATTGGTTTTTGTGGTTGCATTCAACCATTATCTCTATAGGTGAGACCTTGCTCATATAACTCCGTATCTTCAGAAATAAGGTCATGCTCTTCCTTACCAATTTAAAACTTTGTTGCAGGAGTGGAGAAACTATTATTTCAAATAGTTCGAAAGACGTTGGTACATATTGGCGAACAATGTTGCCATTTTCTTATGCTATTGTATCGGGTGCTATTGGATCTTGCTCAGTCTTATTTGCAAAATCATTGTAGGTTATATTGTATTTCATGAAGATTAATGCACCTAGCATTTCTGATTCTTTCAGATTTATTTGGTGCTGACTACCATGTGTTGTTCTCCCCTCCTTTCTGTTTCCTGTCCAGGTCTAACATGCTGAGGCTGACTATGAGCAGCAGATACGAGTTCCATAGCTGGTTCACATACTCAATTATTCTGTTGTTTCTTTGTACTGCTGGATTTTGGGTATGGCTAACCTAATGCGTTGTACCTAAGGGTTGAGACTATTATTTTTGACATGTGTCTAATTCAAGTCTCATATTTGACAGATGGCAAGATTGAATGAAGGTCTTTCATTATTTGATGCGATACTGATTGTTCCAATGTTTCAAATTGCATGGACCTTCTTCTCCATTTGTACAGGATTTGTTTACTTCCAAGAATATCAAGTGAGTTCCTGTCTGTTTGTAATACCAATGTGTCTTGTGTTGCTCAATTAGAAACTGAAGGTTCTGTTTTTCCTCCATCAGGTATTTGATACCCTCAGGATAATTATGTTTGTATTGGGCATGACATTCGTCTTCTTAGGCATCTCCTTGCTAGCACCCGATGACAGTAAAGGTTGGTAAAAGGTTATTTTATCTTGTGCTTTCACACAAACATACCTGACTCTAGCTCTTTGTCAATTCTCAGCAGCTGATACCAAAGATGGTTCGAGTGCCACCGAGGACTCCATGATTGATATGGACAGGTTCTTTTCCACAAACTTGTAGAAAGTTTAAAATTTTATTCCGTTGCATTTTGTGTTCAGTAGAGTATTTTTAAGTGAATTTATGGTTTAAGTGTTTAACGTATAAACTGGACATTGCAGAAATGGAAAGATGCAGATGGACGAGACAGAAGCAAATGATAGCAACTCCTTTGTAACTTCCGTAAAAGTCAAAGCAAAACGTGTACTGTTGAAGGCAAAGGTGATTTTCTTTCTTCCAATACCTGATTCTACTGTAGATGTGTTACTGGTCTGCCTTCCTCATCTGATCTTATTTGCAGTCGGCCTGCTCCATGTCCCTTGGCCTTGGGGAGGAGACGATAAGCGCTTCGTCGGTGCTTGCAATGCCTATGGTTTCATCAAGAACAACTGGCTTCAGAGGTATTGGAAATGATCGGACGAAGTATGTCCCCTTACGAACCTCAGATTGGAGTAATCTATAGCTGATTATGATCTATAGATACACAGCAAAGGTCTTTAATTTTGATGTTGCCTACCGGATGCCAGTAAAGTTTTTGTTGCTTCCGAGGGCAATTGTTTGTTCTACGTCATAGTTAGTTGTAACACAAGTGTATAGTTCAACGTTTCCCGCCTTGAAACACTGTCCATACCCAGGTTGTAATTCTTGGGAACAGCTGCATGTACTACACGTGTAAACATACCATTTTAGGAAAAGTCAAGTGATTCAATCCATGTTCCATCTGCTCATCAATTTTTAATGTGATTGCTGTCAGCTTGTATAATAGTCCCTCAGTTCCAAATTTAACTATTTAAGTCATTTTGGCATAGTTAGATACATAGTATTATTTACTTGGATACATATTAACCATGTATCTAAATATGCCAAAACGGCTTTCCATTTGAAACGGAGGGAGTAATAATGAGAAAATTTCAAAAACCCAATTATTTTGACATATGTTACAGAAAACTAGAACTTTTGGTGCATATCGTAGAAAATTGAAAATATTTTGACACCCCGTTGCAAAAATCTACAACTCTCACCATACCTGATACTGGCATCATGTGCGTAACTGTTACATACATATACCATAGAGGTTGATGTAGTGCTGGGTGGGCTTACGGTGAGAGTTGTATGTTTTCGCAGCATTTGTTAAAGTAAGATAGTTTTAGGTTTCTGCAACACGCATGAAAATATGTGTCTTTGTTTGGCAACAAATGTCAAAATAGTAGTAAGTTTTTTATATAAATTTATTCTACAATAATTGCTGTAAGACTTTAAGAATTGATGTAAAGATCATTCTGCTCTCGGATCCCACGCCAAATGGACCAGGTCAAGTTTTACAGGTAGCAACGCCATGTGGAGAAGGAAAAGCTTCAGTTGTGACGGAGTCAAAACGTGGTTTTCCGGCGAAGTCCGAAGCAATTGTCTGGCAAGAAGAGCTTACTTTGTGTTCTGTGGTGAACTGTGGTCACAAATTGGTTACGGCCGGCGCAGCGCCAACAGGAGTCTGCTAGCCTCGCCTGGGTACTACTAGTACAGAGGCCGTTAGTCTGAGATCGCTCTCCTCCGAAGTCTGAACATCAGGTGAAATAACCTTGTTTTCGCTCAAAGAGAACCACGCCAAACAGGCCCTAGTACAGAGGCTATTTCAGTGCTCTCCCTATCGGCTACCAGATTTTTTGTGCAGGCCATAACTCGGTGGTCCCTCGAGAGGGCGGGGGCGGGAACACGCAGCTTTCTGGCAGCGCGGAAAGCCTAGAAGTTGCCTTGCAACCTCCTCGGCGCGCCAAGTTGTGGAGCTGGTTCGGTTGGCAGCTGACCCGTCCCACTCGTTCGCACTAGCAGCGTCCCGCCCGGAGCAAATGCTGATGCCGCCTCCTCCCCTTCCCTCCGAAGACTTCTTGCTCTCAGTCCACCCCCGCCACCGCGTCATCGTGCCCCGTCGCACCTTCTTCGCCACCGCGTCATCGTGCCCCGTCGCATACCTTCTTAACCTCCCAGCTGGCCACGACCTCTTCGTCGATCTCGTCACGCACCACTAGGGTACACGGTACAGCATCTTGTTCAGTTCCGCCTCCTCGGTCTCTCTCTTCCTCTCGTCACCCCGTTTCAGTCGTCACATACACAGAGCACAGCAGGGATCAGCCTCTTCTCAGTCCTCGCTTCGCTTGCGGTTGTCCAGTTCATTCGCAGTGTGCGATTAGTAATGGAGCGTAGCCCGCACAAGCGGCCGGAGCCGGCGGCGATCGACATCACGTGGGTGTCGTGCCGGGGCGTCAGGTCGTCGCTCCCGTTCCAGACGCCGTGCCTCTACGCGTCCATCTCCGTCGTCACCCCGTCGTCGTCCGCCAAGGGCGTCCACGGCCACCGCCGCCGTCCCCACCGCGTCAAGACGCCCACGGACCGCGCCGGCGGCGCGAACCCCGAGTGGGACACCCCCCTTCGCCTCTACCTCCCCCTCCCCGAGGTCGTCGTCTCGCCACCGCCATCGTCTCCGGCGGATAAGAAAAGCGATGACGACGTCGTCGACGACGACGTCCTTGTTCTGCGGTTCGAGATCAAGGCGGAGGTGGCCGTCCTCGGCGACATGCTCGCCGCGTCCGCCGCGGTGGCGGTCAGGGACCTCGTCCCCGACGGCCGGACCCGCCGCGTGTCGTACCAGCTGGTGGGCCCGGATGGCAGGAGCCCCAACGGCGTCATCTCCTTCTCCTACGCCTTCCACGACAGGAACGCCCAAGACAACGTCGACGACGGCCGCCGCCGCAGCAGCAGCAGCAGCGACGGTGGCGAGCTCGTCGTCGTCTCGCCGCTTTGCCCCGCGGCGTCCACCACCAGTCCCGTCGCGCCGCGGCTGTACCCGGCAATTGAATGGCCACTGGTGGAGGAGCACGTACCAATAATTTACCCACCGGTGACGTCACAAGCCGCCGTTGACACGGTCAACTCGAGGTATTACCCTCCTCCACCGTCCGCGACTCCACTCGCGGTATACCCGCCGCCGCCGGCAGAGACGACGGTGGCGGCCAGCGGTATGTATCCGACGGTGGATCTTGCTCCGGTGAGCTGCTATCCGCCGCCGGTGACGGCGCCACTTTACGGCGTGGAGTGCGGGTACGCGGCGGCGCCAGGGTGGGATCAACGGTGCCTGTACGGATGATGGAGCCAGCGTCGTTACGCGGGTTTTCGTTTTCCATAGTCTTTTTTTTTTTTGGGGGGGGGGGGGGGGGGTGGGGGGGGGATTCGTTTTCCATAGTTTGATTGACCATTTCTTCTTGGTGCTGCCCACTCCGGCATCCGCGTTTTTACATGGAACGCGGAACCGGCGCGCGGCGTGTAGTTTCTCTCTCGTGCACTGCATATGTGTATGTGCTGTGTCCTGAGCCTTGTAGTAGGTCTCGATCATGAACACTAGATGAGCTCGCCTGGTGGTAAACTTTTTGTTTTTTTATTCATAGTATATATTCCTGGTATTGTAGCTACGGCAATGGAATATATATTGGTATCTCATAATACCATCGTTGAGCTATATATATGCCTACATATGCTTGCACCAATTAATTAGCTTGTATATATAAGAAAATAAACTGATGGGAAAGAAAAATTAAAATTCCATACCTACTAATTATTTACTGACTCATGTTTCGGCTCGACGATGGTGGCAAAAAGAGAGAAAATTGCTGCTTAGTTGCCCCCCTGAATTTGCTCGATCGATTGTCTCTCGAAGTACTTCGGTAGCCCAATGAAATTAAATTTCACTGTTGGTCTAATGTGATGTGACACCTCAGCCTGTTGGACTTCCTTGAACGAAAGCAATGCCACCTAACTCGCCTAGCAAATATTCTGCCGTTGGCTCCCGCGACGTTGAGCCACTGACGTGCGGGCCCACACGCCAGTGACTAGCACCAACGACAGAGGAGTCTCGCCCCTCGCGGAGGCGAAGGGTAGAAAACCGCGTAAGGTAAGGCTAAGGGTGTGTTTAGATTGGGGAAGATTATCTAAAAAACACTGTTGATGAATATTGTTCTATGAGTGTGAGGGATGGGATGAATAGGGAAAAGTTGAATGAATAGTGCTTTTTTGGGGGAAAATTTTCGAATCTAAACAGGGCCTAAGTAGCTAGCTGAGATGTCACGATGGTGCAAGTTATCAGGTTGGATGCGACATTTGCTTGTAAGGCCAGTCAGTGGGAGGGTCATCACACAGTTACCAAGACTAAAAAGACTTGGAGAACTGTGCCAACAAAGGGTTATGGTGATGACCCTCCTCTCTCATTGCATGACACTCCCCCTCCTTTCTCTTTATAATGACTCTGTCATGTCAGCAATTTGCTGACGTGACGTGATATTTAATGCTCATGACACTCTCCTATGACCTTACCACTGTGACTGTCCTAAGAGGCTTAGAAAGTAAAATAATATGTAAATCTAGGACCTAGCTTCTACAATCACACATAGGGGGAGCTAGACATAACTTCAACCCCCGCCTGGATACATAGAAAGGTACTCCTAGATTAGCTACTCCCCCATCCCTAAATAATTAGCATTTGGATTATTCGTGCCGCAAGTTTGACTGAATTTGAAAAAAATATATGTAATATTTAGAACTCTAAATAAACTCTATATAAAAACTATATTCAAATATCTATATAGTAATATTTAATTTGTATATAAATTATAATATATATTTTTATATATTTGGTCAAAGTTGTTTTTTAGTGAGAAAGACAATTATTTAAGAACAAAGAGAGTATATTTGATAAAACTTCATTGTTTTGGACCAACAAAAAGTACATGAAGTAACCGATGAAGTGCCTTGGACCCATGCTGCAACACAGGTCCTGGCTTCGCCCCTGGATTCACACAACCTATAATTAATTTTCTTCTTGTGAGTTTTATTTATAAAAAGGAACTCGATAAATTCATGTCCTCTGCCAATTGGATCTGGTTCAATTCTTGTTCGATCTGGTGGTGTACAGAAAAGTCACAAGTCCATGGTTCTAACACCTAACATAGTGATAGCAACTAAAATCTGAAAATAAATTCAAAGTCAGCGGTAGCTAGGCCTTCAAAATTTCTGGTGTACTCGTAGCACAGACGTACAGTAAACTGCATTGAAGGAGCAAACGTCAAATGGGATAATTGAAGGGGCACACGTGGGATACCAGCCAAAGTGGGCTGTATGCCTGTATCCTGATTCCTGACATAATGCCGAGTTACTAGTGGGCTACATATAGGCCACATGTAGGGCCGTTGGCCAAAAGATTGATTTTTTGCTCTATATATGGTCTATATGTGACATTTATGACAACGTATCAACTGGTGAAACCACCCAAATGATATTGATTCAAAGGGGCGCTTAGGGGAGGTGGAAGGTGTGATGTGCAAAAGCGCCTCTAATCACTTGTTGCAAATCACCGCTTCCACCCTGCAAAATGCAACTCACCCCCCTCCCCCCTTCCTTGGATCAACATTAAGTGGCTTAAATCGAAGTTTTCATAGTTTACAGATATTGATTTCCACTTGATGTTGTTTTCCATCGGATAGCTTTTCCCGTAATTTAACACGGTGCCGACGTGAAGAGGATTGACCCTGTTTGTTTAAGCTTCTGGATGCTTTTGGAACCTCCAAATGCTAAATGTTCAGCAAGGCTAGAAGCTGGAAGCTCATAAAAAGGTTATTTCTGTCTTCTATCTTACTTTCAGATACATTTTGTTTGTGAAGGTTACTTTAAGAGACATTTGGTTTTTGAAGGTCACAATACCTAGCTGTTCAAAACCATCCAAAAGCTCAAACAAACATAGCCTATAAGGTGCCATGTTGCGCAGGCAAAGGATCTTGTTAGCTTGAGTAGACAAGACATATAGCAGAGAGCGCCACCTGCAAGGCTAGTTTACAATGCAAAAGCAAAACTTTCCTTTGTGGTACTACCCCCTGACGATCAGCTCTCATCGTACGTCACCCCGGAAAGATGTGCATATATCGATGCCTCATGCCTGTTACTGCATATTACACGGCGGTTATCCTCTTAAACGCAGTAGTAACAGCAAAGCAGCTGGATCGACTCGCACACTGCATGCATATGGAATGATTGAGAGCGAGCTGCCGATCGATCAGTTGGATCGAGAACGCGGAGTAATCCGAGGCGATCAGGCGGGGCCAGCCCAGAAGTGATGGCAGATACGCGGATTAGCCATATTGTAATAAACTAGCTAATCACCCCTCTGGGTTGCGGTGAAACGAAGCAAACGAGTGAGGGCAGTAAAGCTAGCTGCTGCCGTTGCCGTGCTCGCGGGCTTGGCGGCGGTCCGCGGGGGGAACAGCTGCTGCAGTGGTAAGCGACGCCATTTTTGCGAGCCCCCCCGGTCTTCTGGCCGTTCTCCAGCTTCTTCTCCTCAAGTAACTACGCGGGTCATGCAAATGCTGGGCCCTGCTATCTGCAGGCTTGCTAGTAGTAGCAGCTAGCTAGCTGTGTGGGCCATCTAGAATAATGTCTAGGTGAATTATATTCTTTTTGCCAAGCATGCAGGGTGATGACGCGGTATGTACTGACAAGTGTGCGTGCTTTGCGTGGCCATGAAAATTGATGCTCTGTTGCACATACTCGTAATCGTGATGGCCAAGGTTTTAGCTATTTTTTCGATCGATCTTTTCTCTTGAAAGGAAATCAACCGTGTTGTGTTGTGTCGATCTTGTTAGACCCCCGGCCTGCTTCGATCAAATTCTCTTCCAGAAGTATAACGATCGACATTCTACGTTAATTCATCATTTTATCCTTCTTTGGTATAACTATATACGTAAACTTGCTCCATCATATAAATTAGAGTAGCACTAATAAAATCAAATATGTTAATAAAAAAAATCCCTAGACTTATTTGATACTTGTTATTAACTGGTACCCTTTTATCAGCATCCAAACCTTGCTGACACATAGAGTATATTTGTCAAAAAAAATACTTCGCTATGTTTTACAAATATATAACAATGAAAATTAATTATTAAATTCGTATATTGGTTGAAGCCCAACATCATTAGTTTGTGAATTTACAGAATAATGCAGTTAAATCTACTAGCTAGTCGGCATCATGTACAGTATGAGACGACGTTTTCAGCATTTACGCCGCACAAATAAAAGTCTTGATTTAATTGCAATTTCTGTATGGTTCGAACTGGATGCATGAAAGCAAGATGTGGGCGCGCGCGCGTCGTGCACCGTCACGAACAAGTTGGAAGCACCATAGCTTGCGGCCGGCCAGCTAGCTCGCACAGCTTGCTTCTCTGATTCACCAAAACGTTTTCTTGCCCCGAAATCATGCGCCTCTCCCTTGTGTCACCTATGACTTTCATCTCAATACTCCCTCTGCCTGCTGTTTGTGGTTTGCTTGCTACCACACCACAGCTTAGCTATAAAAACACACACCGGCTTGACGCAAGTACATCCCCCAGGGCCAGGACATAGATTCTCCTCAAGTTACCACACACACAAACACACATGTAAGCTCACAAAAACCCTAGCAAGCACACACAACCACAGCGCCTCGCATGCCTCGGCAAGGCCGCCGCAACATGGAGGACTACCGCCCGCGCCGGCGCTCCGCGGCGAGCAGGCGGGTGCGCTACCTCCTCGCCCTCGCCGGCGACTACCTCAAGTACCTCTTCATGAAGCGCCGCCGGCTCATGCACAAGGTGGCGCGGAGGACGCTGGCGCTCGTCCACCGCCACCACCTCGGCGGCGAGCGCAGCAAGAGCGGCCACCACCACCAGTGGTCCCGCGCGCTGATGGAGCGAGAGTTCTCGTGCGCCGATAGCCCTAGCCCGGCGTTCCTCGCCGCGAAGAGGCTGCTGCTCCGGTACAGGCTGAGAGGTGGCGCGGCGACCGGCGCCGTGTCTTCCTGCTTCGGCTCGCTCCGCCGGGCTCCGTGCGGTTCGCCCGCTGAGACGGCGGCAGCGCCATCGGAGGCGGAGGAGGTTGTGGAAGTGGAGGAGGAGGAACATCAGTTGGAGACGACGGAGGACGACGAGGAGGAGGAAGATGATGAGGTGGTGGTGGCCGAGGAACGGTGGGCCCAGTGCGGTGAGCTACTTGATGATGTGGACGACAGGGCCGAGGAGTTCATCAACATGTTTTACGAGCAGCTCAGGGCGCAGAGCTTCGCCGCGGTTTTCCAGTGCTCGCCATGACTTTGATTGTGGCGTGCAGAGAGAGAGAGAGAGAGAGCGAGAGAGAGAGAGAGAGACTTTGATCTCGCGAGATAGATCTTCGTTGTGTGGTTTGATTCGGATCGAGGAGCCTTCACTTTTGGAGACTTTGTTTGTATCATTTCTGGTTTTGTACATTTTATTTGATGCACGAAGAGTGAGTGTGGCGCAATATATGCATGATGGTTCGTATATGTAGTCGCTGAGTTGCAGTTTGTATGTCTTACGTCCGTACGAAAGTACGAATAGAGTCTCACAATCCTTCGATATCGACAGGTCGACAATAATACACTACTACAATCGAGCAATGTAATGACGGGCAAAATAACACTGTAATGACGGGCGTCCCGTCCGTTATTAAATTGTCGTCATTGCAGTGGCGCCACTGCAATGACGGTCAATGCGTCCGTTATTAGAAATAGCAACTGCAATGACGGGCAGGATGACGTCATCACGCCGGTCATTAGAAATAGCCACTGTAATGACGGACATATGACATTATCACTGTAATAACGGGCGGATGACGTCATCATGTGCGTTATTGTAGTGCCCATTTTCAATAACGCCAAAATGCACCAAAAAAATAGTAAAAAATATATATTTAATCCAGGGAGGCCCCCACCGGTCAGCAACCACCATCCCCTCACCCCACCAATCACGTTTATGATGAAAATCACAACCTTACCGTAGCGGGATTTGAACACACGACCTCTCCCTCACACACACACAACCCCTCTACCGCTACACCACACACTCACTTGTGTCTACTATCAATTTTCCTTTCCCACATATTATACTCACCCGAGTGTAAATCGTTTGTTTGAGGTTCTAAACGAATTCAAATTAAAAACTTATAAAATACAAAGTTTCATGACTTTTCGAGATATACAACTTTTATGTTGATAGTTTCTCCATCCGAGATCATTTACAAAATTTGAATTTCAAATTTGAACTCTTTCAAACTTAGTTTTCGTCGACTAGATGATTTTAAATAAAAAACTTATTCACTATTAAGTTTCGTAACTTTTCAAAATCAACAACTCTTATTTTCTCATTTTCTCCATCCGAGGTCGTTCAAAAAAATTCAAATTTTAAATTTGATAAATCTAGTGCTTGATTTTTAATAACGGACATAGTAACGTCAGCATCTCACCGTCATTGAAATGGTTTGTAATAACGGACGCATGACTTCACCTCTCGTTTGTGCATTTTTAGTAACGTACGGGTGACGTCACCTCTAAAGTTACCTAGCCTCGATTTTTAATAACGGACGGTGATGACATCAGCCGTATCCGTTATTAAAGATTGTATTTGTAATAACGGTCAATGATGATGTCAGCAGTGATACCGTTATTAAAGATGGTATTTGTAATAACGGACAATGATGATGTCAGCGTCGTCTGTTATTATTGTGAACCATCTATTTGTAATAACGGATGCTATGATGACGTCATGGTTGCCCGTTATTGTAGTGGTCACAGCAATGACGCTACACTGATGACATCAGCAACAATGCACTGCAATGACGTTTTTCTGAGTGCTCGTTATTACTGGAAAAAGAGAAGGGTCATTACAAATGATTTGTGTAGTAGCGATAATGACACACTTAGGCTCGTTTGGCAGAGCTTGTGGATTCTAATTATGGTATTGTAATATTGTTCGATAAGACGTTATAATCACCCAGAAAGCTATAATCACAAGCTGTGCCAAACAAGGTTATTAATTCTTGCGCAAAAATACTTTTTTCAATGTTACTATTTTTTTTCAAACGCTCGACAGCAACTATTTGTAAAGAAAAAAAAAACCAAATGAGCCCTACTGCTTTGAATAAAATAAAATAAAACAACAATATCTAAATGGAAAACGCATTACTGTTTTGAGGAAGCTTGAAATTAGATTATATTATTGTCCACCCTATAGGATCTCCAGGTCGTCTTCTACCTCCGACCACCAACCGATAGTGAGCCTGGTTCCTCTGTTTCTACGATGTGACACCCCCGCCACCGCCCCACCACCTGAGCCGTTGGCGCAGCCATGGCTATCACCACCACCGCCCCGACCTAGGCCAGGCCCAACCGCCATCAACCACCACCCAGCCGGCGGCGCCACCACCACCACCCAGCCGACCTACCACCCCCAGATTCTTCTAACGTCAGAGATGGTGAAGCAAGCTCGAACCCAAACCCCAACCACCCTAAACCGAAGTATCGGCGGAGAGTACACCGGAGATGGAAGGGGAACCATACCAAACCAAACCACCAATCCCCTAAACCTAAATCTCGCACGAGAGTACTCCGGAGCTGAAGAACACAAGGTCGCCGGAAAGGTCGCAATATCAAACCTTTGAGACATGTTGATCTTCTTATCCTCTGCTCATCTGTGTCAACGGGATCTGGTGAGGGATGGGGATGAATCAATGAGCCTAACACAGACACAAGCCTCTGGTGAGGGGAGGGGGCGAGTAGAGCTCGGCGTAGGAGGGAAAGAGATGATGGTGATGGGGAAAGTGTTCTGGCGCTTGGTACATTGATGACAGTGTACAAAAACTTGCCTTGGTCACGGGCGGCAAGTCATGGGCTTGAGGCTCGGTCAGCCTTGGAATCGCGTGAGGCAGCTGCAGCACGAATACCAAAGCTCAATGGTCGGCGGCAGATAAAATGTGGTGTGACACACGATTGTGGTGTGGATTTTTCGCTTCTATACCTTTAGTTCCTGTTGTTTCAAATGGGGTGTTATCATACTACGGTGTGATTGGACACCTACCTGTATAAATTACTGATTAACAAGCATTCCCAACGAACGGAATACGTATATTTCCGTTTGTTGTTCCTGTTAGTTTATTGAACTAGTGACCCCTGTCATACACTACAAAAACTGCCATATTTTCTAAGAGACGTTTCCATGTGGTTGACAAGAAACTTTTTTTTATGTACTATCTCCGTTTCAAAATATAGCTATGTTTAGCCTTTTTAATACAGATTAAGAAGTGTGATAAATTATCTCATTTAACCTTCATTAAACATGTCCATGCATATATATATGGTAGCTATACTTGCCTTATATACCCCTATGCTTACTAAAAGGAATTATGCATGCTACAACTAGGACCACATGCCAATTAATTTCTAGAGGTATATTTTTGTCCATTTACCAATTCAATCAGACTTCACAACTGATATGGAGCTATATTTTGGAACAAATTTTGAACACTTAACGTAGCTATATTTTGGAACGGAGGGAGTATCTCATCAGATTATGTTGGTCGGTGATTGTTGGTGGGCAAATGATATTTACACACGGGAAATGGTGTAAGGACACTTCGATACGGTAGCTAGGTGATTGACATGTAAAATTAAAAAAGACTGTCTCCAGCCCCCTTGGCCACTCAAAGAAGCCTCTCACGAATTCTGTCAAACCAGGTAGTGACATACCGTCCTTGATCAGCTGGTCCTTGGATCTATTTCGGTGTTTTGTGGTTTATATTTATATGCGGGTCGATCGAAGATGTGTTAAAAGAAAACACATTTGAGTTACATTGTTTGGATTATCTGAGGCATCTCCCGAGCTGAGGAAAAGGATGGTTTTTCACTTGTATATGTTTAGGGTTATTTCCACTTCAATTTTGCAAATAGGAAATCAACACAAATCAGGATGAAGTAAGCACCCCACACTTGAACACCGAGTGATAAATGATCTTTGCTGAGAAGAAATATATGTTTATGAAACAACAATGTTAGTAGGTGTTTCAAAGTTGTTTTACATAACTCTTGTGTTTGTACTTGTTAGCACCTTTCTCAAAGCAATGGACTGATGGGTACATGCATGCCTCACATAGAGGCTGGTATAATAAAAGCATTATTTATATATATATATATATATATATATATATATACATATATATATATATATTACAAACCATGCATGTGTGGCATGCTTCTTTAACAAAATTAACAAAAAAAAAGAAATCTAGAAACCTTCCATGATGACATGGCCAACAACACAAACTTTGTTCACAAATACAAACCATTCCGGATTAAGATAATACAACATTTTGAAACAATAGATTCACTATTTGCTTCTTGCAGAAGTTGACAAAACAACCCATGCCGGCAACCACGCCCGCTGCAACCTCCTCCTACCCCTCCTACCGCTGCTGCCACCATCATGGCTGTTGTTGCCTCCGCCCCTTCCCTACCCAACTGGCCTCCCCTGCTCAGCTAGCGATGCCACCAACGCAGGGATCAGGGGCGGATGCAGCCCATATCATCGGGGTCAGCTGACCCCGATAAATTCCTATAAACTATAAAGGAATCACTGTTCATTAATACTAATGACCCCTATCTACTAATGAAGCTGACCCCGGTGCTCTCCATTCCTAGATTCGCCCCTGGCAGGGATGGACTTCCACCGGTGACCTTCCTTTAGGCCTTGCTAACTCTGGCAATCCTAAATCCAAACCCTAAGGAACAACCACTAGCCTCGCCGGAGAGCACACCAGAAGGTGGAAGGGACGGACAAGCTCCCACGGCCTTGGATTGGCAAGCAGAGGTGGAAATAAAATTCGAGTATGGAGAGCATATATAGGAAACTCGAGCATAGTACAGGAATCCCGCTTTGGAATTGGTAAAACCATAAAACCACTATTGTAAAGTGGCGTGTAAGCAAAACCATCAATCAAAAGTCAAAATAGGCCAAGGTGTTATTTAACATGCTTTTGAAAAGTTGTGTGGCTGTATAGACCGATTTTCTTCTTTAATTGATTGCAATCAAACCTTGGGGTCATTTTTTTTCAAATTAAATTTAATATCCATTCCATGTTGTGCTCGGGATAGAGCTAGGTTCTTTCTTGTTCTCCACGACTACTAAAACAATCCATCAGGCCTACTTTTTCAAGCTTTCTTTGGTCGGATATCGGCCACCAGGTGTGTTTCCTGTTCATGATTTGATCAATAAGTAGCTTGAGGCCTGTTGGGCCTATATACATCTCCATTTTACTCTCTCAAGCCTTGGTGCCCTTCCTCAACCTTCAGACCCAGGTGACAAAGGCTAGCATGACACCCTGACCATATTAGGGGGGATTGGGTTTATGGGAGAGAACTTGACATTTCTAGGCGCTATAGAGGTAGGAGGTCTTGTCACATTAGCTGATTTATCCGCCAACCCATAATTTCCTAATCTGGCATGCGTCTTATGATTAGTTTGTTCTTCCCAAACACTATGATGAATTCGTGATATTGTGTAACTGATATTTTCTACACCATCATCTGTGGAAATTCATGTTTATGTTTTATCAACATTTCTATCGGCTATATTTTACTCTACATGGGCGGTTGCGAGCTTGTCATGAGGTCCCTTAACTCTCAAAATGCACTATTAGGTCCCGAAGCTTGTTCCATTGTGCCATATAGGTCCAAAAACTCTCTAAACATAACGTTAAATCCTTAAACTTTTCTAAGAGTGTCATACGAGTACCTCAACTCTCAAACTTGTAACCACCTTGTGAAAGTGATGGGGGATCCTTAATGATCACTTGTAACCAGCATCTTGCAACGACTCTTCGAGCTCTGACATCCTCCTGGCGGCCTGTTCAAGCTTCTCGTCCAGCACCTTCTTGTCTGCAAGATGCTTCTGTGCCTGGACGAGATCCCTGGATAGCTGATTCTTTTCTTCGCAAGCGTCCTCCAGGTCCTTGGCAAGCTTCTGCTGCTGCTCGAGGACTTGAATTAGCTGCACGTCAGCATCCTTGCGTTGTTTGACCGCCACTCTGAGTTCTTCTTGGATGCTTTCATGCTCGGCAGAAAGGGTCTTCAACGCTTCTCCATGACGGTTGGCCAAGTTGGACCAATCCGTCATCTTGCTCTGGGTTGTTGCTAGCTGCTGTTGCACCCCTGCTCACAACAAGATAATTACAAAGTTGTTATTTAATCAAGGCACTGGACAATTCGTTACAAGGTTTTGGTGCGACAGAGTACCTTTGAGCTCCGCTTTCGTTGTTGCAAGCTTCTTCTTCATGTCTTCCTTCTCCGCGGCCAATTCCTTGGTCCGCAGGTGCAAGGTGCGGATCATGTCGGCGTCTTCCGCCTCCTGGAGCTTGCGGTCTTCGCGTTCGCGCTCCAGCTCCTTCTGGAGACGGTCCGCCTTGGCGTGCATCAAGGAAATGTTGTGGAGGTCCTCGGTTTTCTTCCTTGATGCCTCGCCAACAGCATACAACAGAGTTATTATGAGAAATGCTCCAACAACACTATAAGAACAGGGTTGTTTCACTAACCTTGAAGTAGGCAACTGCCCTCTCGGCATGGTACAGTCCCCTGTCAATATGTTGCTCATCCTCCTCCGCGTCCAATATGAACTCGAAGCCTTGCGGATTCGGATTGAGCATTGGGTCGTAGCTCCCGATGCGGAAGCTACCAACCCCTTCTTCCGCTCCAGTACCCCTGGGTTCTCGGGGGATCTCTTCAATTCCCTGCTCTTGGGTTGATGCTTCTGCTTGTTTCCCCCTCGAGCACTCTGCTTCCGCCCCGGCCTGGGTTGTTTCTGTGACGCTCGGGGGCTGCGCAGCGGACTGGTCACGGCGTTCCAGTTCGGATTCTTCAATCACCGCCTGCGTGACCAGTTGTTCGATATCCGCCAGTACCTCAGCAACTGTTTCCTCGACTTGTGCTCCCTCTGGTGCTGGCGGATCTGATGGCACAGCTGCTTGAACCTCTGGCAGGGTTGTTTCTTGTACTACCCTGGGTTCTTCGGGCACTGCGGCCTCTGGTTCTACAGCTGCATGATCAACCGAGGGTTCTTCCCTGGTTGTCGATGGTGCTTCTTCAACTCTGGAATAATGAAGTTTGTTAGTCACAGCAGTATTATACGACGGTGAATTCTATACTGCTTAACGAAATACTTACATGATGGAGGGCCGCATGGGGATTTCTGGCTCCCCCAAAGTGAATTCTTCCTCAACCTCCTGCTCCGCCGCCGAAGGTCCTGCTGGACAGGGTTCTTCAATTATTGGCGTTGTCCTTACAAACGGCGCGGAGACAGGGTTGAAGATCTCGTGCAGGATCTCTTCATCAGATAATACTCGCCGAGCAGAGCTGCCTTGCTGCGGCATGCTGGTTCCAATTTCTCCGATAGATATCCCCACTGAAGATGTTGTCCTGGGTTGTGGGGATACCTTTGCCCTCTCTTCTGGGATAGTCCTGGCACGGGGCTTGGGCAGTGTACGCGCTCTTTTGGGCACAGGCGCTGCTGGTTCTGTTGGTGCTGGTCTCTTGGACCTTTCTGCTCCCCTGGAGGTTGCTCCTGATTTGGCTTGGGGTTCTTCAGGGACCTGTGGTTCAAGTTTAACCGTTGGCTCGTCAGGATCTTCAATCGCAGTTGGCTTGCTTGGGCGACCTTGTTCTCTTACCTTTGGATCCACACACCATGCCAACAGAGCAGCTTCTTCGGTGTTGGTCGGGTCCAGGGGTGGCAAACTCACATAGAGTGCGCGCCGGGCTTCATACTGTGATGATCAAGACATTAGTTTAAATTCTATTTTCAACAATAAAGTGATATATTGCTTTCAGGCAAAGGTTTTACCTCAGGTGTCATGGTAATTGAAGAAACCTCCATTATCTCTGGAAGTTGTTCATCACTGACCACCAGAAACTTTTTCAAGAGTTGATTCACTCTCTTCTCTGACAAGTCTCCGGTGGCATTCCTTGAGGGGTCTGCTTCTCCAGAGTACAAGTACCCTGGATTGCAGCGTTGTTTGCATGGCTGGATCCTCCTCAGCAGAAATGAACGATATACTATGGCTCCTGTCAGCCCTTGCGCTTTCAGATCTCTTATCATATTGAGCAGCTCAGGGATCTGCATTGCCTGGTTCACTCCAACTGTTTCGCTCCAGAATGGCTTCATTACCGGAGGATTCCCTGAGCGGCTCTGAAGCTGTGGTTGGTGGTTCCATGTGTAGAACCATTCCTTCTGCCAGTCCTTGAGGCTTTCCTTGGTTGTGTAATCCAAATATACCGGCCTCATGCCCTGGCGGAACTGAATGACTACTTTCCCCACCACTTGCAGTGGTCCGCTGGAGGTCTTCACCCTAAACAGATGGCGGAACAGTGCGAAATGGGGATCTATCCCAAGGAATGCTTCGCACAAATGGATATAGATGGATAAATTCAAGATGGAGTTGGGATTTAGATGACACAGTTCTATCCCATAAAACTGCAGCACACGGCGGAAAAATCACAAGTTGGCATGCCAAAACCAACTTCATAGAAGGCCTTCCATACCGTGATTTCCTCGGTATCCTCGGTGGGGTATTCATGTCCGTATGCGCTTCTCCATCGGCTGATTTCTTGAGGTGGCAAGAATCCTCTGCCTCTAGGGCCTTGATGTGCTTCTCCTTCAGAAAACTGGTCGGCCAGTCACTGATCGGATCTTCGATGATCGGCATGTCCCCTGCGGACGCTGCCTCCTCGGTCGTAACGACCTGCTTCATGGCCTCTGCTTTCCTCTTCGATCCCTTGCCTCGGCTGGATCCTTCACCACCGGCCATTTGACTCTTTGGCGATTTGGTGTGGATTGGATCTAAGATTGGGGGAGGCTGTGGATGCTTCTGCGCGGTCTCTGGATTGCGAAGAACAGCAACTGTCGCAAACCCTAGATCTGTTTTGCGAAAGGCGTATGGATACAAAGGGTCGCGGGCGGTTTATATGGGCTTTTCGAAGCGTTACTTCGGTAATTTTCAATTTTGGTCCTTTCTTGATCCTATATTTGAATTCGTTCAAATTTAGGCTCGGGCGCTGTGGACATATTTTCAGGAAATATTTTTCTGAGAATTTTTGGCTTCAATGGATAAATTCATGAGGAATTCTAAAAGAATTCGGGTTTCTTTGGAAATTGATTCTCTTTTGGTTCGGACTTCGAAAGAACCTCGAATTTCTTCTTCAAAGATAAACGAGGCTCGGGGGCTGCCCAATTTGGCGCACCTAGTCGGTGCGCACCAATCCAAACTTCGAGAAGACTTATGAGCACATCATTACCTATTGAACAGCATGGTTGCAACTTCCAAGATCAAAGAACCCTGTGGGTCTCAAAGAACCCTGGCGGATTTCAAAAAAACCCTGGCGGATTTCAAAAGAACTCTGGAGGACCTCAAAGAACTCTGTACTTTCAACAAGGCTGTTCTTCAGGAGATAAGGTGCTCGGGGGCTTGTGGGTGTAGAGTCCTGACGGACTAAACAACCCTGGCGGCCCATCCTATGGGTCGGCCCATGTACAAGACTTGACGCACAAGACAAGGATTAGTCCTAGTCGGTTTGGATAGACTGTATTAGGGAATTAGAGATAAACTTGTAAAAGTCTCCTAGTCCTATACGGTTCCCATGTAACCCTGCCCTCCGGACTATATAAGGGGAGGCAGGGACCCCCTCAAAACAACATCATCAATACAAGATACACCATACAGGACGTAGGGTATTACGCTCCGGCGACCCGAACCTGTCTAAAACCGTCTCTTGTCACCTTCGGCTCTAGATTCTCGACGACTTCTCCCTAAACCCTTCTCTCGGGGCACCCCCTCGAGAACCTAGTCAGCATAAATCGCCGACAGTGGGGGGGGATGAGGATGTTGGAGCAGGACATAGAAATTAGAGAATTAGAGGCGACATATGATAGACTTAGATCCAATCATGTGTGTACCATAAAACGGAGATATGAACTTACGACCAACAGTTGTGACTTGTTACAGTTTTCCCAACGCTTGATTGGGGAGGGCAGTTTCTTTGGTCAAAGGGCGAGTGAGAAGAGACCATGGGAAATGTGTGATGGTTAGAAGGGAGAGA
Organism: Digitaria exilis; assembly: GCA_015342445.1. NCBI lineage: Eukaryota > Viridiplantae > Streptophyta > Magnoliopsida > Poales > Poaceae > Digitaria > Digitaria exilis. The sequence goes on along the minus strand of JACEFO010002063.1, from coordinate 1,050,729 downwards.
TCTATTACAAGAATAGGATGATACCTCATATGTCTTGCCATTTAGACTAATGATGATGCCCGTAACGAGTCATAGTCTAAAAATGAATTTTGATAGTTGAGGGGGGCTGACTATCCAACTTTAGGGCTTGTTCGGTTCCATCGGATTCAATCCGGGCCCGGAATGATAAATATAACAAGAAATTTATAATAGGTACATCTAGAGACCGGGATTTATTCCGGGTCATAAATTAATTTATTCGTGATGGACACATCAAGAGACCCGGAATGATTCCCCACCTCTTGACTAGTGGATTGATTCCTTGTCTTTTGGTGTCACTATCGTGTGTGAATTAGCTCTTGACCCGGAATGAACCCCGGTCTCTTATTGTACCTATCATAAATTTCTTGTTATATTTTCATTCCCGACTCATATTGAATCCGATGGAACGGAACAAGCCCTTAGACAAGTTTAACAACGACTTTAAAATGAATTTTGAAAGTTAGGAACCTCAATGATACACTGGGACACGTCAAGGTTCTGAAAATGTATTTTGGGATTTCAAGGACTTAAATGACACCCTAAGACAAGTTTAGGACTGGTCATATACTTTATCTATTAAGTAGCAAATCAAAGCAACTCCATATTTACCACCCTGTCAACAATAACTGAAATCATTTTTTCAACTGTGTGTATATATTATTGTTTGTATGAATATAACTAGAACTCAAAAAGAATCTGAAAGTTGAGATTTTTTTTAATATATTGTGGGTCATATATAGCTACTGAATAAGCGATCCCAGAAGCTGTAATTTTGACCACCATTTGATTGGGTGTGAAAATTGGGTACGGTTGCCATCCTCTTTTGGTCACCCCTGTGGTCATTTGGGTGACCAAATAAAGTTGCCAAAATGAGAGCCCGCAGCCGCAATTCGGCAGCTAATTTTTTTTTAACATACTTGGCTAAACTTTAGTAGCAAACCAAACAAGCGCTACATTTTCTTGCTACGTTTTACAAAACTTTTGTAAAGAATTTCTTTGCAAATCATGACAAAACAATTCTGCCAACTTAGCTATCATATCAGAGAACATTTTATAGTGCAAGCCGAAGTCGGTTTGCACACAAGGCTTGCTCTCGATGAGGCTACAGCTTCTAAAGTTTTTTTTAACAGAGTTTCTAATACATTTGCTTATAAAAAAAAATTAGTACAATGGAGAAGCAAATTGATGAGTTGATTTTCATGCATTCTCGCTGTGTGCCATTTGGATCTTCAATATTCGTTTTCAGACATCTAATAAGATGTTGGCTAGAGAAGGCAAAGAATGGTGCCAGCAATTTACAATGCCGACAGCACTTGAACGTAGTAAAGTTACACTTACACTGCATGTCTGCATCGTGTTACATATTTTTCTATGCATCTATACGTGTTAGCGCCAACGCCAGTACCTTTCAGTATTACCTGCATCCTACACACAAACGCACACTAGCGAAGAAAGTGCCCGCAAATTTCTACGCGCAAATATAACAATTTAATCAGTCACTGGACACACTGTGAACGCGCGCTAGCTTTGTGTGCTGCTGCAGAAAATTTAGTCCGACAGTGTTCAGGTCTTGATGGTGCTGGACCTGTAGAATACTTTGTTTAGAAGAAAGAAAGGATCTGTGTACGTGGCGAAGGGGACTTGTATTGGTAGAAAATTGATTGCATCTTCTTGACATCTGACCTCGTTGACTTCATGAAGTGTGTATGCCCAATCTCTTGCCTTCACCAGGAGATCATAGCAGTGTGGAAAGAAGCTAACCAAATAGAGAAAGGTGGATTTGCAAAAGAAAAAAAAAAGAATGTTATAAGATAAAAAATCATTGAATTATGCCAATGTTAGGGCTTGACTTATTTTTTAGGAAATAGAGAGCTCCAAACAGTTTTCTTGACTTATACTACTTCTGAATGCTCATAAAAAAATGGAATTTCTGTATATCTCAGGGACGTTTTTTTTTTCCTCCTCTGGTTATATTTTGGTGTTCCTCTCTATCATATTCGAATATGATAGAGTATGATAGAGAGTGGATATGTGAAGGTGTTTGAAGATATATTGACTTTGATCACGTCTACATGGAGCAGAAACACAAAAGAGTGGAGACGTAAATTTGGGTGATATATCGATTTGTTTGTTTGACAGAGTGAGCTTTAGCTCAGATATTCCTAGCTCCACGAATTGGTGGAACCAGAGCTATAAGCACACCAAAAGTATTTGAATGCATTATTTTATTTTCGTTTCATATTTTCATATACTAAATATAAAAACTTAACCACTTTAAAATTTTGTTTCTGTTGTAATATTTGAAATGTTTCCGTATACTCCCTCTGACCAATATATAAAGCATAATTTATTTTGTTATAGAATAAGACTTTGACTAACAACTACACTATCAATACATCTTTTTTTTCTGATTCAAACTTTTAATTATAATAAGTGCTTTGCTTTTGAGTACAAATCTAACAACACCAATGTTGCATCACATAACTTATGGAGTATATATACTAATAGAATATTTTTTAGTAAAATAGTTATCCTACGAGAAATAAATATGCTCTATATTCTTTGATAGATAGAGCACTTGAATTTGAGAAACATGAAGAATTGAAGATGAGGTCATTCAGGGGAATATATACAAGATCTCGCAACCATTTTACTGTTCACAACATACTCCTATCACGTTAACCCTTACCCAAGGAACCTCCCCCTGCTTCCAGGAAATTATGGATGCAATGGTACGGAAACCATATTTAATCCATGCTCCTATCACGTTAATGTTCCAACCCATTTCCATCCGCCGCCCTTCGCCCCTTCCACTTGAAGCTTTACTTCTAAAACCCTACAACTAGTACCTCGCTACCAGGTAGTACCAACCATCGACTTTGCAAAGCCAACTACAAATGTCACTGAATTCATAACTAGCCAATTCACAATGAAACTGCTGCGACAACTATCCAAGGGGAAGCTGTGGACCACCGTGAGGGACCTCCTCCCCATCTTCATGCCAAGGAAGAAGAAGATGCCCATGCTTAGCGTCGGTTCTACTGTTGTGGCAAAGTGCAGGGAGTTCTGGGAAAGCCTCACCGGCTGTGGTTTCGCCGTAGCGCGTCAACACGCCGACGATTACTTCAAGGGAAGCTATGAGTTCTCGTGCACGGCCACACCAATCAATGTTCTTGCTAAGAGTACGAATGGCCGTGGACGGCGGGGGTGGCGTCTGATGCCTCCCTGCATCTGTGGCAAACAAGCGCAGGAGATGCTGGAGTCCATCGCACCAGCGAAAGGATGGTCTCCCGAGCGCGCGCTAGGAGATGGAGCGGGAAACGAGATCGATGGTCTTGCCGAGGAGTTCATCCGGAGGTTCCATGAGCAGCTGCGGATGCAGAGGATGGAGGAGCTCCAGGTGGAGCACTAGATATGAAGAGCTCAGCCTCGCCTGGCGCGCTGTGCACAGCTTAAGTGATGTAAACGGCATATGCCTACTATAATTCTTTAAGTTGCGAATGTTCTTGGCGGGGGGTTTTATGTTTTGCGGTACGATGGAGACTTGATCTTCCTGGTCATTTCATTTAGCTTATGTATGTGACTGTGCGCGCGTGTGGTTATAATTAACTCCATGCTTAATTGGATCAACCAAACGCTAGTTTGTTTGCAAGCGTCATGTCAGTGGTCAACATATGTAAAACATATTTCTGTAATGGAAAAAAATGCCTTTTTCTCTTGTTCGGTTGGTGCAATTGCTACCAGGGAATAAGGAGCAGTATTTTGCTTATCCTTTTTCTCTACTTATTGATACTTACAGGAGTTTTTTCGTGGTTAGTAGGTACCAAATGGTATCACGCGGTATAAAGATCTAGCTGAGTGTTTTTTTAATTTAGAAAAAATATATTTAATTAATATCTCTTAGTACCTTTATTTGGGTATCACTCTATACCACCAATTTTACCATCACTAGATCTTTAAGAATCAATAGTTTTTCGTTTATCCTTTCAGGCTGAGATGTTCTGGGCTTCTGGCTGATTGATATGTCCAATACAACTATTGGAATCTATTAGAGAGACTAGTCAGTGTTTTTGCCCATACTGCGAAGTGCAATTGTGACTTCGTCCTCGTCTTTTTTATTTTGTGAATTTATCCCTGTTATTCATAAGTTAATGTAAATTTGTCCTTGGTCTTTGTGAATTTGCCCCATTCTATAGTCAAAACAGGGGGCAAATTCACAAGACGAATTTGCCCCCAGTCTAGGGTCAAAATAGGGGGCAAATTCACAAAGACCAAGGTGAATTCGCATTGACTTGTTAATAATAGGGTTTAGGGGCAAATCCATAAAGTTTAAAAAATTAAGGGAAAAATCACAATTGCACTTCATAGTAAGAGCAAGAACCCCTAGAGGGATCTATCTAGCCTCTCTAATCCAATTCAAATCTGATACCTAAGATTGGTAACAAAAAACGTTAAACCCATTAGCTTCCTTATGATATGGAGGAGAAATTGTAAAGTATTAAAACATGAAAAATCTGTATTTTCTATTAGAAATTATTACATTATTTTATATGCCATTGAAATCTTCACTTGCGTTGTATGACATTGGATCAAACGTTCTCTTCCTTACATGCCAATCTCACATCCATAAAAGTAACTTGAGGTAAATAGGAACAAATTCACAAAAGATCAAAAGTAAATTCACATGGACTCTTGAATGATACGGACAAATTCACAAAGTTGAAAAAATAAAGACAAAATCACATTTGCACTTTGTAATAAGGGCGAAAACACAAATGCCCTAGAGAGAACTGGACCGAGCTGGTGGGTCCTCTTGTCTTGTTTTAGGTCATTCAAAGCCCGTCGGGTACTGTTTCAAAAAAAAAAAAAGACCGTCGGGTACCAGGCTACAGCCCATTGGCAACGTTATTTTCATTGTTCCATTTTTTAAATAGTTTTCTTACTTCAGTTTCTCTCAAGTCTCAATACTTTTTTTTGGTATTTATATGATATTCATAATCCAGCCCTACACGACATACCCTGATACATGTAGCACAGTTGGTACACATCAATATTCTATACCCACTTAGCCAGTATTACTTTTAGAGATTTACTCGTTGAAATTTTGCTTTTCCATCAATCACCAAAAATCTTCTTCTCATGTTAGGGCTTGGGGGATTTGGAGGTTAGGGATTGGGGGCTTACCTCTGTGCGTGTCCGGCCATAGAAGGAGCTCCGGGTGGCTTGTCGGCCGGCGGTGGAGGCGGGAGAGACGGCGGCGGAGCAGAGGCGGCGAGGGCGCCGCCGGAGCCGGGGGGTGGAGGATCCCCGGTGGGCGGTGGAGGCGGCGGGGGCGTCTGGGGCAAATTGGTTAGCGTAGGGCGGCGGCTCCGGCGGCGACCGCCGCCGGAGCCGACCGGGAGGCGGTGGGGGAGTCGGCGGAGTCGGGCGATTTGCATGCCGGAGGAAGAAGACGGGGGATGGGGGAGAAAGAAAAAAATAGATAAAGGAAGAGGGTGGATCTGGACTGTTAGATTTAGATCCAATGGTCACAATAGGTGATTGATGAAAAATCCAAATCTCAATCAATTGACAAGGAGACACTCTTTAATTTTATTTGACTATAACAAAGGTATATCTATAAAAAGATATTTTTATCAATTTAATTTGGATTCACTATCCTTTAAGAATATAGGACCTATTGATCTGAGAGTATTTGAAACTATGTAAAACGATCCTTAACATAGTCAAATAAATTTGAACAGCAGAGATGTATTTTACTCATGATAACATTTGTAGGCTCGTGCGTCCAAGTCTTTTTTTTTTCAGTTTAAGTTTCAACCCGCCGAGGCAGACACAATGTCAAAACAATCCAGAAGCAAAGTGGATGGACTTTTCAATCACGCTTTTTACGTTTGCATGTGGCCCTACCAGGCAGCAGAGCAACATAGACCCTAAAATGATTTTCAACCACCTCAAGAAATTGCTATAAAAATTGCTATCAAGTGAAGTAATCGTAAACGCGCACAACATAAATCATCACAATACGACACCAGAATAACAGCAACCCTGAATTTCAATTCACTGCAATTCTCAACATTATATTTCGTCTACAAAGAACCGCAGCGAACAGACACGACCTTATTAAGTTTCGGGGAAAAAAAACAATGTATCTTTAACCTTTAACTTTACGATGTCAAAACGGAATAACCTGCCATCAAAAGTGCTCAAACTGAGAATCTTTTGCCTCACTAGTTCTCTGCTCTAACCGAATAAATAAGGTACCCCCTTACTCTAGGTTGTTCATCTATAACTAGAGTCACACACTCGGGGTGTCCAAAACTTCACTGCTTACCGGACCGCAGTCTTACGCCCGGTCTCTACCGACGGCCTCCAGGCTTCCTTGCAGCAGGAGCCTGTTCGTCCTCATCAGATTCAACGTCTCCATACTGCCACATCCGCAGCCGTTCCTTCTTTGCTTTGTCCTGGAACTGCTCCAGGTTCTGGAGAGCCGTCTTCCTCTCCCTAGTGTCCCACCTCTTGCTTCTCTCAAGCCGGGCAAGCCCTTCCTGTAGATACATGCAAAGTAGGCAATGTTAAAAATGAAAATATATTTCTTGACTGGCCATAAGACAGCTTTTCACATTGGTTGGGCAAGAAATTGACCATTATGTCCATCAGAAAATGAACATATGTTTCTTTGCTGAGTAGTTGAACAGATATCCATGGACATTTTGCAGGCCAGTATTCCTAAACGACTCGTATAGCATAGGAATAAAATGAACAAACTAGGAAGTACTAAAGTTGTAGGAAAATAAATGCATATACGTAATACATGATGTTTCTTGTCTCCATTCGAAGGTCAAATGAACATTTACATGGAAAGTTGTGTTAGCTTAAGCGATTCACTATTTCAACACTATTCAAATGCTATATGCTATGCTATGCTATGCAGCACACTAAAAGACAAGTTCAAAATAAAGCAAAGCAGTCAGTTGCACAAACCTCAAGCATGGTAGCATTTATGCTACTTTCTGTCTCTGCGTCAACAAGAGTAACAATGAGAACATTTCCAGTTCCTTGTCCTTTTGATTTCCCCCCAGAAGTATCACGGTCTTCGATCATTGCCCGATATTGTTTTGAGCTACTGAGCAAACATTCACTAAGATACTCTGCTGCTTCCTGACCAAAATCATCTTCTAGAGCGGGAACTTTAATGAAAGCAAGGCTGCATAGCTGAGCAAGAGCAGGAGCCGAGGAAACAGATGGGTCCACAGGCCGTAAACGACTGTAGGGAACCACCTCTTGGTTCCCGTAGTCAATATAGAATACTTCAAACTTGTCATTTGGAGATTCTACAGCACGAGGCCCATTCACAATCTGCAGAAGGCATGAGAGAACTTAATAGCGAAATTGCTAAAATGGCCAGAAGCTAATAATGCACATAAAATCCAAAACTAAGGTATGATAAGACGAGGGATATCATTAAAGACTTGACAAATTGGCAAAGCAGTGTCATGAGTGAGGGATATCATTAAAAGTTACTCCCTCGATCCTTATATCTATGTCGTTTGGGACAAGCTAGTTAGTTCAAAAATGAACTAATTTGCTTGTCCTGAACATCATATATTCAAGAATGGAAGGAGTAAAACAGACATCATGGGATTTAGGATAGGCTTATTAGGTCCCATATTTGTTAGATACCATCACACCATGAGGATGTTTTCCTAGTTTCTGATGTGTAATGTTTTGATATAATTTCTCCAAGAAAGTGGCAAATAGATAAAGCAAAATGCCCTCACAACAAGGTGCCTAACAGACGAAAGTTTTATGTTTGATGTAATTTTAGAATCACCAAACTTACACTGGTCAGAGGAAAAGAAATTTCAGTAGGGTCCCAGTGTATAATCTACTAAGACATATTTCAACTATGACTTTGGCCCACAAAGAATCATACATGGTTAGTAACTGTACACATACCATAGCTCTGTTCCAGGAGTTGTCAAGGCTAAATTGTGCGAGGACTATCTCTCCCTTCGCAGGATTAAAAGCACCAATGACTGGGGCCTCTTTAAGCTTCAAAGATGCAAGTTGCTGTTGAATTGAAGCCACCCTCTGGTCACCCACTGTCTGAACATAAAACTTGCCGCCACCAAGAACTTCCGTGACAACAACCTAACAGAGTCAAGAAATTAGATATTCCTGATATGAATGTATGGTGTGTTTCAATAATAATTTCATGGCAAACAAACCTTGAGAATCTCCTTTTGTTTAGATTCAGGTGTGGATCCATTGGAAGTCTCTTCACCCTCAACATAGTTCTCCCATATCTTGAAAAGTTAAGTGTCAGTACTGGCTTTCCCTTTTTTTATACCACAGGAAATAAAATAAAAGATTACCTTAAGTTTTTGTTGCTTTGCAGACTGCTCAGCTCTTGTTAGGACATGAGCATCTGAGATCCTATCCAAGCCAAATGAGCTCAGCTTGGCCAACCCAGCTTCCAAAAGTACAGAGCCCATGTTGGTCTTGGATTCCCACAGTGAACCTATGAATGTTCCTGTTCTATCAACTGCTTCAACCTCTATCTGCATGTATCACTTGCATCCTTTAGAAACAGAAAAATGAGGGAATGGAAGAGCAAACATAGACAACAAAGTCGTACCTCCACATCACGTTGTAGTATTCTTCTCCTCATCAAAGCAATAGCTTCATCTGAGTATGGCTCGCCTTTACCAGGACACCGAACACCAGATAATGAGAATGCGATACTGCAAGTCTCCTTTGGAATTGTTAATTTGAATCGATGGCCGCTAAAAACATATTCAACAATGGCAGAATGCCTTCTGTTCCTCTGCAAGAAGGGAAGGAAATCTTTGGCCTTCTTTGCAGATACCTAACCATACAAGAGCCACACTTATAGGTTAATGATGGTGCAAAATAAATTTAAAATCAATATGATGGAACAGAAAAGATGGCTTACCGTTGTTAAATCTGTTATGTGCATCACAGGAGATACTTTTTGAGAATGCACTCCTTTCTTTGCTTTCTCAGCCCGTGATTCAGCTGCTAATAAAGCATCATAGTAGTGTGACCTTTCTTCATAATCCCTGTGTTTAGATATTCTAGCAAAGCCTCTTGAGAGCAAAAGCTCAGCAACATTGACTCCAGGCTGGCTGGCTGAGTTTGGAGCAGAAGATACGTCATCTCCATCAGCCTGTGAAGGTGAGCCAAGAAAAACTGAGCCATAATCTAAAACTCTGGTATCAGCCGTGTTGGTTGTGGGAGCAGCATTCTGTCCATCAACAGTGTTGATCCTTCGAGAGTATTCCATTTCAACAGCCACCTGAAAAATCAAAGAGAAGAAAACTCAATCAGTTTTCAACTAGGGAACATTTTTTTTATAGAACTCAAAACATCAACCAGGCACAATCCCATCTACATACTTGCTTGCCAATCAACCTCGTGCGCAAGAACTCCTTAGCTTCACGTGCAAAATTGTCAGGCTTCTCATCCCTACGAGCATTGCCCATCTTAGGAGCTCTAATGCTTGAGAGATTGACCCGACGTTCCGCTGAAGGACTGCCATATGGAGCACCATCATCAGCTACAATAATGCAATCCCCACTCACAACCTCTACCACCTGTGTAGAGATGAGCATGAAAGATATTTGTTACAATCATGCAATTATATGAACCATGATCAATGCATATCATTGAGAACAGAAGACATACTTTTCCAGTAAATTTCTGGTCATGGATGGGCTTTGAGTTTGTCACCGGTGGCTTAAAGCCTGTCCAGATTCTCAGCTGATCCTTTTTAGCCTGAAGTTCAGCATTCTTCAGCTTTATTTTGACTTCAACATCAAGCATGTTAGCACTCCACTCAACATACTTTGCAAGACCCTGTAACAGAAAGGTTGGCACATAAACTTTTAATGCAGTCTCATTTAATTATCTAAGAATGTGAAGATTTTATCACATAAATTTTTATGCATTCAGATATGACAATTTAATGGAAGAACGTTATGATTCCTGCTACCATGATACCCAAAAGAAACTATATGGACAAATAGTTGGTCTTACATTTTCGACAAGCTCGAGGGCCAAGTCCTTCGCAGTATCTCCGTCAGGGTAATACACAGAGCCAATTATATTACTAAAGCTGTCTGTGCCTTCCACCACAATACGCACCTACATTTAAAAAAAAAAAAGGTTGGTCAAACTAACATAATAAACTCTTCATGCCAAGGAGAGGAGATAGAAAACAGAGGAGATAACTTACATCTCTGTTGAGAACTCTTGTCTCTGTGAAGTGCTTGGCTTCTCTTCCATACCTATCTGGTGGAATTTCAGCAGAAGCTGCAGACGCAGCAAGTCTTTGTGCTGTAGTCAGTTGAGCAGGTGCTCCCTCAGAATCTTCACCGTTTGCACCATTAGCAGTGCCATCCGTTTCAGCAACAACAGTAGGCGCCGATGAGCGCCTCCCCATGGATGGAGCCTAGATTTTTTTACAATTAAAATTTACCATATAAACGTGAAAGAAAACAACATCAAATTATGTGAAGCATACCTGTACTCCAGCAACATATATCTGCACGAACTGGAAACTAGGGAGCAAGTACACACGAACGGTGCTGCCATCACGAACTTGTTCAACAATGGCCTCCAAACTCTTGCCTTTATTTGCAACGGCAAAACCTTTTGCATCAAAACCACTTGCTTCACCAATTGCTGATGGTGGAAGATCTCTTATTGACTCTTCAGCAGCACCAGGTTCCTGAAGTGTATGTAAGATGCGTACAACAGAAATGTCAAGAAAGGCATTCATCTCATGCAATACAAAAGAAGTTGGTCACAGAAATGAAAAATTGCTAACCTTGCTCCAACGACCAACGCCCTGTTGCTTGGCAACTTCCTCCAACCTCAGCAGCTCAGTAAGGTATGGATTTGGTTCGCCACCCTTGGGGCCTTGTTCCTTTACCTGATTAAGAAAATTGAAGAAGGAATCAATAACATATATAGTGCAGCGAATACAATAAAGACACTCAAAAAAGAAAGTAATATGGTCCTTACCCTCGCCCATCCAGCAGAAACAACTGAATATGCAACATTCTTGTCACCAAGATAAACCGTACCAAATTCTCGTCCAATATTAGGAGCTGTATAATCCACTCTGAATGTGACCTCCTATAACAGCAGATTATAATATTGCATTGTCCAAAAACGGTAACTTATGAATAAAATGAATTATATGTGAGTTTGGAAAAGAAATGAAGTTCAAATGTAGCACCTTCCCGATGCAAAGCTTTCTCAGAAACTCTCTGCTCTCCCATGCAAAGGGCTCGTCCACTCCACCACGGCGAGCCTAGAACATGAAATTTCAATGCGAATTAGGAAGCAATTTTTTTTAAAAAAAAAACATGAATAAGTGGAAATACCAAGAAGCTACATTTGGTGCTAAGCAAATATTCCTGAGTTGAAAGTTTAGTAACAAAAAATGTAACCAAATGTAATCCGTTTGGGAAATGTACAGTTCCATTGGTCCCCAAGCATAAATCGAAAATGAAGTTATCCTAGAACAACCAATGATTTCCACCAAATTCATGATACAAATGTAACTGAGGTTAAGTGAAAAGGCCAAATGATGTCTCACATTACCAACAAATATTTCATGACGTGAAGATTGAATCTTACCATCCTTGGGGCCATAAGGTAGGACAGGGTGATGGACTTCTCAGGTGGGATCTCGGCTTTTGTGCTTCCCATGATGAGTAGACAATCCCCAGATGTCACAGCCTTCACCTTACCCCTCAACCATCCTGACGCTCCTGTGTTAGTCGCCATAATAGCAGCTTCTAACCTGCGATCAAACAAAAAGGATGAGCACTTATTACGAGATTGGTGTAACTAATTTAGTCTCATTTCATATCATATTTGGCAAGTCCCATTTGTGGTATTTGGATTCAACAGACCATGGGTAGCAAAAACAGTGAAAATGGCAAATATATGCAGATATACAATCTCAGTTTTCACATAAATGGTTTCTCTTTGAATGTACAACAGAATTCAGCTAGGACTGTATTTTCACAGTCAGATAAATGCCAAACACTCTGCTCATCAGACAACAAAAAAGAAAAAACAACAGAGGTGCATGTATTGAAAGGGAAACTGAAATCTCAGAGGTAGGCGTCACAGGTACGCAGAAATGTAAAGTGCACAGGTTGACAGTCCATGACGAGATGACATCCCGCTTTTATCCTAGTAGTACACGGGAATTATTCAGCACGAGCAGGTTTCTCTAAAGGGAAACACGAATAGAATTGCACACGAAAGATTTGGCCCACCCATACCCCCCAAATACCCGCAAGAGTCCAACCACTCACTCGGAGGGTCACGCGAACACAGCCACCTTTCTGCCACGGCGTAAAAGCGCGCCAGAACAGCAGGGGCAATGCGCTCAGAGTCAGAGCGCGTCAATCCAAATCCAATCCTACTAAAATCTAATCCAGAGTCCACCACCCTCTATGCCATGCAGAGCTGCGACCGTACACGCAAGCACAGATCTGGCACTGGCACCAAATAAACCCGCGCGATCTCGGAGAATTCCGACCCCGGCGACCGAGCACCGAGCAGAGCGGGACGGCGCCGCATCTGTTCAAGCGCAGGCCACGGCCACAGCGCCCAGATCGGGACGAGGAGCGGTCCTAAACGCCCAGATCTGCGGAGTAACCCATCCAGGCCGCCACGAAACCGGACGTGCGAATCGGATCGAGGAGAAAGGGGGGAGGAGCTCACCTTGGCCTCGGCGGGATCGCCCCCCGAACACGGCGAGAAACAGAGGCAGATCTGGTCGACCGGATAAGGACTCGGGGGGTGCCTCCGCTCCGGCGTCGCTACGCGTGCGGGCACCGGGGTGAACGCCCCCTTCTCGCCGGCGCGGCGAGGGGCGGCCGGGCAAGGGTGTGGGAGCGCGTGAGGTTTTTGGGGTGTAGCGCGAGCGGCGAAATGGAGGAGGGAGGGGAGAGAGGCGACTGGGGGAGAAGGGAGCGTGGTTTATAGGGGAGCGCGAGCCGCGAGAGGGAGGGGGCGGGCGGGCCGGGGCGCCACGCCACGCCACGCGAGGCGGAAGGAAGAAGGGTTTGGCTTGGCTGGTCCCGTCCCGTCCGCGTGCGCCCGCGTCACAGATGGGCTCGGCGAGGTCTGCGTCTGCCCGCCGCTCGCTCGGAATGGGCGTGCGTGGGTGGAGTTTGTTTGGGGGGGGGGGGGGGGGGGGGGGGAGAGATCCGACGGCAGCAGCGGAGCTGGAAAGGGCAAAGCCCCCGCGCTAGGCGGCTGATTTGTTCTGTTCTTCGTGGTGAAAGACGTACGCCGGGGTGAGGTCAAAGGAAGTACTAGTAACAAGGTTTGGTCATGGCGTGTCCTAGCGGTTAGCTTTTCCCTTCCTGCGATTCGATCAGGCTCGCATGCTCTGGTTCGGCCATGTACTTACCGTGCTTCCACCTCGATGACCAAAGCATGGGGTCTATAGGATGCTTCCATTCCCTCCGGTTAGTGCAAGGAGGGGAAGGGGATAAGGACGATAATGGCGGCTGCGGCGGTGGCGGTGGCGGTATCCAGGAGGGACTGCTCGATTTATGGCTGAACGGACGGAGGTAGAAGATGATACGTATGATCTACAATACGACAAGGAGACAAAAGGTTCGAAGGGAAACAGATATGCGGTCGTTAATTCGGTTGAATGAGTTATTTACCATTATTGTGGGTTAAAAGACGGAGGTAGACAAAGGCGTATTGTCTACTATACGACAAAGGGTCAAGAGGTCTGAGGGAAAACGGATATGTGGTCGTTAATTCGGTTGAATGCTCTATTCACCGTTATGGTCTAATAAATTCGAATCAATGAAAGTTTCTATATATATTTACACCGCTAAACTTTATTCAATAATCTCCTCTATTTTCTCTCTTCGACCATTATTAGATTAAAAAGAAAGGTAAATATCCAACACTATTCAAATTAAATATTAGATATATGAAAATATCCTATTATCAGATGGCACGAGTCTATATATGAAAATAAAAACATATCCTAGATCATTATTACTAGATGGCATGAGTATGTATATGAAATTAAAAACCATAAGTTAACTATAGTTTTTTTCAAAATATTTGAAATATAATATAATATAATATAATATAATATAATATAATATAATATAATATAATATAATATAATATAATATAATATAATATAATATAATATAATATAATATAATATAATATAATATAATATAATATATTGATGATGGGATGTCTATCCAAATTCCAAATACGATACATAAATACTATGAAAATACAATTATAAGGAACCAATGTCAAAACATAGTTGGTAGAGACTAACATTAGAATGAAAAAGTAAAATTAGAACGAAAAAGCTTAATGTCGGAGGTCTGCTCCCAATCTGCAAGGGGATAACCCATGCGGTTGATTTAGCCAGGGGGTCGTGGAACCAAGAGAATGATGGTGACACAGAATGTGGAGTTTATATAGATTCGGGCCGCCGTAGTGTAATACCCTATGTCCTATGTCGGTGGTTGTGTATTTATTGCGATGAAAAGGGTTAGAAGCTCGAGAGCTTTAGGTTAGATGGCTACAACCTAACGAGGATCAAGTGCCTTTGGCGGTCGTCCTAGGTTGCCTTATATAGTCCAACGACCTAGGGTTTACAAGTCAATTTGATCTCATCCTAATCGGATACAAGGAAACCAATCTCCAAGATCTTCGAGATATCTCGACATTAGTTGACCAAATTCTTGTCTTATCCTGTCGCTTTACTTGGCCGGAATGGCATGGAGCGACCCATGAGCCCAGGTTCTTGTAAAAGTGGGCCTTGGTCCGTGGGCCCTCGGACCGCTTGTCAGAGGTGGGCCTAAGGCCACCTTGTTAGAGTGGGTCGTAATGGGCTCCAGGGTACCCATATCCGTCATTTAAGGGTGTGTTTGGTTGAGCCTTTGTCTGTGGTTTTTGTCTCGAAAGCCAAAAGCCCAACCAAAGGGGTGAAAAGCACATTCTATTTTAGCCCAAAGTTGCTTTTATTCTAGTACAAAACTGAAAGTACTGCCTCACTGCTTTAGGCTGCTTTTGAACTAAAAAATTACCCACCTACAAGTGGTTATGTATATATCTGTTCATTTTTTCTTTCTTACTTTCCCTTTCCCACAAGCCCTTGATGCATGCACCCTTCAGTGGTGGCGTCTCCTCCAGCGAGCCTCCCCTCCATCTCCCTCCCTTCCTGTCATGGGTGCAAGCCGTACGTTGTCGCAAGCCAATGTCATGGGCGAGCTCCACCACCGGGTGCGAGCTGTGCCGGTGAAGGAGCATCGTTGTTGCGGTCCAATTAACGTCGTGAGTGCGAGCTGTGCTGGCTTGGCGGGCTCCACCGACTAGGCAGCCCCGCGGGAGTGAGCTGCATCAGCTTAGCGGGCTTCCCCGATGAGGTAGTCCCGTAGGCATGCTGCCAGCGCAGGCCGGGTTGACCACGTGAGCAAGCTCCAGCAACAATTGTTGAACCATGGTGGGGGAAGGAAGAAGATACAGTGTGTGGATGACATATTGTGTCTGCTTGTAAGGGAGACTAGTTATTTCAAAAGCCACAGTCGCTGAACCAAATGAGCTTTTCCAAAAGGCATAGCCCACAACTACTTTTTTAAAAGCCATATCTCAACCAAACACACAGTAACACTACTCATTGGTTGATAAGTGCAGTTGAGCACTTCATCGATCCTAGAAATAGCCGGTTTTACTTCATCACTTCAATAATTTAACTAAGTCGGCTATTTTAGTCCAATGGGTGGATTCCACTTGCATTTTTGCCATAATCTTTATACAAGCAATAAGGGAATGCTTATTACTTCAAAATCATTTGTGTGATCAGCAATTCCATGAACTTGGTTTTGTATATGTTATGATTCGTGTTGTGATGCATGGTGGTCAGATGCACATACATGGAAATTGCAACCATGCAAGTGATGAATGCCATTTATTTGGAAAATTGAGACTTCACTATAGTTGCGCTTGTCAAGAACGTTTGCCTAATGTTTAAATGCCCCCACTGCCCCCTAAATAACCGTGTGTTTCTTAATTATCATCACAACACATTTGTGGATTGTTTGGTTCAGTCACTCTTTTGAGTTTCTTAATTATCATCCAACCCTTTACTCACGGTTGTCACCAACAACCGGCTAGGAGCATCCCACAACGCACCAAAGTCGACATGTCTGTGTCCCTCCTTGCTTATCTCACAATCCCCCTCATCCCTAACCTATGTCGCCTTTGTTGTTGCCACCACCACCAACCATCGGTTTTTGAAATGCATCCCTTGGCTCGGATTTGCGCTCTCCTGGAAGGAGGACATCTTCATCCTACCGTCATGGTGGCTGCTGCTCCCCAGGGTGGTAGCTCGTGCCTCCATCCTTTTATGTGGCAACCTTTGTGGGCCATGGTAAGGGTCCATCAATTGAATCCGCTCAAGAACCACCAGATATACCATTCCTTTCATGGATCTAGAAATGGTGGCTGGTTTCCCCTGACACAAGTGAGGACCTCCCACACATCTACCTTCCATGGTGGTCGCCATTGCTCTCTTCACGGTGGACAACTCCTTTGGTCCCTTCCCATCGTTTTGTGTATGCCAGTGCAAGGGCCTAAAGGTGCTAGCTCCTAGGGAGAAAATGTCATCTGTGCCTATGTGTGCTCTTTCATATTTGTTGTCGTTTGCACACTACCATATTGCTGCCATCATAGTTGTTGGGTCTCCTACTTGGTCTCTTGGTTAGTTGTGTGGTGTTGCGGCTCAGTTGTCACGAGTGAAAATCCATGGTCGACACTTCTGACGTTGTTGAAGTGGTTATGTCCATGGATGTAGCTTAACTTCTTAGAGGTATTCTTGAGGACATCCTACCCTTTGTTTTGTCGAGTGAAAGCTTGTTTTGTCTTTCATAGGACAAACAGATGGCAACAATATTTTTTTTGTGTCATAGGAGGTGTCGTCTTATGTATCTATCTTTGCCCTACTTTCATTGATCCATATTGTTTCTGTCATTTGGTAATCTTTGAGCAATCATGTTGTTATATCTTTGTACGAATGTCTTGGTCATCTAGTTAGGTTGTACTATTGAATGGGTTCTTTTATTTTGTCATTGTGCTCGGTTTTTTTACCACGACATCTTGGTCTTGTAGCTCTTGTTAGAGGATATCTTGGAGTCACGTCATTGTAGTTTTGTTCCCATAAAAATACACGCTCATGCATATTATTGAAAAAAAACACAATTAACTTATTACGATACATTTTTACATGCTTTGTTTTTTTAAAATCACAAGTCGTTATAGGTTGTACTAGGACACACTTTGCCACATGTTAGGCAATCATGTTCGGTCAGAAAATGGTAATGTCAACGCACCCTAGGCACCCACATAATCTTTGTTCAACACCTCACTTGTTAAATTTTTGTAGGTATATTTTCTTATCAACTTTTGTTGAAAAAGGAATTGTTGACCTAATATCCTAGGATGTCCAAATTTGCCACATGAAAGTTAATGAAACCAAACAATTTTGAACCCGGTCCTAAATTCATAACTACCTTTGAACATGATGCTCCCATATGTTTGGTTTGTTTTGCGGTAGTCATGATTTGCTTTCAACTTACAGTGAATAATGGAGCTTGACATTTTGGATTACTCACAACACTGATATAATATTTTAGCTTTTATATTGTGCCTATGTCCATGGGATAATGGATAGCATGACACTACATCTTGAGCAACTTGCAACATCAATAGATTTTTTTTGAACAAACAACAACAATAGAAATAAATTGATCTAATTAATTTTTTTATGACTTGTATTCATCTCTTGTTCTAGTGGTACCAGTTAGGTGGATGCAACACGGATTGTCTGTTGAAATTATAATCGGAGGTAACATAGACAAACCTCGCTAAGGAGTGTTTGGATCCACTTTGTTAAAGTTTAACACTTATTTTTTAACTACTTTAAAAGAAAATGCATCCAAACACCCCTGTTAAAAGGGAGGTGTTAAAATTTAACACCCGAAAATTCTTACTTGGTTTTGAGGTGGTAAAACTTGGTAAAAGTTGTTAAAAGGTATTTGGTTTGAGAAAAGATCTTTGTGCCCCTATTGTTAAAAGGATCTAAGAAAAAGTTAATCATGAGAGGCAATGAAGTCTTTTATACATATATCGTTAAAGTAGGTTAAGCTTTAACATGGATCTAAACATATGTGAAAACTTTAACACTCAATTTTAAGTTATTAAATTTTAACACCTTGTTAGGAGTTAACCATCCCACAAAGCATGTAATTCTAGCTATGTTTTTAAATGTCCAGATTAATAGTATCTTTAATGAATCTGGACACTCAATCTGGATATTTATTTGTCTAGATTTATTAAAAATGCTATGAATCTATTGAATGCTTTTATTTTTTTTTTTACGGAAGGAGTAGGTCCACGACTGGTTCGATCTTTGAGTCCGTGATCGTGAGCCGTGCTTTGTCCTACGGAGTACGGACCAAGTAGCAGGCTCCGGTATGGCACGATCCCATCACGAGCCGTGAAAATTCCCATACCGCTGCGGTCACACTGGAAATTGGACAATTCCCCCATTTGGCACACCGGAAGTTGACCGCCGCCGGTCAGCTTGCGGGTTGCAGCGAAAACGACACTTCAATCACGGGGGAGGAAGCAACAGACGCCATCCATGATCTCGAGATTCCCAGATCTCTTCAAGTTCCGGGGCGTCGTGAGCCCACGGAACCACCGCTTCTTCCACCACCGCCACCCGCCGCCCCCTCCCACCCCCACCACCACCATGTCCGACCTCCGCCCGCCGGAACACCAGGTCGCCGGCCACCGCGCCTCCGCCAGCAAGCTGGGCCCGGTCGTCGACGGCTCCGGCCTCTTCTACAAGCCGCTCCAGGCCGGGGACCGCGGGGAGCACGAGGTCGCCTTCTACGAGGCCTTCTCCGCCCACCCCGCCGTCCCGCCCCGCATCAGGGACACCTTCTTCCCGCGGTTCCACGGCACGCGCCTCCTCCCCACCGAGGCGCGGCCCGGTGAGCCGCACCCGCACCTCGTCCTCGACGACCTCCTCGCGGGCCTCGAGGCGCCCTCCGTCGCCGACATCAAGATCGGGGCCATCACGTGGCCGCCGAGCTCGCCGGAGTCCTACGTCGCCAAGTGCCTCGCTAAGGACCGTGGGACCACCAGCATCCTCCTCGGCTTCCGCGTCTCCGGCGTCCGGGTCGTCGCCCCCGGGGGCGCCGTGTGGAGCCCGGAGCGCCCGGAGCTGAAGGCGCTGGACACCGCCGGCGTCCGCCGTGTGCTCCGGCGCTACGTTTCGTCCGTTTCCGGCGAGGGGGTGGACTGCGCGCTCGCGGCGGCGGTGTACGGCGGGGAAGGGGGAGTCTTGTCGCAGCTGCTCGAGCTCAAGGCGTGGTTCGAGGAGCAGACTCTGTTCCACTTCTACTCGGCGTCGATTCTCCTGGGTTATGATGCCAATGCAGTGTCATCGACTGGAGTCGGGGGTGGGGTGAGGGTGAAGCTGGTTGACTTTGCTCATGTCGCTGAGGGTGATGGGGTGATTGATCACAACTTCCTCGGCGGGCTCTGCTCGCTGATCAAGTTCATTTCTGACGTTGTCTCAGAGACGCCTGAGAAGCTGGCATTGGGTTCTTAAGAAGAGATTTTGGCGTATGGGAGTTGATGACAAAGGTAAGGCTCACCCTATATATGTTAATTGTTCCTTTTGTTTTGTCAGATACTTAGATTTGCTGCTTTACATGGATAATGATAGTAGATATTGGTTCAAGAGTGTAAAGTAGAAAGTAAAAATCTGTTCATGGCTTAGATGTTGTCTTGCAATGGAGGAGATAAAGCAAATGGAAAGATTTTCTGATGTCACTGGTCATCAAATCAGCTACGATGCTCTATCTTCTATGCAAGAGATTATAATATGTCACTTGAGTGAAAGCTAAGATACCAAAAGAAATAATAGATTATACATCTGGAGATGTAGTGGAAGATTGTGGTAGCTTTAGGCATCTCCACAACTTGAAAAGGTAAAGAAGATAAGAACATGCTACTCACAAACAAAGGCGTTTGTTCCCAGTACCTATTTTTACTTTATTGTTTAGTGGTATGTGTAACATGAAAACAATTCAGGTAGAGAGAATGGTCTAGGAATAAGAGTATATTGTTACACAACTTCCAAATTTTTAAGTGATTCTTGAAATTATTTTTATTTATGTTGATGGTGGTGATAGTTTTGACCCTTTGGCATCTATATGTTATACACTGAATGGAAGTCCTAATGTGGTTGACAGTTAGGGAAAAAAAATACAGAGCTTTGAATCTAGGTCTGCTAGACATCTAATGCTCGAATCATTCATGCTTTTACTCAATAAGAAGGATAAGATATGTCTAAAGAATATCTTGATGTTGACCTCAGTGGCTATATACCTACTGATAATGGATTGAAGTAAACTGTACCTTTGTTCTAGTCAAATAACTCCTACTTTTTCTGGCACTCTTCATGATCAATTCCATGTTGCACTTACCATTGCTGCAACTTTTGCAATCTTTATTTCGGAACTCGAACTCGCCTAGATCCTAGTTTTTCTTGTTTTAACGAGAAAACAGGGCTATTATGTCACTTCTATATGTAGTAGGCTTATGTGAAGCAATATTTTTTTACATTTTTTGTTGGTAACCTCTGTAGTTCATTTTTCTTTTTCTTTTTTTTTAAAAAAAGGAATCAGTAGATCCTATTTTTCTGACAAGTATTTCTTTGCTTTGCACGGGGCTAATGGAAAATAACTTTTTTTTGAGAAACAACAAATGTTAACTCTTATCCATTCCCATGGTTTCTCAACTGTTACATTTACTTGCTGATGTTATCTTTAGCCTAAAGTGCTGCTCTCTTCACCCTGTAAAATAAGCATGTATGTTACTATGAATAGTAAATTCTCATATGATATTTACTGTATCACCATTGCTTATATGTTAAATTGTTCTGGTAACATTTTGCGTAAAATTGATGTTGGTGGTGTGTTTTTGGCATAAGCTTGGTGTTTGATGTTATTTCCTCTGATTCTACTTCTTTGTGATACTAACGTGCTATATTCCTAATAAATAAAACTGTCATGTAAGCTTCAATTGTGCCCTGGTCCTGTACTGATTTTTTTTCCTATTGATTTACAATGATAGAGTTAAGTTGGAATAATTTGTTGGTACCTTTGCCCCCTTTGGTCTTTGGTGTACTAAGGAATCCCACAATAATTAGGTAACCATACATTTTAGACATGAGGTCTCTTGAGATATTATCTAGAAAGAAAGAAGAAGCTGAAGTAACAATCAAGTCTTACTCACATTAAGGACTCCAGGATTCTAAATTGAAGCCTGAATTTGAGTTGCCATTTTGTTGAGGTGTCTGCATATTTGTTGGTACCACATCTAATGTCCTCATTTGAAATGTGAGCGATAGTACTAGTGATGGATACTTCTAGTGAAAGTTTTATTGCTTGGCATTTCAGGATTTGCCGCCCAAATGTCAGTGGCAAATCCAGGAAATTCCAAACAGTTAATGCCTGTGACAATTTCCCCTACATGATCTCAGTTTTTTAAGTTGTTTAACTATATGACTGGAGTAGCAATTTTTCTTCAGATTATTTAGCCATACTTTGGGTGTTTGACTCTAATAAAAATGTGCCTCATAGCATGTTGTATTTATCTGCACCCTTGAATGTAGCCGGTTTATCTGACTCAGTCAATTATCATATTTAGGCCATGCTCTGCGTGGATAAGCTCGTGAGTCAGAAGAACATTTGATGCTTACTATGCTCATGATTGATAAGTAGAACATTAAATGACATTTTTTTTTGTTCCTTTTCTTATCGTCTGGTATCTTTTGGTGATCACTGTTTGACATACAATGCTGTTGTTTGCAGGCCTAAAATTTTGCTCCAAGAAGGGAAAGAAGAAAATCTTCTGAGCTGCTGGTTGTGGAAATGCGAGACGGCTCAGCTGGTTGCCTTCCCTGCAATACGGCGACCTGTGCCTTTTGTAAGACCCCATCTAGTGAAATACTCTGTGGTTTGAGTACGATTTTTTAGAGGAAGGTTCCAGTACGTTGGATCTGATGGATCTGATTGCATAAGGCTGTCTACAGCGGTTGGACTCTATTTTCATTCCCAAAAGGAATATCCTTGCCTAGTCATCGAGATTTCATGCTTCATCTCAACTTCTCCCGCAGTCGTGGTACTCTAAATCTCATCCTCTATACCAACTAACCAATATTTTATTCAATCATCCCAACTACCATCTCATCTCTCTCCCCACTTTTGTTTCCATCCCAACCTTTTCTTTTCTTTCTTATTTTTTATTTCTTCCTTTTTAATCCTTTTTCCTTTTCTTTTCTTATCTCTCTTTTCCTCTCCCCTGCTTTTTCTTTCCACGCCGCTCTCTCTCGATCCTTCCGCTGCCCAGATCGGTCTCGTTTCTTCCGCTCTCTCTCTCCCTTCCCTCGATCCAAGCCATTGCTCGCTTCCCTCGATCGAGCACGCCGTGACTTCGCGAGCAGAAGCTCGGCCTCCGAACGACGGCGCCAGCGGCGACCTCGAGATCCTGTGCTCCCTCCGAGGCCACCTCGTGAGATCCGTCATGCCCGCTTCCTCCCGGAGCTCGCCGTGGAGGAGGAGGCGGCGCCGCAAGTCTGCCATGCACGGCTCCTCCTCAAGCTCCGTGGCCGAGGCCGCCATCTCCCTGCTCCTCCACGGACGCCGAGGCCGCGCCACCCTTTCCTCTCCTCCTCTCCGCCGCCACCCTTTCCTGGTGGTGAGGAAGAAGAAGGCCGGCAGGCGAGTTCATGGGAAAGGACCTCCTCGATTCGAGTTCATGGGTGGCGAGGAAGATTCGAGTTCATGGGTGGCGAGGAAGATTCGAGTTCATGGGTGGCAAGGAAAAAGGCCGGTGGAGTACTAGGTGGTGGCAAGGAAGAAGGCTGGCGGCGGTTTCCTCTTGATTTTTTGCTTTGATTTTTGCTTCGAATCCGCATCGATTTGTGTCGATTCCACTTTGATTTGTGGTTCGATTAGTTTTGTGCTTCGATTTCGCTTCGATTTGTGCCTCTATTCTTCTTCCTTCTCCTCAAGCTCCGCGGCTCTCACTCCATCGACGGCGAGCTCTCCTCCCCCAACCGCGGGCGGTTTCCTCCCCGCGCGCTCTTTGTCCCACGGGCGCGGCAGGCAGTGGGCCCGCGCCACGTTGCGCGGTAGCGCACGGCCGCGATAGCCCCAGATTTGGCGGCCTGCGAGCGGTGCGGGACGATAGCGCACGGGGTAGCGCCCCCCGCTGCGCGCTGAAAAGCGCTAAATTCGTCCTGCATCCTGCGTAGCATTTTCTTTACCGCACCCAGTGCGGATAGCCTAAAGAAAACGTAAAGATTGCCACTCTCCACTCCTGCTGAACATTGAGTCGCATGCAATGCAGGCGTGCTAATCCAGCAAACTTTACTGGTCTTTTTGCTGCTTGCCGTGCCAGTCCGATCGACTATATATTTCGTTTTTGTTTTTCTCAGGCGAAGATTGCATACATGTGACGGGGCAGTGCCAGCTTTGAGCAGCGATTTGCCAGTTTCGTACGGACGCAGATTCAGTGCCTTTGCTTTAGCAAGGCACAACGTACCTTTTCCCTACGTATCCACCGTCCAAATGAAATCCAAGAGCTTCCGACATCTGCAGGCACAATCCAAGAGTCAGAACTTAGAATATTTTAGAGGTGAGAAACTGAGCATCATCGACTTGCGCGGGCCGCCGTCTTGCCGCGTGCCGCCATCTTCCCGTGCGCCGTCCCGGGAGGTGACGGTCGTGCATGTCATATTTTAATTCCAAATGTTATAATTAAATTCATAAATATTTGCATGACTATAGTGAGTGAAACAATCCATTTGTACGTGTTTAGATTTAACGTAGGTTTAAATAAGAACACAAATAAAATAAAGGATAGCAGTTCGGACATCGAAATCTACCCTGGGGCGGGGCCTTTGCCGGAGGCATCGGCTGCGCCGTTACCAGCTGGAGGAATATCTGTCATGATATCCCTCGACTGGCCTTGCTCGAAGGAGTCGTACAGATTCGATGCAGGGAGATCCGTTGACGCAGTACAGTCTGAGCGGCGGAGTCGTACAGGAAGGAGACGCGGCGCGGTGTAGTCGTTCGACGGCGGCGAGGTGTCCAAGATGGTGAACCGTACGCCGGTGAAGATGCAACGGTTCTGGGCGAGCAGTCGCGTGAAGACGCTCCCCAGAAACCTGATTGCCCCGGTATCCCGAGCAGGATCTCAAAGAGGCAACGGTGTCGGAGGCACCTGCTCTCGCCGATGATGTGCACGCAGCGCGCGCGATGGGGAAGTGGAGTAGCAGCAGAGGGAGGAGTAGTGTCTCAGATCTGGATCTCGAAGGAGAAGGGGGCCGATTTATATAGCCCAGCGGAGGGAGGCGGGAGGATGAACCTGGACAGAAGAGAGAACCGGGAAGGCTCAATTATGGTATCATTGATTGCCATAATCAGCCCTTCCAATTATTGCGTCTTTAATTGCCATAACCAGCAAAAGAGAGACCCCTCCCGCACGTCAGGCTCCGGCACGCCATGCCTCGGCCCGGCGAGGCGAGCGAGCGCGCGCGTGGCTCGCCAATCTCCCCTTACCGGCTTCACAAGAGGTGCAACGAAGATTGACCCTTTAAATTGGTTGAGATTCTTTTCCACTACAAATATGGTTTTAACCATAATAACTATAACATTAAAAATAGGCTATAATCCTTTTAGAATAAATAGAATAATGGGTCGGGCCCAAATATTCTAACAATCCCCACCAAGGATTCTAAGCCATACTTGAAATGTTCTCAGATCCTCTTTGATATACCAGTATTTGATGGAGACTGTTAAGTTGAACTTCCATCTAGAACTAGGGCTACATTCGTTCACAACTGAACAATGGACTATGTCTTGAATTGTCAGTTTTGTGTAAACAAGTTTCACCAGAGCTCTACACTGATACTAGGTTGCAGGAGTATCCCCGCTGTTTTGGAGCTTATGGGTCATACTCCATGCCTTTCATGAGTTTCTAGAGAGCACCCAAATCTCATAGACTATGACCAGTGGTCAGCTCATATAGGTGTGTTCCTTAAAGATGTTATGTAGGACAACATCTTTGTTTCGATGAAACAACTGCCTTGTTCCATGAAACCACATGGGACACATTAAGGTATAAACCATCCTACCTTACAGGTTTGAAGAGAAATGCATCTTCTCATGGAATGAGCCTTTATTAAAGGTTCTCTTCTCTCAGTTACACTATAGCTTGTTGCACCATCCTGCTTCACGGGATCTCCGATAACACAGGATAGGTTTCAACTATAGAGTAACTCACGTGGGTCTCAAGCCCAATTCCAAAGATGCATAGTCTATCACATTACGTGAAAGACCCTTGTGAATTGATCTGCCAGGTTCTTAGCCATTTGAATATAATCCAAGGTTATAACTCCGGAGTTTCTCAGTTTCCTGACAGACTTTAACCGCCTTTTCACATGCCTGGATGACTTCATGTTGTCCTTAGAGCTGTTCACCTTGATAATCACAGTTTGATTATCACAGTTCATCAGAATTGCCGGTATTGGTTTTTCAACTATCGGCAAGTCCATAAGGAGTTCACGAAGCCATTCGGCCTCAACTGTGGCGGTATCCAATGCTGTGAGTTCTGCTTCCATTGTTGACCTCATTAAGATAATCTGCTTGCAAGACTTTAAGAAAACAGCGCCACCTCCGAGTGTGAACACATAACCACTCGTGGCCTTGAGCTCATCAGCATCTGATATCCAATTGGAATCATTATACCCTTCCAGAACCTTAGGGTCCCCGGTATAATGAATTCCATAGTCCATTGTCCCTACTAGGTAGCGCATTACTGTTTCAAGAGCTCTCCAATGATCATCGCCCGGGTTTGAAACAAATCGGCTCAATTTGCTCACAGCATATCTGATGTCAGGCCTCGTAGCGCTGGCTAGATACATCAATGAACCAATTATTTGAGAGTATCTCAGTTGATCTCTCGTTATCCTTTTATTCTTCTTCAATATTAGACTGGCATCATAAGGAGTTGAGATAGACTTGTAATCGCTGTAACCAAAGCGACTCAACATCTTCTCCATGTAGTGAGTCTGTGACAGAGTCACTCCACCATTTCCATCCTTTACCAGCTTGATATTGAGGATAACATCGTCCTCTCCCAGATCTTTCATCTCAAAGCTCTGAGAGAGAAATTCCTTGACTTCCTTAATCATATTAAGGTTAGTTCCGAAGATCAGTATGTCATCCACATACAGACACAAAATCACTCCATCACCTCCACCAAAGCGTTCCTTAATCATATTAGGTTAGTTCCGAAGATCAGTATGTCATCCACATACAGACACAAAATCACTCCATCACCTCCACCAAAGCGATAGTACACACATTTGTCGGCTTCGTTTGAAACAAAACCAACAGAGGTTATAGTTCTATCAAACTTCCCATGCCACTGCTTAGATGCTTACTTGAGACCATACAGAGACTTCAACAGCTTGCACACATTTCCCTCTTGACTATTTGCCACAAATCTATCAGGCTGATCCATATAGATCTCCTCTTCCAACTCCCCATTTAGGAAAGTTGTCTTCACGTCCATTTGATGAACGAGAAGCCCATAGGAGGCTGCCAGTGAGAGTAGCACTCGGATAGTGGTCAATCGAGCAACAGGTGAGTAAGTGTCAAAATAGTCCTCTTCTTCTTTCTGGGTATAACCCTTGGCCACAAGCCTAGCCTTGTACTTGTCAATAGTACCATCAGGCCTAAGCTGTTTGTTGAACACCCATTTGCAACCCACAACCTTGCATCCATAGGGGCGATCAACGACTTCCCAGGTACCATTAGTCATGATAGAGTTCATTTCATTTTTGACCGCTTCCTTCCAATAGTCAGCGTCAGGAGTTGAATATGCCTCTTTAATGGTCCTAGGCGTATCATCCACGAGGTATACAATGAACTCATCACCAAAACACTTTGCAGTCTTCTGTCTCTTGCTCTTTCTGGGAGCTTCATTATTATCCTCCTCAGAATGTCTTACATGAAAAAGTTCATCATGTACAATCGGTTCGGAGAAGATATCATCCTCGATAATCTCTTGCTTAGATGAACTTGTTCCATCTTTCATTGGGAAAATTTTCTAAAAAAATGTAGCATCTCTGGTCTCAAAAGTTGTACCGACCGCCATGTCAGGTACTCCAGAGTTCACTACCAAAAATCTATAGCCAACGCTTTGAATAGCATAACCGAGAAAAACTCTATGTACAGTTTTAGGTCCAAGTTTGCGCTTCTTGTTGATAGGCACACTCGCTTTGGCCAAACAACCCCAAGTACACAAATAAGAAAGCGTTAACCTTTTCTTTTCCCATTCCTCGAATGATGTCTTCTTTTTATTCTTTGGAGGCACACGGTTTAAGACATGACATGCTGTCAATATAGCCTCACCCCACCAATCCTTTGAAAGTCCCGAGGTATCCAAAATGGCGTTAATCAAGTCAGTCAAGGTTCGGTTCTTTCTTTCGGCAACCCCGTTTGACTAGGCCGAATAGGGAGGCGTCCTCTCATGAATAATGCCGTGTTCTTCGCAGAATGAATCAAAAGACTTTGAAAAATATTCGCCACTGCGTTCCGACCTAATTCTTTTGATTTTTCTCTCAAGTTGGTTTTCTACTTCAGCTTTATAGATTTTAAAGTAGTGAAGAGCTTCATCTTTAGTTTCCAACAAGTAAATGTAACAGTATCTAATCCTATCAGCGATAAGTGTCATGAAATATTTCTTTCCACCTTTTGTCAACACCCCATTCACCTCACAAAGATCAGAATGAATTAATTCTAGAGGTGCCAAGTCCCTCGCCTCAGCAACCACGTGAGGCTTGCGAGTTTGTTTTGAACCAACACATGCAAGGCACTTAGAATTCTTGGCAAAGGTAAACTTTGAAATTAAACTCAAATTTGCAAGTCGTGACATACCAAAATTAACGTGACAAAGCCGCAAATGCCAAACATTAGATTCATCAACGTTAACAATATTGTTCACTACTTTATTACACCATCATCAAGAGAAAAGCGGAACAGACCTCCGCTATCATAACCTTTACTAACAAAGGTTCTAAACTTTGACACAATACATTTATTTGACTTGAAGACTAATTTGAAACCATCTCTACAAAGTAAAGAGCCGCTGACTAGATTCTTTTTTATGGTAGGGACATGCTGCACGTTCTTCAGCTGCACGATCTTTCCCGAAGTAAACTTTAGATTGACCGTACCAACACCAAGTACACACGCATGAGCTTCGTTCCCCATCAACAAGGAGGTAGTCCCCCCGACCTGGTATGAAGAAAACAAGAAAATGTCAGCACACACATGAATATTAGCACCAATATCTACCCGCCACTCGGGTGTACACATAGCTGAAAGAACTGTAGGTAAATAATTACCGTACCCCGATGTTCATCCAGGCTCGCTAATGACCATGTTGGCAGACTTGCCTCTTTGCGTTGAGGACACTTTCCAGCAAAGTGGTCCTCACTCCCGCACACGTAGCAGGCTCCCTTCTTCTTCTTGAAACCGGTGGTTTGTTTAGCCTTCCCGGGATTCTGTGGCTGAGAAGGTTTCTTGCCTTTGCCCTTGTTGTTGGTGCGAGCATTAATGTTCTTCTGAACAAAGTTCGCGCTTGCACCAATAAGTGTTTCCTTGTTGCATGTGTCCTTTGCTCTCGCCTTTTCCTCCACATCAAGAGTGCCAATGAGTCCATCAATCGTGAACTCCTGCCTCCTGTGCTTCAGAGAAGTAGCAAAATCCCTTCAAGAAGGTGGCAGCTTGGAGATGATACCTCCGGCCACAGACTTGTCGGGCAGCACACAAGGGTTCTCTTTGTTGCAACAGCCGAGGTGTTTTGCCAGCACATGCAACTCATTAGCTTGTTCCACCACAGGACGGTCTTCCACCATCCTGTAGTCTAGGAACTGCTCCATGAGATACAACTCACTACCAGCATTAGACACACCGTACTGAGTGTCAAAGGCGTCCCACATATCTTTTCCAGTCTTCTTCTTAAGAAAGGGATTAATGAGGTATGGGGCAATAACACCAAGGACGCATCCGCGAAAGAGACTGTCTTTAGCCTCGAACACACTTCCCTGCTCGGAAGTGCATTGTTCGGGCTTTCCTTCCGCCACATCCATGATGCCCATGGTGGTCAACCACAGTACCATCCGTTCACGCCAACTCACAAAGTTTGCACCGTCAAAAATGTTTGGCTTAATGGATGAAGCAAATTGAGCAACCGAAAACCTAACAACATAATTATCACTAAAATCAGGTTTCTGGATTGTTGGATAATTATCTGTAATAGGCCATATTTTAATTCCAAAGGTTATAACTAAATTCACAAATATTTGCATGACTATAGTGAGTGAAACAATCCATGTGTACGTGTTTAGATT
Organism: Digitaria exilis; assembly: GCA_015342445.1. Lineage (NCBI taxonomy): Eukaryota > Viridiplantae > Streptophyta > Magnoliopsida > Poales > Poaceae > Digitaria > Digitaria exilis. The sequence continues at coordinate 1,021,097 of JACEFO010002063.1, read as the reverse complement.
TAACATAGGTTTAAATAAGAATACAAATAAAATAAAAGATAGCAGTTCGGACATCGAAATGTACCTCGGGGCGGGACCTTTGCCGGAGGCATCGGCTGCGCCGTTACCAGCTGGAGGAATATCCGTCATGATATCCCTCGGCGGGCCTTGCTCAAAGGAGTCGTACAGATTCGATGCGCGGTGTAATCGTTCGACGGCGGCGGGGTGTCCAGGACGGTGAACCTTACGCCGGTGAAGATGCAGCGGTTCTGGGCGATCAGTCGCGTGAAGACACTCCCCATAAACCTGATTGCCCCGGTATCCCGAGCAGGATCTCGAAGAGGCAACGGTGTCGGATGCACCTGCTCTCGCCGGTGATGTGCGCGCAGCGCCGGCGACGGGGAAGCGGAGTAGCAGCAGAGGGAGGAGGAGTAGCGTCTCAGATCTGGATCTCGAAGGAGAAGGGGGGCCGATTTATATAGCCCAGCGGAGGGAGGCGGGAGGATGAATCTGGACGAAGAGAATCAGGAAGGCTCAATTAAGGTATCATTGATTGCCATAATCAGCCCTGCCAATTACCGCGTCTTCAATTGCCATTCCCGCACGCAAGTCAGGCTCAGGCTCAGGCCCGGCCCGGCGAGGCGAGCGAGCGCGCGAGCGTGTGGCTCGCCAATCTCCCCTTACCGGCTTCACAAGAGGTGCAACGAAGATTGACCCTTCAAGTCGGTTGAGATTCTTTTCCACTATCAATATGGTTTTAACCATAATAACTAACATTAAAAGTAGGCCATAATACTTTTAGAATAAATAGAATAATGGGCCGGGCCCAAATATTCTAACGGTCCACACCAGCTCCACAAATCCGACAACGCCATTACCAGAATGTGCGTTCGCCAACCATCCTTGCCTTTGCGTGCAGCCAGCATAGGAGCTGGCACTTCACTCCTTTGTTTTCAATTATTTAAAAAAAAAAATCCTTTGTTTTCTATCTCCGTTCTTTGTGGTGAGGATCATGTCCAGGCAGGTTGCAGGGTCAATTCGAGCCATGAGAGGATAGAGGGGAACACCAATTTGAGCTTTTGTGGCCAATTTGGAGGGAAGCAGTCATGCCAGTTTTGGACCTCAGAAAAAAGGAAAGAGGGGCTGAAGAAGAGCTCGATTTGTGGCTGCAGAGATTGTTTCATCTCGGCCAGGGGAATCCTGCGCGCGCGGTCTTGGCCCCACGGACGGAGGAGCGATGCAGCGCGGCGGCTCACCGAATCGGTAGCTGCGTGCCAAATCGGCTCCGGCGACCGGAGTTTAGGCCCAAGCGGGTCGGCAGCGGCCATGGCGTAGTCCCGAGCGGCTCGGCATGCGGCTGCTGTCCCTCTTGCCGCTGCCGTAGCGTGTTCCCTGTTGCGGACCACAGCAGAGCCAGAGAAGATGAGCGAGAGTTCCAACGGCGATGTGAACTTCATCAAACTAGGACGGTTGGACGCGCAATGCGCGCCCTACCAATATCTCAACAAAAAGACAGCTAACAAAAAGAAGCATAATATGAAGGGTGTCAATTTGGCATAACAATATCATAAGTTAGCAATACATTTTTGTGCGCCCTATCATTATTTCCACAAAAGGATAATTAATAAAAATAGCATATACAACATAATAATATCACAAGTTAACAACCCATTTTTATATTTGGCTCAAGGCTGTTCAGGCCATGCATACATATATATACTAAATAGCAACATGATTCCGAGGCAAAGAAAGATTAAAGCTGATCCGCCAGAACTCAATAGTAGAAATCGTGAAATACCAGTCAGTATTTGGAATTCTTCCTGCGTTAGTACATACAAATTGCAATTTACTTAGACGTACACATACATACATCGCCACCGCCTAAGGATTGCTTATTTTCTCCACTGCAAGCCAGCAGCAGCTCCTCTCAAGCACACGAATCACGCCAACTCCTGTGTCTCCGATCGATTCAAGCAGCAACTCAACCACTGCGCAAGCATATGTAATGAGCTTCCAGAAGACCAAAACCAAATGTACATAATCACATTCTTCTATTGCATACCAATAAATTGATAAATAAAATTTTCATCCATATAAAGAGGTATAAAAAATGTTTACTTTTAGACTGCATAAAACTCAAAAGCCTACACATTAATGATGCTCATCTGGTAGAGTAAAAACTGTTTAATGTACTGTATATTTAGTAATTCAACATTAAAACTATCATGTCAGTGAAGCCAACCTCTTTCCTGTGTACTATCTTTCTTAGTCACTTATGAATGACAAAATTTAAAAATCAACAATTGAATACATACAAACACCACCCGAGGAGCACACAGATTTGCTGCAGTCTGAAACAATTGAGCAAAGGAAAACCAATAGCATCGATGGTTACTTTTACATGCATAGGACCATGATGCAAACATGATACAATGCTGCGGTTTGTAGGCTTTCACCATTCTAAGTATTTATATAAAAGTAGTTGAATCTACGGTAGTAAGAACAAGGCTAACTAAAATGTCTCATGTGTATAAAAATATGAATCTGGTATACAACATGACCATTTTCCCATGATTATTTTGTGCAAACAGTTTCTCATGATTTGACTGCTCCAAATGCATCAAGCAGTAATGCATTATTGTGTTTCTGTTTCCTAAAAAATGTGTACAAATGCCAAAATTTCAACAAAAAAAAATTGACAGTTTATGGTACAGCCTACAAAATGGAAATGCGTTTGAAAATGAAGTTTAGGCTTATGACTTTAAGCATAAACAAGATTTTCATATCCACAGCACATTTTAGGCAGAAATGCATATCAAAACAAAAGCAACTAAGATCCAGGATAATGGCAACTATGACTGTGTCTGATGTTTATCTAGAACCAAGCAAGTCTGTGATCATAGAAATCTTCATTCAAAAGCCATTTTTGCATAAACACACAATTGTTTGAGGTAATCAAAAGCATTTCACGATTTCATCAGTTTGTCATGTATTGCAGCTTGAGCATGGAAAGAGATAACCCATTGATAATCAGGCTGCAGTAGTAAAGCAAATATATTGTGGCATGGACAACTTGCTTTATGGTAATCAGCTGCCATCACACAGGAAGTGATAAGAAAGTGGAATTCTTGCAAAGATTCCAATAATTAAAAGCTATCTACAGGATATTTTCAGCTCACACTTACTCTATCCATAGAAGTTGGACATTTGCAAACAAAGTGAAAGAAATGTCGGACAAAGTACCTGGAAAAGAACACGGGCTAGCTTGAATGGAATTTCAACTTGCTTTGGTGCACTGTACTCCCAATCCAAGATCTTCTCAACATCCTTACCGGTAGGTCTGATTGCGGACTCTGAGAAGAATTCTAATAGAGTAGGGGAGCCGATCTAGTAGAAACATTCCTGAAAAAGTCAAATCATTAGTGTTTTCAGATAACTCTGATTATAGAAACATATAAAAACATATAAAGATATACGGGGAAAAAACAATATCACATTCAGCAGATATATCAGCATCTATCGTCCCAAAAAAAGTCGCACACCCAGCATTATTGCAGATCAGAGACTCAAGAGCTCTGAACCGGCCCCACCAGTTCATCCACATTACAAAATAGGATCATTTCAAGATATAGATGAAGAGCTGCGCACCTAATAATTAGAACACATTTGTATATCAACTGTCCTGCACTGCAAAAGCCATGCATATGTTCCAAGAATCGAGACACTACCACTCTGATTGAACTGAATAAACAAAGCATGACACATGCCAGTTCGATTCGCTATTCAGAAGTAATTTCAGCGAGGAAAAGAACATCCCAACAAAAAAAACTTTGCTAGCTAATTTGTGCACCCTATCATGGATCACAGCCACTAAACAGAGTACAGACTAACTATGATATTTTGCTTATCATACAAGGTATGTCTGCGTCTAAAATTCAGTCAAAGTCACAGGCTAACTTTACATTTTAAATTAAGCAGACAAGTTAGTACTGAATTTTCAGGCATATTATGGTGCTACTAAATTTCATTCAGATCACAAAAGCACATAGTTGTAGAAATGGATGTTCAAGGTTCCTAATTGCACCCGCTCCTACAATTGATATGTCAACAACATAATGGACGGCAAGTAATATACTATACAATCACATAGATCAACAACATATCTACCTGAAGAAATCGGTTCAAAGCAATCAAAATGTACTCCGTGCATAGATCCGAATACAAATAGCAAACATCAGGGAAGATCTAATGCACTGAATAAATCAGTTTGGCAAAAAAAAAAATCAACGCACAAGCATATTCAAGGCCAAAGCTTCATTTTTTACAACAAATTAAAACCTGAATCCAAGACCGATGAGCAGTCCACATCTAAAATAGAATGAGGAATTCCTCAGATCTATAAGGTAGAGAATGAATCACACCAAAACAAAATCAATTACTTGCCGCAAGGAGAGAGGGAGGGAGGGGCATTTTGGATCAATTACTTGCCCGGGTAGAGGACGGACTCAATCAATAGAAAACATCTTTCCTGCCGCAAGAAAAAGAGAGAAACATTTGTCCTGCTACAAAAGCCTGCAAGAAAAGAGAGAGAAAAGCATTAGGGAATGGTGTTCTACCCAAGATGAAGGGAAGGATGGAGGAAAGGAAGGCTCAGGCCTAGCTTGGCTTGTAGTCACCGGCGACTCCTTGACGCAGATCCGGAGAAGGGAAGGACTGGCGGGTGCATGACGCAGCGAGCAGGGCGACGACGGCAAGCTGCGAGCAGGGGCGCCGGCCCGCCGCAGCAGCGACGAGAAGCGAGGGCGGAGAGGGAGTGCGTGAGGGAAGGGAAGGTGCCGAGTCAGTGGTGGGCCACTGCCCTCGACGTCTGCACGACGGAGCATGGGCAAGCGGAGCGGCGGAGGCAACGCGGGCGCTGGACACTTTGCTCCGGGCCGCCATGGAGGAGTGAGCTGGGAGCGGCGGCGTCGAGCGGCGGTGGCGGCGGCGCGGGGAGGGAAGGGAGGAGAGGGAGGAATGCTTTTGGGGTGCTAGGGTTTGGACTTTGGACTGCGGGTTGATTTTAAGAAAAAGGAGGGTTCTTTTTTGCAAAAGTTCCAGAGAGGAGCCGAGCTCCCGCCTCCCTGATGCGGATTCGCGGGCGCGGACGGAGCGACACGCGTCCCGTGAAATGCGGGGAGGGCAGCAAACGAGGGGATCTTTTAAGAACTTTGATTCTCTCTCCCGTCCGCTGCACCAGAGGCCGCTTGCTTCCCTGGTCGTTGGATTCGCTTTTAATGTCGGATGCACAGGCGAAAGGCATGTTGTGCCTTGCTGAAGCAAAGGCACTGAATCTACGTCCGTTTCGTACTCCGTATGGTGCCCTTCTTTGTACAGAATGATCCTTACGATCTGTGTGATATTGAAATATAGTGGCAGGAGGACCACAGTTGAATTCGGCCAGTGAACAGGTCCATCGGTCAGCCGCAGTTGGCCCAGATTTGGTCACATGAGTCAATGAATAGACTTTTTCTACGGCCAAAGCATGTTCTTCTCTCATGGACGCAGAAGTGCAGGGGTCTGTTTGGTACACGCCGCACCGCACCGTGCCGCCATTGCGGCCGCGCCGAAGTTGCGGCGAGCAAATCGTCCGCCAGACCTTAGGCGACTCGTGGCGTAAAAAATGAACTACGATGCTGTGGTCACGTGGTGGCACACCGCGACTGCGGCACCGAACCAAACACTTGCCGAACGTTAGGCAAATCAACTGTGGCGTGGCGTGGCAAGTTTTGGTAGTGAACCAAACAGAGCCCAGATCCGGTTTAGTCACTCCTTACTGGTCAAATAGGCATTTGCAGATAGCCTGATCTGATCAAAAGGCAAGTACTAGCACACACAACTGGTAAATGCCCTTGTGCATCAGAGGCAATCGAACCAATACGAGAGAGGCATGGACAGGATTACTGTTATATTAGGATGCGCTCAGCCTGGATGTGTGGTGCGAACAGGTAGTAGTTGGCTAGTGGCTCGCCTGAACTGAAATACTGAATGAAGCACAATAATGCTGGGACGCGGTCCGTTTTTGGCTGTCAGGTATGGCCGTCTGGCGAGTGGCGACCTGGTACATTTGGTTCAACTAGCTGCTGCATAGGAGTTATCGCCTCGATTCCTATCTCACCTGGCGACGACCCTACTGCTTATCAATGTTCCTTGTAGAATTTGACGCGGGTTCACGAGTTCAGTGGAAAGTGGAAGTAGCTAGCTGGCGTTGAAGAGCGGACAGGCACAGCTGTGTACGTGTCATACAGTAGCAGTTATCGTGCTGGAAAGATAGACATGGCATGCCCACTCCTACGCCGCTACATTCCGGCTGACGTTGAAGAGCGTAAAAGACCTTTATCGCCTTGCCGACGTCGGTCGTGCCAAGGGTGCACCTCCCACGGGTTCACGCATTCGAAGGTGGATGGGAATGGGAGTGTTGGGATGCCGTTGAAGACCATGCTACAGCAGAGAGGCACGGCTTTTCTGCCGTAGTCAAAATGATGTTTCCTTATGCTAAAAGAAATGTTTCCTGTAGCCGTCTTCGGGAGGTGGACACGGTACCATGCCTACGCGGCCACCGTTAAAGAACAAAGTCGATGCCAGATTGCCAGCCGTACCAGTCAGTAGTGTCATTGGCATTTGATAACGTGGTTACGAGGCTGGTGATGGATCGGAGCACCAGAATCCCTAGCCGCTGCCCACAGCATGAAGAACTTGGCCGCAGCATGGGATCCATGGTTCTAACAGCATTCCCTGGTTCTGGAAACGACAAATTGTTGTTCGTGACTGGAGAGAGAACAATTTACGCTGTCATGTTTGTGTATGCGGGATATGAATGAACGCCGGCACGACATGGAAATCAAATGTGCATTTCACAAGTTGGGCTGGCCAAGGTGGCCCGTGATTCGTGATAGGCCCACACAGCCCACCCCACGCACGTATCTTTGTTGCTTTGGGCCTGTTTCAGTCGGGCTGTCACTGTCTCACTGATGACTAATCCGTCCTTAAGCTTTGCCGCCACGTGCACGCACGGTACGTTGGGGGGAGAAACCGTGGCCGCTTTGAAGGCGCCGTGACCTTATAGGCTTGTATCCACCACCAAGCAGTGGCGTGTGAACGCCGTAACGGAGAGCAGAGATGACCAGCGATCGAAGGCATTTTCCTTGCTTTTATGGACCCTTGCACGGCCGGACTCGAACGGTCGGATCGGACCCCGTTAGTCCAACACCACCGTTGTACACTAGTACCCGCTAGGCGGAAAAACGACGGATCCGTCCAACGCTCCGGCCAGCGGCCCAGCGACGACTCGTTCCTTTCATCATCATCATCGTATCGTCTTGTATTGTTCCGGGTCCGTTCATCGCCTTGTACTGTTCCGATCACCATCATGGACACAAGGAAAAACGAGACGATCCGTAGCCACCTCCGACCGTAGACAGCGATTTATTAGCCGTTGCATCGTCTCTGTCATACTCGCACGATATATCGACGAACAGGGCATACAAACCTCGCAGTCGATCACTCGCGTACGTACTGATCGATGTACGCTACTACGCGCCGTGCGCCGAGCTGGACTGCACGCCAAGGGGGCAAGCGAGAGGAAACACGAGGTCGCATCGTGCGTCCCAACCCGGTTGATCGATGGCGATCGCGGCCAATAACTCCGGCCGCTGGCTGGCCGTGGATCGGATGAGATCGAAAATTCCATCACCACCGGCCGGACCCGAGTCGAAACGGCCTCGCCGTCACTCGCGTCAGGCTGTCCGCTAGCGACGCCCGCGCGTGGGGGAGCGCATCTGGTCGTGCGCTCCGGCCCTGGATCGCGTCCGCTAGCTGACCGATCGATCGTGCGCGCTGGCCGGTCTGGGTCCGCCATTGCGGTGCCGCGTCCGGTACTGTTCGTCCACCCTGGCCGGCCCACCACACTGGCTTTGAACCGTTTACATTACAAAGACGGATTTGGATGGGCAATCGGGGGCAGTCGAGGTCGTGGCTTATCCTCTATTATCCAGCACACATCGAAGGAAAGTAATGGTCGGCCGGCCACCCCACCCGGGATCGTGCCACGAACCCTCTCGGTTCCTCATCATCGATGCTCCGTTTTGACGCGCCAGCGGGCTTAAGCTTGCCGATTCAAAGATACCACGGACTCACCAACTGATGCATTGCTTATTTGCTGTATTCGCTTGATTGAAACACCATCCTTTCCCGAAGCTAATCTAGCCATCTGGGCAGGGCGTCACAGCGACGGTGACTGCCACCCTACCGATGGACACACCCTAGCTCGGAGAAGGGAGTGCTACTGACCAATACTGTCGCTGCTACTACTACTTATACTCCCTCTGTCCCTATTTAAACGTCGTTTTAGATTTTTGTGCCGTAAGTTTGACTGAATTGGTAGAAAACACAGACAACATTTAGATCTCCAAATAAAATTTTATAAAAAACTAGTTTTGAATATCTATTTAATGATCTAAAATATGTATCACAAATATTAATATATCTCTTAAAATATTTATTTAAAGTTATTTCTCGGGAAGTGAGAAAGACAGTTATTTAGGGACGGAGGGAGTACATCATTTTGAGTCCCCTGGAATGATCTGATCGCGACCAAACAAGCCAAGGTGCGCTGCGCCACGATGGATCTAGATCGGACCTTAGGCCAGTCTCAGTGGGGGTTTCATGGACACAATCACCTAGACGGCTAGACTAGAAACTAGGTAACTGTGCCACAAGGGTTTCATGGTGATGAAACTCCCTCACAGGAAGAAAATTAGATAGGGACTGTCCTCAAACAGCTCTACGTGAGGGCCCTCTGTAGATTTCTGCCGCGTGGCCACGGAAACAGATTGACGCTCCACCGTCCTATACTCGATCCTGTATCGCTCAACTCGGCTCTCTGTTCAGGCTCGGCCCCCCTGGCTCGATCCTCTGCATCGCTCGGCAAAACTCCGGAGCCGCTCGCTCCTAGTCTAAACGGAGTCACGGACGCGATGTCATACCTCGTCGCCGCCGCCGTCATACCCTCGTATGCTGTATTGCCTCCCTCAATTCCTTGTTCGGGAACTCTCGAGCTGCTGGTGGGAGATCCCTGAAGGCTAGTAAATTCTTGGTGTCCATCGTTTCGTTGAAGAAGCGATCGAACTCTTCGCGAGCAAGGCTGACGTCCGTGTTGGCACCATGACCCCTTCCGAGGAACCCTAGCCGTTTCATGGCAAGAATTTCCCCTGAGGAGCTCTTGGAAGGTCTCACCGCGCGACAGCTGACCGATCGAGCGTCTCAGCGGGCTTAAGCTTGCCGATTCAAAGATACCACGGACTGACGAACTGATGCATTCGCTTGATTGAAACACCATCCTTTCTAGCCGTCTGGACAGGGCGTCACAGCGACGGCGACTGCCACCCGACTGATGGACGCACACTAGCTCGGACACGGGGAGCGTTCCTGTTCAATACTACTACTACTATACATAATATGACTCCCCCGGAATAATCTGATCGCGACCAAACAAGCCAAGGTGCGCTGTGCCATGATGGACCCGGACCTTAGTGACGACTGACGAACATGTGATCGGCCGGCCTGCCAAAGTATATATCGAGCCCTGCTTTTCACGGCACCGGCAATTATAATCGGCAATGCGTCTGGTCTTCAGTCCTCTTCTGATGGATGGAGCTTGTCTAGCGTTGGTCATGTGAATGTGTGATCCTGATGCTTTGTCTGTACGCTTGGATCACTCATCGCCCATCTCAACAAATTAAGATCTGACTGCACGGGTGCCGCAACCGCAACTACTACACATATGTGCAGTACATGTGTCTCACAAAGATTATATCCGAATGATGCTCCTGATTTCTTTTACGCGCTCGATCTTGCAGAGATTCTAATGGATAACATAGAGACTGGAAAGTACAAGCAGAAATAAAAACAATGAAAGTACAGGCAGAAACAAAACAAGTGCATAGGCCGCGCCATGCCAACAACTACATCCATGGAATGCATTCACATTCACTTGCAACTTGCATTAATCTTACCGCTAAACATAGCGGTCGAACATGAATGGCTATACACAGTACCACAAAGACGTGTACTTACTGACACATAGTAGATCGCTTATCTTTTTCAGTCCGCGCTCGATCCATCACGGGCGCATGCTTTGTCTGTCGCCTCGGAGGCAGATGGAGCTAATCCTACGCGACAAAAGCAACTCACAACCGCCTAGATGTTCACGCATCCCCTCCACATGCTGTGTAGGTGCATGTTAGGTCAGCATTTTCGCAACCAGCAAAGGTGCTCATCACCCTCGTCGTCACCTTCCCTTCGCAGGGAGCGTACCCCTCGCCGTCACCTATGGCAGCAGACACGCGTGTGTGACATTGTCACCAACGGTCGGTCGATCAGCTACCATGCGTGATGCGTTGCATCTGTGCAAGCTCAGCATTCACATCCAGTGAGGTGTTATGCATTTCCCGGTTCCTCGTGTGATCCCATGCATGGTCAGCGGCGGGGAAACCTCGTCCTGGTCCTCCACGGAGGCCCTGCTCTGTCTGCAGATCACCCGATCGGCATCAGTTGCAATGAACTTGAGCAAGGTGGTCAGTGGAACAATCTTCACGCTCCATTTCCATTGGTGGAATCAGACTCAGTCCCCTCCGTGAATCCATCCTACTTATTGGCTGCCGCTGTTTACGCTTTTATGATCCCTTTTTGAAGCAATGCGATGGACACCACCTACGGTCCATCGATCAATCAATCAGGAGAGGAGGACGTGGAGCGAGGCGTTCTTGGTGGCCGCGCACACGGGGCACGCTTCAACGGCCGCCTCACAGCCGGCGCAGAGGCACAGGTGCCGGCACGGCAGCAGCAGCACCCACGCGTCCGCCGCGCCGCACGACCTGCACGCCCTCGCCCGGCGGCGGCACGCCTCGTCTTCCAGTTCCCGCTCGAAGCAGCACGATCGCGCGTCCTCGGCGTCGCCCTCGGCGCACGGCGACCGCGTGGCGAGTCCGTCGAGCGTGGCGCGGAGGCCCGCCGCGACGTCCTCGTGGCCCTTGGCGACGCCTTCCCACGCCTGCCCCTCGGCCACCGCCTCCCGGAGCCTCTGCTCGAGCTCCGCATTCCGCGCCAGCGCGCGCTCCAGGTCCACCTCCGTTGCCCGCAGCCGCCGCGTCCCCGCGCGTTCCACCGCCGACACCACGGCGCGCGCGTGCCGGCGACGCGCTTCCTGTAGCCCCGCCCGCAGCCTCTCGGTCTTCACCCACAAACCAACCACAACGACGGAAACAGAATTCGTATCACTTGGGAGAAGAGCGGACAGAGTACCAGACCAAAAGAGAAATGGAACAGAACTAGGCCAAGGAATCGGTCGACGCACCTCGATGCGGACGAGCGCGTCGATCTCGACGCCGGTGCTGGTGCGGTAGAGACGGGGGAGGACGAACTGCGACACCGGCGCGGCGACGGCCGGGCAGCCGCTTGTGGACGGCGCGCCAGAGCAGAGCGCCCTGCTCGTCTGCATCTGCACGTCCCCCGCGGGCGAAAACGCCTGCGGCACCGGCACGGGCGGTGGCAGCAGAGCGTGTTGGCCTCCCACTCCCAGGTCCATGATCAGGCTCGCTCCGGCTTCCACCCGCGCGCGCTTCCTTTGCCCGAACACCGTGGACACCGGCGCGCTCGTCGAGGCGTCCAGCGCTGGCCTGTGGAACAAAGAACGCACACGGAGGCGATGAGTCGAAATGGAGACGACGATCGACGTCGTGGTGGTTGCAGCGACGACGGATAAATAGGAGGATATCGAGGAGCGCATGGCATGAGATCGGGAGGCGAACCTGTTGGTGGCGCCGCGGTGGTCATGGGGGAAGGGGAAGGCGTGGGCGAGGTACTGCGCGTGCACGGCCATGGGAGAAGGCCTAGACGACGAGGACGACGGGCGCCGCACGAGCACGAGGATCGTGGGGTGGCGGCAAGGATGGCGTTGGGTGGTGTCGTACTGTACTAACTAGACGTGGGAGAGTGTGGATCGATCATGCAAGCGTGGTGGTGGACTGGTGGTGGTGGTGGCTGGTGCGACGACGAGCAGGGCGCAAGGCTATATACGGCAGGGTGATGGATTTAGCGGTGAGTCGATGAGGATACACGTCCGCGTGGGCCGTGGGCGTGGGGTAGCGACAAGAGCTGGTTCAGTTTGACGGGGCGGCCGGGAGCATCGGCGACGGCGAGAGGGTCCAGGGAGAGAGTGTGTGTGGACAAACAAACAGGCGAGGGATAGCAGGTGGTGGCTGATCGATCGCGCTTGGCCGCATCGCCTTTGGTTTGCTATTATGGGCCTCTTTTTTCTCGATCGCCCCCTGTGCTGTGCTTTAATAATTGGATCGGATTGCCATATCCGCAGGGGCTTTGCTCCAGCTTTCTGACGCAGCAATGGTGTGAGGAGGTGGAAGGGTACTTCGTGGTCGCGCTCCATGCATTGCGTTCAAGAAAAAGCATGGACTCGACCGGTCATTTGAGCGGTCAATTGCCGGCATGTGATGCGAACGGGGACGCAATTTACTGCACGTCGATCGAGCGACGAGCATCCTCGGCCAGGGCCAGGAGCAATGCACCGCTCGAGCAACGGCACAGAAGACACGTACAGTACGTACGACACAGAGGCACCCCACCTAGGCCGGCAGGGCGTAGCCAACCGATGCTCTGCATGGGGCGCATTAACTATTCGTGATCTCAATAATAATCTGGGTCGATGGTATGCCTGAGTACCTGACGTGATGCCTGGCCGGCCCGGCAGAACTGGATCTCGTCGTCTTCAATTTTTCTCCGTCTTGTTGAAACCTTCAACGGTCTAAAATCGATGAGTACAAATTTATCCAGTGTGGAATGACCCAGAGCTGTTCAGTCTCAGTTTAGTTGTCCACGTCACCATCTCGTCCTCATGTGGGCATGTGGCAGCGTACGTGCCCTTCGTCTTGCTCGTCCTCATCCTGCTCTTCCCGCTTTCATCACTCTTTAAAGGATGCCACGGTTGAATGGATATGTTATCGCCCATGCACTACTCTATCGGTCCCTCAGAATATGTATAATGTATTCGTAACATTTAAATTTGTCAAAAAGGCTGTGTGTATACTTTGATATAGGAACCGCTCCATTTAAATCACGCACAATGACACAGCTACTCCATCTAGGCTACTAATTGTGCATGTGTGCTTGTTTCCGTGACCAACTGTAGTATGCTATGTTCATTGGAGCAGAGACCCAACGATTTACTCAGGTTTCGATGGTGGCTAAATCACAAATCGTACTCATGCATCTGGCTTTCCAACGTGTTCTATCACACACTAATCTAGCATCGGCGGAGACTTTTTTTTTTTTCTTTCTAGGTCGCTAAGAGCATCTCATCTCCAACAACCTCACAATATATATATTTCCCAATAACATACTATTAGGATGTCTCAATACTACTTTCAAGGATTATTGAGAGATATGATTTTGCAGTCTTCCAATAATTTCCTATTAGCAACTATCATATTGAGAGAGGTTAAACTATACTTATATGCTCCCGGCTTTGCCACTACTAGTTGGGACGGGAAATGGTGATCCCTATCAATTATCAAGGGACACCATCGACTCTTTTTACCTAAATATTCTTCTTTTCAAAAACACATGTCACAGTTTTAGGAATGAACTGAACAGTGTCGGTGGTTCCGACCCTAGCTAGGGCTCCAATTCACACCAGATCTCGTCGATCAACACCAAATTCACGGTTGATTAGTGTCCTTCAACTATTTCCCTAGAGTCAAGATGGATAATCAACAATCTTCTTGCGTCGGTTGCAGATTTTCTGTCGACGGTCGTAACTTCCTCCGTTTTCAGCCCGGCCTGAGAAATTACGGTCGTAACTTCCTCCGTTTTCAGCCCGGCCTGAGAAATTAATAGATGGATAAGCCAAGGTTGGCAGCAACACCAACACAAATTTGACCGGACCCTGATCTGCACCGTGCGGCGTGCGGTCCGTTGCATATGATCCGTCACGCTACAAGATAGTCCCAGTAGCGTGGCACGTCGCGTGCGCTATTTGAGCGGTGCCCAAACTGTCCTCTCCTCAACAAAAAGTGTCATTTTTTTTTTGCGGGCAACAGTAGCTGCTTCTGTGCGCATGCTTGTGTCTGTGTGCACAGAAGTTACATATACATCAGTACATGCATGCGTATCATCGTAGTGTACGCATGCTAGTTACTACGTATAGCTGTGTGTATATGTCGATCGTACGTCATTGATGATATACCGAGGGACATGAGCGGGGGGGGGGGGGGGGGCTCGTGTAGTCGCGTTGATTCACACAGCGCCAGATGGAGAAAGTCATGACTGGCATGGTAACAAGGGACCTGGATTCAGTGCCGTCGCTCCTTAAAGGCACGCCGAACCTTTCCCTATCCCATCCACCGTTAATTAGTCATCCAACGGACAGCAGAGTGTACAGGCTAAAATCCAAACCCATCGTATTTTCACCAAGGATAGGAGGAGGGCGATGGGCGGGATGCCTGGAGCTTTCGAGAATGAAGGAGTAGGAGACGAGACAGGAGAGGGAGGTCTCGCGCCGCGAAGGAGAGGGATGAGCCGAGCGCGAGCCTGCACCTGGCTGTGGCCAGCCGTCGAGATCTCCGCTGCCAGGTCCGCTAGACTGTTGCGCGACAGGTCGAGCGACCGCAGCGACGGCGGGAACGGGAACCTGCCGGCCGCCGCCGCCGATCACGTTCCACGACAGATTCCATCACCAATTTATCTGCACACAATGTCCGTGGATGAATCTGAGACGCCGACTGTCGGCGGGTGACACACGGGTTGCCTCACGCCGGCGAGTGTCGATCACAGAACACGCACGTCTTGGTGGAGAATGGTTCAAGAGACGAGACAAAGAGTTTATACTGGTTTAGGAGTGATCCCTACGTCCAGTGAAACAGGCTTTCGAATGTATTGCTCTCTTGGCGGCGGATTACAACGAAGGCCGGTTCAAGCCTTGTGTGTGTGGAATGCGTGTAGGGGACTAAATGCTCTAGAGATCGAGAGTCCAGAAATTGGAATCCCCCTCGCAGGAGGACGCCCTCCTCTTTTATAGCTCAAGAGAAGGGCAACTGTACAACGGCGTTTTACCTATCTACCCTCGAGAGCCCGACGCCCCCGATGGTTACTCGCTGTCGGCCTAGTGCGTCTTGGCGACCCCTTCCTTGGCCGCCACGTGTCCTTGGCCTTCCCTCCGGCAGCTTCACGGTAGCTTCCTTCTTGGCCGCTAGCGCAGCGGAGCGCATGCAGCTATCTTTTCCCAAACGCAGGGATGCAGATTAGCTTTTTCAGTTGCCAGGCGGGTATGTGATGTCGGGTGTCGGTCGGGAGAAGGCGTAGACCGCACGCCTTCTCCTTCACAGGCAAGATTTGACTTCGGGAGGGTCCTCGGGACTCCCCTTTTCCGCTGGTCGTGCTCGTCGATGAAAGGGACTCCTCGCCGGGGTTTACCCCTCTGACCCAAAGGGTCAGGGGTCGGACGAGACGGAGATGTGCATCCTCCGGGCCCTCTGAGGGTCGGGCGGGACGGAGTTCACCGATCGGCCGAGCCTAGTGCCGTTTCCTACCATTGTTAGGGACTTTCCTCGCTCATGCGCCATTAGCGGGCGTCCTGACAGTGGGCCTCCTAATTCATGACCCCCACAGCAAGTTCAAGGGCTTCCCTCCAGCTCTGTCATCTTGCATCAGGAAGGGATCCACGCGCTCGTGCTTGATAGGAAGGGATTCGGAAGGGGATGGAGATGACGTGGCGCTGCAACGACTGCAAGCTCGGCCTCTGTTTCCCCCAACGAGACCAAGGTTGAAGATGAGCCCTGACATGGATGACCCATGCGTCAGTGTCCCGTGCTTTTACATGGAAAGAATAGGAGACGTCGGATGGAGAATAGATGGTGGATATGAAGTCAAAAGGTACATTGTGCCTCTAAGAAGCAGAGGCACTGAATCTCTGTCCGGTAACAAGGGCCAGGTGATACAGGCGACCCTTCCATATTTCAGGGAGCTTTATTTTTTCAACACATGTGCATGCAGCACCCCACTAGAAATCTAGAATGCCGATGTCTATAAGGGTATACATATCCATATGGGCCGCTCAGTATGACATATCTCGAGCATGATGCGGCACGACACGGAGAGATACGACGGCCCTTCGTGCCGCCTCTTAGCCATGCTTGGGCGAGCTCGTGCCTCAACCGGGGGAACAACAAATGAGGCATCGGCGGGTCAGCCTATTGTGCCTCCCCGGGCCGACGGCCCATGCTTCGCCAACACACTGTCCCGAGGCCGCAACACAGGCCCGACACTATAGACGGGCCTAGCTCACATGGGCGTGAAAGTAATCGTGCTAGGTCAAAAGCTCATGCTCTAGGCCGGTCCATGGGCCTCGGGTCATATGGGCAATTATATATCTGGGTGCACTAATCATGCATGATCCCGTCTTTCTCTGGGACCACGTGGCAGACGTGCGCGTGTTCGTAGGTGTTGTACGTGCAGCCCGTACATATACACATGCGTGGTCAACCTGCGGGCCATATCTCGCCAGACCCTCTCACCTGGAATTACATGTACACGTACGTAAGTACGTAACCTTCCCCGTCCATCCATTTCAACCGGTACGGTGATCGGAAAAATGTACACGGAGGATAATATGAATGACCCCAGCTAAACCAAGGGGTCCCCTAAAAGGAAAAGGCTAAACGGAATGCTATCTCCGTATACGAACTCCAGCCGTGGCCTACCATGCACATGCTAGCACACGGCACGGTACACGCCCCGGCCGGGCATGGGCATCGCATCGCCAGTCCAAGTAAAGCTGTGACGACGCTGTGTCGCGATGGCACGCTCGTGCTAGCACAGTGCGCGCGCGCGGCGTCAACGCGTACGCCCACACATGATCGCGAGCCGCCGAGCCCGTGAATAGAGGCACACGTCGCGGCTCAAACTGTCTCCTTTCAGTTTATATGGCCGCCGGCGATCGATTAGCAGGCCCTTCGCCGCCTCTACCGTACGTGTCCATGTGTGGCCAGGGATCAATCATCCTTTCGTTCCTTCCAGTCAGCTGGTGGCTGCTGACGCCCGGCGGGCAGAGTGCCGCGGTGTGGTAATGCCGGCCCGACCTGTAAATAACCCAAATTTGTTAAGCATTACATGGATCATACATAAACATCATCTCCGGTATTATTGTATGTTTGGGATTTAATCTGAATTAATTTTGAAATAAAAACATGATTTTAGCACACAGTTTGTGAAGCAACTTAATTGTTCACCATAAGATATATGGTGGGAGATGACTCTATGAAATAGCACTTTTTAAAGCATGAATGATCATGATTCTTAGAATTTTTGTAAATCATCTTGAGGGCAAAGAGTTTACATGAAAACCAAAATATGTCATCATTTCGGGAGGATTTTTCATTTCACTGCTATAGCTATTATTCCAGTTTTCGGCAAAATGGACTGCACTTGATTTATAGCATCTACTTAAAGTTCATGATTTAAAAGTTCAATGATCCACCACAATATGCTATTAGGATGAGATTGTTGGATACTGCAAAAATATTTCTCCCAATAATCCATGAGAGTGGTATTGTAACATCACAATAGCAACTCATTAGAAAATATATTTTGGAAGATTGCTGGTGATGCTCTTAGACAAACGACGAGTTTAGATTGGGGGAAAAATACTGTAGATTTAGAAAAACGGTAGCTAATTCTTGAGAAACATGTTCTGTAAATGAGAGTAATAGTATGAATAGAAAAAAGTATAGATAAATTTATTATTTTTTAACTAAACTCGCCCGGCCGGAAAGCGCAAGCTGCCGAATGCTGATCGATGGGTCGCGCGAGAGTGACCAGGGAAAGAAAGAAAGAAAGATGCGAGTATATATGGTGCTAAGTGCAGACGAGATGAGAGTGACCAGGGAAACGATATCATTCACGTCGTTCCATCTGAACTAACTTCTGGATTTTTGCAGCTGCGACGTCATGGCCGGCAGCTTTGTGGTTGCATGCATGTCAGCAATAAACGTTGTGTGTGGGTGTTAGTTACAATCACGTAGTAGTACAACAATGTTTCTTGTCAGATCGATGACTGTTGCAAAGCGGTTCCAATAAACCGGCAGGATGGACCACGTCACTAGCTTGATAGCAAAGCACACCTAAGCTAGGTGGCGTTCGACCGATGACCGACCATTAACTATGGTGCGCTTGCATTTCACATGCGAGATAGGGATATATCATGCCAGACGACGGAAAGCACAACGGCATAGACGACTGCGCGCGCCTGCATCGCACGGCACGCGCGCGCTTGGGTAGGACAGTGACCGATCGAGACGCAGGCCACTCGGAGCAAAAGCGCACGCGGGAGGAATAGAACGACGTGCGCGCGCGCGCGTGCGGTAGTTCGTGCCGACCATGCACTGTGGTGGATGCACGGCGTGCATCGGTGCATGATACCTACTGACGTACTGTACCGAGTAGATAGCTAGACAGCTAGTATATATATCGTGGCACTAGTTCAGGCGTCGCAGCCTCCTCTTTTCCTGCTTCTACGCGCGTCGGTTCTACTTTTACCTTCGTCTCTTTGGTTTTTTTTTTCTTTCCAGCTGCAGCGGGCCAGCGCCTGCGCCTGCATGCCTTCGTATGCGTACATGAGCAAGCCGATAAAAGCGAAAAGGAAAAGCTTATACTACTGTATAGTGTACTCCTAGTAGATTGTAGGATCCAACTTAACTGGTACTACTACTGTACTAGATATGCTGGGTCCTGCCGGCCGCCTGACGGGACATCGAGCGATGCAGGTTACGAGTCCGTACTAGGTAGCAATGGGCAATGGCCAATGGTAGTACAGTACTCGTACGTGTCTACATGAACCCATCAGTGCAGGTACTGATGCTGTGATGCACACGCCCACGGAGATGATCTGTACGTGTGCATGCATGCAGAGAAAGAGAGCGCAGGGCAATAGTAGAAGTATCAGATACTACTAGGATGGCTGGATGCGACGACGAAAGCATCCACATGACAGGCCGTCCTACTCCCTCTCCCTGAGACCCGTTGCAGCATCGTTGCTGGCCTGCTGCCAAGAAGCAGGGCCATACGAGTTCGCATATACGGCCGGTTTTTTTCTTGAAGAAGAGAGTATGTACGGCCAGGTGGCTGCACCAAATTAAAGGTGTGTTTAGATTGGGGAAAGATTCCCCGAAAATACACTGTTCACCAAAAAAACACTGTAGATGAATAGTGATATGTGAGTAGAAGAGGTGGGATGAATAGGGAAAAGTTAGATGAATAGTGGATTTTTGGGGAATATTTGGGAAACTAAACGGGGCCTAAAGACGAGCAGTGTCGTCGATGTGGGGTCGGTCCATGACTCCATGAGGGACGGTGAAAAGGTTGGGCAAGAACAACTCGTACGCATTATGTATTGCCTTAATTTCTTCTTGACAAAGGACCCTTTGCATGGTGGAGACTAATATATACTAGCTCGTACATATATACCCCAAATAATAAACCAAGAAAACTTGCTCTTTTCACGGTTTTTTTTTAATAAAACCTTTCACGGGTTCGGTGCGGTTCCGTTGCGTTGCATCAGCACGGGCGCAGGTGTACGAGGAGCCATAAGTACACTACACACCCAACACTATCAATCCACCACCGCCGGGCAGGCCCCCAGAGGCACAAGCACACACAGGTCGGTCGTCGGAGAGCGCGCGCGCGTGTTCTGGCCTCTGTAGACTGTAGGGAACTGGCCAACTGCGCGCGGCAGCAGCAGCATCTATCTAGCTCGTGCATCAGCGTCATCAGTTGGTACTTGGTAGACCCCGAGCAGCGCGCGCGCACACGAGAGAGAGCAGAGAGCAGAGCAAGGCGTGACATGTAAAGGTGTAAAGCAAACACGTACAGTCGATTGTGACCAGCCCTGGCTCTTGGGCTGGCATGCATATGTATGCACGCGCTGGCGCTGCGTTCCCATCCCATGTTGCTGATCACCAGCCCGATAGTGCTGCGCGTGGACCGTGGACGGGGATCCTTTCCTGCTGCCACAGGCACGACACGAGTACAGTCGAGTACAGTGTGCATAATGTCACGCGTGCTTGGGTCCAGCGACCCCATAGTCTCCATGAGTCAAGGCGCTCCAGCACGGCTGTTGCCTGTTGTCCTGTTGGATGGTGGATGCAAAACATTTTTAGAGTTTCAGAAAATTATTACTATAGTTTTGTAAAATATTTTGGTTTTAGAGTTCCATAAGTATCCATTATATTATTACTTGAAGAAAAAAAAAGAAGCCACCACTTTCGCCGATAGGGCCAAGAAATTCCCACATTAATCAGAAAAAAGAGAAGGATTTCGACCGTTGGATTTAATGAAGATCTAACGGTCTAGAGTAGACTTATGAGTCCATGTCTCAATACAACTCTTAAATATCCAAATACAGAATTAATAAAAAAGAATATAACAATGCATCAAAGAGTCCATGTTAGATACGACTAATCAATATGTCATATAGACTAATAGGAAAAAAATAATATATAAATGAAGATGCCTAAACAACACCACACTAAAAAAAAAACTTGGACCGTTAGATCTTAAAATGACCTAAATAGTCGAGATAACATGAGAAGATCGTATCAAATGAAATTCTTCATAACTAAATTCAGAATTAGAAAACAATAAAAATAGGAGACAATATAACTAAATTCGGAAGGCTCAATGTCCAATACTACTACTAATAAAGCCAAACTTTAAATTTAAAAAACAATCTAGACTGTAGGATTCTATGAATATACAATGGTCTATATTAATTGAATAATATTATATTAGTGTTAAAAGAAATCATTATCATAGATGACAATATTAACAATATTACCACGGACATAAGTAGTATGTGTTTTAAGATAGAATTCTAACACATAACTTTCCCAAATATATGCCAATATATTTTGAGAGAACTATGCTTCGATTCACATTATGAAAATTTTGTCGTTGATATTCTCCATCCTCACAATCGCATATCAACTTCTCCCCTCCAACGCCACATCGGTCTTCCGTGTGACTGTTCCGTGGCCTACATCACTACATCAGCATGAACCAAGGTCGCCACCCATCGTCGATCAATCTTTCCCTATGTCGTCTACTACGAGGTCCTCGAAGTCCAAAACAAGATCAAGTTATTATCCATGTGCGATGAAGGGTTGTGATATTACTGTCCTGATCGTGAGCATACATATTATCATTTTAGAGCATGACCCGTCATTGCAAAACCACATCTGTTGTGCTCTATGGTCACCGTAGATCTAACTCGCATATATAGTCCTCAGCTAACTTTGCATGTGGGTCAATAACCATGTATAGCACTTGGGACATGGAGGTTGGAGTTAAACCATGCTGAGTGCTCGCACCGCATAGACATAGGTGTGTATGGAAATTATATAGGCAATAAAATCAAAACCAAATTGTAACACTATGGAGAAATAAAATAGCTTAATAAAGAAAAAAAGGCATCATGTATACAACTTAGATAAAGACATCGCACACGTGACTTTGAAATTAGCATGTTTGATGTAGGAAAAAGTGTTTATCCTAGAGATCCAATCAGAGCTAAAAATAAAATACACCATGCAAGTATTGGATTACAACCAGTATTATCTCAGAGGAAAAAAAGGAAACGTCACATTTGCCTAGAGAGCCAAGAAATTCTCATGTTAATTGGAAAAAAGAAGAATTTGGACCGTTGAATTTTATGAAGATCTAACAGTACGAGCAAGCCAAAGAGTTCATGTTCAATATGATTATCAATAGACTATGCTAAAAAGTCCATATGCAATATGACTAATAAACATACCATATTTATTGGAAAAAAGAGTCGTGATCCGATATGAATAATAAATATATCTTCTTAACAATATAAAATCCATACAAATATAACTAATTATTATTATTATTGAGAACTACCTAAGTAATTATTCACAATAAAAACGTCTCATGCAAGAATAGTAGAAATAAAATTATATATAATTATTTTTTTTAAAATCAACAAGTGTAAGCATTATATAGGTTCCAAAGAAAATATAATTAACTAAATAAATTTCATCCTTTATCTATTTAAAATTTGAAAAAATGTGAAGATTGTACACCGTTTAGATTGTTATAAGATGGTCTAAATAGCTTAATAGAAGCCCCAGATAGCTTTTAGATATAATAAAATAAAATACGACTATGTAACCAACTTTAATATCGATTTATATTGGAAAGGTCTACTTAAACCAACCCTCCCCCAACTATGAGGGCTGGAACGCATCACTCCCAACCTATTAAACTAGCTCTTTTACCCCATGAACTTTCCAAAACCAGGCAAATCACCCCCTCAAGCGGTTTTAGACAACGATTTTGCTTTTTTTTCTTTTTTCTTTTTTGTTGGCCTCCAAATAAGTAGATATACACAGTGAACATATAATATGATATGATTTTGAACATTTTTTTGTTGTAGCTTTAGATCTATACATTTTTGTAATTAATTAATTAATAGTTGTGATTTTTCTATCATTTATTATGATTTTCAAAGGTTTCAAGAAAAAACAAAAAAGAAAAAAAAGGCAAAACCACCGTTACTGTAGCAAACCATCGTCTAAAACCACTTGAGGGGGCCATTTGTCCGGTTTTGAAAAGTTCAGGGGGGTAAAAGAGTCAGTTTCATAGGTTGGGGGTGATGTGTTCCATATACGGGGTTAAGTAGATTTTTTCCTTTTATTTCCTTCCGAATGTGACATAATTACATGTACGTGTACCAAGCCGAATGGGAATTATGACATCATGATCATCTATGGTCTGACATACAATGTGTTAGTTTCAGCTATTTCTGGCTAGCCTACAAGTGAGCGTACTCTTGCCGATAGCTGCGGTAGCAGCCAGATTGCCAAAATAAACGCAGCCGAATAGATCTGAAGTTGATAACACTTTTTGTGTTGGTTCGAACTAAAATGACATACAGGTCCACACAACGTTAAGGGATTGTCAAGCACCCAGAAATAGACAAACAAATATAATAATATTGCCTGGATGCTCCACAATTATTCATGTTATTTTAAATATTAGCATAAAACTAGCTACACGTGCTATTTGCACAGGCCATCTGCCTAGTTTGGATGAATTGGATGAAAGAATTTTTGTATTGTTTTGAAAACGACTGTATAACTAAAATTGTAGTCTTTTTGAAGTTTTAGAAACTTCATTCGATACTTTTTTTTTATAAACCACGGTTTTACATATCTATAAATTTATAAGTTTTAAAACCATAGTTTCCTGATACCACGGTTTTTAATACTACAACACCCAAATCCGCTCATGCGTCACGGCAGCTCATTGGTCCCGCGATCGCGCGTACCGTGTCGACTCGGCCACCCACCAAGCGCGATTCACGATCCCGTTCCACAAGAAAACCACCATCCAATAAGATCAATACATGACACAATATGGCAGCAGCTGGCTGGCCGCCTTCGACTAGTACCTCCCTCGACAAAAGGATGCAATTCTAGGATTCACACCGATAGATATTCTAATATACTATTCCTCATGAGTTATATGGCCATACGTGGGACCCCACGTAATATTTAGGCAAGACTTGCGTATTCTTAAGGTGGTGGGCCCACGTGGTACCCTGTGTATTGTTTAGGAGGGACCCACGACCATATTATTTAGGTGAGACCCACATAGGACCCAATACTATTTAGATGGGACCCATGTCGACATTGTTTACATTGGTGAACCTCACTTACTATTTAGGTGGGACTCATGTATCGTTTAGTTGGGACACCGTGAACCTTGTATCTATATTTTAATTTTCATACATATACTATAAGGGTATATGTTTCATTTTACATTTTTTATTGATTTATGTGAATAAATCTACTATTTGCCTTTTTTACGGAGGAAGTATCTAATATCGTGCTGTAGGGCCGGCTCTAGCCCCGTGCAACAGAGACAACGGCGGGGGCCCACGGATGAATGGGGCCCAACAATTCCTATATATGTTTTGAATAAATATATCTTTATTCTGGATTTAGATGGTGAAAAAAACATACTCCAGTAGGCCTTAGGCCCTCTACAAACAATCCATTACACCCCATTATGCATCAAAGAGTGAATACTCGTAGGTACGACCAAGGCAGAACGGCGTCCAAGTGAGCGATACTCGTATGCTACAATACAACCAAGTAGGCTAGACATGAGAGTAGGAACGCAGCACGTTCTAGGTAATCGTTGAATCCTCACTCTGTGCCCGCAGTTGGACCTTGTCTTCTACATGGTGCGTGTCCTCGTTGCTTGTTTGAATTCATCAAATAACCGTTGGTCAGTTTATTTGTCATGTTATTATGTTACATCTTTAGTTCTTACGACTTCATTTAGCATATTAAATCTTCACTTGCTTCTTTTCCGCTTTCATTTACGTCTTAGATAATTGATTATTCATTAATCATTAGTTTTAGATGTTGCCAAAAAATCACTCGTCACGTTCTTAGAAATGAAAAATATAGCATTCTTCTTCAAAAATTAAATATATATCATCATTAGTACTATTATCTTGTTTATTATATTATAAAAATATTCTAAAGGGGGCAATAATATTTGATTCGCTCAAGGGCCCTAGCCGGCTCTGTCACGCTGTCCCGGTACGTACGCGCAAGTGGGTCTTGTACGGGGATGGTGGCGATACTGATGTCGTTTGGGGTTGTAGTTTTGCCGAGCAGTACTAGCTCCGTGCGCATGTACACAATCCGTCGCATGCCTCTCGTCACTCATCAGGGCCGAGAACGTACGCGTACGCAGTAGCTGCTAGCTACACGTCCGTTTCGTAGGTTGTACGTGTACGTACGGGTTGGATAAATGGACGGGGCCAGCAGAGTACCCCGGCAGTATGTGATTTCTGACGACGCAGGGCTGGATGGTAGCCAGCAGGTACTATACCAGTATAGTAATCCACATCTTGCCCTCGTGAAAAACCAACATGCTGCGCAAACGTTCAAGCGATTAGTCATTAGCCGAAAATCACAAATCATATATGATATGAAATTAAGGCTTTACGCGTACAAACACGTCGGTGGTACTGATTTAATTTGGCCAATGCGTGTGCTACGTGTTCAATTTTACTGTGCCCCGGTACATACTTGCGTTGAAAATTTAGGATGATATCAGGTTTAGATGCACCAGTTTTGCATACCGACACAAACAACATGACCTCTTCAACCAAAATCCACTAATCTAGTCGATAGGACTCAATCATACTAGATTGACACCAGCAGAAACAAACTACACGAGAATAGAACGCGCAAATATCTCAAGCGGCCAACTGGTCGATCAGTCTCCACCCACAAATATTTAAGATAAACCCTGTGTTGCCTACTCATGCACGCAGACGGCGACGAGTGTTTGTTGGGCCGAAATGGTCGAGTGGACAAAAGGAAGAAGCCTCCTCCGTAATAAAAGGAAGAAAAAACAAACAAACAAAGGCAAGGTATCAATCCATCCAATCCACCACCCAACGCAGGCACTACCTTGGCTTGCTTGCCTTGAAAAAAGCGTCGTTTTTTCCCACTCTCCTCCGTCCGTGACAGTCTCACCTCGCCCAAAGTAAACAGCATTTGTCGCCTCTTGATCCAACACAAAGAGGCAAACTCCCCCCCACCCCACGCCCACGTTTCCTTTTCTTGCCGCGGTTGCCTCACAAAGTCACAATCCATCCATGGCTCTCCCTCCCGTATATAACCTCCGCTCGCCACCACCCAACCCAAGCCAACCAGCAAGTTTTCATGATCCCACGTCGTTGCGCGGCGTGGTACTCCCACTGCTACGGCACCGCCCAACGCCATACCCGCCTCCTCCTCCTCCTCCTTCCTCGCGCCGTCCAACCGTTCTAGGCCCCCCTCATGGCCGTGCACGCCCAGTACGCCTTCCCCCATGACCCCCGCGCCATCACCAGGTTCGTCTCCCTCTCCCCCATCCACTTCTCTCTGTCTCTCTTTCTCGCCGTCCTCCTATTTATTCTTACGTCCTCAACGAAACCACCACCACCGGCGGCGTCTCGTTTCCTCACCCCTGTGCGTTGTGCTTTCCACAGGCCAGCGGCGCTGGACAACGCTAAGATGAGCGCGTCGGCGATGTTCCTCGGCGAGCCCGGCGTCGGCGCCCACCACCCGTTGCTCGCCGCTGCGGTGGGCGGCGGGAACGCGGCGTTCAGCGACCTCACCTGCATCAACACCACCGACGACGACACCGCCCGCCTCGCGCCCAGGAAGCGCGCGCGGGTGGGCGACGTGGCCGGCTCGCCGCCGGGCTTGATCGCTGACCCCGACCTGCAAGGCCACCGCGCCCTGCTGCCGCCGGTGCCGTTCGCGGCCGCCGAGGACGTGCAGGCCAGGTTGCTCTGCTCTGGCGCCGCGGCGTCCACCAGTGGGCGCCCGTCGCAGGGCGTCCTCTCCCACCTCTACCGCCACGGCGTCGAAACGGACGCGCTCATCCGTATCGAGGTGCGTTGGGTAGTTAGTAACTTGGTTTAGTTATCGGGTCGATTTACTTCGTGCAGCCCTGTTTGTTTGGTTCTGCCGTGAATCTCCATCATCTTATAGGATTCATTTTCGGTTTCGGATTCCCGTGACTGCAGAACGAGCGGCTGCGAGCGGGGCTGCAGGAGGCGCGGCGGCGGCACGTGAGGGCGGTGGTGTCGGCGGTGGAGCGCGCGGCGGCGCGGCGGCTGCGCGCGGCGGAGGCCGAGCTGGAGCTTGCCATGGCGCGGAACGCGGAGCTCGACGAGAGGCTGCGGCAGACGGTGGCCGAGGGCCACGCGTGGCGGGACGTCGCGAGGAGCCACGAGGCCGCCGCGGCGGGCCTCCGCGCCACGCTCGACAGCCTCGTCCTCGTGCGGTCGTCCCCGCCCGCCACTACTACTACCGGCGGCGAGGGGGACGCCGCCGCCGAGGACGCCGAGTCGTGCTGCTTCGAGGAGCAGCAGGAGGAAGATGGCGGCGGGACGAGCTCGAGGGCGGCGTGCAAGGCGTGCGGCGAGGCGGACGCGTGCGTGCTGCTGCTGCCGTGCCGGCACCTGTGCCTGTGCGGCGGGTGCGAGGCGGCCGTCGAGGCGTGCCCCGTGTGCGCGAACGCCAAGAACGCCTCGCTCCACGTCCTCCTGCCCTGACGTCCATGATGCGGCATGGCAACGTATGTGCTTGTCATCTGGTGGCTGTGCATCAGCATCGATCGCCCCAAGCAAGACGGTGCCCGCGAGCAAGAGCTAGCTAGCAGCTTTTCATCGCCATCGACGGATCGGTTCGAGGAGTCACCTGGAAACAGTTGGCGAGCAGCCCATGATGGAGATTTTACATAATTACATGGAGATGGATGACGAAACCCCGAAGAAATCAAGACCTGGATTCTGGCGTCCTCTGGTCTGGTCATCGCCTCGATCGAGCGGACGTCAACACTTCTGCTGTGCTACGGGAACGAAACGACGCAAGAAAAGGGATCGCCGAGCAGATGAAGCAAACGCTCGTAAAAGACGAGAGCTTCTGTACGTGACGCTAGGTGCCGAAACGTCTGCATGCAACATGGCGACTGCCAAAGTTTTCTTGGAAATTTAGTGAGAGCACAGTACTGCTTACGGCTAACCCAAACCTGTACAGGTACTGTACTGTACGTCTTCTCCGTGGCAAAACAAGATGACTGTAGATAAATAGTAGTAGGTTCCAAAGTTTCCGCCTTTTCTTTTTTGATTTTCGACAGAGTTTTCAGAGTAAACGTGAGTAGTAGATGCCATAACCTGCCCGTGCAGGCGTGCACACCCGCCATCGTCAATCGTTTCGATGTGCCACTGCCACCTGCCATGTATTACTTCTTTTTTTTTGTTTGAAACGCCATGCCATCCTGCCACTGGTGCCAACGCCCAACTGTGTCAAGCACACTAGCGCTATTGATGTTGCGTTGCATTGCATGTGACCGACCGTGTCGCTGTAGTCGATGCCTCTGACATTGCAAAAACAAAGCAACGCGGCACAGTTGCAACCTGTTACCTAGATTTGCAGGGTCGATCAGGACTAGCGAGCAGCAAGTTTGCGTTGTACGTGATGTGAGGTGAGTGGAGCAGGTCAACCGACCGTCGGTGCTGGCTTCTCTCGTCCCCTACCCAGCGGCAGTAGGTGATCTGATGCGCTCGGCCGAAGAAAACCGCGGCGTGACCGAACAGTAGCAAACTGCGAACCTAACGTGAATATATCCTGGTGGTTAAGTTTTGATCGCGGTAGCAATATTTAAGTTTAGAACAAGTCACGAATCCATGAGCTTCAGATGTGATGGATCGATCAGTGCTTAACCAAATCAAGAGAATATGTCGGTATCATCAGTACTCTCATTCCTACGATACGACCAGTAGATGAAACTTCAGGGTCATTGCTTGATCGATCAGGCACCATCGCATAGACATATGGAAGCTTCATGGATGCTGCTACCATGTGTCCATGCATATCATATACTAGCATATATAGGGCAGTCTCCGTGGCAACATCTTAGAAAAATTGCTTTGCCCATACGGTCTTTGGTCTGACAGTATCCACCATCAGAATCCATTGAAAATAAGATAATCACCAGATATGTCTGAACATGGGAGTACAGTAGTAGCTTAGCATAAGTAATAGCCTCTGTACGTTCCTTCCGATGCAGACATGCATATACGTTGCGGTCAGATGGAGCTGAGCTAGAGCCCGTCCACGCGAAGATGACCGTGGACCAAACCACTAGCTTAGCTATAGGGTAGGGGGCATCAGGAGCGGCAAGCAATATACTAGTAGGCTGGTGCCGGCGTCGTGAAGGCAGGGCTCGGCTGCTCTGGCCGCCCGGCCGGTCATGTGTCCGGTGCCCCCAAGCAAGTCCAGGTCAAATGAGCACGGCAGCTAGCTTAGCCAGACCACCTTGTTGTGTCGCCTTCAAGCTTTAGGGGGGGACGACCGAGCGTCCTTTGCTTGATCGATGAGTGTGCAGGAACATGACGCCCATCCCCCCCAAGTCAGTGGAGTCCATCCGTCACGTAACTGCTGCCTGCCGCCACTGGCTGTCCCCATCGACCATCACCAACTATTAAAACCATCCGTTTCCGTTCTTCTCTGTCACCGACGTTGGCCGTCACGATTGGTGGCATCCGATCCGATTCATCGATGGGTAGCTTGCAGTAGCGGGCCACTAGTGACGCATAAGGATGGAAGCGGATCGGATACGGATGGAAACGGATGCGGATAGCACCTTTTACCACATTTTAATGCGGATGCGGATACGAATTCGGATACCTGCGGATACAAATGCAAAACGGATAGTGCGGATGCGGATATGAACGCGGATATTTACTTGATTAGAAACATAGTTATATTTATTTGTTTTATTTATTATAAACATGTTTTCAAAATGTCACTAAGTCATCATACAATAAGATATTCAAGTATGATTGTATAAACGTTAGGAAAAAACATCTTATCGAAACATGTATATATCAAAAAATTTAAATATTTAATAATATAAAAATACAAAATGCAAATGAATAATTATTTTAATAGAAATATCAATAGTTATCATGAATAAATAAAATATAGTGTATATGTAATTTTAAAAATAGATAGATAAACTTTGGTTAATTATATTGTTAACAATAAATTTGATTAAGCCATATCAAAATATAGTTAACCATATTTAAATTAATTAAACATAATATGTGTGTATCATTTGTAATAAGGTTAAAACAATTAAAACAAGTAGCACCGATCATTTTCATGATCACTTTAAATAATTTACTTAAAACATTATTATTATCATTATTATTTATACATCATTAGTAACATTAAACATAATAGCACATGGCATTTATTCTTGATCACTCTTAGCTAGTTTCACTAAATACTTTATTATTATATTAAACTAATATCACTAACCATTAGTTATTATATAGATAATTTTCAAATAATTTTAGATATGTATATTCCTATTCGAATACGGATGTTGCGGATATTTGCGGATACGGATGGTAAAGCGGATAAAGAAAAAGAAGAGAAAACGGATGCGGATACTTCCACTTTCCTACCACATTTAAAACGAATGCGGATACGGATATCCATATTAGGTACGGATACGAATACGGATGCAAAAATTCAGATAACCATTTTACCACTTCCACCCCTAGTGACGCACCATAGGAGACGACAGGAACGGGGCGCAGCTGCTTGGTTCGAGCAGCACGCGTCAGTTGTTCGATGGTACGCAACTTTCCAGAGTCGAGACGCAAATGAGAGCGAGGCGATCGATCGTGATCGGTGGCAGTGGCACGCATGCGCATGCGCGGCTGGAGTAGTTCTTCTTGGACTGGCAGAGCACGATGTGGGGGGCCGTGCAATGAGCTAAACGTTGACCGGTGAAGGGGATCGAGAGGCATGCAGCAGCGCTCTCAATTTCCGATGGCGATCGATGGGGAATGGGGACGAAAAGGACAGGCAGCAAGCAGAGAGGCGGTCCGGCGGTGGGTCGAGGCCTCAATTTTGCCGGAAATGAAGGGGATCTGAGATCTTGGAAGATTGATTGCTTTCGTTAGGGGGGGGGGGGCCCTAGCTTGTTTATTGCGTTTGCAAAACTGTTACTAGTTGATGATGCAACCACTGTAGTAGTACAATGTTTGGGAATGATGGAGGGTGTGGTCCGGCCATGGCGATCGTACTGGTGGTACCGGAGTAGTAGCGTCTAGTGTTTGTTCAGTGCTGTCAGATGAGGTACCAGTTTGATCTAACTCGATGCTTTTCAATCAAGATCTACTAGCTTAACATCGATCGCGATTGCCAATGCCACCCAATTCTAGATGTAAAGGGATGCAAATAAAGGGAAGAATTAGGTGCACATATCAACAACTAGCTAGGTCTAGGTAGTAACAAACAAGTGTAGCTGGGAGAGCATCTTTCAGGCAAACTCAAATCTGCATATTGTGCAACCTGTCCTAAAATAAGCGTATGGTCAAAATCTGCATAGCAGAAAGCTTAGCATATTGTGCAACCTGTCCTAAAATAAGCGTATGGTCAATGCTATGGCATCATTTATCAAGGAGAAGACTACCTCTTTGCTTTCATGCTACTACTACTGCTCAATATACTATTTTAGTTGATCATATCAGGGAGTCATACTTGCCATGCCTAACAATTAACATGGCTATTGAAAACACCTATAAGATGAGTGATCGAGTTGCTTCTACATATGCGCATCGCATGCATTGTTGTTTGTTGCTGCATCACAATGCCTTGACTCAATTTTTTTTTTGTTTGTTTGTTTGTAGTTCGTTCTAACTTAACTCTCACGTCCCTTTTAGCTTACTATTTCCTTCAGCATGTGCATAGTTTAGCTGACATGCATGCCGACTTTGGAACGCCAGGAATATAAAACAGCTAGTTCGTTCAACGATGATTTTGAACTCATTCAGTACACTGTGCATGACTCATGATCCGAGAAGATAAAGTTTCTAGGACCAAGTCCTGCTCATGACCGCCAGCCATGCATCTCCTTTCTCATACGAGAATGGGAATATCAGATTGAACTGGTGGAGCAGCCAAAACTTGTCACCAGGAGAATCAAAACGGCCCAGCATTCTTCAGAAACTATAGACCAAGACTAAGTCTCGACCACTAACGCTAATCATTGTCCTTTTTCATGCGTCGTATTGACGAGGCCAAACGCCGCCCCGAAGCAGAAATATCAAACAAGCCGGAGACAATCGCGGGCAGCAATTCACGGGGTGTGAACGGTGAGCTGTGCGATCCTGCAGGACAAATTGGAAGCGGAGATGTAGTCAGAGATAGCATGTGAAGCTGCAGCGTGTTCATGACTTCATGCTGGGAGCTTCAGTTCCTCTTACAGGTTTCATTATTGGGTTCTGACTTGGAATTCGGCTCTCTTCTCGTGAGATCAGTCTCGGAAATTTGGCCGGTGGTGTAGCAGCCACAGCAGGCTATGCTGAGCACAAAGATGCAGATCAGTAGTCAACAATATCGAGCTCTACGTATTATATACTGCGTCGTAATCTCTACATCAAGATGCAGAAGCATTATTCAAACCAGTGCTACCGACTTTAGTAGTACTATTGGGAGGAATAGAACTGTACAAGAAGAAACATCAGACTTTTCGGCTGGACATACAAGTACATGTACAAGCTTGAAATTTTCAAATAGACATACATTTCGTTCAACCCAAATTAATTAGATAAGCAGTGCCTAACCTAAAGGATTAAGTAGCTTATAACATTAGTTACTTCTTCCTATGAAAAATATGAATCTATCTATGTTTTTCCTGAGTCAGTTAAACCATCTTGCATCCAGAACAACCTTGTGGTCCTATTAAAAGAGATACAACCACACGCACCACCCATCGCCCAGCCTACCTAGGTTTAGGGTTTAAGAGAAGCAAGATGCGATCCCGTGTTTGTAAGGGGAGAACACCAAGCTAGCATTTCGGTCGAGTCTCTCGTACAGTCCTACCGATCCATCGTGACAAGCTTGTAAATGCACACACGTACACGGTAACAAGGTACACCTACCGAATACTGATCCCGTGATCCGGCATTGATCAACATCCGATCCGACGAGCAGCAGGCGCTGCGGCATTCACGACCTTGCCTCTTCCTGCCGGTACGTACACGTACGTTGCCAGCATGCTGCTTATTAGTTTGGGGGGAAAGGGAACCCAAAGTGAGCTCGAAATGGACCACTAGAATTGACAACGGTTAGGTTTGAGCGACGACGGACAAGTCTGGTGCGTAGGGTACTGTATATACCCAGCAGTAGTTCAACGTCCAAAGAGACACGGTGCTACTCTCTTCGTTCCAGAAAACATGCAATTCTCGCTTCCCAATAAATTCCAGAATCGTAACTTTCAATTATAAATAGAAAAATATAAATATTTATCAGATAAAATATATATCATTAGATTTATTTTTAAATATAGTTTTTTAACAAATTTATTTAGAGTCATAAATACGAATATATTTTTCTAAAAATTTAATCAAACATGAACTAGTTTAACTGGCACGCATCCCAAATGTGCATGTTTTTTGGGACAGAGGGAGTAAGTGCTACCCGACACCACCTACGTCCCTCTACCTCTCTCTCGAGCTCCAACTGAACACGATCGAGCCGCCTCTGCGGCTCTGCCTGCTGCGCTAGCTGCGGTGCCAGTACGTCACGGAAGCCGGGCGCCTAGCTACTCCCTCTCACCCTCTGGCAAAAAAAAAATACAATTCTAACACAGTGTCATATTTTAGGACTTTAAGTTTGACTAATTATATATAAAAATCATCAATGTTTATGATATGAAATAAGTATAATTACATTAATTATAAATATATTTTTTATAATAAAATTATTTAGAGTCCTAAATATATATAATTTTTTAAAAACTTAGTCAAACGTGAATCATAAATTGGCACGTAACATACAGACAAGTAGCTCTTGCTGGCTGCTCGCTGGGCTGTGTTGTGGTTGGTGATCATCAGTCGTCACACATCACTTGTGGGGCGCGGACTCCTATGTTGCCCACACTGGCTGACGTGTGGGTCCAGACTCATCCATCAGCGACTCAATATTAAGCACGTCGTTTCAGTTTTGGGCAGTCCGCCAATCATCGCGGTGCAGGTACCGTGGATCAATTCTAAAAGTGGCAGAAAAATCCTACCGTGATAGGAAGCTGCCGAAAGCTAGAATTCTTTTGATCAAGATTTTCACGTGGTTGATTAATCAAAACTAGTCCATCAGCTTGTGCTCCCGCACGGGTTCATATTTTTAGATGACATGTAATACTTATTGCATCTTCATAGAAGCACATAATTTTACATGATAGAGTATAAAATTATTTAAAAATGAGTATAACTATCTTTGTTTTATTTGAATTATCATCGCAATAAGAAGCAAATCACTATTTTTCATGTCTTCCCCTTGCTATAGTGTGGTCACCAATCTAGCAAGTGTTAATACAATTGAGTATATGGTTGTGTCATGCCTCTCTTTTGGAAATCATCCGTGTAGATAACTTAAACTGAAAGTATTAGTTGACCTATAAATGAATAATCAGCAAAACACTTGAATATAAGAAGGTAGGATCCATACATGGAACGTTTTCCTGAATTTGTTCATGGTACCATTGTTTCAGGTATGTCTAGGGATAATTTCTGACATTGTGCTTAATTTTCGGAGATGTTCATGGGATGAGAGCACGATATAAGTGTGCATTATATGTAAATGACACAAATAGTTGTGGACATCCAAATTCGTGACATGATAATCTTTGTAGTTTGGTCCCCTGTAAATAGCCGGACCTCGAAAAGTGACGGTAATAATGTTATCCCCTTGTGAACATGGCCACATCTTGTGTCACTCTCGCGACGTTTATACTGATATCTTTTGTTATAACTATTATTAATATTTTACTCAATAATGTGATTAGTGGGCAGCATTTCTTATAGGTACTCCCTTCATTTTTATTAGATGTCACATTAGATTTGTCCTAAGTCAAACTTGGTTAACTTTGACCATGCTTGCATAAAAGAATAAAAACATCTATAATACCAAATTTGTTTCATTGAAATAATCATGGAATATATT
Organism: Digitaria exilis; assembly: GCA_015342445.1. Lineage (NCBI taxonomy): Eukaryota > Viridiplantae > Streptophyta > Magnoliopsida > Poales > Poaceae > Digitaria > Digitaria exilis. The sequence goes on along the minus strand of JACEFO010002063.1, from coordinate 986,394 downwards.
TTGAAAGTGTATATAATTGGTGGTATAAATGTTGTTATATTTCTTTATAAACATAGTCAAAGATGGATAAGTTGGACTTAGGACAAACCTAATTATACATCTAATAAAAAATAGAGGGAGTATAGCAGTGAAAGAAAAAGGTACGCAAATGAGCTAGTGTGTAACAGTGAAAGGCATTTGTATATAACAGAGAAAGGCATTTGTATACAAAGAATTCTGTGCATATATATATATAACTGATTTACGTAAAAGGGTACCTACTGGATTAGTTTATGGTTGAACTACACCATAATAACATAGTATATATGTTTTTTTCTGTTCATTTTAGTTTTCATTGGTCTGCATGCATGTTGGTTAACTAATCTCCATTATTTTTCGCCAATTATTTTGATTTCATCTGCTGTTGCACTATCTCTAGATACTTAAAAGTATGGCCTCTGTTTGTAATTGTCTTTCATATAACACGTTTGTTTGTTTGCCTAAAAATCAATCTATGTGACTTAGGGCATATAGCAAAGGGGAGGACGAGTGGGAGATTACCTGGTTGATCTCTGCAACATCGTTGCTGCGATTGTGCGACGTAGATGCGATGTGTAGCTTGTTAAAGTTGAGTTGGAGGGGAGGAGCTTCTGTCGATCTGCCGCCGATCACCGCGGTTTGCAGCAACTGAGAAAGTACGACAGGCAGGCCTAGACGGCCATTTAGGAAATCTTCTGTTTAGATTTTTGTTTACTATACATAAATAGGATCCAAACATTGAGGGTAAGCCTGTAGCAGATTGAAGTAACTTGTTTCACGTGATTTTTTTTAGAGCTTTTCACGTGAATTTTTGGATGGATGGCAGACGTGCCTAAATATGACAGATATTTTAGACTGATTTTTGTAATGGCATAGGTGGGTAATTTTTTAAACAAAACACATCCGATGGCTCTTATAATCAATGGCGATTACAACTTACCAATTGATGGCTAGATGTTTTTCTTTTTTGAGAGAATTTCTTAGATTTCTCTATTTTCCTAGGGTGTTCACGTAGGATCCTAGGTGGCTTCACGTAGAGACTCCAAAAGGAGCCTCTAATTAGTACTAGTAAGATAAGATGCCATCCCTACTAAAGATAATATGCTTAGAAGAAATTGGCAAGGAGATGCTAGATGCAAGTTCTGCAATGATTTTTGCGAAATAGAACTAAACATCCATTTGCAAAAAGCGCTCTAAACGGCAAAAAGCTCTTACACATTGACGGGTACAGATACTATGGGGTGCACAACAAACCTAAGGGCGGAAAGCCCATAACCGTCATGGGCCTCGAAAATATGTGCGAAGCAGCGTCGCCAAGCGTCAGGCCGACTCAAGAAGGTCCTGTCCAAAGGACTTACTCAGGGCGGTCCCTCGATTGGAGGATCTTGAATATCCCCGGATGAGCTTAGTCGATTGAGTGTTGTACATAAGGTGAGGCGACCGTCCTCCGAACCGTAGCTCATGGTTAGGCATCGGTCACGTATCGCCGCCCATTTGCCTTACCATGTTAGGGTTTGATTGGTTCATGTACCAGCGTAGCCTGGTTCATACCTGGGAGCCAGGCGGGACAGGCTGAGCTTATGCAACTATGTAATGTTTGGTTGTTGTATTTACTCCGCTTGGTTAGGATGAGATGGTGTTTTGCTCGCATGAGACTTGAGTATAAAAGGCGTCAACAATGGGAATCGAATTTTAGGGTCTGTCTGGATGCCTGCACCAGACCAACCTGGGTTGCACCAGGTATCCAGGCCGTGGAGAGTCAGGCTGAACACATGCAAAACATCTAGTTTGGTTACCTGTATGCATCGGTGCAGGCTCCAATGAGCAGTTGTTTGGTTACATGGATGAGCACCAAATTCAAAATGGTAGATGCAATGAATTTTGTTTGGTTGGCTGCATATGAATTGGTGGAGTTACCTCTTGCACACAATGGTGAACTTACCACCTCAGTCCAAAAGAAAATTACTACAGATCAAGTTTCTTGCATACAAAGTTGATAGGTAATTCACATTGACTTGCAAGCCAAAATGACAATCAATAAAGCCTGGACTAATATTATTGCTAGTTGCAGTAAGATAATTTTATCTTTACTAGTCCCACCCGCCATCGGTACCTTTGATTCATCTACAATTGGCTCCAACTTTTGTTCAATCTTGTCACCATAGAATGCTTCCATAGCTTTTTCTCGTGTCTTATATTTTTTGTAGCAAGCTCCTCTAAAACCATCGACTTGAGCATGGCATGCCTCCCAAGTGGAGAACACACCCGTTCTGCGGCCAGCATGCACCACATACCATGACATGCATGGCAAAAGAGTTGACAGAAGTGCAAGTTATCTAGTAAATGACAACTTTAACAGAAGTAAATGACACACATCATTGGCTAGGGCAAGTGCTCAGAACTAGATAAGGGGAACAAATTGAACATTACAGGCAATGGGAAAGTGCTCAGAACAAGATAAGGAAACAAATTGAACATCACAGGCAATGGGGAAGTGCTCAGAATTAGATTAGAAACAAAAATAACATCACAGGCAAGTGCTTAGAATTATAATAGAAATCCATGACCAGATTATCATGATAGTCTCATGCATAAGGTTGATCCATAGAGTCTCATGCACATCAGTGCTACATCACCAGTGCTACAAATCAGTGCTATATCATGCACTAGAGAGTTTCTTAGAATCAGTTCAGGGTCGGTTTGGATGCCTAGACAGGGAATAAGTAGCAGGTCAGCTACACAAAAGAATGCAGGACCATGTCAACTGCACAATAATGCTCTTACTGATCAGGAGGCTAACTGCACAAAAGAAGCCACCATCTGATCAACAGGCTCACTACACAAAACATGGATCAACCAGGGATAGACCAACAGCATCTATATTAGTAGTGCTTGCCCAGAAAAGTCCTGAGCCACAGCACACGGTGAGAGGTGGTCATCCCCACAAAAGCAACACCATGAGCCTTGTTGTCAAGCAGGTGAGAATAGGCAGCCATGAGTGCCTCCTCAGTGAAGCCAGCCATGTTCATCACAGCATCATACAGACCATTGGGAACCTCCTCAACCTTGGTCTCCCTGATTGCATCTGCCACATTGTTCACTGCATCACACATGCCATCCAAAACAGCAATGTCTCCATCACTAAGCATGCACCTCTTCCTCTTCCTGCCTTCATCAGACACAGAGCCAGCACCAACATCCAGAGGCTTGGTGGCCTCTGATGCTATCATTCCACCTTCATCAACTCTTCCATCGACTGAGCTGTCAGCAAAGTCAGATGGAGAGCCCAATGCCTCACCAGACCCCATAGCAAACTTGCCAGTTGCCAACCCATTGCCAAATATGATCTCCATCTGCTTGTAGTTCTCTATTGGCTTGTTCAATAATTCAGCATCCTTAGGGTGTGCCTAAAATGCATGTTTAAATTAGGTAAGAAGATGAAGAACATAGTTCAAAAAAATTAATGAATGCATCAAACAGGCTCTAACACACCTTGATATGGCCAGCATAGTGCTCATCCTCCAAAGTGATCATGAAATTTTCCTCATCCCATAAGGCTCCACTAAGCTCTCTAAGCTTGACCACTCTGATCCACCTCTGCCTCCACTTGCGTAGGTGATTGTACACCTGGTTCCCAGTCACCTTATTGCCTGAAAACTCCTGCACAGCCTTTGCAACTTGGTTCAAGTGCACTTCTTTGAAACCTTTGTCGGTTCTGACTCCAGTGGAGATCAGTTGGCACATGCAGCACAGGACAAAGGAGGACATGGCATTGTTCCACCTCATGGCACCCCTTGGCTGGGCACCAGCACCAGCACCATCAGCTTGGGCACCAACACCAGCTGCACCAGCAAGCTGGGCACCAGCACCAGTGCCAACAGCCTGGGCACCAGCACCACCACCAACAGGTGAGTCCTGGATAGCAGCCTGAGCAGCGGCATTAGCTGCCTCAAGCTCTTGAACCAAATCAAAGTTCACTGGTGCCATCTCCTAATGCCAACCAACCACTAGAACTTAGACAATAGGATGAGAAAGAAAGGTTGTGTGCATTATGTTACAGCAACACAAAATAATCAAATGATCATCACAGCACTAGCCCACTTGCCTCAGTCTTAATCGAATAATCATCACAGCACTAGCCCAATTGCCTCAGTCCTAATCAAATAATCATCACAGCACTAGCCCAATTGCCTCGGTTCTAATCAAATAATCAACACAACACTAGCCCACTTGCCTCAGTACAAGTAAAGTGTAAGCAATTATCATGACAGCACAAAATATATTCATCACAGCATAATGCCAATGCCTCAGTACAAGCAAAGTCCAAGCAAATAAGAAACATCATAGCAAGTTGTCCAATGCCTCAACTGAATTAAAGTACATCATAGCAAGTTGTCCCATGCCTCAGCTTAATTAAAGTACATCATAGAAAGTAAAGCATTGCCCACTGAATGCCTAATACAGGGAACTAAATGTGTGAGTGGCCTCTATTAGCCCACATTTGATTGGCAATGTCATCTCTAATAGAAACCCAATGAGAATTATCATCACTGGGAACACCATGGCCGTTTGGGTTACTAGAGTTTGGCACCCATGTGTTCTCAGGCGGCACAACCTCATCTATGCCATGCCCAAGAATCCAATTGTGTAAAATGCAACATGCAAGGACCACCTTGACTTGTGACTGGTAGGGATGAAATGGTTTGTTGTCAATCATACGAAACCGACCCTTGAGAGCATCAAAATCTCTCTCAACAGTCACATGCAAGCTTGAATGCCTTAGATTGAATAATTCTCTTGCATTGGTTGGATAGTTCCTACCACCGTACTCCTTAAGATGATATCTAGTGCCTCTGTATGGAGGAAATCCAGAGCGACATGCATAGCCGGCATCTACTTAGGTAGAATTTCCCTATAACAAGGATGTAAACATGCATTAGTTCTATTCTTGGCTAGTGTTTCATTTAATTTATAGTTCCAATTAGCTAGGTTATTACCTTGTGGCACCCTTAACACATCCTCCCTGTCTAGTGCATCAGCAAGAATGGTGGCATCATGTGCAGATCCCTCCCAACCAGCCAACACATATGTGAACTTCAAGTCAAAGTCAACTGCGGCTAGAAAATTTTGAGTAGGGTAGTGCTTCCTACCCCTAAATACTGATTGTATCTTTGCTGGCACCCTAGCATAAATGTGAGTTCCATCTATAGCACCAATGCAATCCTGTATGGTTCCCAACAAGTGTTGTTACATGACATGAACACACATATGCATATCTAAATGTTTGCTCAATGACTAAGTGATTACCTTAAAATATGGATACCATCTTGGGCTGTTCCTTATTTTTAGTGGTGTGTCATCAGATGGAGCTCTAATCATCTCATGCCTAAGTTCTCCAATGGCATACAACACCTCCCTGAAGTATCTATGGATTGTCTCTTTAGACCTCAAGGAAGTGTTGGCGTACAACTCTATAGCGTTGGTTGTGACCGACAATGTGAAGGAACATTGCCGCTTGCTCTTCTACAACACTATGTGGGCTGTCTCTCAACAGATTTCTCTCCCTAAACAAATTACAGAGCTAGAAAAAGGGAGCTCTTCTCATGCGTAGTATGTCTACACACTCTACATCAGTGCAGTTGTAAATTCTATCCAAGGCCTGTTGCCTTTGTTCATCTAGAAGACTCAGTGGGCCATAAGTGATTCGAGGGCGTGAGCTCTGGGCCAGCCTAAGCTTACTGAGGAAGAATGCATACATGGAACCAACTAGTGCAGCTGCTTGAATAATGAGCATGTGTTTCTTGTCTTCAGGAGCCATCTATTTAAATACAAACAATTAAGATCATAGGCTAAAGTGCTTATACATGCATCAGATTAATAGAATCAAACATCATCGGCATGGACAAGTACTCAGGTTAACACAAACAAACATCATCGACATGGTCTGCTGCTCATGACAATAGAAACAAGCATTGACAACTACTAAACTTAACTGAAACAAATATCATTGGCATGAACAACTGCTCAAGTTAACAAAGAGACACCTCATTGCCATTGACATATGCTCAGAATACAAAATAATATCAACAATACCATGAACAATAATACTCTGAATAACCGCATCACACCAACATGGCTACGAGCATCACAGATCTAGGAAACAATCACAAAACCAAGAACAAAAGCAAAGCAAAAGGGGATATTCATTGGTTTACCGCAACAGCAGTGGGAGCAGCTAACACAGAATCACTAAGAGAGCGAGAACAGCACAGATCTGCACTCCTGCACAAAAAAAAATAACATCTTTTACACTACAACCATGAAAGACAATAAAAGAACAAACAAAGATTTCATATCCACCCTTTGCCTGAACATATTCTACAGAATCTGCATCTACTAGTACTGAATCAGAAGAGGGAAGGGCCAAAATCGAGGGGGGAAGAGAGATGACTTGCCTTTTTACCACGAGCACCTCCGAATCAAATCACACCTGTGAGTCAAAGAAGAGGAAAAACTAGATTAGGCTTCACACAAGATCCATAAGAGGGGTTGCCGTGAGGGAGAGCAAGGTGGAGAAGGACTTCACCTGCTGATGGAGGAAGCAAGGAATGGCGAAAGCGGAGGGGAACGGGGGTGGATGGGGATTATATAGGCACGAAAATACCGGCAACCCTAGGGTTTTCCCGCGTCACCGCGCGCCGTGAAGGGGAAAAATTGCGCGTGCTTCGCAGGTGCGCGAGCAGAACGCAATGGCGGGAGCGGGGGGGGAGCGGTGGCGGGAGGTGAGGAAAAGGGCGGGGAGAAGAGGCGCGAAGAGCCGGCGGTGACGCTAGGGTTTCCCGCGTGCACGCGCGGAGCAGGGGAAAAGGCATCGCCCGCACCACCGCTCGTATCGCCAGATAAGCCCGATTTTCTCGCATGGGGCGAGCCTGGCCCGGAGAGAAGGGCTGCACCGCCGCAGCCTGGCCCAATAGTTGATACAGACATCCAAACTTGGTGACCCCTGCATTTGGAGAGCCTGGATGGCCCAAATGTAGCCATCCAGACGGACCCTTATTGCTTGCAGCGGACCACAACTGCCGACGTTGCTAACGGGGTCGCATCGCATATAGGCAGCCCGTGTAGGTGCAGCGCCCAGCAGCTTTCTTCAATCTCTTCCCGCTGTCTGTGCACAGTAGACTCATCTTTTTACAGCCACTGCGCCCGCGCTGCTTGCGGCCTCAGCGACGACCTGAACTGCAGCATATGGACGTGTAAGGGCTCTGCCTGCCAGATCTTGCCATGCATGCATATACATATTATTAGTACATAAAAAAAAACACGGCGCAGGCTAAGAAAAGTGAAAGAAAAAAGCTGGGCTGTGTAGATGGATCAGGATCAGGAGTACCATATATGTTGAGACCAGACACGACATCGACCGTCGCAGCATTCAAATCATGGGTCTCGTACACATGTGCAGCAGCACGGACTCGGCATCATGGTTTAGGGATTCAGCTAGCCATTCAGCTGGACGCATGAATGCATCGGTTCATTTGCGTTGCATGTATGTTGTATCTATGCTGTGCACGCAGGAGGGAGGATCGGCATTTAGTATGACGAGGCCCTGATTGTCACAAACTGCGACGGAGGATTTTCACCAAAAACAGATTATAACTTCAACTGAAACATGTGTGAAATTATGGAAACAACCCGATTTTTCACCAAAAACATATTATAACCGTACACTGAAACATGTGTGAAATTATGGAACCAACCCAATTGGAATCACAACTGCAACACACTAGCACACAGGTGACTGACATGCTTACCCTATGCCATCACTCTACTCACTTTGCAAATGCCAATTTCAATACATTTGTTTTCATAACACGTGGTCTCACAATGTCAATTGTCAAAACACTACCTACTAAGGCAAAATGAAGAAAGGAAAACTTGAAAGGGACACTCAATACAAAACATTTTTTCATCCACATGATCTCACGTCTGTTTACTGGCAAGAAAAAAATGGAGAAATGGAGACATCCTACTGTTTCTCAAAGAATGAGATGTCAGCAAATTTGAACATGGGAAACCAAAGATGCCAAAAGCGCAATTTGGTGGTAAGATTAAAATTGAACACCAGCAAACCAAAAAGAATCATTATCATCTTTTTGTTTAACATCCACAGCCCCATCAATCGGATCATACATTTTCAAATCTATACAGAAGCAGCACGAGAACAATAAATCCTATAAAAACAAAGTGTAAATTGGCTTCTCTCTTCAGTCAAGAATGATAAAGCTCCGTAGCTAACAGAAACCTCATCGCATGCACCTACATAATGAATTCTATGGCCTTCAGCAAGCTAGGACCAAACCTTGTCATGTTGAGCACAATGTCCTGTGTGGACATATAGAACTCCCCAACCTTCTCCCATCCACTTTTCCTGATGGCTTCTGGATCTTTGATTACCGTATGGTTCCAACCATACTTCTCCAGTAACGTGCTCTCATCCGGACTGATGCTGTACTGCACGCGCCTCAGGCCCATGTCCCTTGCGGGTGCGCCATAGAATCCATCAGCCATGAACTCAATCCCATATGGTACAATATGCACCAACACTGCACCTGACCGCAGGAACACCATGTTAATCAAGCCCGCACCATGAACACCCATAATTGCATCACATGAGTCGACCCGGCGCACAAATTCATCAAGATTGGAGTCGATCCTCGGGTCTGCCTTGACCACCTCGAAACCAAACCAATCAAGCCCTTGTAAAACATCAGGAGCATTCATAAACCTGCGTGTCTTACCCCGGTCAATGAGCATTACCCGGGGCTTCCTCTCGGGGTCATCTTTGTCAGCCCTGTATGGTATATCCACTTCAGGTGCAGGCAATCCATAGGATTCACGGACAAACAACCGAAAATCCAACATTGTGTAGTTATGTGGCACAGCATTCGGATCAATACCGAAGTCACGGTGGCTCCTGAGCCCAACAATTACGTGTGGATAGCACCTGACCTGGTTGTCTGAATCAAAATCAATAATGTCGTGCTTCGTGAGGCGATGAAAGATTGCAGAGTACTTCTCGATGAACCAGGGCTGACTGTTGGTGATAAGTAGTTGGACATCTCGGTCAAATTGGTGGGCAGTAAGAAACAGAGGGAGAAGAACATCACTGACGTCATGCCAGATATTCCCTGTAAACCCACCTAATGCAAAGATAATGGCTGGTATGGCATGTCTGGATGTGCAGCTTGGCTCCAGTTGAGAAGCGTTGAGGGATTTGACAGTCACCTTCTTGATCCATGGAAGGCTTTTCCTGGACTGTGCTGGAATGCTCCACTCTTCACAATTGGAAGTGAGGGACTGTGGGACATACAGTACAGTGGAGGAGTGGCCAATGGTGCGCGCATCACCACAAAGCTCACAGATGTCGTACCTCTGGTTGGAGAGATCACAGATGGTTGTTATACTTCGAGGTGTGCATTTCGTGTACTGAACTAAACCTGTTGGTAAATAATATGAAATCACCAGTTTTAAATGTTAGTACTTGTTATTGGGAAGTAAGTATGAATTTCTGTTTTATCATTCAATGAACAGTTGCAATTGTAACTACAAGCACAAGTGTTTGGCTGCTAAGTTGTTCCATTTTTTTTCTCAAACTATGCAGGAGAAATGCGTGTCATTTCATCAAGAAAGAAGTACATACAGACCAGAAAGAACCAATCTGTGTACAGGAACCCACACTCACACGGCCAACTAAAATTGTTCCATTTAAGGACACTAATAAATTACAGGGCGTGAGTGGGAGGATAACACCACATAGCAGCATCTGGGTGAGAAAAAAAAACAGGAACTAAACAGGATAATCCCTAATGGGAGTACGTAGGGTTTCTTTTCCGAACAACAAAAGCAAATTTAGCTAGGTTGCGATAAAAGATCTGTATGCAATTCAGGATAAAGTTTCCATGCACTTTATCTATCCACATAAGCAACCAAACATCTGAAAAGTGCTGTGTAGTATACTGGTAAAAAAAAAGATTTTACCCATAATAGCTCAAAATACAACATCCTCCGACCTCTATATGGCACACCAAACAGTGACATTGACCCTCACAACCTAGATTATTAATAGATGTTTTGTTGGACATCTTTGAATTGAAGTGGAAGAGTGCAAATTTGTGAAGCCACATGCTTTGTTTCATTGAAAGGTATCAGATTCATGGAAAAGACATGTTTCAATAGCATCCTTTTGAAAGTATACAAAAATCAGAAAACATTTGAATATGTTACTGTATCTATAGAAGTAGATCTAATCCAAGAAACTAGCAAATCATGGGTGTTAGTGGGATGCTACTAGTTGCATGTCTTCTTTTTTTTTTGTTTCAATGAAGCACTGTACCATCATTTGACAACAATAAATGTCCCTAATTTTCAGCACTCTTTGATCTCTGTTTTCCTGTGAGCTATGATGCATGAAGATTGTGCTACATTTATAAATAAAAAAGAAAAGAAACAACACAATTTAAGTTTTGCAGTGACAATTTTCACGAAAATGACTTCGTGGAAAAGTACATTTGGTTGCTAATAGAGTTTTTCTTTTTCAATTCACTAGTGACAGGTTAATTAAGCCTTTTGCTGTAAGCTGAGGTTTTCAGAAGGTAACCTTAATATGGAGGAACTAAGCAAATATAAATAATTACGCCCAGTGGCGGAGCTGGCCCAAAATTTTAGGTGGGGCGAACTCGCATGACGAATTTTAACACCTCTTAAAACAAACATGTTTGCATGCCACATTTATATTGAAATCACAAATAATTGAAACACAAGCAGCTAAATCAAAAATTTGAGGGTTTAAGATACTATATATCCCGATTTGCAAAATTTTACTGTAGCAATTCCAAACCGAAGATTAGAGGGCTAGACGTGGTCCTTTTTTACATAATGGAATATAATCCGGCTTCTACCGAAGACAAGAATAATATAATTATAAAAATAATTATATGGATGGATACGAAATCGCGAGACGAATCTATTACTGTAGCACGGCGTTGTCTAATCACACGGTCTAATTAGATTTAATAGATTTGTCTCGTAATTTTACATTTAATACTCTTACTTTGTGTCTAAATATTCAAATTTATTATAACAATAGTGAAGTAGAAGGAAATAAACTAGTAGAGGCCTTAAACTCTAAGCAACCGGCTGTCAAATGGAAGCATTGCCAATCACAGCCATCTGTATGTTCCTATGTTACAAACGTGAACACTGCCAGGGGTCTTTCGGCGGCCTGCTGCTGCACTTGCAAATTGAGGCCACATTCGACACGGCACTGCGCTTCGAAGAATTAGCGCACGGATGGCAAGGAAGCCGCACCATGCGTAGGCCAGCGCAAATGGAAGCCGGCTCAAGTCAGCAGATGCGGATGTACAGACGGCACGGCAAGGACATGGCCTCCCGGCCCGAGAGGTACCCTTCAGGCCGGTTAATGTTGGACCAACATAAATGGGCCGTCGACTTAGACTTGCCCAAAGGCCCAGTATAACCTTTCTTCTTCCTCCCTACAGCGTCTTCGTCCTCCGACCTCTCTGTTGCCACACCGAGCGCTTAGAAACGCCATGGGGGAAGGGAGCTCTGCTCGCCGGTAGCTGGGGCAGCTGCCCCACTCTGCTGTATGGGGAGCTCCGCCTCTCTTACGCCCATCATATTTAGTCTTAGAGTAACTAAATTGCCGCCCTCAGATAATCAAGCTGACTCGTTATATCTAAAGTGTGCTATGGATACCTATTTAACAACTTTTGGCTGTGTAAAGCACAAGCCTGGACCACTAGTACAACTAAATACTGATTAGCTGCTAAATGTAAAAAATAAAAAAGTCTATAACAGATGATAATTCCCCTACTTTCACCGAAAGCATATCACTAGCTTTTATCTTTTACCTTTACTCAAGGGAAGGAAGAGAACCGCCTCCCCCCTTCTTCGGGGTTTTTTTTTTTTGTACTATCCCTTTGGTGTCCCAGAGGAACCGGTTCCGCTGGATAGTACACAAGCGAAGTCGGAACACTCTGTCCGGATTCGGTACAGACATACGAACAAACAACGCAATTATAGATGTACAGTATCTGCACAGTACTTGACTTAAGCAGGTGATCCCGCGGGGAAGATTGCTTTTCTCCACAGGTTCTAGATGCAAGTGAGCAAGTCCAATGTCCAAACAAAAGAAAAGGAAGTATAGACAGTGCGACCTGCATCAGTGGCGTCTCCAAACTACTACACGATATTTCACGATGAGATCAGGGGTGACATACCAGAAGCTCCTGTACTTCTTTCTCCTTGGTCCGGCACTGGCTTTGCTGTCCCGTCCGCGCCCACTGCAGGCATGGTACCTTGGGAAGCTTGATTGGGCTCTACATTTCCCCAACTCACGAGATTCAGAACTTCAAATTAGTTAATCCCCTCAGGTTGGGACATGAAGCGGTAATACGAGAAGCATCAATACCGCACCAGAATTTCCAGCAACGAGTTCTTGATCAGATGTCGCTGTTGCAAGATCCTCTTTGTTGGGAAATTCACCTTCGCTCTCGGCACCTTGCAAACCAAATTATCAAATCCGACCAATCCGGTCTAGATTCCAAAACCCAACCTCCACCAACTAAAAAGGAACAAAAGAAAATTCCTGCTTCGGCCCGATTGTTCCAAATCATTAATAGAAGACGGAGAAAACATCTTAAGCCACATAAATTCGATTTTTGTTCTGACTTACCCGCGGACTCCGACTTATCGCGCACTGCTACGGGAGTGAACTGCGAGGGGGCTACGAGTCCAAGAAACTTCTAGTAAGAGCACGCATACACGTTCCGGGAAGAAGAAAGCAACAGAAGAAAGATGAACTAGCTGTCATTTAGCTCGGTACCCATGAAGAGCTCACCGTTTCGATCCTGGGCGAACAGGTCGGAGAAGACAAAGACAGCGAGGACGGCCGCGACGAGGGCGGCAGCGAACAGCGCTCCGAAACGGCGCCGGCAGATGGGCTTCTTCGCCATGCTCTTCGCCGCCTTGGGCGACCCCATGCCGGCGCTATTTTGCCTTCCTGACCTCCTCGCTATGCTAGTCAACTTCTGACTTCTCGAGCTCTGTTCTCTCTCTCTTTTCTGATCGAGTGACAGAGTGAGAGGCGAATTTGATGCGGGAACCATCCTTGCAGTTGGGCCCTCCCACGACCACCCGACCGAAAGCAACCCCACAAAATGTGAAATGGCGAACTTTGCAACAAAAAAAAAAGCATTCTGCATTGAAAAACGTGAGTCTTTTCACAGAGCACAAATTTTAATGTACTTTTTGCAAAAACAAAATTACAACGTTTGTACTCTAGACACCCCGTGAGTTTATAGTCTTTTCCCAAATTTCGAGCCCAGAAGTTATCAACATAATTGAAAAGGGTAAGTTGTTATCTGATTATAGTTGTTACCTGATATTGGTGGTCTTTATGGGTGAAACGGGTATGTTGTTATCTGAATTATATCTAATATAGGCATTTGTTAAAAAAGGTAATATGAATATTTATATCATATGTGCATTCATTTCTAATATCATATCTTATTACTAATTAATCTCTTTTCTAGCCTCGTATTAATCTTCGTGACATGTGAAGCACTACGAATAGATTTTTTTATAAAAATTAGAAAGATCTTACCATCAATTTGGGAAAGAATAAGTCTACTTTACCTCAACTCTATTGATGTTCGTCTACTTAACCTTCTCGTCTATGAACTATCTAAAACCGTCTAAATAACCTCATAGGTTGGTTTAGAAATGGTTTTGCTAACGACAGCATCACACGGTGGACGACAACATGACACAGATATGCTCTAAAGTCTACTTTACCTCTTTTAACCATCAACAATGATTGAGGCCCTGTTTGGCTGGCTGCTAGATGAGCAGCCGAACAGGCCGTGAGTTGTAGATTCCGGGGGCGAGCCACGTTGTATTCAGTGGTGTACTAGGCACCGATAACTCTATAAAATTACCACCGTAACACTATGACAACACTAGTGTACCTAGCGTTAACTCTACCAAAATTACCACCGCAGCACCATGACACTAGTGGGTAGATTTTCCTCTTCGCAGCAGCCGTTCGTTTGTTCTTGGTCGAGCTCAGTAGCTCACCCACGAGCCTGGTGCGTCCGGCTTGCCTTGCTAGACCCGGTGTGAGTGAACCCTTGCATGCTACATGAGGACTCGTGTAGTTATGTCACGACTTGCACTTTGTATGCTAGGCGTCTTCAGTTTCAAAAAGTATTTTTTATTTTTTATTTATTTTTTTTTCAAAAAGTATTTTTTATTTATTTTTTCATAGAACACGTATCTTTAAAAAAAAATTTCACCTTTTCTATTTATCTTCCTCACATAACACGTATCAAAAAAAAGAATGTGTTTTTTTCCCACGCCACAGAACACATACACACAGGCCTATTCCTACGGAGGGTTAGGCCGCTGGTCCTCTTCCGTCTTCCCTTTCCCGAATCTCACGTCGCTTCACCATCGCTGCATCCGAAACCGAAAGCAGGAGCCAGGAGGAGCAAAAATCCCCGAGTATACCGGGATAAAATAAAATGTTGTTAAAGCTGGGAGAGAGAGGGAAAAAAAAGACAGGCCTGGGAGAAGGACAAGGGATAAAGTCAGGGCATCCGCATTCCCGCTATTGATCACGCATCACCCAACCCATCGGTTGCTTGCCGCGCTCGCCTCTCCGTGGACTGTCGCTGGATGCGAATCATGCGATGCGATAGATAGCTACTCCTACTTCAGCTCGTCGAACCAAGTGTCGCATCTTGATCCGACGCACTAGACAACCCACGCCAACGTGTCTTTTTTAGTCAGTCCCAATAATACAAACTAATGCAAGACTTAGCTTGTATACACTAGGGCTACTTGTCTCTTTCATAGATTGTTTTGGTTTGTGTGAAGACTTTTCTTAATTAGACTTGATTTCTTCATTTTGTCCCTCGTCTTACCACATCAACATTTTGTCCACTTAACATCATAATTAATAATTTTAAACTCTACGACAAAGTCTGCATTGAGATTGTCCTTGTTATTCTTTACTCGGGTTCCGGCCATATAAAAGCTCGCCCGCCCGTGCTCGCCCGCCCCAACCCCGTACATACGGCCGTGTCATCGTCGTCGTCCGTCCCACTACAGCGACACCGCCCAACGGCCTTCTCGTCGTGCCGTCCTCTCCTCTCTCCCGCGCTCGGATGGCCGTGCAGGCGCAGCACCTCGCCCACGCCTTCCACCATGGCTCCCTTTCCATCAGGTTCGTTCCAATCTCCCCATCCGTGCTCACGCCGTGCATGAGCTGCAGAGTACCCCCCCCCCCCCCCCGTCCTTGCCTTGCCTCTCTCGCGCGCGTGCTCATGCGTCCTGAGCTCCCCTCCTTCCCCACATGCTCATCCTATTTATCTCCGCGTCCCATCCCGATCGGTTGATAGATTCATCACTCGCGTGTGTCGTATCTCGCAGCAGGCCAGCGCTGGACAACGCGACGAACGCCTTCATCAGCGAACCTGCCGGCGGTCACCTGCCGCCCCTCGCGGCGCAGCGGCAGCAGCAGCACCAACTGGGCGGCCACACCGTGTTCAGCGACCCGCTCAGCGAGCTCACCTGCAACAACCTTCACGACAGCGTCTGCTTCGAGCCCAGGAAGCGCGCACGAACCGGCGACGTGGCGGGCGGCGCAGGCCTGATCATGGAGGGCCACCGCGCGCTGCTGCCCGTGCCGGTTCCGCCGCAGGCGGCATTCGCGGCGCCCCCGGAGGACGCGCGGAGCAGGGTCCTCTGCTCCGTCGACGCGTCCACCAGTGGGCGCCTTCCCAGCAGCTCCACGCCGCAGGCCTCGCACGGCGTCCTGTCCCATCTCCACCGCCACAGCGTCGAGGTCGACGCGTTCGTCCGCATCGAGGTGCGTTGGTGGCGTTGGTTTCCTTCAGCAAGATCGAGTTCCGTTTGGCCATGCCGTGAATCGCGTTCGACGAACGATCGCGCCATTTTTCCGTTCTGACCAAGCTAGGCTTTTCCGTGCGTGGATGCAGAACGAGAGGCTGCGGTCGGAGCTGGAGGAGGCGCGGCGGGGGCACGTGCGCGCGGTGGTGTCATCCATGGAGCGCGCGGCGGCGCGGCGGCTGCGTGACGCGGAGGCCGACCTGGAGCGCGCGCTGGCGCGCGGCGCGGAGCTCGGCGAGAGGCTCCGGCAGGTGGGCGCCGAGGGCCAGGCGTGGCGGGGCATCGCCGGCGTACACGAGGCCGCCGCCGCGGGGCTCCGCGCCACGCTCGACAAGCTCCTGCGGTCGCCGCCGCCGCGACCGGCGGCCGAGGGAGAGGCCGAGGCCGAGGCAGAGGACGCGAGGTCGTGCTGCTTCGGCTCGCCGGGGAGGGAGGGCGACGGAGGCGGCGGCAGGCAGCTGGCCGCCGGGAAGAGGGCGAGGGCGTGCAGGTCGTGCGGCGAGGCGGACGCGTGCATGCTGCTGCTGCCGTGCCGGCACCTGTGCCTGTGCGGCGGGTGCGAGGCGGCCGTCGAGGCGTGCCCCGTGTGCACGGCCACCAAGAACGCCTCGCTCCACGTCCTCCTGTCCTAAAGAACTCGTCGGCGCGGGCAGCGTATAGATTTGTAGGATCGATCGTGCATTCTCCCAAGTTCGCGTATTTCTTGTTTTTCATGATTTTTTTCTCGGTTTCGTTCCGAGACTAGACCTGACCAATTCGTTGACCAACCAGTGCTTTTTGTTGTATAGATTTTTCTTGGTGGGGTTGCCTCCATTTGGGGCTGTTTAGGTGTTGCATGTGGTTAACTGAGTTGTCGAAATGGTGAACAGATCGTTCATTTGGCTAATCCACTGAGGCAAATCCAGTGTGATCAGTTGGTGGCTGCATGTTGTAATGTAATGTACGTACGGGCGTGCAGGTCACTAAGCATTTTTTTGTGTGTGTGTGTGGCCACGCTATCGATACATGGCGCGAGGAGCGTAAACTGCAAGCAAGGGGAAATGCACTTTAGTCCGGTATATGCGTGACTAGCTGCAGTGGTGACGATTGATCGGAGACCAGGTAGCTTCGAGATAAGCCAGCTTTTCCTCATAGGCTTCCTCCAATGGCAAACGACATCGCCTACCTAGCGATAACACTCTTCCCCTAGTATAGGCATGGTCATGAGGCACCGCGGCTACTCCTCTCTCCTCCACGTTGATGGCGAGGTCGGCAGTGGTGGCTGTAACCGTTGGAGGAGACCTTAGAAGAATGTGATTTGCAAATATTCCAACATAAAGCACAAAACAAGAAGCCGTCATTACCTGAAAGAGAAGAAAAAACAGAAACTAGACAAAGAGGAAGATCAGCAAATTGCCCAATTGCCAAAGTGATAAAATTTGCAGCACACTTACAATAGCCGCATTCATTTTTGTATTGAGAAAGGTACTATTTGGTCTCTTTTCTTCTTGGGACGGATCCATGTTAGAGCTAGTGAGGGCACGGACCTCACTCAAATTCTATGCCCAATAAAAATCTATATTTTCTCACCATATAAACCTATCTATTAGATGTGTTTATGTGTAGTGTCTCCTTACTCAGTATTCATTCATTTTCTTCAACCACGGGCACTTCACTCTACGGAATTGATGTGATGGACGGTTTCATGCTGAAAAGAAATTCAGGCAGCAAGTCCTACCTCGTCGTCAGCAAACGGATCAGTCCCATACAGCAGTTTTGGAGTTTTGAAGTCTGATGGGTTTGGTTCCAAAACTTGCTATGCTAAGACTAGGGCATGACAAAAGGTTTCTACCAAAACTGAGGGGAAAATGTTTGGCACATTAAATTTTGGATTTGAATCAGGCACTGGTTGATTGTGACTTAGCACAAGCAGGCTCTCAATTCGGCTCTTGCTCGATTGATCTCACAAACCGGCTGGTACTAGTCCACAGCACACGGGATCGTCGGCGATAGAGTGTCCAGCAGAGTGGAAGCGCCCAACCACTGCCTGAACTCGACAGGAAAAACGTGCCTGCAACTCGTACCAAGTGTCAAGGAGGACAGGTGATCGGCAGCGGCAGCAGGCGCCCATGCCCATGCCGGGGCGGTGACCGATGGACCAGAGTAATGATCGAGTTGCTTGCTCGATCTGTGTTGTGAGACGGAGACGGTCCACTGCGGGTTCCGCAGCTGCCGTTGGAGATCAGATCACTGATCACGCCTGTACATAAATGGCTCCGTGCCGGACGCCAGTGCAGATGCTGTCCTCCTTTTGCTAGCCGAGTCAGCGAGACAGCGTCCTCCTTTCCAGTGCTCCTCTCGATTACTCCCGTTCAGTGCTGCTGCCGATCGCCTCCGTTGCGGTGCCCATCCATGCCTGTGTGGCCACCTGCACCGATCGTCCGTCCGGTCCAGCGCAATGATGCCGCTAGCTACTATGCCCTAGGCGTACTGGAGGAGGGAGCACTACTTGACAATGCGCGCGAAACGTTTAACTTCGCTGATGGCCATGCTTTGTCGCCCGGCCGGCGTCCACTTTTGCCCTTTTTTTTTTCCTATCATCAGTCACTGGCAATGCGCCATTATCCATGTATCGTGCTTAGCGGGAGTGATCAGAGAACATAATTGCGGGGCGGGGGCTAGTGCTCGGTGTCAGCCTTTCTTTGTGATCACAGCATGCACCACTGCCACCACCAAGTTACCTTATTGCTTTGGCCAAAGATGAAAGAAACCCTGCACGTCCTTTGATCGATCAGCTCTAGCAGCTAACGGATTCCGATCATTAACCTTTTGCACTCGGAATTCGAGTACTCAAATCCATCCTTTTTTTTTTCTTTTTTGTCCCCTTGGAGAAATTGGGCTGTTCTGTAAAATACATCATGTGGTACACATGCAGGAGCTAGCATGGCGCTGCCCACTGCCTGCATGTCAACATGTGAAGAGTGGTCCCCTCTAGAAGCAGGATTGGGGGGCACAGAATCTCACGAGATGGAAAAGTTTCCAGCGCCCTTGGTTTAATTAGCGTGTGCGCGGGCCTCACCGGCTGAGCCAATGATCCATAAAACAGGCAATTTTAATTGGATATCTCCATGTCTGTGGCTCCCTTCTTAGTACCACCTCAGCAACATGATCAAACATAAAATTGAGTCATTTGCGTGGTGCGTTCGAGAAACTTCGTCATTTTGGACATGAACAAATGTTTCAGTGAATTCTAATTAGACATGGATTACATGTTCGACATTTTCTTATACCCCAGTCGTTCCAAATTATAAGTCATTTTAATTTTTTTAAGCATCGCAAGTTTGACCAAATTTATACGAAGAAGTACTAACCAGTTAGAATGACTTATAATTTAGAACGGAGAGAGTAACAAATTATGCACAATCAAATAGTTCTCCGCTCACATGTGATCCTTCTCATTATTCTATTCCTTATGTCTACTAATAAACAAGGGAAAATAGTTGAGGAATTCACATTATTTATACAATCGCATGTGAAAAACAAGTGGAAAGAACTAAATGAATTATCCTTAATACAATTATTTATTACTTCCTCCATTCCAGAAAAAATAAAACCCCTATTCCAAGAACTCAATTCATATCAACTTACCAAAATATATACAAGAAATGCATATTATTTATAATGCCAAATGTTATCATTAGATTTATTATGAAATCTATATTCATACCATATACATTTAGAGTTATTAAAGTTAATAATATTATATAGGTTTAGTCAAATTTCAAAAAAGTTGACTCGGTCTAAACCTAGAATTTTATTCTGGCGGAGGGACTATAAGAAAAGTAATATCCCGTATGGAAAGTGAAAAGTGTTGCACTGATAATGGATGCACGCGCCCCTTGAATCGAATAGACCAAATAATTATCGGAACCGAATGGAATAGAAAGAAGGGAGCCTACAAGTCACTCTTGTTGCGCCATGATCATTCTAAAGAAGAGAAAGGAGGAGGGATCTCCCATGCTGGGGGTGGAGACAGTAGGAAAGGGAACAAAAAAGAAGAGAGGAGAAAATATAGGTGGTGGCCAAACATGACAAGGCAATGCAACATGGCTCATCAAATTTTAATTGCAGAAGTAACTTTTTCTTTCTCCCAGGACCCATCTCTTTCCAAGCTCTAACCTAGATTTCTTCATCCACGTACTGGCGTGCAAGCCAAGATGTCATATATGTAAACGTTAACGCATGATGCATGTACATGTGTAGTGCCTGCCGATCGAGGGATGGGAGGAGATGAAGTTGCAGCAAAGCGACGCAACCGCTTTGGATGCAGCAAGAAAAGGAAGGGGGTAGCCCAATCGTGCCCCCGCATGAGGTGGCATATTCTTCCCCCTGTGAAAGCTTGGGAGTGTGTCTGCGTGGCCTTTATTTTTAGGTCATTGCTGTTCTCTAACCAATGCAATGCCGGACCTGGAGGCAAAGGAAAAGGGCACTTTTGCAGTGCCCCCCATGCATGATGAGTGGTGACGAGTCTTCAACCAGAACAAACAAACAAATCCTGATCTGATGCAGATGCAGCCGCATGCCATGGGCAATGGAAAAGAGCGCAAAAGGTGAGCCGGACGGAGAGATCTCTCATCTTTTCCAATTCCAAGGTTGTGCATGCCCCCACTTGAACGTGTCCTGGGCCTGACCATGAGGGCACAAGATGCCCCGTGCCCGTGGTGTCACCCCCATTGATCCACGCAAGGACATGCACACCTCCATCTTTATTTGCACGTCACTTTTCTTGCATGTTTCTTGTGCATGTACCTCCATCCTTTTCGTTTAGCCGCCTGCAGGAATCGGTCAGTACATGGATCGGACAGCCATCTGCCCATCTATCTCATGATGAAAAATCACTCACATTGGCATCACCTTTGCTTGCCATGGTGGTACTGGTGATGGTGGCTGGATCGACCCATTTGGAATTCAATTCCATTGCCTCTTTTTTTTTCTTTCTTTTTTTCAGCTGAATAAGTTGCCGCGTGGTGGCTGACTGGTGGTAGTGATGTCAATTCCAACCGCCCTGGGGCACTCGTCAGTTCATGCATGCAGGGTGTAGTGCATCAAAAGTAAGCATGGATGGAGTGGCGTGGCCTGGATATGTTGGGTGCCTTGTTCCTAGGGCTCAGCTCATCACAGGCCACTATGGCAGGCTGGCCTAACTTGTTCCTGCTCCGAGGTGGGGCGTGGGGTTGGAACGGTGGAGTGGTGTTGCTGCTGCCATTGCTGGTGCTGGCCACCTTCCAAAAGGTGCCGGTGGCCAAAGGGAAAGGAAAAGATGCGCTGGCGCCTAGCAGCAATCAGCAGCATGTGTCCACTGGATCGATGGCCTTGTCTGTACACAGATGCCATTTGCCAATGCTTTCTACTTTAATCTCCGTGTGCTGTTACTTGATCACTGTGGCCACAATCGTCACGACGGCGTCTTGATCGTATTTCTTTTCCTGGTGCTTACTACGGTAACTCTTCTATTGCCCATTTTTGTACACGCGTGCAGAAATACGGTGAAATGTGCGATGTGCGTACGGACGTACGGTGCAGTGCAGATGGTGGCCAGGTTGCAATATTGTTGGCCGCCTGCTGCGCTGCATCATTTGGGACCAGTTTAGTTTGCATATAACTTCTCTAGATATTCACTATTTATTGGATATTCACTATTCGTCCATCTCACAAAACACGCTTTTCAACAAGTTGCTATAGTACTTTTCCCCACTTCTCCACCATCTAAACAACCCCTTGATCAGCGGATCTTCAGTCCGTGCATCTCATTAACTGACACCACCAACCTGATCGAGCTGGGCATGCATGGGCACAGCATGCATGTACAAACTTACTAGGTGCTACTGCGCACATGCCGACATACGTACGTACACTCACGATGCTCATACGTACATGCAACTACACGCACGCGTAGTGCAGTTGGAGCTCGTAGACGCGCGCAGCAGCACGGTAGACCGCAGCAGACAGAACCCTGACAGCCCCGATCGAGCAGCGAGAGACGGAAAGAAAAGATCACGACGAGCCAGTAATTTGGCAGCAGGCCAGTAGCCCAAGTTGCCTTCTGAAAGGGCTCAGCCCAGTAGCCTTTCTGATGAAGAAAACTCCTTTGATTTTTGCTGTATGATGCAGAAAAATGAGCTCTGAACTTGCACACGTTGCTTGGATGTACGTGTTAGATTTACTTATCTTAACTTAGCATAAAACTGACAGGATTATCTAGTCTAACATAGACCACACCTAGCACTTAGATCTAATACGAAATTTGACTTACCAGTTATCTTAACGAGATGTAGATAGCATTTAACTCAGCGTAGATGAGTTCTTGATGCCGTAGAGGAAGTAGACGTAGTAGACTTGCCATATGTTGATGTAGATCAGGACACCGAGCTTCCACGCCTTCCACCACTCTTAATGATTGATTAGGTCATGGTAGAAAACCCCATGACAACTTAACTCGTGATTAAAACGAGATTAGGGACACCTAGGGGTCTCCCCTTAGTTATATAGTGCTGTAGACGCGGGGCCGGGCCCTAAGTGGGTGAGTTTGCCTTCCAATCAAAGGCAATAATAGGGAGTAGTATAGGATTAGGATGGGGCCTGATGGCCCAATTACACATGACCGATGTCAATTCCAACATTCTCCCCCTTGACCGAAGGTCAACGACTTATTCTTTATAATTTTGATATATTGATCATGTGCAGGTGGATACACACATATCAATAGTCTCCCTCTTAATCGAGCAATCTTAATCTTAAAACTTAAGCTTATGTTCGCCTTATATTCACACTCAATACCATAGCAACAACTAGCGAATGAGTCATCAGCAGAGACTACAGTCATACCTGGACATCATTAACTAAAGTCCGCTATAGTATCTTGATAGAACACTTATTAACTTATTTGGGAGTTTATTTATCGCCCTCATCGAGAATTACATTTCAGGTTAATCATCAATTCCATACTAATTTCGTGAAAATAGAAGAGATAGAACCCTGAATTAGTCACATTGCTAGCTATTTTCTTAATGCATTAAAATGACTTGATCCTGTGACCCTTCTTTCATAACAATATATTTGTCAATCGGCTTGATACCATCAACTATATGTCATTACTTGAAAGGAATACTGTAATCAAATACAACGACATTGAATTTAATCAATGCAAACATAATTATACCGGAATATATTCTATATGCCTGCCTGAGTTAAAACATGCCATACAAAATCAGCATTAATAATGCTAATCTTGCTTTAGAGCTTTCTGTAGAATTGCTCATATTTGCAAGAGTAAATGATACAAAACTTAATTGTGCACATTTATATCCACACACTCTTACAAAATCTTATCTGAATAGAACACACACTCTTACAAAATCTTATGTGAATAGAACTTAACTAAATAAGCATGTTATTCAGTGTTGTAATCTTTAAAACACCTTTTCCTGCGGACCTCCTTTGGACTAAAACTAATAATGACTAATAATGTCAAGCATTCCGGTTTGTTATGCTAAGTCAATTTCTCATATGTCTTAGCATATAGCCTTATTGGAAGCTTTAGGAACGTCTTCCTATTTATCTTATTCTTAACTTTGTACTTATGATAAAATTTGTTATATCACGCAAAGAAAACAGGCATAACTATGTATATGCATTCACATTTTGTTACTTCAGAACTACTATCAACTTTTGCTCTTTAGTGACAATCCCAATACTCATTTAGGTCCCATCTAAGTGTCATGCTCCCCAATAACTTAGGGAAAACATACACAAGATATGTCTAAAGACATGATGAACATATTTCTCCTTTCTTGGAATACATACTTATTTCTGTTAGCTTATGGAGAGATCATTCACCTTAGAGTATGAGGATAACAATTTAATCCACCTTGACTTTACAAATGAACCACGGTTGCCTATGATGCATACTTATTGTGAGTTATGAACTTAGCATCTTAGTTTCTTTTGGAATCACTATCAAGACTTGTATACCCATTATAGCCTACTGCTTTGACTCCATCAGAAAATTGCTACGAAAAAAACTATATTTATATTTAAAGTTCACATACTCTTTTATAGCCTCTTCATTATAAACATAAAATGACTGAAGCTTTTACTTTTGTGCCCAATACTTATCTTATCGCTAAAATATTTCACATCTCTGTTATGGTTAGACAACTAATGTCAATTCTTAACAGGGTGTGGTAAAGAATGGAGGAATACTTATGGCACGATGTATACGACGAAATCATATATCTATATCTCTTAAATCATCAATATAGGGAAACTTATCTTACATCTCATCAAGATTTTCTTCTCCCCTATTTCCTTACTTCTTAGTGAGCTTCCATTGAATTTTGAACAATCAGAACATTAAATATGTCGGCCTCATAAACTTATCTAAAAATAATTCATAATGGTAGCCCTTTTAACTTATGTATCTTTGCCGCAACATTTACTATACCACTGATAAACTTTCCTTGCTATCCTAGCCCACATCAGCTATGGCCAGAAAATGAACTAGAGTAGCAAAGCTATGATTAAATGTTCATAAAACATCGTTGGACAAGAATCATGAACATAACCATACTTCAATCATCTCAGATTCCAATTGAACTAATCCACAACAGTGTTGGCCAGAAATGGATAGAACAACAAAATCTATGAAGATTATCCTGTACCCAGCGGTGGCCAGCATAAACGATAAAAATCACACTTATTTGAGACAATTGGTGTTTGTGGAGTGTTAGTCCTATCACAATGATATTCGAATAATCATGTTTAGCATGATAAAGTTGCTAAAGTTGCTCTTGAACTTATTCTTAATTTAAGAAGCAAGATATAGCGAGTATATTATGCTTTATTCTTAATTTTGCCCTTGAAAACTTATGGACAATGAAATTTTATGGAGAGAATATTCGAGAATATGTCTGAGTAGTTCTTAGTTCAATTCTTAACTGACAAGAACAACAAAATGATGAGACATTCAATTCTCCCCCTCGAATTTGTGGTCTAAACGTGAGTATGCCACATATTCGACAAGGTCTCATCACTACTTAACTTATTTAACTTAAAGAACGGTCAAAGACAATAAACAATAATAAATATTAAACAAACTTGATGATGTATTATCACTTATAGAGAATACAAATGTCAATGATTTCTCATCACATAGAACAAATATGTTCTTTCTTAATCTAAAGTACATCATAAGCTTGTAATAAAGCTAAATAAAGGTATTAATGTAATGCGAATCCTAGAGTCTTACCTTTGACAAAGTCTTGTAGACTATGCTCCCTTGAATCTCTCCTCCTTTAAAGTCCATGAAAAACCTGGAGGAGGTTCAATATGTGCAGGTGCACCTGAGTTGTTCCACCAAAATAGTGGGAGCAAATAAACTTAATGAAAACTTATGAGACAACTTAATTATGTAATAATTTGGGGCATCGCTCTTCCATGTGGGAGACTTATTTGCAAAAGTTGCATATGACTTGAGCATGCATATAACCCTTGAGATATATTGACCATGCTCGTGTACGCTCAATACACCTTAATCATTGTAACGTGAGGTTGTTATTTTCATGAGGAGGAAGTTCCCTAACTTATGTTTATACATTTCCTCAATTGAGTACAATAGCTCCTTAACTGATGATTCCTTACCTCTAATCTTAGTAGGCAAAGAATTTCTCAAGGCCTCAATGATGGTTTGACCATCTTTGCCAATAAGTAGATTTCTTCCATTGATCTTAATTTGAGTTTTACTCACTTATCTTACCAACATAATTCTGAGTTCCAACCGCCAGAGCAGTTGGCTTATCCTCACATAGCGCACAATCAAGATCCAAAGTCTTGAGAATGCCTAGCACATTCTCATTCCAACTAGGGAAGTTTGTGCCATTACAATGCTCAATGACGCTCAAAACTTTGTATAATCTACTGAAAATTCATAAAGATGTCTCAGTAGCAGTACAATAAGATGCACATGAAGGCATGATTTTAACTCTTGGTCTGATTAAAATCACGCAATAAGTAACAACTTGCATCACCGGTGGGGAAAACAAGAGAAACTTATCTTAAACTCATAATTAAAACACATTGGTCAGATTTAATTACAAGTGTACTCTAGATGAACTTCTCGTTGGTTCCATTCAAATAGAGGCATCTGAATGCACTAGGTGGAAAGAGAATTTTCAGCTTAACTTATATGAAAATAAATAATGCAAAGTTTGAGCTCAACTTAGGTAGCATCAGTGCAGATCTTATTCATAATTCTTACTTATTTAAAACAATGTGCAAAGATCAAAGCATTTTGACTTTGCACTTCAACTTAGAAAGCACTAAAATAACTTAATAGATCAAAACTTAATATTCTTAGCGAAAATATCTGAATAAATATTTGAAATACAATTCAAATATCATATATCTTAGACCTAAACATGGCGAGGAAAGATCATCGTTGTTGGGTATTTAACTTAATCAAATAAATCCAAAACCATGTTTAAAGTTGCAGGGATAATATTCTTAAACTCAAAATTTAGCAAAATACTTGAATAATTAAGAACTCATGGTTCTATAAAAAAACATAATGAACTCATGAAATATGTACTGTGTACATAATAAAATGCCCAAAAATTTAGCTCAACTTAATGGCTAAATTAATCTGAAGATTATGCCTTAAGTCATTATGCTCATACAAATTCAAATATTTCTCTAATTAAATTAGAAAAATAAATGCTAATAAAAACTTAATATATAGTGGATGACCATAAATATTCTCAAGATGACAGCGGAAGCTTAAAAAATATAGCAAAATAAATATTGCTACAAAATAATTCCAGAGAATTTAGCTTAAAATAATTCCTTAGACCTAAGCTTAGAACAATTTTCCAATTAATAATTGAAAAACCATGCCAAATAACCTTAGAAAATTATCTAAAAATTTTACTACCGCAAGACTTAAAAAATATCACTTATTAAAATTTACAGCAAAAATAAGCTGATAAATGATACTCATTTAATTCTTAATTTCTTACTCAAAAGAGAAATATTAACCGAGTTAAAATAAATGATACTGAAATATCGTAAAAGAAGAGGGCAAAAAACTAAATTTAGGCCATATCTTAAAATCAGTCCGCATGGCCCAACTGCGCACACCACGCCCTTATTGCGCTAGCAGGCCTACGCAGCCCAGGTGCGCATCAAACGGGCGGCCCAGCGAGGCCCAGCAGCGCAGCATACGCGGCTTGCGGCTCGTGGCTTGGCTCAGCTGCTCAGCTCGGCTCATCACTTAGCTCGGCTCGGCGCATGACGGCCCAGTTGCGCAGGCGGCCCGCAAACTCACTTAGCAGGCCATCGGCCCAAGGGCGAACGAGTGCGCCGCCGACTGGCCCAGCTCAGCACCCGCAGTCCCCGCGTCGATCTGAGTCGTTCGTCGAGATCGGATGGCTCACCGCTCAGCCGACCGGCATATATAATGCCGAAATTTCCGGTGGGAAGGAAACCCTAGAAGCAGTCTTCCTCCTCCCCCCCCCCGGTCGGAGCATCAGCGCTGCCGTCGCGGCTGGCGACGCTAGCGCCGTCGCGCTCTGCCGCCTCCGCCTCTTTTTTTTCCTGTCTCCAGCGACGCGATCGCCGCCGCGCTCTGCCGTCCACCGCCACTTTTCTTTCCTCTTCTTCCCCAAATCCGGAGAGCTCTTTTCTCCCTAGATCCGGCGAGCGAGAGTCATGAACTCATGAAGCCCTTCGTCCTCGGCGCCGTCGAGCTTCAGCCCGCGCAGCCACGCCGCCAGCAGCCATGGTGGCGCCTCTCGCCGGCGCGCGCGTGCAACCAAGTCGCGCGCGGCTCCGTCGAGGGGTGCTGCCGTGGTGCCCTGATGGCGAGCTCGTGCGCGTGCGTCGGGACGGCACCTGAAGCCACAAGGTGATGCCGGCGACCAAAAAGATGGCGGCGACACGGGTGTGCATGCGCGACTAGTTTATGCCGCACGGCCGGATCCGGTCCTGGCGGGTTGCGCACAGATCTCAAAAGCGCAGGGCCTCGTCGGCGTGCAAGCTGACGAGGCGTGCAAGCTTACGATGGTGGCGGTCATGCTGGCATAGCTCATGCAACGCGTGACCTCCGAGGCCAGGTAGACCTCCTAACTCAGGTTAGGTTTTGGGGAGATTTTCAGATCCAGGGTTTCAGGTTTTGGGTTTCGAATATGAGTGGATGTGCTGACTGGATTCAGTGTTTTGCAATACCCCTTCTTCTAATTTCTTAATGTGTGCATGACATGGCTAATTCCGAAACCCTCGAGCTACGCATGTAGATCTGGGGTTTACTTATGCTGAATATGTAGAATATTAAGCTGAAATTAATCTTAACTAAGCAAAACATAACTGAGTTGATAAAAACTTTAGCTAAAACATGCTTATTCGCCACTGTGTAGCTATAGATCGGAAAATAAAGCCTAAACGTGAACTTATCTAGTGCAAACCGAATCAAAGCTTAGGGTTTAAGTGCTAGTGGATCTAGTAGAACTAGATCTAGGCGACTGATACCAAATGTTAGATTTACTGATCTTAACTTAGAGCATAAAACTGACACGATCATCTAGTCTAACATAGACCACACCTAGCACTTAGATCTAATATGGAATTTGACTTACCAGTTATCTTAACGAGATGTAGATGGCATTTAACTCAGCGTAGATGAGTTCTTAGTGATTGATTAGGTCATGGTAGAAAACCCCATGACAGCTTAACTCGCGATTAAAACGAGATTAGGGACAGTCTCCCCTTAGTTATACAGTGATGTAGACGCGGGGCCGGGCCCTAAGTGGGTGAGTTTGCCGTCCAATCAAAGGCAACTAATAGAGAGTAGTATAGGATTAGGATTGGGCCTGATGGCCCAATTACACATGACCGAGGTCAATTCTAACACTGTATTTATTGCCTAGAAAACCCCGATTAAGACCGGCCATGATAGGATTTGGAATTGACCAAGAAGATACGAGTTACATGAGAAGTGGACAATACATATTAAGCAACATTTTCGGTCTCATAAAATCTCTCTTTTTGCTCAACAGATCAACACCGCATAGAGGTTGTGACAAAGGAGTTTGTGGTAGAGGAGAAGGATATTGCTTCATTTGAAGCCACATGGGTAATAGGCGATTGTGTTAACATTTCAGAGAGGAACGTGGCTATGGTTATATGGTTCGTCGTTTCTCAAACTTAAAAGACTGTACAACAACTGCATGAAGTGAACAATTCACTGAAGGGTAGAAGAGTTTAATCAATAGTGAAGAAGATTTGGCCCTGGATGAAACCAGTTATGTTTCTTCATCATTTCTAAATTCATATCGGTCTAGTAAGAGATATTTTCACTCAAGTCATCTTTATTTGTTCTACAGGTCCATATGGCACAAATATTTACCTTCTTATCGCCCCAAGGTTTCCAGCGTTGAGGCAGCTCTGCCGTCGCTCTGCGTATATCTGTGTGATACGTGTCGTGGTGGGTTTTTTTAACGGTGCGCTCTCCTCCTTTTACTGAGAGTCATGTTGGGCCTTTGCTTTCTGGTGTGCGCGGCTACAGATGGGGCCGCCAACGGCGTCGTCCGTGTGTGCCGGATTTTTTCCTTTCCCGTTATTGCGTGGGCCTATGCCCATTCGTGCGTCATGTGGACGCAGCTCCTTTGTCGGCCACCGCTTATCTCTGCCGCCGCCGGCGTTCGTCGACTTCTTCGGTGGGCTATGGTTCCTTGCCTTCCTCGCTTTCTTCGTCCTTCCTGCTACTTCTTTGTCGGCCGCTGCTTATCTTCCTGCTTCCTGCTGCCGCCACGGACCTCTAGGGACCTCCTACAATCTGCAGTCCTCAGGTGAGTCCTTCTCTGCTTACCTCCTCCTCCTATTGTCCCGGGCCTTGACCTGCTCTCTGGGTTTGCTTGCCATTTCCTTCTCAGACCTTCCTCTGCCGTGCAGGGAGCAGGGCGTCATCTTTGTCAAGTGTGTTGTTCCTCTGCGTTGCCGCCGACCGGTGCCTTTGTCTATGGATTTGTCCGATGCTTCAACTTTGGCCTCTGCCAGTTGCTGCAGGTGCTTCCCCTTCGTACGCCGCGGCATCTCGGCGACGCCCGCGCTGTGGGTCCCTATTCCTGAGTAAGGTAGGGTCCCTCTTTTCTTCGTGAGGCAGCGCCTCCTCACTGTCGCCACCAGCCCTACTTTCCGTCTCATCTACGTCGCTTCATCCAATGCCTCATCAAAGCTGTTGGACTGAATCTGATGCATCGGCTCTTCCTCCAACAATACATGGTGGTGCTGTACAAGGGGTACAGACAGCCGCATCAAAGAAAGGGGCAGAGACAGCCGCATCAAAGAAGGGGCCCAACGAAGCTACCGTAGAGAGGTGGATTCGCTAGCAACGACGGCTGCGATTTTGCATCGGCCTCTCTTCATCAGAGATTGTTCAGGTGAGCAACTTCCCATGACAGCAATGCCTCCACCGTCACCACCGTTAGGGGTTGTTCGATTCAATTTAGGCACTTCCTCTTCACAGATCCACCTATTTTCTTCCCCTACATTGAATTGTGATTTCTAACCGTAGCCTTTTTATGCTCGTGATTTTGCTAGAGATCTCAACCAAGTGTACTTGACCATGGTGCAGTCCCCAATGAGGCTGCATGATGAGTCTCAATGTCGAACCCTTTTCTCTATAAGCTATTTTTTAAGTGCATTGCACTTTTTGCTTGAAAGACACAAACATCTCTGCCTATTTGGTTTCTCTAATCTGTTGACCTCTTCTCAGGTTTTAGAATTTAGGAAACATCCTTCCCATGTGTAGATGTTTTATGGATTTAGCTGATCAACTATATGTTTGTCAGAAGGAAAACCAAAAGTAAAAATAGTTCCTGTTAAGCCAGAACTTAAATTACAAATGACCTCAGTGGGTGATGAATGGAACGGTAGAAATATGTTCATACAGTTAGTCCATTACTGTTAGGACTATCTAGGCATCATGAACAAACTAAATCCATTTTGTTCAGAGCCATAGATCTTCCCTTGGGTTAGAGATGCAATCCCTGATGCTGTCCTTCCAGAAAAAAAAATACATTGCATTGCAAAGTGAAAGGTGGTAACCTACATCTATTTCATTATTTTTTCCAATGTTGTGATTCTTATTACCATCTTGGTAAAATTGTGTTCCCCTCCATATTCCTAAGGTTCTTAAATCAGTTATTCCTTGTTGGGGGGGGGGGGGGGAGGGGTTTTGAAACTGTTCCTTTTTCAATATGACAAGTTTATGTTACTTTCAAACCTAATGCACAAAATGACACTTCGGCCCTGTTCGGCTGGCTGGGGGGGGGGGGGGAGGGCTTCGGCTGGCTGGTGGGGGGTTTAGCCCCCCCCCCCCCTCCCATCAAAGTTATATTGTACCCATAAATGTTGTATGCTAAAAAATCTCTCCCATGAATCTCTTTAGCATTTTCAGGTACGTTATTTCTATAGTCCTGCTCATTTAAACATTATTATATTTAATTTGTCAGCCTGAAACCAATACTCTGAACTTTGTTAGGTTCCATCTGCTACAGGGGGAGATGACACTTCTTTTGTACCTCAAATAATAATAGTTTACTGCTGTTTCTTCTGAAACTTGAGGCTACTGCTTTTGTATTGCCTAAATTATGCACACATGCTTGCTTTAATACTTCAGCCTATTGATACCTTTGTTTGTCCGACTATGTCATGCTAGGGCCATAGGTGTTACGTTGAAATTTTTATGGAGTCATTCGAGAAACCATTTTTATTTTCATTTATGTGGTGAAAACAAAGACATAAAGTTGTGACCCATTACACCTTCTGCCCCTGAACCAAAAGGTTTAGCTCCATATACCTGGCATGCTCCAAACATAAGAGCAAATAAAACAAAGCTTATATGTTGTGTGTGCATTAAGTAGTTCAGTCCAATTGACTTCTTAACCAGAATTATGTTTTGGCCCCATGTTTGGTTATAGTTGTTGCCTCCAGACATGTGCATTCACTGATTGCTGCCTTGCAGGTGTGTACATTCTCCTTGATATTCTTAGTTTGATGCATTATTATGTGTTCCTTTGGGGTAAAAAAAAGAAAGCAGTATCTGAGTAAGATAAATATGTACTCCTAGACATTATAACCAGATTATTGTAATTTGGTTTCTGGATAAGCCCATCCCGTCATTTCAACTCAGTACTTCTAGCAATGTAACCTCATGAACTCACTGTGTTAATACTAAATATTAGTTTGATTTCTTCAATCAAGTTCGATGTGCTGCTTGGTTTATGGAAAATATGTTGTCATTACCATGCAACCAGGTATTTTTCAGTAGTATTGTGTCTTCCATAAAATTAATTTCTGTTGTAATTTTTTGAAACATGAAATAATCATTTCAGGTACCATGGGGTCAATCATTCAACCATGGGGTCTTGGACGCTGCATGGAGTTTAGCAACATGCGGATGGACTCTAATATACAATGCCATGGATTGTAAAATGCTACCTTTGTGTAAAAATGTAAAATGTTTGTTAAACATCTTGATATGGTGACAGTAGCAGCTTCCAGTTATTTTATACACGAATAAGGAGCATGTTTAATTTTTCCTACTCTTTTTGTCTGAAATATTCATGTGTATATTCTTTGCCCTTAATTACCTGAATAGTATATTTTAAAGTGGTACCTGAAATGACAGAAATCAGTGCACGGTGAATTCACAAATCAGTGCACGGTGAATTCACACCTGATACATTCACAGGCGCGGCGAAGCGCGCCACTCATTCTAGTATTATGGATGAGTATGTGGCAACAGAGGAGGATATGGCTTCATTTGAGGCCATGTGGGCCATGTGCGATCACTGGTGTGAACATTTCATAGAGAAACGTGACCGCGATGAGATGGTTGTCTCTTCCCCAATTTTGAAGAAACTGTATATATACCCCTTGTGAATTGGAGTATGCCGACATGAACGACCTAGAGCTTACTACCAAGTGTAGATTAACTTAAGAAGATTTCACGCGGTATAAATAAAGCAAAAGTTTGGTGGACGAGTCGAACTTAGAATGAGGAAATACTCATCAATCATCATTATCGATGGATCTTGACATCAACAATACCACCAATCCTGGTGTTGTTTGTACGAAAGATTGTATGGATGCGACGATGCCTGTGGGATTAGCCGGGCAGGCGCAGTTGCAACTTGCGAGAGGAATAAATAGAACTGAACAGGCGCGAAAATGGAAGTGCTACGTGAATGTCATGACGTTTCGTGAAAAGCAGTTGGATTGCTTGGGCCCAGTTTAGTTGTATAAGTTTCCACAAAAAAACACACACACATTGACAACCATGCCCCCCCCCCCCGGGCTTCTCAGGGTGACAATGCTTGGGGTTGTGTGGGTGTGGTGGTGTGGGGGGGGGGGGGGTTACCAACAGAATGCTCGGTTTAAGAGACTACATCTTGATGCATTGCAATTTACTAGTCATTTCTTTTCCTCCTAGGATACAAAAAAACAGTAGGATGGATTTACTAATCTTGATGCATTTCTTTGCTCCTCGGATACAAAAAGAAAAAAAAAACAGTAGGGTATATGGCTGTTGGTTTGTCAAAGTAAAAGGAACTACCCATTTCTTTTCCTCCTAGGATACATAAAGCTGGAATCAGATACAAAGCTATTCTGGTGGCAAACGCACACCAACACAGTATCCTTGGCCCCAAAAGGCTATTCATA
The DNA here is from genome assembly GCA_015342445.1 of Digitaria exilis. Lineage (NCBI taxonomy): Eukaryota > Viridiplantae > Streptophyta > Magnoliopsida > Poales > Poaceae > Digitaria > Digitaria exilis. The sequence goes on along the minus strand of JACEFO010002063.1, from coordinate 952,632 downwards.
AAAAGAAGTCACGGAAAAAGAGACCGAAAACTAGCTAGTTTCACAAAAGGAATTATTCAAACCAGCTTTTACTGATAGCTTCCGAGGATAGCATCATAGCAGCCTGAGTCTTTCTGTCATTTCATGATTAGCTGTCAACCACAAAGGTTGCAAATGATTAGCAGCATATTTTTAGAACAACTTTGAACCCAAAATAGGATCTGGATGCGAACAGAAACTGAAGGTTGCAAATGAAGCAACTGTACAGTTGCAGGTATGCAACCAATTTGTTACTAAACAGAGATTACAAACACCACAGCAAGAGCCATCCTAGAGAGAGAGAAAAAAAATTCCCAGTACAAAGCCTCTGATGTTGCCATGAATTGACAACAAAGAACCATGTGCCATGTGAAGTGATGCAACAAATTTGTTTTCTACTTCCGTGTATGCATGCCTTCCCCATTCAGAAATCCAGTGCAGCGATAAACACTCAGTTCGACAAATTGTGCAAAGATAGAAAACCAGAAGGCAGGCACGAGAGGATGTCACAGCATTTGTTCACTGGGGACGGAAAAAAATTCTAATCATTTGTGGCAGCAACAAAACCTTGTTATGGCAAATGCAACCTCCAAAAACACATCAACAAAAGAAACAGATATATCCTGCAGAGAGAAAACATCTAAATCTAAATATAACAAATATAGTAAAGAATATAAACTTCCATTCCATCCACTTAGATTTTTTCCCTTTTGATGTCTCTCCAAGATGCATTGTAATCCTGGTTGCATCTTCTTTTGTTTTCAGAATATCCATCCATTAAAAATAGGACGGCTGATGATCCAAGAAAAAGGAAGAGCCTTATTCTGATTCTCCCACAGATATACGAAGTACAAGGGTATATAAAGTAGAACCAGATACAAAGGTATGGCTGATGTACACCAGTACAAGATGGATCACCCCAAAGGCTACTCGCAAAAGTCATGTGAATTTCTCAAGAATGACAAAAATAAGCTTTAACCAGCCTATCTGGCTCCAGAACACAGCAGTCCAAAGTCTTACAAAACCTTTCTGGATTAGCTCAGTCCGTATAGTTTTCGAATTTGAAGCCAGAGTAAGCCCTGACTGGGGAAAAGGAGCAAATGGCAAATGAAAGGGCAAAAAAAAAATGCTCTCAAAGGCCCAGAGAGCAAACGGACTCCACTCAGTGCAGCGTTAATTGGGTACCAATGACTTTTGAATATGTTTTGCCATTCATTTGCTCTTGGATCCAAACATTGCAAAATTTTTGCCATCTATTTGCTCTAGCAAAACTTTTGCTCTTTTCATTTGGATCCAAGCACTACCTTTATACAGATCTATAAAAATCTCGCCATAGGATCAATCAAACAGAAACCAAAGACTGCAAATGTACAATCTATTTGCAGCTATGCAATGCAACCGAGGGGTTGGTAAACAAAAACAATTAATAAGACGATAAAGAGAGAACGCTTCAGCTCATCACAAAGATATATGTCCATGTGGAAAGTTCCAGACAAGTGGCTAAATGATGGTGAAAAGAAAAAGAAAATTGTCAAGAGACCTGTGTCATGTTATGTCATGCATTGACGGATGTTTGCCGCTAGCTCATACCTCATGCACATCCATTCCTATGCATTCAAGCAGTAACCACTCATTTGATAAATTCAGCAAAGGAAGAACCCATAGAGCAGAAGGTAACATCTAGAATGAAACTCGCAACATGCATGATATCTTTATTATGCCATATTCTTTAGGGGGGAAACGCCTAATCCTTCATCACAGCAACAAAACTTGTTATTGTGACTCAGCAGATGATATGGCCTAAATATTGCATGCAAAGTAAATAACAAAAAATGTACCCACACCAGCATTGTGGACTATTAAATCAAAGAGATATGTTCTATAGGATGCAAATTAATCCAAAAGCAGGGAGATATAACATGTGTAGGCAAACTTCAGCTACAGGTTTCATCATTAAGACAACGGACACGAGCAACCTTTAAGCTTAAATATTATATCAACATATAAGTTCATAACACAAAATATAGCTTCTAATGTACACAAGATGGTTGCAGATTCTAATAAGCAGCTTAAAGATCTATTCAACATCTAAATGCTACCAAGAAGAACATTTTATCATGACAAACAACTTAGCTAGCAATGCGAAAACCAAATTATTACCAAAGATGATGTGGCGCAGATTTTTACTCTAAAAGCCCTTAAGTAACTAGCAAAACATCTGCTTTATTTACCAGATATAACCCATCAGGCCAACATGAACATCAGTGGAAGGATCACAGAAAACATATGCACACACAAAATCCACAAAACTGAAATAACATCAACAGACATAAGAAAGCTTTATCGGTTATAGCCTTATTGGGCACATATGAGCATTGCAGGTTCAACGAGCAAGTTAAGCTGTGAATCTACATGGTACTGAGCAGATGCTGAACATTAGCACAAAGAACAAACTTCCTTCAGTTCCCATTTATCACCATCACTAACACCAGAGAAGCTACTTTAATCTACAAACCAAGTTCATTGCCAATTCCAGGTTCTAACTAGCAAAGTTTATGTTCTATCAGTAGAAACAACCGACCTGAATATCAGTTGCGCATAGCATAGATAAACCTCCCATGGGCTAAAGCAATTGAAAGATTATCCTCCTCCCAAGGGCTAACCTCATCATCCCCTCTGCCTAGTGAAACAGGTGGGATTAGGCAATCAAACCCTGAGAATCTGAAGCTTATTGGCAAATGCAATAGCAACCCAGTCAGGCTGGGTCGCCGACCACTGCAGCTGCTCAATCTCTGCCCCTGCCGTATATGCCAAAATCGGATCCAGACCACCCTCTGCTGCTGCTGCTGCAGCAGCAGCAGCATTACCATTTCCACTGCCACCACCATTGCTCCCAGTGCCCATAGATGAGAGGTCCCATATCAGCGCTTGCATATCATCCCCAGCTGTGCAGATGTGGCAAGAAGAGTGAGGTGCCCACGCGATGGCATTGACAGGAGCATGGTGACGGTGCAGCTCTACCACTGGCAGTGTCGGATAGCGGATATCAAGCACGACCACCTTGGGGCTGTCCATGATGATGGTGGCCATGTACCTTGGGTCCTGCTTGTTCCAGCCCAGCCTGACGAGCGGTGTCGGCGATGCAGCCCCACCATCTCCAGCGCCTGGGTTGTTGCCACCGCCACCTGAGCCGGACTCATAGATGATTGTGGAATGCTCCTTGTCCCGAAGGTCAAAGACACGGACAGAACCGTCAGCGGAGACGGAGGCAAAGACTCCCGCACCGCCCCAGGCGATGTCGTAGACCTCCTTGTCGTGGGCGATAAGCTGGGTGTCGACGGCCTCGCGCTCGACGTCCCAGATGGTGCAGGTGGTGTCGATGGAGGAAGTGCCGATGCGGCGCGGGTCGGCGTCGTTCCAGTCGAAGGAGGTGAGCGGGCCGCAGTAGTCGCTGTTGCGGTTGCCGTTGAGCTCGCAGCGGAGCTCGACGCCCGGGTGCGGGGCGCCGCCGTTGCAGCGGACGGAGCCGGAGTTGTTGTTGGCGGCGGCGTCGTCGGCGGAGTCGTCGGCGGAGGGGATGCGCCAGATGCGGAGGTGGTCAGCGGAGGTGGCGAGCAGGTCGGGGCGGAGCGCGTGCGGGTCGGGGATGAACATGGTCTTGGTGGGCGGGTACTGGTGGTCGAAGGAGAGGACGGGGGCGATGTCGCCCGAGGCCTCGTCGAGCTGGACGACCTCGACGCGGTTGGGGACCTGCTCGAGGAGGCTGGCGATGGCGAGGCGGTACTTCTTGTCGCGCCGCACGCTCCAGTTCATGGCGTAGATGTGCCAGCCGGCCTCGTAGGTGTAGATCTCCGACCGCTTGGCCTCCCCTCCGCCGCCTCCGCCGCCGCCGCCGCCGCCGCGGCTGCTCCCGCCGTTGCCCTGCTCCTGATCCGCCCATGCGTCACCGTCGCCGGGCCCGCCCATGGCTACGCCGCCTTCGACGACGCCGAGGCCGCCGCCGCCGCTACGGGAGGGGAGGAAGGGGATCGGGGTGGATGGATAGGCCAAGGGCTGCGAATTTGGGGGGTTTCAGTCCGGCCAGGGAAAGAGAGAGTCGAGACGATGACGACTGAAGGGGGATGGTGTGCCGCTACTGTGCGGCTGCAGGCAGAGCAGAGGGGCAGCGTCGTATTTTTCTATCGCTACTGTGCGGCTGGGTTGGGCCTTTTTGCTTTCGAATGGCCCAAACCGTTGGGTATTTCACCATGTTGAGCCCACTTAGCCCAATGATTTCAGTCGGACGCAGAAACTTGGGGGACGCAGAGTCCGTCCTATGATGGGCTGTGAACGACTATGATGGGCCGAGAAAAGGAAGATGCGGCTAGGCAGGCTTGGGGGACGCAGGCCTGAGTTCTGCTTTGCGCGGCGTACCATCACCATTTGTTTAGGCAAGCAGCCAAGCACCACCACAGATGCTGTTTGAAAGCTTTCCTAAAAAAAAAAAGATGCTGGTTGAAAGAAGAAAAAAGATCTAGCACAGTGCCGGCATATACCTCCATGTAGTACGTAGAACCGGCAAATATGATTGATAGACGCCTCACACATTTGAGAGACATGGAGATCTTATATATTTGTTGTGTGTGTGTCATATCAGTTTCTCCAATATAGGAAAAGTTAATAGAATAGGAATTTACTTTTACATATACTTTATATAGAGAAATGCTTCGCATACAACCCATTTGCGTTTTATGTGTGGGTGGGGGTTGACTTGAGAACCACATCTTCGAAATTTTATTCCATATTTTTTTTGTTAGGTGACCCATTCCTCATGTATACACAAACTTTAGATTTCCGAGCTGTCACTTTCAGGATTTCTTTCTGCACCCATGTTGTTGGGCGTTGCATCCTGAAGGTGCCTGAGCTCTTGGCCACGGCAAGGGGCATAGACTGTACAGGTCTACAGGACTAGTAGTGTTGATTGATTCGGTTGTTGCGCGCGCACTATATTGCCCGTTTGCATATGGATACACCGTTGCACACTGATCTGAGTCACCGGCCCTGTGCGCCTGGTATCACTGTATGGACTGTGGAGTGTCAGGAAAAAATGTGGCGGACGGATGTTATCACAGACATTAGTTAGGTGCAATGGATGAGTTTTTCTTCCCCTGACACCATTAGAATTTAGATCAACAATGGATCAGATATATTTAATTTGTACCACTATTTGTCCGACAATTAGCATAGACTTGAGACAGGAGAGAGTAGGAGACTAGCTTCAAACGGTATATCTGACTAAACTAGGAGATGTGATCAGGGAAATCTCCAGTATTCAAGTGAAGAAAGTGGTCAGTTTCTTTTGAATACCAAGACACTACCTCAGCTTGCAAGAAACTTCGACGAAGAGCAATGCACATGCGAATCTTGTGGCAAAAGTGGGCAGAACTGCACAAGAGCGCATCCAGTTCGGTTGGAGAATGTATCATGTACGTATTCATGTGGCACTCAGGCACTCAGCTTCGCGTGCCTTTGGTAGAACGGACATCAAACTGGAAAACAAAACTGCTCGCCGCAATACTAAATAGACGTCTTGTAAGTTCAATAGCTTCCAAACGCAGACAATATATGCATCTGCTCGAGGTAAACAGCACACTTCATTTCCACTAGCAAAAGATGTCAACATGCTAATCACTGCGTTCTAGTTACAAAAGCTAGCTGTACTGCAGGAGGGTTGCAGAAAGAGAAAAAGCAACAGCGTCTAGTACGGCTTGAGGTAGTCGAAGAGATGGTCCCGGAAGGACGCCGCGTCCGCCGTCGGCGACCCGACGCGGGACTTCCATGCGCCGCCCGGCTGGTGCTGCTCCCTCGGGCTCTGCTGATCCGGCGCCGCACTCACGGGAAGCTTCAGCTTCCTCTCCTCAGTCTCTATCTGCAGCATCCTCATCTGCCGCCGGCGCCGCTGCTGGTGCTGATGCTGTTGCTGTTGCTGCTGGCGCCTCTGCTCCCGGCGCTTGCTCACGTACTCCTCGTGGATGAACGTCTCGATCATCTTCCCTGCTCTGCTTCCTAACTGAAGGTTAACACTCGTACGCTATGTTTCACCAAGGTGCCTATCTACTTCAAGCTCTCGAGATCTGGGACGATGCTAACAGAGAGGAACACTACAACTGATGAACTGAAGAACACTGCTACTACGTATCTGTGCCGAGAGCTAGAGCTTAGAGCCGCCGCATCTTTATAGGCCACCAAGTCAAGTCAATTATTCGTGTGGCCAGACAGACACCTGTCCAGCTTACACAGGCCGACAGCTGCTAATAGCCGTGAGCCATGCAAGCCAGGGCCAGCCCACCAGTGTGACAAGAAACAAAATTCGCTCTCAGGAGTAGTACATGTAGTATGAAATAAACAAAGCGTCTATTATACTGATGTTACTGGCATGTGATGCAGCAGCTTTGGTCTTTTGTTTGTCTCAAAGCTGGAATCCGATCCCCGTGTCCACTCCACCTTATCCGCTACTCTAGCTACCACGAACAGCGCAAGACTCGCCGCGCTTGTCCCCTCTGTGCATCTCATTTCAGGACTTGACCAACGATCGAAGATGCTTTTGTTTCGAGTTAAAAAAACAAAAAAAAAAGCTAGCGAAGATGCTTAGCTTAACCATGGGCGATGTGTCGACCACCATGACAATGGATTATTGAAACACTGCATGCTATTATTGCTTAACCAGGCGTGCTGCTTGAGGGGACAGTGAGCAGAGGGACGGTGCCTGTGCCGGCCCAGGTGGCCTCCTCCCGTGCAGTGTGCGCCCTTACCTGGTGCCGCTGCATCTGAGCGAGCATCTGGGGGGCGGAATAAACTACCCGGACAGGGGACAGGCTTTCGGTTGAAATCCGCGGCAAATCGCAGCGGCGTCCGAGTGGCATGTTGACGGTTGGCATGTGCACACTGCACTAGAGGAAGGTTTTTTTAAAAAGTAAAACGCAGGAGTACTGATGATATTACATAAAAGGGTTAAAAACTCACTCATAAGCAACATAAATTAACTAAACAAACACATCAGGATGGAGCCACCCCCTCGCAAGCTAAAGAGCGAATCTTCATTTCTTTCTAGATCAGCCCAAGAACAACGTCGGGGGTGGTGCTAACATTTTGGAAGATGCGGCGATTCCTTTCCTTCTTGCACTAGAGGAAGTACTAATAGTAGAGGTCTACCGGAGTAACGAGCTAGAACGGAAAGAAAACGTCATGGCGTCTGGACTTCAGAAGCGAGCAGGTACCAGATACAACCTGATTGGGTTTGATCAATTAGCGTCGCGGAAAGGCTAAAATGGCAGTTTTGATCGGATGCTTGATTGCGCTTATTGACGAATGACGATCGACGCGGGGCGATTCGGGTGGATTCAGGTGGAGTCAGCGATGCCTAGTAGGAGTAGATGGATAAAATGAGATGCGCCAGTCTTGTCGGGCCACGCAGGCTGAGACAAGACATGTGCGCCTGGATCTGTCGTGCACCTTGCCCATGCGACGGCGGTAAGGATTTCATCGCAGGATTTTTACCTTCTTCCTTAACCAAGATGTCCAGTACTACTCCAGTACCCGAATCCACAAGGAGCAATACAGTTTGAACCAAGCTCAAAATACGATCATTAGTAATGATCGTATCTTCTTCCAATCCGTTCGTCCTTCTCATATCGAGGTCAAAAGAGACTATATATGTGGTTGTGTTCTAGAGATCCTGAAAGAAAATACACGGAGGTGGCATCATCCACGAATTCGAAGCGAAGTTGAATGGACGGAGGCAGACAATCCATGAGGTGATGAAGATGAAATAGAGAGCGCCATGTACCACACGACCGTGCAATGCGATTATGCGAGCACCAACACGAACAGGTTTACCTCCACGTGAGATCTGGGGACGCAGTCCTAACGTGGTGACCTTGCAAGCAGCTGGGGTCATCGTTGTGTTCGTAGTTCTTGACGCTGAGATGGACGATCTTGTACACGCCAGAATGGATTGGATCGGCCAAAAAGCGCGGCGGCTAAACATGGAGAATGGTGTCACTGGACGTTCCGTTTGCATTGAGTGGTAGGGTAATCTAGCTAGGGAATCCTCGATCATATCGTGACTCCCTAAGGACGCTGGCTTCGGCCGCGTCGATCACCTGCACCCAGGGTTTTTTATCTCGAACTGGTACCGGGAACCGCCGCCCTCCGGTAGCGGCTTACCGGAGCGGTTTAAGCGGTTCCCGGTGGAAACCGGATAAATTCAAATTTTGAATTCAAATCTATATTAATCCCTAGTTCAGTCGGTTTGAACCGGTAAGCTGAGCGGTTTAGACGGTAAACCGGTCAGTTTGGACGGTAAGCCGACACAATAAAGAATTTGTCATGTTTTCAAATTTAATTAAAAAATTTTAAAAATAAAAGAAAAATTCCTAAAAATATTTCAAGTTGCGTAGAATCTAATGGTGTCAAAAAAAATTCAAATATTAGTGTAGTTAGTATGTTTTGTGTGCATTATAAGTTCAATCGGCCGATTGTTTTTTTTCCTTTTTTGGTTGAACTTCTAATGCCTGAAAAAATACCAAATGAGCAATATTTGAAAATTATTGACACCAATAGATTATACGTACCTTGAAATATTTTTAAGATTTTTTTCTACATTTTCTATTTTTTAATTCAAATTTAAATATTTAATATTTAATCAGTTTGAAACCGCCCCACACCGCTACCGGTCCGGGCGGTTTCACCAGGAACTGCGGGGATCGGACCGGTTCCCAGCGGTTTTGTAAACCCTGCCTGCACCTCCAGCTGCAGCCGCCCGCGAAGCTGTGGCTGGGACGTATCAAACTCCTCCGGCGTCATCACAACTGACGCGCCGACGATGAGGGGGAGAGGCGACGGCGGCGCCGAATCCCTGAGACGAGGCCGCGCCACATGCATCTTGCACTGTTGCACACGCACCGGAGCCCGCACAGCACGTCAAAGATGATGTCATCTGTCAGCGCGATCGAGACGTGGCCACCACCGACGTGTCGTGGACTGCCGCCTTGTTCTTACGCTTCGACATTGTCCGTCTCCCCGCCGCGCTATTTGGGCTTATTTGGATGGAGGCCTGGCCAAAATTGCCTAGCCTGAACACCTGCCTGTAGGTTGCCTGGACCACGTTTGGTTGAAGTCCTCGTATGTTTGCTTGGTGAGATCTGCCTGTGTAGTTGCCTGGACGCCAGGCCGAGAAGATCGTCCGCCTGAGCTCTTGCCTGAGCTGCCTGGGAAGCCTGGGCTATAATCACCCACCAACCCCTCCCTTGTCCTTTCCTTTTTTACTTCCATCTCACCCTGTTGAGTGTTGACTTTGCCCTTCCCTCTATTCTCCTCTGTTCTCTTCACGCAAGGTTCCTGTGGGTGGAGAAAATCCAAGATTTAGACAAAGGAGAGGATCGATGTTGTTGGGATGCTAATCTAGCTTGTAGATCCGGTGATTGGCTTCTTCTTTTACTCCCAATCAATCTCCACAAGTGATTCTAGGGTATTTTTCCTGTGCAGCAAAGGTGAGAGCATAATCTTTTTCCCCCTTTTGATCTCTCTTTTCTCTTTGTTTCCTTGGTTCATAGTACAAATACAACCATGATCTGCTCTTGTTTTCTCATTTCTTTACTTCATATTTTTAGATCAGATCGATAAAATGTTTTCTTAAAAAAACAGTACTAACTAAATGATATTTTTTTACTTTTCTATGACGTAAATGTTCAGATGGATGTAGAACATATTCCTGGGTATGTTGTTCAGCAAAGATCTCGAATGTTAAGTGTCCTAGCAGTTGTTTTGGGCATTATCAAATGGCGACGATGTAGGCGTCGTCGCAACAGAAGGTTAGGGGTAAAATATGGATCATTGGTGAGCAGAGATGTGATAAGACAAACAAGGCTAGATGAATTGTATAATGGAACTGATATAAATTGCATTCATCAACTTTGGATGAGAAAAGCTGTATTTTGGAAGCTTTCTGCTCGATTGCGTGATGCTGGTCTATTACGAGATACAATCCATGTATCTGTTGAAGAACAATTAGCTATGTTCTTGCACACAGTTAGCCACAATTTGAGAAATTGTGTGATTGCATTCTATTTCAAGAGATCTGGCGAGACCGTAAGCCGATATTTTAGTGAGGTCTTGAGTGCTCTCTGTTTCCTTGCCAAGGATATGATAAATCTTAGATCAATAGAGACACATCAAAAGATAATCAATAGCCCGGGACGGTTCTACCCATATTTTGAGGTATATCATGCAAAATTCATTTGACATTAGTTTCCATTCCTACATTCAACACTGAACTAATAAGAATTTCCTAAAATATATAGGACTGCATTGGAGCACTTAATGGCACCCACATCCCAGCATTTGTCCCTGCTAATATAGCTAATAGGTTTAGAGGTCATAAGGGCTATGCAACACAGAATGTGCTTGCTGTTGTGGACTTTGATTTGCGGCTCACCTATGTACTTGCTGGATGGGAGGGCTCGGCACATGACTCCGTAGTTCTAAGGGCTGCCCTTAAAAGATCAAATGGAATCCCAATGCCTGAAGGTTAGCATCGAGTCCTAGTATGCATCAATATGAATAAATTTTGATAAGGCTGTAAAGCATTGTCTTATGTGCTGTAGGAAAATATTACTTAGCCGACGCTAGATATGCAGCAAGACCGGGTATATTGCCACCGTATGGAGGTATTCGGTACCATTTGAAGGAGTATGGGGGTGGGAGACGTCCAGAAACACCACAAGAGCTATTCAATCTTCGTCATTCTTCCCTTCGGACCACTGTCGAACGGGCATTTGGGACCTTAAAGAATCGCTTTAAAGTTCTTTCAAGCAAGCCATATTTTTCATATAGAACACAGGTGAAAATTGTGATAGCTTCTTGTGTGCTACACAATTGGATCCTTGATAAGGGTCCTGATAATATCATATATGATGAAGCTTGCTGGTTTAGCAATCTACCTAGGTCAGCTAGGACAGCTACAGATCAAACCACAGAGAATAGACAATGGGCAGCTAAGCGTGATGATCTAGCAAATTTAATGTGGAGTCAACGTTGATGTAGTTCACTGTAATATGTATCGTTGATCTACCATATATGTACCTAAACCATATGTATTAAATATTATATGTACCTGAACCATTATTTATTTACTATTGCTTGTTGTTGTTACCATTATTTGTATGCTCTTGTAGTTCACATAATGGACACGGCTGAAAGTAGCTTCAATGCTAAGGGCAAGGGAAGTAAGAAAGTTGCAGGATCAAACCCAAGGGCAAAACCAACTAATTGGCCAGCAGCTATATCTGAGTTTCTCCTTGATTGGTATATTGAGAAGAAGCTGACGATGCCTCCCAAGTCTAGTTTCAAAAGGTTGCATCACACTGCATGTACAGCAGCAGTAAACTCCAAGTATGGAACTACCTACAATGTGGATCAGGTTCATCGTCACTGGAGGCGTCACCGGGATACTTGGGGACTTGTGGCCAAGTTTCTCAATGAGAGTGGAGGTGGCTGGGATGAGGAACAAAAGTTGTTTACTCTCTCGCAATCTTCTTTGGAAAGTTTGTCGGTAATTATCTATTTCCTTTATAATGTCTACATATATTTTCATGAACTTTCGTCTATTTCTTTTAGAACATCTAAAATTCTTATTGACTTATATTTTCATTCAGCAAAATGATCGTGGAATTCTGAGTAAACCTATTCAATTCTTTGACAAGCTCCAAGAATTATTCAGTGGTTCCACAGCCGATGGTTCATTTATGCAAGATCCTTCCACTGCAGCTGAGGACGATGATGCTGATATTGATAATCTGGACATGATGAATGATATGTCTACCGTAATGATGAAGATGTTCCACAAGGGGAAGACTCGGACAAATTAGAATCTGATAGCGATGACTGTCAGGAGGTGGCTGCCCTTGCTGCAACTGCTAGCCAAGTTTCTTCATCTAATGCCCAGTCAATGAAGCCTAATAAGAAGAGTTTTAAGAGGGCTGGGAAGTCAAAGACACTTCCTGCTACCACAAAGAATGACCGGGCCAACAAGCTGAGGTCAAAACTGTCTCATGCATCACATGGTGACGATGATATGGATATCAAGCTAACCAATAGTTTGGATAAAATTGAACAAGCCCTCGTAAAACCAGTCCAGGTTGCACCTCCACCAGACCCTAATGCTCCTTTATGGGACATGCTCAAGCAGATTGCAATACCAGCAGATGACAGACTCAGTGTAGGGGCACACCTTTGCAAGCCAGATTTCCAAGTCCTTCGTGGGTTTCTTGTCAACATGGGTCAAGAGTACCTTGAGCGCTAGGTGTACAAGTATTTATCTGGTGCTGATCCTGACAACTAGTCATGTTTCCAGGGAATTTAGGTTGCATAAGCTTTTGGGAATGTAGCTTGCATATGACTTCTGTTGTGATTGCTGGGGAGTGATTTTGTTGCACCCTTCTGATGGGAGTAGTATGTATGATATGACATGGTAACCAAGTACCATTAGAGATGGTAGTTAATTGGAGAACTTTTATTATCTTAATCTACAAATTAGTAAGCCTCATGGGACAGCATATGTGTTGAGCTTTTGTATGTGGTCAAAATATCAACTAGTATTACCTTGTAATATAATGGAATGATTAGCCTATATTCTAATTTCTATTTGACTTGAGTGACGTGTCATTATTGCAAATTATATAGAATAGTTGGTTTATGATCATCCTTGCATAACAAATTTGCGGGGGTAATCTCACCACACTTCAAACTAGCGGTGAACAGAACACAGACAATTTTATGAGCCAAACACTGCCTGGCTGATGTACCCGATAAGGCAGAGTATCAGGACTGAAACCAAACGTTGCCTGTTTTTAACATCTGCCTGGCCAGGCAATACTGCAAAAAATAGCTGGCAGGTTCCAGGCAGGTGACATTGCCAGGCAAAAGCTCGAGGCCTCCATCCAAACAAGCCCTTATGTCTGGTATCCGGGAAGAAAGAAAGCACGCACGCGCCCGCGGTTTGCCGTTTGCCCACCATATGGGCCTATTATGTGTTTATGCGTGTGTTGGGTCTTACGGGCTAAAATTAGGGCCCCTTGAACAGAAAGGATTTTTTTCCTGAACAGAAAGGAACGAAAAAGGTGATGCTAAAAAAAAAGGTGAGTAGAAACAAATTCAAGTAGGCTCGGAGGCACATGCCGATCCCCATCAAAGGGATAGCTGGGGGCGAAGCACTTTTGGGCACGTCAGGCTGGAACTGAAAAAATTAAAGGAAGAATTGGATAGGCTCCAAAGTGACCCTCATCGCACCGGGCCGTCTCATGCGGAGATAAAAATCACTGACAGAATTGTTGAGCTCAACCATAGAGAAGAGATAATGTGGCAGCAACGATCTAGGATCAGGTGGCTAGCGGCTGGGGATAAGAACACTCGGTTTTTCCACTTGCGTGCTAGTCAACAAAAGAAAAAGAATAAGATTAAATGCCTGAAACGATCAGATGGTCAGATCGCAGAGGATGCCCAAGAGATGGGAAGGTTAGCAACTACCTTTTACAAGGAGTTGTACAGATCGGAGGGGGTAAGTGATATGGAGCAAGTGCTCAGTACAGTTCCTACCAAAGTAACACCTGAGATGAATGAAGCACTGCTATCCCCCTTTGAGGCGAAGGAGATTAAAGATGCACTCTTCCAGATGTTCCCCACCAAAGCCCCGAGGCCTGATGGCTTTCCTGCGCATTTTTTTCAGCGCCATTGGGATCTGTGTGGGGAAGAAGTGACCACTGTGGTCCTTAGAATTCTGAGAGGCGAAGACAATTCTGCAGGAGTCAACGACACCTTGATAGTGCTAATCCCCAAGGTGGCTAATGCAGAGGAGTTGGGGCAGTACAGACCAATTAGCTTGTGTAATGTGATATACAAGATAGCATCAAAAGTTGTCGCTAATAGGTTGAAGGGGATCCTACCACAAATTGTTGCAGAGGAGCAGTCGGCTTTTGTCCCTGGGAGGATAATAACAGATAATATAATATCGGCATATGAATGTCTCCATTATATGAAGCGAAAGAGGGCTCAAGAGCTAAGGTGTTGTGCGTTGAAGCTTGATATGAGGAAGGCATATGACCGAGTCGAATGGAGTTACCTGCGGGCAATGATGCTACGTATGGGTTTCCATCACTTGTGGGTGGAGATGGTAATGAGACTGGTTACTTCGGTTTCTTTCTCTGTCCTTTTTAATGGTGAATGCTTAGAAAAATTTAACCCTTCGAGAGGTATTCGTCAAGGAGATCCTATCTCTCCCTATTTGTTTATGTTGGCAGCAGAGGGCCTTTCGTGCCTGTTGAAAGCAAGAATCGAATCATCTAACCTCAATGGAATCAAGCTGTCCCCATCGGCTCCGGTGGTGAGTCACCTACTCTTCGTGGATGATAGCCCGTTGTTTTTCAGAGCAAACGGGGAGAATGCACAGGAAATTCTTGATGTCCTACAAGTATACTGCCGGGCCTCGGGCCAGAAGGTAAATGTTGATAAATCATCCATACACTTTGCTAAGGGTGTGTCCACGGCCACTAGAGTGGAGATCAAGAACATGCTGGATGTTCAGAATGAGGCACTGAGTGAAAAATATTTGGGTACGCCAACTCATGTGGGATCATCGACCAATGGTGCATTCAAGTACCTGAAAGATAGGGTGTGGAAAAAGGTACAAGGATGGATGGAACAATCACTTTCAGCAGGAGGGAAAGAGGTACTAATTAAATCAGTTGCGCAGGCAGTTCCTACATACTCAATGTCTTGTTTCAAGTTGCCAAGGGGCTTATGTCAACACATCAATGGTGTGCTGCGGAGTTTCTGGTGGGGAAGCAAGCAAGGAAAACGAAAGACATGCTGGGTGGCCTGGGATGATATGATTAAACCCAAGCACATGGGTGGGCTGGGTTTCAGGGATATTGAGCTTTTCAACTTAGCATTACTGGCCAGACAGGCGTGGCGCATTGTGCAGGACCCGGAATCATTGAGTGCTCGGGTTCTCAAAGCAGTTTACTATCCCGATGGAGATTTCTTAGGGGCTGAGATAGGGGCAGCACCGTCACAGATTTGGCGCTCTATCATGGAAGGGAAGGAAGCTCTATGTCAAGGTCTCATTAAGCGCATTGGCACGGGAGAAGATACAAGTATTTGGGAAACGAATTGGCTCCTAAGAGACGGTATGCTCCGACCCATGGCAACATCATCCTCGAATCCGCCGCAACTTGTGAGTGAACTCATCGATTTAACCAGGGCATGTTGGGATCGTCAGAAGCTCTTACATACTTTTCACCCAATGGATGTAGAGGTGATCAGCAACATACCCCTGAGTACCAGAAGACAGGAAGACTTCTGGGCATGGCACTACGAGAGGAGTGGCATCTTCTCGGTAAGATCCGCCTATCGAATGTTGGTGAGCAATAGGGAGAAGAACTATGATTATTTCGAAGGAAGACCTAGCAAGTCTGACTACAAGGCGAATGAAAAAGAATGGTCACAACTGTGGCAAGTGAAGGTGCCATCCAAACTCAAGGTCTTCCTATGGAGGCTGGCAAGGCACTCACTTCCGTCAGGGGATATTCTTCATCGACGGAACATGGCTCAATCGCCCAATTGTGCTCTATGCGGAGCTGTGGATTCATGGAAACACTCACTGTTGGAGTGCAACATGTCTAAATGTGTATGGGCATTGGAGAAGGAAGATATCACAGATTTCCTAGGAGCACTACAAGAGGGGGAGGCCCGAGCGTGGCTAGATAAAGTACTCTCTTCGTTGCCCCAGGAGGATATGACTCGAGTCGTGGTGACCTTGTGGGCTGTTTGGCATGCAAGAAGGAAAGCTTTGCACGAAAATGTTTTTCAAGGGCCACTATCGACACATGCTTTTATTAACAGATTCATCACTGACCTTGGAGTTTCAATACCTGAACGAAATGTGGGGAGACAAAGCCAAGGGCCTCTCCCAAGCTGGATCCCCCCACCCCAAGGCCATACGAAGATCAATGTGGATGCAGCTATCTCTAAGAATTCAGGTTTCGCAACGGTTGTTGCAGTCGCTCGAGATGACACCGGAACCTTTATTGGGGCGTCGACAGTGGTAAGCTATGGCACCACAGACCCTAAAACTATGGAGGCGATGGCGTGTAGGGAAGGTCTGGCTCTGGCTAATGATCTACTCCTTCGTAAAGTGCGGTTAGCAGGTGACTGCACTAATGTGATCCGAAGTTGCGGCGGTGCTGCGATGGGCCCTTACGGTCACATCATTCAGGAGAACAAGCGCAAGCGAAGAGTTTCCAGAACATCGAGTTCGTCCATGAACGACGAGAAGCAAACTACGACGCACACAACTTGGCTCGGAGTTCCGTTTTCGATCCAGTCGGTCGGCATGTGTGGTTCCTCAATCCGCCCGCGGGCGTTTGTAATTCTTATACTATAGCTGCGTAGAAGGTAGCAGTTGTTCTAAAAAAAATATCAAAGGGACCCAAACGGGAAGACTGCACGTCGATTCGCCCGAAATCCCCAATCCAAGAATTCCGCCGCCGCACAGGCAGAAGCGTCTCAACGAACCCCCCGATCTGCTCCATGTTCCGGATCTCTGGTGCGGTCCCCGGAACCAATCATACCATCGCGCCGGCTGTAGCCCCAGCCTGACCCAGAACTGCAGAGATCGATCGATCATCAGTTCATCACACCACAACAGCTTGTCAATGTCGAGGCCGGAGGAAGAAAGAAATAAAGAGAAGGGCGGGCCGGTCCGCGTCCATCTCCTGCCAGCAGCAGCTAGCAATGATCTCCCGCTCCCGTCCCGCACTTGTCGTAACCACCTCCACATGATCATGATGGAGACCCAACGGTGGTTGGGCTGGGCGGCCGGCGATGAGGAGCACTCACTGCATTTGTATTCTGCAGTAGCCAGAGGCGCCGAGCCACACCGAGCTACAGTACAATGTGGCTGCTCCATTCTGGAGTTTTGGCCGTTGCAGGACCGGGTTTGGTTTTTACTCACCTGGATGGATCACGGATCTGGAGCTCTGAATCTACCTTTGTCAGCATATCATCTGATCCTGTACAGTGCACATTGCTGGATCTCAGAGACAGCCCCAGTAGTTTTACATATCATCCGGTAGAGCCGTAGAGGAGAGAACATGGGGTGATGTCGAAATGCTATCGGCACTAGATGAAGACGAAGAGATCCGGTCCTAATCGGCTAATGTAATCCCTATCCTAGCCCGTCCTGTTCAAGCTTAATCAGACGGCGGAATTGTGGGAGAATTGACGCAGCAACCGACGAAAGCAATCGCATTCTACATCGTCGTTACCGCCATGAAGGCTTGAGAAACAGACTTTCCACCTCGCAAGAAATCTAGAACATCATCTCTCTCGACAATTCCAAGCTGCTGCCACAGATGAGGGTTTATTATTAACGGCGCCAACTCTAGCCAAAAGAAAATGATGGCTCAAGCCTTCTGAAAGACTGAAATGGAAGTGGCAAAGACTGGTAGCTTACTCAAACTGTAGGAACGGTTCAGGAAAAATACATACTACTACCTGCTAATCCACACCAACCAGTAGGCCATCTTCTTGCCCAATGGAAACAGACCATCACACACTGAAATAATCTAGCAGGGTGAAGTAAGATTTGTTTTGATCGGCACCATCTCAGGGTGCGTTTGATTCAAACTATTTCCCCAAAAATACACTATTCATCTAACTTTTCACTATTCATCACACCCCTCCCACTCACATAACACTATTCATCTACAGTGTTTTTTTTGGGTCTACGGTGTTTTCATCTAACTTTTCACTATTCATCAGACCCCTCCCACTCACAGAACACTATTCATCTACAGTGTTTTTTTGGTCTACGGTGTTTTTTCGGGAATCCTTCCCCATCTAAACACCCCCTCAATCGGAAATCGGAAGGAAACTGATAACTCAAGCGTTCTGACACTGTTCAGCAAAATCCAACCGCTACTATACAGTAATCAGGACCAAATCCATCAATCGGCATGTCATCATTATCCTGCCCGACGGAACCACAAGCCATGACACTCCGAAATCTACCCAAGATCTGATCTCAGACATCACAGCAAGGATGAAACTTCAATACCAGAATGGCAAATGGCGGTAATTACATAGGTCTCCAATTTCACCTTCGTTCAGCTGTAGGGAGGGAGTAGAACTGCTACCTGAAGCAAGTAGAAGCCGAACAGAAGCAGAGGAGATGATTCATCATCTGAAGGAGGCGAGCGGGGAATCAAGCAGCATAAATCGAGGGATCCCACACACAAATGACAAGAGAAAAGGCAAAAGGCAAAGCAAAAATCTTGCGATAACACGTATCACAGCAAGGGGAATACTAATAGGCTCCCTTCTTCTGAATAAGAAAGAGATCATGTTCTTGTTGCTCTCTATCTCTTCCTCTGCTCCTCGCTCCTCTTCTTGGGGGTTCTTCGTCTGCATCGATTCAGATACGGAGCTGCTGCCTCACTGGGCCTCGACAGTGCGGGATGAGGCGGAGGACGCGATGCCCTGCGCCGGCGCCGCGCCGCCGGCCGGGGAGGTGGGAGGGGACGCGTGCTGGTGGCCGTGACCCTGGGAGTTGGTGCGGTGGAGGCGGCACTTGAAGGACCCGGCATGGGTCGGTGGCGCGCACACGCACTTGGCCCCGCCGCCGTGGCTGTGGCCGCCGGCTGAGGACGCGGACGAGAAGCTCCGGCGCATGGTGCGCGGCGACGACGCCGCGGCGCCCGTCGGGGTTGTGCTGGTGCTGTGGTGGTGCGGGCCGTGGAACCTCCCCTCCTCGCCCGTGGTGTCGACGTAGTTGGACGCCATGGATTGGTTTCGCACCGATCTGCAGGTTCCAAGAGAAGGTCGTCAGAAATCACATCTCGCCGACGAATCGCAGAACGTACTCGTATCATCGCAAGGGGCACACCGCTCGAAATAAATAAATAAACAAAACATCCACGAGCAAATCCTTGTACAGCAAGAGGTAATCAGATCGGATCCAAAAATTTCAGTCCAAAGGACGTTTCCTTTTCCACTACTACAAGTAGTGAGAACGAATAAAGGCATCATTCAGTATTCTAGTCAGTGGTGTTCCAGTTCCGACAGTAGCAGAATTCACTCTCGAAACACAGGTCCGTGATAAGCAAGCAGTAAGTACATCTCAACTTGTGGATATATTATCATAGTACCAGCAGATAAGATTGGGCGGAAGATAAGAGATGGAGAAGGCTACCTACGAACGAAGATGACGAGGAGGAAGGAACGGCGCGAGGTGGAAGGAAGACGACGACCGGGTGGGGGTCACACTTGCCAAAGCGGCAAACTGCGTTATCCCAAGCCTTGGCGCCCGTTTTTATAACCGGTGAGAGCGAGGAGGTGCCCGCGGTCAGGCCGGGCAGGGGGCTGCCCGGGAATCCCTCCGCCAACCCAAGCCCGCGGGCCCACCGGACCCACCGCCACCACCCCCACTGTGGCTGTGGGCCCGGATGACGACGGTAGCCTCGGGGTCCCGGTGGTGGTAACCGCTGCCCCCGGGATCGCGTCGTCGCGCGCGAACGGACTTTGGAGCCATTCGGGCCCGGCCGCGGAGAGGACGCGCTGGATGGCCTGCGCCTGGGCGGCTACGTGGGTACTCCTGGGTTTCACACGCGGAGGCGCCGTGTATAGTTACGCGTATACCGTATACGAGTACTATTATACTACTGTAGATATATTCTATCATCCCTGGCGTGATCTGTGGGCGTGTAGAGACGAAAGTGTAGATCGGGGATGCCGAGTGCCCACGGACTCGGTGACCTTTCCTGGGTGCGGCGATAAGGGTTTGTGAGAAAAATATGACCGAGGTCCGGGTGGCTTTTGTGGTTTTGTTAATGTTGGCTCCAGCTATGTGTGAGCTCAGTGCTCTCTCTCTCTCCTGCACTGTGAGTAGACTGTGAAGGAGGATACGGAGACCTCCTTCTCCTCTCTCATCACCATCCTTCGCCAGTTCGCCTATTTACTGGTTCAGTCCCCGCGGTTTTTCTTGGACTCTTTCCTCTTGGGTTATTAGTTCTTCTAAAGACGAGAGCAGAAGGTCCCGCCCCCATTGCGTGCGTGGGCACCAGGAGCAAGGATGGGAGCAGGAGGAGAAGGGAACGTGGCGGCGGCGGTGAGGGTGCTGGTGGCGGACGACTCGCCGGTCGACCGGAAGGTCGTCGAGCTGCTGCCCCGGAACCACAAGGGCGGCGCCACGCCATTCCACGGTCAGCTCCTGCTCCTCCGCCTCTTCATTGCTCGCCCATTTTCACATCTCGGTCTGTTCCCGCGGTTCCCGGTGAAACTGTCCTGGACCGGTAGCGGTTCGGGGCGGTTTCAAACCAGTTAAAATTCAAATATTCAAATTTGAATTAAAATAAGAAAAATGTCAAAAAAATTCTAAAAATACTTCAAGATACGTGTAATCTTTTGGTGTATCTTTTTTAAATATTTTCTCATTTGTCATTTTTTTCCGGCATTAGAAGTTGAACAAAAAAAGGAAAAGAAAACAAATCGGCCGATTGAACTTCTAATGCACACAAAAAATACTAAATACACTAATATTTGAATTTTTTGACACTATTAGATTCTACACACCTTGAAATATTTTTAGAAATTTTTCTTTTATTTTTTAAATTTTTAATTAAATTTAAAGCATGACAAATTTTTTATTGAGCCGGCTTACCGCCCAAACCGACCGGTTTAAGAACCAAACCGACTGAACTAGGGATTCATATAGATTTGGATTCAAAATTTGAATTTGTTCGGTTTCCACCAGGAACCGCTCAAACCGCTCCGGTAAGCCGCTACCGGAGGGCGGCGGTTCCTGGTCCCGGTTCGAGATAAAAAAACCCTGGTGCAACCTCACCTAATGGCATGATTAAGGGTGTGTTTAGATTGGGGAAAGATTCCTCGAAAATACATTGTTCAAAAAAACACTATAGATGAATAGTGTTATGTGAGTGGAAGAGGTGGGATGAATAGAAAAAAGATAGATGAATAATAGTTTTTTGGGAATGTTTTGCAATCTAAACGGGGCCTAGAAATGGCTTGTTTAGTTGGAGTGTAAAAAGCTATAAGCTAAAAATGTAGCTCAACTTCATCTAAACACATACAAAAAATTAGATCAGCCTACCAAGAGACACCGTTAGGCCAAACATGTGGGACCACTAAAATCAGCCTATCTGTGAGCCTGCTTGTCCCTTGGAGCCGATGGCTGCGACCCATATGTGTGGGGCCCACTTTAAAATTAGCAAATTGATCTAAACACCATTTGCTAAAAAATAAGCAAATGGATCTAAACACCTAAGACAAATGCAAAGATCTAATTTTTTAGATGTTTCTCTCAGTTCTAATTTTTTAGCATGCATCCGAACAAGGCAAGAGAAGAACCCCAACGCACTGTTGGTACGTGTCAACCTGCCAATCATGGGGGGACACACGTGCCGCCCGGCACATGGCTTTGCCCCTGAGGCCTGAGCCATGCCCGTGCGTGCCTGATCTCTAATCAACAGCAGCTACAGGAACTTGTATTATAGACAATATTCTAAAGGAAATTAGGCCTTGTTTAGATCGTCAACTTTCACCAACTTATTTTGCTAACTTGTCACATAGAATGTTTGGACACTAATTAGGAGTATTAAACATAGGTGTAAAAAAAACTAATTACATAGATGAATTCCACATCGTGAGACGAATCTATTAAATCTAATTAATTCGTCATTAGACACTGTCATGTTACAGTAACCTGTCATTAAAAACGTGTTAATGAGCACATATTATGCTTAATAGATTCGTCTTGCGATGTAGAGTCCATCTGTGCAATTAGTTTTATAATTAGTTTATATTTAGTACTCCTAATTAGTGTCAAAAGAATAGATGTGACATTTCGCCAAATTTGTCTCGTCCATCTAAACAAGCACTTAGTAGTAGAACCTTGTACTACAGGCATGCCGCATGCCTTCGAGGAACGAAAAAACTTGTACGTACTGCAGTCTGCAGCATCAGCGAGTCCTGTGCGCGCGACACGTCCGGTGGAAGAATTTCTGGGGAGCGCGGCGTGCAGCCCGTGTGGGCTGTGGCTCGCGGCGCAAGGACTTCCTAGCATCACCGATGACCGATGCTAGTGATGGGCACACGGACACGGCCCGGTGTTAGTGATGGGTGAAGAAAAAACAGGAGCGGATGAGGAAGAAGGACATGGTAACCGACCGAGCCACCTAACGTACAGGCCGGAAACTACCGGCCGGCGGCCGCCGCGACGTACGTGTCGAGGCGGCCGCCGCGCGGCGTGGCACGTCCGTGTGGACGCCGCTTCCTGCCGATAGCCACCACGAGTTTCGGGCAAACGAGTCGCGGGCTGCGCCCGGAGGTGTGCCGTGTGGACACGTACGGCGCGCAGCGGCGGACGAGCGCACTTGCTCGTCCGCGTCAGACGGGGGCACGGCACGGCGGCTGCGGTCTCATTAGATTGTTGCCGTTGCGTCTGACCAACTGCTTGGTGCTTAAAGAAGCTCTCCTAGTTTCACCGTTCGAAGGCGAGACGTGCCACCTCACAGCAACTAGTTGACGCGCGCGTCTCGCTTACGCCCGGCCTCGAGGAAAATATCGTGCGGATCAGGGTGGGGGGTTGAAGGTGACTGGTCCCCCGTGGCCATTTGGCCATTTGGGTGGTGAGTATACCATGATTAGGGGACAAGAAGACAAGGCATTGTGGATAAACATGGAGGTCCCCTGTCGGGTCCGTCCACCGGAGGTTCGTCGCATCTCGCCATGGTGACCAGCGCGGTGCCGGCCCGGTGCTCTCTCGGCTCCACTCGTACGCTTTTGGGTCTTGGCGGCCATGCCGCAAATGGAGATCCGTTTCGCCAATGGAGTCCGTTGTTTTACCACTGTCTTTTACTGTTGCTGCTGATGCCACAACGCGTCGATGAACGTTTACCTGCTGATAGAAAGCTGGTTGGCATCATCCCATGGCAGCAATAGCGATTGCAATCCATCCTCACCACTGTGTTCGGCAGACCCGATCTGTGGCGTGTTGCGCTCACGAAACGTAAAGCTACCACCCCCCATGAGCGCACGACGGGGACGGGCACCTCGGCGCGCTTGTTTCTTTCTCTCCCGCGGTGCAGGTGAAGCAGCGCACGGAACGGCCACTCGGCGTTGGCGTCCCCCAAATTCGTCCACGCGGGGAAGCCAAGCAACCCTCTCCTCCCTCTCCTGAATTTCACCCGTATCCGTCTCCCCGATTGGGTTGCTTTCGATCGGTGGCCATCTCCATCGACCGCTGGGACATCGACGCCTTGCTTCCAAAGCTAAAGCTAGCTGGCCGCTCCAATTAATCGCTCCTCCGTTGTTCATGTCCCAATGACGTGTCTAGTTGTGCCGCGAGCTTGCGTAGCTTCCACACTCTTGTGAGAGCCGGCGGCCGTGCCAGATCGGCATTGACACTACACAGTCTGTAGGCAACTGAAGAATTCTCATGCCCTCTGGAGTGATCCTGAGTTCTTCAGCGTATTTGCGCCGCAGTAGTGCCTCTTAACTGAGACGTTGGCGTTTTGTCTCTCAACTTTCGGGTCATCTGCGCAGATCCAAATCAAGGCTAGGTCCACGTACGTGGCCTGACTTGTCCATGAGTCTATCCATGTCGACATGTACTATGCTACAGCGACGTGCTATCGGCTCCGATCGTCTGCGCCTTGGTACTTGGTAGTACTAGCTTGTAAGCTGGACGTCGACATCGCCACCGGCTGGTTCTATCGGCTTGGCAGGCACTTCTTTTAGTACACCAAGCTCTATGTTTGATATATTTTGATTATAAGCTCAAGTTTAAAAGGAAAACTCGTATCAAATTGCCTCTAGCAGCCAGATACAACACGAGATGACGAGAACCTTTCGTTTGCTAACGATCCATATATATGTTGGAACGATTCCTCGTATGTTTTGTGGTCCCTGCTCTTGGCTTCCTCAGCAACCTGTGGCCGGCCTGTGGGTGATTAACCAGCAGCAATATAATTCCATTTTATTCTTTTGTAAGGCCAGTTTTCTCTGTTACCTGTGGTGGTTATAAAAAGGAAACGTTGACATCACCTGGGGTAATCAAACTACTGAAAACTTATCTAGAATCGGATGCGTTGGGTTTGGTAGGATGGTGTATCTATCAGCCGGTGACTGGCCGAAGGGGAGGATAGCAACGTCTCATGACGACATGCATTGCTGTGCTGCTGCATGGGTATTTTTTTTGCAAGGAGCCACCTCAGCATCCGTGATCAGTCCATAAAGAATGCTGGCCACTGCCCACCATCGTTGATCGTACGCACACCATAATGCTGTAGTTTAATCTGCTAATCCACTTTGTTGTTAGAGTCAATCAGCTACAATTATTGGTCACCTACTGTTCCCCTTGGATCTGCCTGCTTGCTGGGTCTAACATGGATGCGATGGTATGCTTGTGCCAAAAAAATATGAATGCGTGCAGTGCTAGTCTTGCGCCCATGTAGATAAGATTCTCTGGTGCCGTGCCGATGCACAGTTGAAAGTCCAGGCGAAAGTGAAGGGCTCTTGGTCCATGTTAGCTGAAGGTTTCAACAATAGACCTCCACGGTCGATCGCCGCCGTCATGCCGTCATTTTCCTTTCAGATATATCAGGAAGCCATGTGTTATTTAATTGATCAGCCCTTAATTATCTCCTTCTCTTCTCTCTCTTTTTTTTTTGTGATAATCTCCTTCTCTTCTCTGACAACAGAATCCAACCTTTTCTTGAGCACCATCGTTCTTTAAAAGTCTATTTTTCACCCTTCAACTGTTACAAAAGGCTGTTTTTCAGCCTCAAACTACAAAACCAGATACTAAAGGCCCTCCAACTATCCAAAATATGCAAAATTGGCCCTTTGGGTGGTTTTGAGGGTGGTTTTGGATTTTCTAGAAATAGAAAAATTATTATTTAAACTTTAAAAAACCATAACTAATCATTTTGGACCCAAAAAATATGAAATAAGTGACAAAAGTTCTCATAAAATGTAACCAACCTATTGGCACACCATTTAATGTTATTTGGTATATATTTATATTACTAGTGTCTTATTGTTTTTCTAAAAATAATTTGAATAAAAATAAATAATATGCAAATAACTTCTAATGGTGCACCAACATGTAGGTCACATTTTTAGAAAAAACATTTCCACCAGATTTTATTTTTTCTAGTTCAAAATAAATTAGTTATGAATTTTTTAATACAAAACTATTTTTAAATTTTTTTTGAAAATACAAAACCACCTTCAAAGCCACCCAAAGGGCCAATTTTGCATGGTTTTGATAGTTGGAGGGCCTTCAGTGTCTGGTTTTGTAGTTGTGGGTTAAAAATTAGACTTTTATAATAGTTGGAGGATGAAAAATAGACTTTTTCTTCTTTCCATGATCTTTTCGATCGACCCATAACACAGCTAGGGTACGTATACCCAATTACCCATGGCATGCTTAACTGATGAGATCATTTAAATCCAAAGAAACAGCATTTAAGCATAAAAAAGAAACTGAATTTCTTTGCCCTTTGGTAACTGCTGGCAGATCCTGTAGATTCCTTTTTACCAAAGTGACTAGAAAGTGTGGATTCCTGATACGACATCCTCTTTCTGCAGCTTTTCCACGATTCGATCATTGTACTACGTACCCTCCTCAAAGTCCTGCTGCCTCCCCCTAAAAAAAGATCAAAAGTCTTGATGAATAATCTGTGACGCCACCAACCAAACAAAGCAGTCAGGGGCAGGACAGTAGGGAAGGAAGAGCCATATCACTACTGAAGAAAGAGTGAAGAGCGTGCTTGGCCCTTTGGCCCTTTGGGTGCTTCTGTTTGCATATCATCAAAGAAACAAAGGACTGCGCCGACCGTCGATCTCCAGGCAAGGAAATGGCCAAATGGGGCCCGATGACACATGGGCGACACTTGACCTAAATTGCCCATGTCCTGACGCCGGTCGTCTCGGTGAAATATCACCCAATATCATGATCTAGAATCTAGATCCGAAGGCTGCAACAGTCCAACTCCAGGTAGCAACTTTCTAGTATTCTCAAACAATAAAACTACGCTGTGTTCACGTTCCAAAAAGTACCTTTTTACCTCCTATTCATCCTTCTCCTCACAGAACACGCATCCCAAAAAATTCATTTTTTACTTTTCCTATTCATCCTCCTCACATAACACGCATCCTAAAAAAAGTATTTTTCCTTATCTGAACACAGCCCTACGGCCACGTAATGCTGCAAGTATACAATGCATGCTTATATATTCTGACGCGAAATGCAGCGTCGTCCTCCACGTTCCCTGCTAAATGCCGTACAGGCGTGATGTGCTAGGCTGCTACGTAGCGAAATGTGAGATGTCGCTGTCGCGTCCTAGTTAAGAGGCAAATCTCTTAACACGAATGCTCAACCATGCTCGCGCAGGACAGCGAGCCACGTCGCCTGCTGTTCCCTGACGTCGGATCGGGCAGATCAACGGCTGAGATAGGGCAGGGCCTGTTACTTTGCAAAACGGCCCTCCAATTTTATTGAAATGCTACCCGCCGTCCCTCCCCACTCAGGCCGGGAAAGAAAAACACAGTCCCACCTCAACCTACCCGGGGTGCCGTGAGTGCGCCGGCGCTGCCGCTCCGTCCTCATCCCGTGGCACGCCGCCACAGAGGAGGAGAAGGATCCGCATCAGAGGAGGATACGCCGCGCCGTAGCGCCTCCTGCCGGGACACCACGCCGCCCCTCCCCGACCTGCCTGTCGGGCTGCGGAGGAGGAGAACGGACTAGGAAGAGCGGGCATCGCTGGATAGCCGCACCGAGCTACCGGGCCGTGCAGCGCCATCTCACCAGCCCGACTCCCCTCCCTTCGGCTCCAGGTGCCCAACGTTGTTTCCTGCTCCTCTTCCCAGCAGGTGGTTGTCGTACGGAGTTCGGCTCCATAGGCGGCGCACGCGGGCACGCGGCGATTCAGTGGGAGGGCGCAGCGGTGCGATGCCAGGAGCAGGGAAACCAGAGACCCACGCTGTATCTCAGCCTTCACTCGTATGTCTTGCTGCTTGCCCGGTCCTCAATCGTAGTCATGTACGTTCCCTCCTACACACCTCTGTCTGACTATTTTGTAAGAGCACATATGCACAACAAGTGTTCGATATTTTGCCTCTATGAGATCATTGCTTGGTTTGAACCTGAAACATATATGTCATATATGTGCGGGTGACTACTATTACATTCGTCACCAACCAATGGATATGGATGCCATGGGAGCTTGACTTTCCACGGCGGCGGCCGCCGCCGCAGCAGCAGCAGCGAGCAGAAGTCGCACAGCTCGGGGAGAGGGGACTAGCAGGAGTGGCTCAGCGGCAAGCGATTCCTCACCGACGGCAAGCAGATGGAGTCGGCGTTCCTCACCAAGCGGGATCACTTCCTCAACGAGTTCCTGCAGCGTGCCGTGCCATGGGACAAGACTGGTGTCTTCGTGAAACAGCTTCCCGTACTACGTCAACTAAGGCCAGTTCGAGAAGTTGGGGAAAGTTGGTGGTGTGAATAGCGCATTGGTAAACGTGTCTGTGAGAGAAGATGTGACTCGGTGTGACTGCAAAGTTGGCGAACTAAACAAGGCCTAAGCATGGCAATTGGCAAACACCCACGCGTGCACGCCATCTGTTAGCTGTTTTGTGTACGAACGATGTTAACTCAATTGCATTGTCTTTTGCATTGCCAGTCAGCATGTGAAGCAGCTGCTGAGTGAGTGTGTTGTATCGCACCTGCGAGCTGCGGCGCAAGGAATGTAGCTCCAGAGTATTCTGGCCTGCAGAGCTTGCCATGTACTGATCAGGAATGTTGCGATTTTTCTTGGTTGCTACTCCATGCAAGGACTGTACTGGGAAAGAATGTGCGTGCGCTTGCCAATGAGTTACCTGCACAATTATTGGTTCTAGAAAGCAGTGTTATACCTCCAAATGCAAGATAATCTGCCCTATATATTAAAAACTGTTGAGATTTCAGTTTCGTGGAACCTAATGTCTGAACTGTTATCATACTAGTCACCAATATTGCTGTCCTTGCGAATGTAGCGACTTGCAAGGGCTGAGGTGCTTATGCATTTTAAGTTTTTAACATGGCTTGCTACAGGTACGTGTTTGCAACTGTTTTGGACTGTCCACCGCGCTTTTCATTCAAAGCAAAGGTCATCATATAAAAATTTTATGATGTATATTAGCTGCTTCTCAACATCTATCACCTACAACCAAATACACTGGCCTATCAAAAGTCAAAGCGCGGCAACGCCGCGCGTTGTTTCTAGTATAGTAACTAAATTAAGTGTTACAGTATTATGAGAAGTACCTATTAGACTATTAGAGCATAGTATATGCTTAACCTTAGGATTTAAGATGTTCCAGACTTCCAGTGGATAATGAGGGTGGATCCATAATCGATGGTTATATTAGTTTTTTTTTATACTAATGGTTATATTAGTTGGCTAGCTGATTTCCTTTGCCTTCAGAGATAGTATCTTCCTAGTCTCCTAGTAGATCATGAGTTCATGACGCACAATTGTACTATGCTATGTAGTTATTATATAAAATAAAATTTGTTTCTACTATGCTTAAAACAAATCCGTATCTCTTCGTGCCCTTCATCTATATCAACGTGATTAGGATAGAATCCAAATTATGAAACAAAAGATGTCTGTAACCGTCTTATAATCTGACGGATGAAAATAATGAACAGAAACTCAATGCCAGTGAAAAATTCAATTCAAGGCATATAAAAGAATAAATCAATTTAATTAAATTTTAAATTTCAATTGAATTGTTGGGTCCTTCTCACAAAGAGAAGCAGCCCTCCAAAAATAAGCGTATGCTGCTAATTGCAGCGGGCACACGGTATTTTTTAGTAAAAGGCGAAAGAATAGTTCGCTTTGTGCCCACTGCGCAGCTGCATGATCTTTGAATGGTGCTCCTAGGCTCTCATAAATAGCAGGACTCGCTCTTTGCTTCTGCTTCGGCAAGCCGTGTGGGACTAAACACAACGCGCCCTCACCTCATGTGTGTGTTTGTGGGCTTGTGGCGGATGGATGGAGAGGGACGGACGGGGACGGCCTACCTAGCTGGCGTTAGGGCTTTAACCTTAGTTGATTAATTTTTATTTGGCTAAAAATTTGGTGCTCCCTTAGATTGGGTGGCCCGGTGCTGGCTGACCGCCTGGCACCTTCCAATCGACGGGCCTGGTCATAAACAGTGTAACCTTTTTCGTGGTTCCCTAAAATTAATTCAAACCTGAGTGAAGTTAACCACGCCTAGACGTAAGTCCAGATCAGTTTAGGTCATTGTCCATATCTAAAAACATGATGTAATGATATGAAATTGCATCTGTGTAATTAATTAGGAGTTTAGGACGAGAAATAATATAAAATGTCATGCTGCCATAATTAATCAGTTGACCTAGAAAACACAATATGTATTATCCACTTGGATCCTTAGTCGTGACGCCATCTAAGTTTAGATGGCGCATCATGGAAATATGGAATCCACTACCTGATATATGATCACTGCACATGAATGGGTTTTGACTTCTAATTTGTTAAACAAATTAGGGAACTGCATGGAATTGAAGGAGCGCAACGCTAGAAATTTTGAAAGAAAGGATCCGACAAATGGTAATGTCTTTTTTAAACTCCGAGATGAGTTTATCAATTGAAAGATGGCAAGGGCGAAGCACCTTTGCACACTGGCCGATGCTAACACACACTTAACCAGTGTCTATATGAATGTTGAAATTAGAGGATGTTTTTCTGTTCCTTGTGGCGCTTTCTTGTATAGTATTTTCCTAGTCTGGGGCTACCTTCTTTTTTCAATATAATTAGCAGCTCCTCTGCCGGTTCATTTTAAATTAAAGAATTATAATCCGCGCATATGCGCGGAAGAATGAAGTCCTCTATGCGCCGCATCAGGCTGGTGCAGCTGTTCAAATATATACAGAAAAAAACACTCCAAAAATAAAGAAGCCCGCACGTCGTGTGACTGGTAGGTGGATCGGATCATCGCTGAACATGATTTAGACTATTCTTCTCCGGAAATGGTGCGATTAGTTCATCCGACATTAATCTAGATGAGCCTATTGTTCATGCTAACACCCCAGTTCCAGCATGTGATGGAGCTGTCTCGGGATCGCTCAGGTCAAATCAGGAGCAACTTGTGATGGTGGTATATTGGCTAAAAAAAACGTGAGGTGGTGCTATATGGCTATACGCTGGCGTGTTAAAAAAAATTCTGGTAATTTGCAGCTCTGGTAACTGATTCTCCATCTGAATCAAGCACCTCTTCACAAGAAATGTCGTAGGCTGGTAAGCTAACTTCAACTTGTACGTGCAGTCCACATGCTACTTGAAGCAAGAGGTGGATCATCATGAACACTACCGTGTCACTGTATGTACTTTGCGAAGAGACACGCTTTACAAACGGGGATGCAAACAGAGACCACCAAACTAGAAATTCGCGACATTCTTGCTGGTCAGCATCACAAACTGTGACACCCCTTTTCCGTTGATGTACGACACAGGTTGGTGTTCTGTCAGAAATACAAGCTGGCTTTCTCTCTCTGAAATCTGAATAGCTAAAATTTGATTCGACAAACTGGACTGAACCTGACGCTAAAGCGACACAATATACAGATATTTTTCAGCCTGCTGGTGGATCCCCAAGTCGAAGTTTGGTCCCGATCGACGTCGGACAGGCATTGCTATTCCACTCCAGCGCTACAGTCCAAGCTCTAAAGCTTACCAACCAACCATAAACATCAACGTCATGCATCGTTTTCTGCCTTCATCATCGTCAAAAAGCATGCATTGTGGGTAGATTTCTGAACTCTTAACATCGATCCAACCCCTTGTTGTTTTGTCTCAGGCTCTCTGCCTTTCGCTTTCGTTACCCAGCATTCCAACCTGTTCGTTGGATTTTGTCGATCGATTTTGGATCTAAGAGCGTTGAGCAATATAGTTGGAAGTTTGCTATTGCTTGAGAGTGGCAGCGACAGGGTCTAGAACTGCACCCCACGATGTCAGTTACAGTCATCCAGATTATTTATGTATCCATGTTTAAATATTAATGCGTGTGAGCATCCAATTTCCTGAAAAGTACTCTTTTTTAGCCAAACGTTCCCGGTTTGATGAAGTCCTAGCCACATTCTCTTTACAGGGCACTACTAATTAGCATATGCTAGCTGGTCTAAAGCTTATATTCCAATGGCGTATTTTTAAGAAACCGCTCCTAATTTCCGCATCAACTATTCTTCTTTTTTTTTCATGCTCTACCGCAGCATTCCATTTCATGTTCCCTAGTAAAGCACACAACATCCACAACTACAAAACCTATCAAAGTAATATCCACAAGAGTTAAAAAAATGATTCAGCAAAAAACTTTTTAGAAAGATCTTGCCAAGAGATTATGAAATTTGCAAGAATAGAGTTTTAAAAAAGTTTTAGCAAAAGCTTTCATGAAAGATATTGCAAAAGCTTTTGAAGAATAGGTTCTTTTTACAGAAGATTTTATCAAACTTTTTTCACAAAAGAGTTTGAAATGCAAAAACTTATTCCAAAATCTAAGAAGTTTCAACAATATATTTTTTAAAAAGAAATATGCAAAAAAGAGAGATTAAGACTTACTTCAGTACTAGCTTCTCACCCATACATCCATTGATGGATACATAGGAAAAATAGAGAAGACTAGAGGAATGGTTGTTATCGTGTCGTGTCGTGTCGTGCTCGTGTGTGAGACAGAGGGAGCAGAGGGAAGAGTTTCACATGTATATATACTCGTGGCAAGGATATGGATCTACTAAGATGGAGACGTGGAAGCACAATGTACAATTATCAATACATGCTTTCCAGAAAAGAAGAGAGTATTTTTCTAATCAATGACTAGTTGACCAAGAGTTGTTTTGCCTCACCAGTCACCACAGGTCCACAGCCACCTTCGCCGCCCTCATTCTTTCATTTCCCCAACCATATAAAGGCATTCGACATCTGTTTCTAAGCCAATTTTAACGATTCTAACATAGATCAAACCTAATCATTTGATCCTAATTATGAGTATCAACTATCATTTTACAATAAAAAGTCACCACTGCTGAGTATTCCATATTTTGGTTTCTAAAGATGGCAAAAAAAAGAACAAGAAGATTGAAGAGCAATATCATGAAGCAATATCTTATAACCACCCTCTTTCACCACACAGAAGGATAGAGTTCATCGTGGTGAAACCCTTTTATTAGATGCTGACATGACAATCACGTATACTCAGCGCGGCACACCGTCCTGAAAATGAACCATCTTTAACACGAAAAATGGACAGGTGTTGTTGCCGAGTCACGGTCACCGCTGCAACTAACACACATCGCAACCTACGACCACGACCAAATAATCACCTGCAGGTCCGCTAGCTCTTCTGCACCGTCGGTGCACGCACCAGCGGTGGTAAAAAAAAAAAAAGGCCAGCAGCCGCGCGACCGGCCTCTTAGCCGGCGGTGGCCAGCTGCGCGCGAGACACGTGCGGCCAGCGTTGCTCCGTCCCGGCCGCTTGCACCTACTCGTCACATGTCATGTGGATGCTTTGTTTTGTGTTCTCGCGGCCACTTCACGCTAAGGGTGTGTTTAGATTGTAGGAAAAAACACTGTAGCATAAGAAAAACACTGTAGCATTCGCTGGGAAACGTGTTTTGTGAGGGAGGAATAGTGAAAAGTTGGAATGAATAGTGAAAAGTTAGAATGAATAGTGAATAGTTGGAAATCTAAACATGGCCTAAATGGATGGATGGTGGCGATCGAATATAGAATCGTTGGTCGCGCTCGCGCTCGCCTTGCGCTGCTCATGCACAACCAGCTGGGGATATGATATGATATGATACTCTTGGTAATCTAACAATAATGCTCTGGTTTCGCCAACAAACACGGTGAGGCAGCAGGCAGATCCGCTAATCAGCAACCACCAGCAAAGCTGGCGGCTGATACGTGCAACGCACTGACGCGGCAGGGTATTAGCAGCCGGCCAATGGGATCGACCTGGCTCCAGTGCAAGCGGTCAACGGGTGCTGTGCAACAGTGCAAGTGGCCAAGTGCAGCCTGTCACGGATGAAATAGAGGCAGTGTGTCATTTTAACGGTTTTGGTAAATTCATAATGGGTTTGGTATGAGTAAAAGTTTATTCGACCCTCACTTCGTTCTAGAATATAGTTATGTTTAGATTTTTATAATAAAATATTTCTAACTTTAACCATTAATAATTCGTAAAGAAATTTCTGAACTAATGATAATATTAGAGTAGCTATATTCTAGGATGAAGGAAGTGTATAATAAACTTTTGCTCGGACTAAATTTATCAAAAGAGTTAAAATGAGAATGGAATAAATCTCAACATTTATACATCCCTATAGATCTCCATCTCTTTCCGAATAAGGTGAGAATCTATTCCTCCTCTGGATCTTGCACACTCAAAATCAAAGAAATGCCAACTTCAAACCCCTCACATGGCTCGCACTATTCAATTCGATTTAACCCCTTCAACAGGAATTGAGAAGAATATCGTCATGGAAAAACATGAGAAGCAAAGTCAACACGAGGACTCGGCCGGTAGCACTGGCAGTAGCAGAGACAGAGATCGATCGGTCTTCACCGTTTATAAAAGAGACCACCGTTAGTCATCGCTGACGCCGCCCGCCTCCGCCCGGATCTCGCTGCTACCTCTCTCGCCCTCGCTCGCCGTCGCCGTCGCCAGCCGCCACCGCCATCGCCATGGGCACGGCCAACGGCGAGCAGCCGGCGGCGGGGGCTTCCTCCGACAAGCTCCGCCACGTCGAGTCCATGTCGCAGCTGCCCTCCGGCGCCGGCAAGATCTCCGGTATCAACGCCGTCGTGCTCGGCGAGTCGCTCGCTGCCGAGGAGAACGACCTCATCTTCCCCAGCCCCGAGTTCTCCGCCAACGCGCTCGTCTCCTCCCCGAACCAGGTTTGTACAGACAGTGAGACAGAAACTGGTACTCGTCAACTGCGCGCGTGCGCTTCCTGATTCTTGTTGTTGAAGCCAAATTTGAGTCTTCTATCCAATCAGTGTCTTGCTCTAGAATAAGGCGTTTGCTTCAGCACTAGTGCTTTTCATTTTGGGCGTCGTATAGTTTTGCAAGCACGAGTGCCTAGTCATGATCAGGTTTGTGGGCAAAGTCCGACAGGGACATAAATAGTACGGCCAAATTGGGAACGACTACGATTTTTATCTGCTGTGCTGCTTATTCTTCATTTTGTTTTCGATAATTGCGATGTACTAAAGTTGTGATCTTAGTTTTGATAACTGCGATGCAATAAAGTTGTGATCTTGGTGTGATTTCCATGCTTGGCACAGTACCGGGAGATGTATGAGAGGTCCATCAATGACCCGGCTGGGTTCTGGTCAGAGATCGCTGAGACCTTTTTCTGGAAGGAGAAGTGGAACCCCAGCGAGGTGTGCTCGGAGAACCTCGATGTTACCAAGGGGCCCGTCGAGATCAGCGTTAAGTGCCATTTGATTGCTGTTGGCTAAATTTAGCATTCCTTTGTAATGGAATGGGCACAGTGGTTCTGAAATTATGGTTCTTGGTCCTGTGCAGTGGTTCAAGGGAGGGAAAACCAATATATGCTACAATGCTGTTGACCGCAACATCGAGTCTGGTAATGGGGACAAGATTGCAATGTACTGGGAGGGTAATGAGACCGGTCAGGATGGGAAGCTCACCTATTCTGAGCTCCTGGAGAAGGTTTGCCAGGTAAATGCATGCTCATGTCTGAAAAAATGCCATGACAAATGTACTAGAACGCATGTCAACACATGCTTAGAGGTTAAGGAAGATGACCAAACCACCTTTTTATGTACTTTTGTAGCTTGCAAATTACTTGAAGAGCGTTGGTGTTGGCAAGGGTGATGCTGTGATTATCTACTTACCAATGTTGCTAGAGCTGCCCATTGCCATGCTTGCTTGTGCCCGCATTGGTGCTGTTCACTCGGTATGGCTACATCTACAAGCTGTAATGGTTATCTTTTCAATGACAGTCTCTTTTGTTTCTATGTTCTGATGCATCATGCTTTTCAGGTTGTATTTGCTGGCTTCTCAGCAGATTCACTAGCCCAAAGGATTGTTGATTGCAAGCCTAAGCTTGTCATCACGTGCAATGCTGTGAAGCGTGGCGTCAAACCCATCTTTCTCAAAGATATAGTGGATGCAGCTTTGGTTGAAAGTGAGAAGAATGGAGTTTCTGTAGGTATGCACTGGGATCTGGTTTTGGTACACATGTCGATAATTTTGAGCTGTTATTAAGTGGCTATTCCGATGGTGACTAATTTTGGGAAGTTTCTGATTGGGGTCTTCTATATCATATATCACAAGCATACTGGATTAACGCAAAGTAAAGCAGGATGACCCAACATATGAGTTTGGAACATCCAATCTTTTTTTTTTCAAATAATAAGAAACCAAGGTACATGAATTTGGAGATAGAATGGAGTGTTTTGCTATGTCACAGGCACCTCAAACTGTGGTAGTTTTTAGTCGATCAATGCTGACCATCAGATGAAAGCTGGATGATTTGAATATGGTCTTCAAGCTTTCAGATCTCTTTCTTTCTCTCGATGTTCTCTTTGTTTCTCCCTGTGTGCAGCATCGAGCCATGAATAAGCTCCCCCCATGCTCACCATCTTCATCTTTGGTAGCTGTCCGTGTGCCAGATCTCTCGGTGGTTGCCCTGGCTCCAATGTCTGGCACCACCCAACAGGCGGTTCCTGCCCTAAACCCTAAACCCTGAAACAATGCCCATCTGCCCAGAGCAACTTTAACACCAGAGCATATCCAAAGCTGAAAACTCTCTTCAAAATCCCAGAGCTTGCCACGGTTGCTTCACAGACGTCATCGACCGATTTCAAGTGAAACTTCAGTCACCAGCAATTATACAAGGCGCCAGAAAATAATGCACTACTCTTAGGGTTACCATAGTATATGCATGCTTCCAGACTAAAATCTTATTGGTTAACATACAGTAAAATAGGGACAATAAAAAAAATAGTTTTCTGAAAATCTGGTTTCCACGAAACTTGAAACAATTAGAGTAACAGCAGATAACTGAAAGCTAATTTTAGGCAATATCATACCCTAACCGAATGTCATCAAATAATACATTTCTACTAAAACCAACTCAAGCATTTGTTTTAAAGGAACCTGAGATTCAAACAAGCACTTACTTTTTAAAGTAGTATAAAGTGTCGCACTTGAATGATATTGAGCCGTTAGTGTAATGATTAGCATTGACCTGGGTAGCCTATGTTGATGCATTTGGATTATAGTGTGTTCAAGCTCAAGCATATTCTAACCTTGATAGCCAAACAACTTATTTTTTGAATGCGGTACATTCAATGAACATGTGTGAGAACCATTGAAACAGCATGATTTGCAGTTTTCTAATGTGGACTTTCATTGTGTTGACCACTAGGTCTCTGTTTGACATATGAAAATCAGTCAGCCATGAAGAGGGATGACACAAAGTGGAAAGCAGAGAGGGATGTTTGGTGGCAGGTGTGGTTTCTCTCCTAAATGGAAATTTATTTTACAAATTACTGGCAGATGTATATCTACTGAGGATAACATTGCTGTTTTATTATAATTTATTGTGCAATATCTTTCAGGATGTTGTGACCAAATTCCCAACCAAATGTGATGTGGAATGGGTGGATGCAGAGGATCCGCTGTTCCTTTTGTACACAAGCGGCAGCACTGGGAAACCAAAGGTACTTCTAGTTGAGCTTGATAAGCAGTTATTGTATTAGCCAAATATTAATCTTTTAGTGTATGTAGGGTGTGTTGCATACATCTGGGGGCTACATGCTGTACACTGCAACAACCTTTAAGTATGCGTTTGATTACAAGCCAACAGACATATACTGGTAAGTGGTGGCACATAAGCTTTTATGTTTTTTAGTTGTGTACCCTCATTCCTGTGTGGGCAGCTATTTATAGAAGCTGCTATATCCTTATACGTCCCACTATTTTGTTTGAACCAGGTGCACTGCTGACTGTGGCTGGATTACTGGACATAGTTATGTAACCTATGGTCCTCTCCTGAATGGTGCTACTGTTCTTGTTTTTGAAGGGGTATGTCTCTAAAGGCTTTTTAGTCGATATGCAAATTAAAATTGCGGTATTGATGCTAAAACAAAATTTCCCTGGTTTCATGGTTTTCTTCTGATTTCCTTTGCTGAATTTATCTTCTTGTCTGACAACTTATAGCAGTTCAATCTTTTCTACACCAAAGTCTAGTCTTACTGTTTGAGCAATGCTTGGTTACTTGCATTATTGTTCGGTGTATTCATTGGATGTTTTCTAGTACTTAAATTTCATTAAGCTATCTGTTGGGTTCTTGTTTTCAATTCCTGAAGGATTCCTTTGAATCATACATGTAGACTCCAAACTACCCTGACTCTGGACGATGCTGGGACATTGTGGACAAGTACAATGTGACAATATTTTATACTGCCCCAACTCTTGTTCGTTCACTCATGCGTGATGGCACTGAGGTATGCATAGCTCATTTTTCCTAATTCATAATTTTGTTTCGTAACATTACACATTATCTGAATGAAGCATCATGTGATGCTGGGTATCAAATGACCCCCAGTAATTCAAGTGTGTATCAACCTGATTGTCTTAAAACAATTTGCCGGATTGCCAAGCAGCAATTGTTGTTTCATTTATTCTGTCCTGTTTGCTGCGTGTCAACCTTTCCATACTAGCTCGTAACACTGAAGATAGATAAAACTGTTGTGGGAAGTGAGCGATATAGCTTGTATGCATTGTTACTCTTACATGTCTATTCCACAGCTCACTGGACCTAGTGTAACTCACCAATAATCTATCACTACTACTTGATTTTCTAAGCTCTTATGACTAATCTGCTGAACGGATCTCTGGCTTTGGCTACTTTTCAAATGCTAATAAATAAATTTTACTG
Organism: Digitaria exilis; assembly: GCA_015342445.1. Taxonomy (NCBI): domain Eukaryota; kingdom Viridiplantae; phylum Streptophyta; class Magnoliopsida; order Poales; family Poaceae; genus Digitaria; species Digitaria exilis. The sequence continues at coordinate 914,519 of JACEFO010002063.1, read as the reverse complement.
TTGCAAAGGCTGAATTCTTATGGGATGGCATTTAGTACTTAGATACTGTTAATACTCTATTGTTAATGCCCTCTCTGATTTTCTGCTATGCTTTTGAAGTATGTTACACGTTACTCTCGAAAGTCTCTCCGAGTCTTGGGAAGTGTTGGTGAACCTATCAATCCAAGTGCATGGAGGTGTGTGGTCCTTTCGTCAACTTTTACCAATTTGAGCAGAAAAAATATAAACGGTCATATGTCTGTTTACTACATTTCAACTTTTACCAATTTGAGCAGAAAAAATATAAACGGTCATATGCCTGTTTACTACATTTCAGATGGTTCTACAACATTGTTGGAGACTCCCGGTGCCCCATATCAGACACTTGGTGGCAAACTGAAACTGGTGGTTTCATGGTAAGATCTTTCCAGTTTACACCTCATGCGCACTTTGAAATGATTGTGATTGTCAATGTTTTAATTTGGACTGCTGTGCATGTTTTCTTTAGATCACCCCATTGCCTGGCGCCTGGCATCAGAAACCGGGTTCTGCAACCTTTCCTTTCTTTGGTGTTCAGGTAAACTATTTATATGTGAGATGTAATGGTATACGTTCCATTCATTTTTTTTAAAAAAAATCCAACTGCTGGTTGTTTAATTTACAGCCGGTCATTGTTGATGAGAAAGGGCAAGAGATTGAAGGGGAATGTAGTGGATATCTTTGCATAAAGAAATCGTGGCCTGGGGCTTTCCGGACTCTCTATGGAGATCATGAGAGATATGAGACCACATACTTCAAACCATTTGCTGGGTACTATTTCACTGGTGATGGTTGTAGCAGGTAAATCTCCTAATATTATATGGGATCAATGTGTATTGAGAGCATTGTTGACCTTTCCCAATAGTTCGACTAACGGCTTTTGCATTTCAGAGACAAAGACGGTTACCACTGGCTGACTGGAAGAGTAGATGATGTTATCAATGTCAGGTAGGCTACTTATTTGGTTCATCTCATTACTCACTAGAATTTTAATACATGTATAGCATCACCAACTTTCAAGTGATAACTATCTTACCCTTCGTGTGAATATGTAGTGGACACCGAATCGGCACAGCTGAGGTTGAGTCAGCTTTGGTGTCACATCCACAATGTGCTGAGGCTGCCGTTGTTGGTGTTGAGCATGAGGTATAGGCCGCTGCTATTTTTTTCTCTTTGCAACTTCTCTTTAGCTTTGGTATCCTGCCACATAATATTGTTAATCAATAAATTACCTTCTTCAGGTCAAAGGTCAAGGAATTTATGCATTTGTAACTTTGGTGGACGGTGTTCCGTATAGTGAGGAACTACGAAAAAGCCTCATAATTACAGTGCGCAATCAGGTAGGTCATATTTTGTACAGACAATTGGTCACTACCTGATAGCTGAATATTCTGTTATTGGTAATTGGTTGCCATGTGATTATGCTCTTATATTTTGCATAATTCTCTACCATTCTAAAGCAGAGTTGGATAATAAACTATGAAAATGTTGTCACGATGCTAGCATGAACCATGAAAGAAGCCACATATACAATCAGTAAAGCAGTCTACAATATTTAGATGTCACACTCTTCAGGGTTCAGGCAAATAGTGTGAACTCTCTTTTGACTATAACTGAGAGACAGCAAATAAAAAAAACATGGGCACACAAAAAGATGTAGGAATAAGTTATTCTTGAACCTGTTGGGGCATACAATTTCTCATCTTGGCTCCTGCCAATGTGTACTTGGGTTAACCATTCTAGTTCATTTGGTCTCTGAATCCAAGAAAAATATTGAACTACCAGTTAGATGAAATATAATTGTAGTCCGATGGAGGAATGGGTTTTGTTTTTTGGTCTCTAATGCTGAGTATGCCACCAATTCATATGCTTTAACATGATTTGAACAAAAATTCATCAGTAGACTTCATCTTCACATTAATTATCATGCCGTTTGTTGCAGATTGGAGCATTTGCAGCTCCTGACAAGATCCACTGGGCGCCAGGACTCCCTAAAACTCGGAGTGGCAAGATCATGCGGAGGATTTTGCGCAAAATTGCTGCACGACAGCTGGATGAACTTGGGGACATAAGCACCCTCGCTGATCCTGGTGTGGTTGACCAGCTAATTGCGCTCAGTGATTGCTAGGTTTTGTAATGAATTGTGTGGTGATGCATCCTTTGTATGCATGTTCCATTTCTCTTCCTGTATAATGACTTGATGAGTAGGATGTGCATTTCAGTGTCAGAGAACTAAAGGGGCCGTGATGTGTTTTGATTTTTTTTTTAAACTTTTGTATTGCATATGAGATAGCTGCATCAAAATGTATTATTTGTTGACACAATAATAAAATAGCAATAAATTGTTCAATTTTAAGTTTGTCATTTGGTAAACTCTTACTTGGACTTCTTTTTTTTCGTGTTTAGTGATGTTCAAGCGTTGCTACTTTTGATAGAATAGATTGTATGTGAAATTTAAACCATTTTCGGCGTTCAGGTTGAAACATTTTGTTACAGCATGAACATGAGTACTTTCTTCAGTGTTGTGTACTGAACATGTATAAAGAGTGCTTACACAGCATGATTTCCTTTAGCCTTCATGGGCCTTACGTCGGATTTGGGGGCCTCTTCATCGTGGTGGCAGTCATTTTTTTTTATATAATTGGATATATATAAATTGTAAAGTACACGACTGATAGTACATTTGGAACGCGTCAGTTCCTTTTCTTCATGTTTTCCTTTTAGCTGGTGTAAGATTTGAGAATGCATTTTGAAGTGATCCTGAGCCGATCGACAAGGCTAATTCGTACAGAAGTCCTACGACTCCTACCCGTGTGCCGCTGCTGTGCGACGTGGTCTCTGCTGCGAACAACGAATCAGCGACAGATTTTGCCGCACCACCCATCGTCTCGTACTCTCGTCTCTCATGAATTTCTTCGAGCACTCAATTTCAGAGCCTCCTCGGGTGGTGTGCAACTCTTGTCGCTTCCGTTGGATTGATGCATGGGAATGCGTGAAAGTGTTTTATGATGGTGTTATCCACTTGTGCCGTTGTTTATTCGGCGGGTTGGATTGGTGCACGGAGTATTTTATTTATTTATTAGAGAGCTCGTCAGATGGAGCGCGGTAATTTCGATCCCGATCAGAATATCAGATGGTTTGTAGCAGTAAACCGTACCTGACGAGAAGGCCACCGATCTGCTGCTCTGACTGAAACTAAGCGCAACACCTGACGGTAACACCTCATTTTTCACTCCTGTTTTTTTTTTTACTACCTTTGAGTATACTATTAGGTGAAAAGATTTGTTTGCTTACCGGATCTTGACGGCATTATATTGGGAATACAGCCACAGGGTGGAGGGATTGCCAAACCTAAGCTCCATCTGATCTGGCTCAACGCGGGATCAGATTCAGATCAGATGGGCGCAGGCAGGTAACAGGCTCCTCCGGCACAGTGTGCTGCCCCACTGGTCAGTCTCACCGCCTCGACGTGGATGGAATCTGGTCCCACCGGACGGCGTGGACGGCTCAGACTTTTCTTCCGGGGCTTTTGGCGTGTAGCGTTGTAGCCTTCCAACGGACGGCCCGGCCCAAACCGGCCCAACCCAGCCATCCAGCCGCCCTAGCCGGCCGGCTATTTAAGCGCACCGAGTCAGGTCTCCCCTTCCCAGATCTAACCATCTACCCGTCCGAGAAAAATCTCCCCACTCCCCAAAAATCCTCAAAACCCTAGGCTTCGGATCTCCCCCCGATCTCGATGGCGAACCCCCGCGTCTTCTTCGACATGACCGTCGGTGGCGCTCCGGCCGGCCGGATCGTCATGGAGCTGTACGCCAACGAGGTCCCCAAGACGGCGGAGAACTTCCGCGCCCTCTGCACCGGCGAGAAGGGCGTCGGGAAGAGCGGCAAGCCGCTCCACTACAAGGGCTCCACCTTCCACCGCGTCATCCCCGACTTCATGTGCCAGGGAGGCGACTTCACCCGCGGCAACGGCACCGGCGGTGAGTCCATCTACGGCGAGAAGTTCCCCGACGAGAAGTTCGTCCGCAAGCACACCGGCCCCGGGATCCTCTCCATGGCCAACGCCGGCCCCAACACCAACGGCTCCCAGTTCTTCATCTGCACCGTCCCCACCCCATGGCTCGACGGCAAGCACGTCGTCTTCGGCCAGGTCGTCGAGGGCATGGACGTCGTCAAGGCCGTCGAGAAGGTCGGATCCCGCAGCGGCACCACCGCCAAGGAGGTCAAGATCGCCGACTGCGGCCAGATCGCCTAGATCTGAGGTCTCATCTGTCTGCCGGCCGCCCTCCCTCCGTCGTCGAATCCGCCCGTGTCCGTCCCTTCCATTCGCTTAGCTCTGAATAAGATGATGGTGATCTGAGAGGTGGTCTGAGTCTAGTCGTGTCTTCCTAGTCGGTTATCATGTCTTCGTGTCCCTCCGTGGTTTAATTAGGGGTTAAGGTTCTGGATCTGAGAATCACTATGTGTGTGATGGATGGATAATGTCTCTGCATTATCTGTTGACTCTGCTGTTATGGTATGGTCTCGATGAATGATTTGGTATGAGCACTGGAACTCATTTGCTGTTTCGGAATCGTTTTACTTGCATGATGCATCTCGCGAAAACTTCATATTTTCTTTGTGCGACCAAAAATGTGTTCTGATTGCGAATGTTTTGTAGAGTTGACTGATTGCAAATGTTTTACTGTGACATGCCATTTATCTCCCCTTTGCCTGGCGCATGTCCTCAGAAGCCTCTCCACTGGCTGCCTGGAACAGTGGATGATGTTATCTCTATTTCAGCTAAGATTTGCATATATGCCATTGCTTGACCCCTTTGTGTGAATATGAATTGACCTGCAATGCAAGATTCTTAAATTAATGTTTATAGACCACATCCTTCATCAGGTCAGAAGGAATTTATGCTAGCATTGGTGGATGGATGGTGTTTCTAGCAGGAGGAATGACAGTCTGACCTGCTATTTTCTTTACTTTGGATTTTTATGACCAAGCAGTCCATATTCTACAACAGCGGAATAATATTTTCCATTATAAAACCAAGTTAGGTCATAAACTACAGATTTATGGAGTGGCTAGGTTGTCATATCAAAGTTGAGGCTACTCTTCGAGCCTAAAATTTGTCTCAATCGTAGTATGAATCATGAAAGGAGCCAGATATATAATCTGTTGTTACTGTGAGGTATTCCACAATCTTTAAATGAAACACCTTCAAGGTAGGCAAGTGGTGTGGACTCTGTTGACTACAGCGGAAAGTCAGTGAAGAAAACATGGACTGACAGAAATTCTCTTAAAACCGTTTCTCATATTAGCTCCTGCAAATAGGGATACAAGTGGGTTTTGGGTACCAAGGAAAAGAATGTAGCTCCTGCAATCAGCGTTATAGCACCAAGGAAAAGAATGAACTTGCAAGTTGCAACTAGGTGAAAGTGAGTTGGAGTGGGTTTTGGGTACGAAAATGAACTTGCTGGTTGCTGCTATAATGCTGAATTGCTGATTGTGCCACTGCTTCATATGCTTTTGCATGGTTTAAACAGAAAATATAGATAAGAAAGTTTCATCTTCACGTCTATGCCTTTATGTTGCAGATTGTGCCACTGCTTCATATGCTTTTGCATGGTTTAAACAGAAAAATAGATAAGAAAGTTTCATCTTCACGTCTATGTCTTTATGTTGCAGATTGGGGCAGCTCCTGACAATATCCACTGGCACCGGGACTTAATTAAACACCTTCACGGATCATGGTGTCGTTGACTGGCTCATCCCACTCAGCAATTGCTAGGTTTAGTGGAATTGGATGGTGGATGCGTATAACCTTTCTATGCATGTTCTGTTTCTTCTTTAGTTCATTATATATAAATCAGTAGAATGCACATGTCATTGACTCATTGACGGGAACCAAAAAAAATGAGGCGTTTGATATGTTGTTTCGGTATCACATATCAAGATAGCGTATGAAAACGTATTGATGGGCACAATAGAATTATCAATAATTTATTAAATTTGCATTTGGTTTTTATTGGATGAACTGCGTCTGAGCTTTGTGGACTAGATTTAGTACTTACTTTTGGACGTTTTGCATCATTAGTGATAGTCAGCTGCTGCATTGAACCAAAGAAAAGGGACATTTTGATGTGATTTTTTTACCATTTCCAAAGTTCATGTAGACGTGTTTTATCCCAGAAATAAGCTTATTAAACCTTGTATGAGTTCATGTAGAAACTTATGGGTTCATTAAACCTTGTATTCCTACTCCGAACTCAAGGGAATATCTGTGAGTCTTCCTTGAATCTTAGACTCCAACTTCTAAAAATAAAGGTCGAAGTTTTGCTTGAGAGCTTGTTGGAATCTATAGTATATCTCATCTGAATCCCAGTGTGTTATCAATTATCATATACATGAGGAGCTCCACCATATATAAATAGCTAGGGGAGAGCGAACTCCTGCAAGTGGCAACCGTCAGCACCCAGCAGTGCTGATGGAATAGGCAGCTCACTAATGAGCTGATGGCCATGTGTTACAACTGCACAGCAAAACTTGGGCCCGACCGCCTACTTCTGCACACTCTCACTGTCATTTAGGTCTAAAATCTATATTACCAATGTATGTGAACCTAATTGTTTTTACACCAGCGTGTGAAAGATCATGGCTTCACGCCCCAACACCAATGAACTTCAGCTGTTTTTTCAAGGAAAAACAAAGTTCAGTACTCGGTCCAACGAAGCAGAATGAACTTCATTCATTTGCATTGTCCACTGAAAGATGCAGTTACGAGAAAATACAATACCATAATGTGACTTACAAGGCTGTTATTGGGGTCCCTCCAGTAGAAGCCACGGATGAACATGGGCAGGATGTTGCATGCCACCAGCACATATATCATCAGGGCATGCTTCCCCATCCACTCCATGGTAAAGGTAGGCCTTCTAAACCCGTACACGTCCACCTAAAAGATACAACATAGTTACCCCGAGATATCAGAGATGATGGATCGCGCTTGTGTATGTTTGTGTTACTCGTATTACTGACCAGAGTGTAAATTCCAGCAAAAAGAAGCCCCCCAGCACCAGCGGTAGCCAAAGTGTAGCTCATCGTGTATAGCGGTTTATTCATGTGCATTCCTGAAAGGAATCACGAAATTTATTTGAATTCATCTCACCTATCATGGTCTCACTTATCAGGATTTGGAATTGATCGGAGTTAAGTGAACACTTACCGGCAATGTCCATTAAGAAGGCTACTGCTAACATGCTGAAGGAAGGGATCAGCCAATTGGTGATTCTTCCCCGGTGTTTCTGCAGGTCAATTTAACCCAGTGGGAAAAAATGAAAATACTTCTCACATATCCAAAAGAATGAATCCTAAATATGATATCATAACCAAAATTATACCTCAAAATGGATAATTATATGCCCAAATTGTAGACCAATAAGACAAGTGGCAATTGCCATGACAGAGCTGAACCGCGAAGAAAGAACAATCAGAACTAAGAGTGAGTTGGAGGAACTTGCATTGCAAGACAAGCTTATGGGCAATGATGAGGATCAGTGAGTCACTGACCTGAGGAGGCCTTCAGGATCAAATGGCGCCTGGCACCATGATGGAGCATCAGGTGGAAGCGGCCCATTCTCTGGATAATTTATACTGCATTCCTACATGAAAGCCCAAAATGTTGACTGGATTTTCTGACAAGAAAGAATTACCCTGAGATATTGTAGTGCATATCAAACCTTTGTACGCGCATAAACAGGACGTCTGTAGAGATGATCGATCCCTAAAATTGTACGGTCAACCATTCCAACTGCATTGCAAGCTGGTCCAGTATCTCCTCTGATTCCACATTTCACCTGACGAATTCAAATGTAGTTTACTTCAAAAAAAAGAATTCAAATGTAGCATGAACATCACCATGTCAGAATTGTATGCTGAACCTATAAATCTGTAATAAGATACAGAAAATGTAGCAACAGTTGCACTTACGGAGAATGACTTCTCTATGGAATCAGGACCTGATATCTGATACTCCCAGTCTGGAACATATATTCCATACAAAAGAACAGTATATGTGAAAGAGAGGACCAATCCTACGAACCTATAGCACAAAAACAAATTGTATGTTAGAAATATGAGAAATTACAAACTGCCCTTTATCCTGAACGACATGTGCAGAAGAAAGGGTGACTGTTCGTGAGGGTAAAAGAAACCTAAGAATGAGCATAATTTTTGTCTGAACTCACAATTGGTAGCGGTATCTCCTGAGCAAATCAAGCCCAGAATCTACATCATCATCTCCCTTGAGCCAAATCTCACATACTGCAGCAACTAGATAGGCTATTGCAATCCTCTGCAGCAATAAATCTATCATATAGCGCTCATAATTACTTGATGATTTCTGCAGTACTGGAAACGCCAATACATTCTGAATGAAATGTTTTGACAAGAATGGTACCTGAAGTATGCCCATCAACCGTATTTTTGTTAGATCAACACCGAAACTGAGACTATGAACACCATGGAAAAATCCACCTGCATAAAAACAGCACGTGGAACATAACTGATTGTTAAACTAATTAATTATGTTGGGAAAAATTTGGTATAATCCATCATTTAATACTAGCTGTGAATAACCAGAATACCTTGCAGAACAAGACCAAGGCAAAATAACTTGAGGGCTCGAAGTACCGCCTTCCTAGTTGCCTCCAATTTATCTGGCACCCGCTGCATGGACGTAGTGGCAAGATAAATCATTCAACATCCTAAGTGAGTTATTACTATAAACAGAAAGGTAGTGTTTGTGATCTCAGTGTCCAGTACCTTGTATGCTAGTGTTAGTGCGACTCCAACTATGAAAAGAAAGAATGGCATGACAAAATCGGCTATTGTTAGGCCATCCCAAGGAGAATGATTCAGTGCTGGGACGAACCCTCCCGCGTCATCAACTATGATCATGAGCTGCAGAAAGGGAAATCATTCATAATATGTTTTTGAGGTAGCTAGAAAATAAACAACTCCTTTCAACATTCCATACATATTTTCATGCTCTTAGTTTTCTCTTAATCAAAGATTCTAATGTCCCTCCCCCCTCCCCCCTCCCCCCCCCCCCCAAAAAAAAAAGAAAAAGAAAAAAACAAAACAACAAATGCTATGGTTGCTGCATATGTTCTTCGTTAAAAGAAATGATGAGAGCATGAGCACCATAACTCTGAAAGTCAATGGTTTCCTGTTTCTAGTGCTTAAAAGAATCCAAATGCTCATAATGGATTGTGAATATATGACAGTAATGACACACTTCTCATAGCCTAGCCCGTAGATTCATGGAGGCTAACGCTAACAACAATTGCAGGACGTGTAAGTTGCTTAACACCAACCGCAGCAGATCCGATGCCAAGCTTATCTGTATTATATTAGTGCATTATTAGATCCTGTAAGATGTGGCTAAAGCAGAAGCACTATTAAGCATAATGTTGATCCCACCCCATTCTACTGGCAGCAGCCAACACATCCAGTCAAGCTAGGAAGGCATTAGATTCCAATCAAGCTATCGCTGCCTTTTTCTCAAGCAGCGAATGTACAAATTCTGTATACAAACAAGGTCTATGGGCCAGTTTAGATGGTGAAATTTGGTGAAAATTTTTCACAGTAAGAAACGTGCCCATTACTGGATTCCCATTCTAGGGCAAGCCAGTGGGACGAAAAGCAAAAAAATTCAGAGATTAAGATGCAACCGGTAGAAAAATCACTATGATGACGCCCGGAATAAAGCCGAATAGGAATCACACCCAAGAATTCCTTTGAGAAGAGAAAACAAACAAACATAAAGGCAGTGTTTGAACACAATGGCAGTGTTTGTTTCATGCACAGATATTTTGAGTGCATTTCTGTTGGACGGGTGCTCAACAGTCAGCACCTTATCTGTCGCATCTGTGCCCAATCCATGCTGACTTTGCCGCGCTACACGTGCTATGTGTGCGTGTGTGTGAGCTTGAAGCCCCTCGTCTTCTTGCCAACCAATCTTGGCCAGGGCATATGGCTAGCAGTTGCAATGCTCACATCAGTACACTGCACGGCACAGCCATTTCTTTGCTGCCTCTGATCACCTCTGGTCTTGCAATGAAGTTAGCGCGTGAAATTAAACTCCAGAGAAGGACACAACTCATCAGAGCAGCCGAGTCCAGCGGCCACATGGAAATGGTACACGGACCTGCTCACTGTCCTTGAAATCGCCATCAATTCCCCTGCTGCAGTGCTGATTCCCGCACGGCATTATCTGTCGCTAGGGATCATGTCCACGTACCACGTCTTCTCTGTCCCTCCGTTTGCAGGTGCCTGTCCTGTCCTTGCGCTTCAGATCGCATCACGCTGCTCATCAGATTCTTCAGACGTTGGAGCTCCTCCAGTCCTCCTCCATGTTTTACAGCATGCGTGAGATCCTGTGTGCTCGTAGTACCTACTGTTTCGATCATGTGAAAACCCGGACAATGACCTCTGAAAGTTGTTGGTAATGGAACGCTGTGAGACAACTCAGGCGGACGTGGCTCTCATACGCTTAATGCAATGTAAACAGAGGATTATGCTTTGTTTCTCTCAAATAAAGTGGGAGATCTTAACTTTAAAAAATGTAAATGTGGCTCCAAATGGTCCTCACCATATACTATGGATATTTTTTTTTTGCCGTTATTAGGAGTACCTTCATATTAGATTAAGTACGGGTCGGTGGATCTTGACTCCGCACGGGTGAATGGGCACTGTCCAGTGTCCACGCGGTGAATCGTCAGAGAATTCACCCTGTTGAGCCTTTCGGTAGAGAGATGAGAGACAATTAGTGGGGTTGGCTTTGGCTTTCGTTCGTGTCAAACTGCAGTTAGCGAAGGAAGTGACCTAGGCTCTCAGGTCGGTGCTTGACACGACGATAAAGGATGCTAGTACTTGAGAAAAAAAAATGAAGCAGCAATATAGTGGCAGCCAAAGTGCATATGCTGATCTCGACGGCCTCATCTCTGCCATAAGCTAGCAGTCTTTCTGTGTTAAAGCATGTCGTGCTAATGCCTTTAGCTACGCGTCATGCTGCATGCGATGGGCGGGGTTAGCGACATGTTGGTGCTCGTACGCACTTTGGCTTGGAGCCACTAGCTTACCAAGCTACAAGCGATGGCATTTTTATCCACGGGATCGAACCAAAAAAAAAGTTTATAGATCTTTACTAGTAAAATAACAAAATGATGTACTGATCTTCCAATAATCGACGGATTCGTACGCACTAAGCCAGCACATTTGATGCCACGGCCATTTTATCAAAGATAATGCAGGCAAGTAGGCAGGCAGGGAAATTAAAGAGAAAAGGTTAATATATAGGATTCGTTTGGTTTATATGACCGCAGTTAGACCAACCTAGGGTAGGATCAGTGTAACCTCGAGTGATTTGAAACTCCTTTTTTATGGCAAATCAGGCAAGGACGCATGCCACAGCCTCGTTCCTCTGAACAACTAGTGGTGCTACGCTACCAAGTGGCCGCCGGCCGGCTAGCCAGCTTTTGCCCAGTGGAGGTTGAGGCCGGCTCGCTTGCCGCGCTTGCAGGCCAAGCAAAGCGAAGCAAGGCAAACCAAGCCAAACCAATCCCGAGACAGAAACCAAATCCAAGCGAAAAGGCATAGGAAAAGCAAGCGATCAGCTAGCTGCTGGGCGCGGTGCGCCCCGTGCATGCCGCTTGTGGGTTGAGGTTATTCGATCGTTAAGCGCACCGGCACCGGCGAGACGGCCAAAAGGCCGTTTCCTGCTCTTGTTCACACAAGAGCAGGAAGTATGGTGGCATGTTACTGCTAGGTTAGGAGGACTGGTAACGGAACCAACGCAGGGAGTCGAAATTAAAGAATGGTGGAATACATCAATGTTAGGCCTTCCTAAAGAACTGAAGCGTGCTAAGGCATCGATAATGATCCACACAATTTGGAATGTATGGAAGGAAAGAAATAGAAGGGTGTTCTCAAGGAGTGGCGACTTCACCAATGCAGGTGCTGGCATTGATAAAGGATGATCTGAACTACACTTCGCTTGCATTGAGACGTGAGGAGTTTTCTTTGTTTTCTTAATGATTGCTAGTATTAGCATCCAAGCTTCGAGTCTGAGGGTTTTATTTTTTTATGTAATCACAACTCTGTAACACTACGCATGCTTCCTCCACTTAAATGACAAGGCAGTGCTCCTGCCGTTTTACCTTCAAAAAGAGACGGCCAAAAGGTAGTTCAGACGTCGTCGCCGTATATATGGAAGCAGAAAGGAATATATATGGCGTACGTATGTGCTTACGTGGGGATTGAGATCACAGTACCCACGATTAGTTTAAAGCTGGGGGTTGAATTCTTAACAGTATTTCAAAATCAAGGACCCCTGCCATGGATATTAGCCCTTTACGAATTATCAAGATTCTCTGTTTCTTTCCTGTGCACCTATATATGGTTTTCATGAATGAATATAGTAAAAATTAGTTGGCACGTCGTCACACCCCAACTACATGTAAGTGGCCAACGTGGACTTGTGTTGTAGTCGCAGCAATATATCAATGTGGATTCTTGGTGAGCAGTGAGGGGGCTAGGACAAGCCTTCCCCAGAGTGCAAACCGCTAAACACTACACAAATGCCGTATCGTGTGGTGCTGTATGACTCCATCTCCAATCCACATGTTCGTGAACGCGACGCTCTTTAACGTCATTTCGGTGCACCTAGGGCCTCTACGGCCTGGGGGAGCAGTATCCTGACACGGCGACATCGGTGGATCGGTGCACACTTATAGGCTAGCTAGCGTTTTTTCCCTAAAGAATGTCTAGACAGAATAAAAAGGTTATCCGTGGAATCATCGACGCATTTAGTATGCTATATACAAATACTATAAACATAAGAATGATTATGTGAAGGCTAATAATAGCGGCCCTTTCCATGCTGGTACAAGAAACACGTCTGCGCTGTGCAAACCTCGCTGCTAACCTAAAGCAGCAACGCCAACACAAAGCAGACAGTTGTTCCTTTTTTAATATATAGTTTAATTTGTTTGTCCAGCTGAACCCACTCAAGGCCCGACCATTACTAGCAGAACCATGCTAATTCAGGGAAAAAAAATTCCTTGGCAAATACTAGTACATACATGCGCCTAGTACATACATGCGCATCTTTTGATGCGTTTACCTTGATGACTGTACACTAGAATCTGGTGGTTAACCATCACGCGACACGTTAACCAACTGTTTGCCGTTTGCCCTGGCGTCGGTACACCCAAAAAAAAAAACAGCGTCCGTACGGCGCCCAAAGCTGGCGACTAGCCATACGGTTTCCTGTGACCATGACGGTATGTTTTCGTCTGCTTGGCCCAATCGACCCTGACTCGGATTCCTCTCTCCGCTTGCTCGTTTCTTTATGGTGTGATGGTGTCCACATATACATGACTAGGTGATGATCAAGACGACCATGACTAATGACTGAAACAAAAGTTTTTTTTTCTTCTTATTTCTTTTGCAAAAGTTCATGCACACTTGTACGCAAAAAGCAAGCAAAGCAGGGGCCTTCTGATTGAAGAGAAGCAGGAGGGTAGTGAAGAGAAGCAGACAAGGGAGAAGGCCAAGCACGGGCAGGGGGGGTGGGGCCATGGGGGGCACGCGACAGTTGGGCGCCCGCTCGCTTCACTCGTCGAGTCCTCGTCACGATGAATGGGCATGATGGGTTGGCCCCGGTTGGTCGATCGGAGGCACTCCTCCTCCCATGGATGGATGGGGGGCGAAAAGGAAAGCGCAGCCACCGACGCTAATGGCGTCGTCCGCAGCGGATCGAGAATCCAATTCGTTGGAGAATTCAGTGCCGTGCGTACGTACCAGGACGGTGATCCCGCGGAAGACGTCGAGGGAGACGAGCCTCGGCTGCCGCGCGGCGGGCGCCGGCGAGGTCGCGGCGGCGGCCTTGGTGGCGGCGCCGCCGCCGCCGCCGGTCTCGATATCGGGGCCCGCCGCGTCGTCGCTCCTGACGAGCTCGTACCCGCCCATGGCCGCCGCCGCCGTCCTCCTCTGCCTGCAGCACAGCGCCGCCGATGACGACCCTCCGCCGCCGGGCAATGCCCCTCCTCCTCTTCCTCCTGCATTCCCATCCATCGATGCCGCCGCCGCCAACACACAGAGAAACTCAGATGCGGAGACACACAACACAAAGAGAGAGAGAAGATGGAACCAGGACCGTGAAACTGATCGAGAGGGAAAAGGCAGTCCTCGCCTCCGCCTTACCTGGGCAGTTGCGTCTCCTGCTTGCCGCCCTCGGCTTTCTGTTCTGGCCCGGGCGGGACTCTTCTCCCTCTCGATCCGGTTGTGTTTTCTTTTCTTTTCGAAGCGGAACAGACTCGCGTGATCTCGTCTCGCCCTCGCGTGGTCTCCCGCGCTTGTAAAACTTGTGACTCCTCCCCCTCCCTCGCGGTATCCGCCGCTTCGACCTCTCGGTAGCGAAGCCGGCAGGGGAGAGTCTGATTGCTGGATGGATTCCCGTCCGGGTTCCCACTCCCCGACGCCTTTCGCCTCCTCCCTAACCTGCCACCTCTCGGATCGACCTGCTGGTGCTGGTGGTGGTGGCGCGAGTTAGTGCTGGACCGGCCACTGGCGTCGCGCTTGTGTTTGCGTTTGTGTCGCTCCCCTTGGGCCTGTGTCACTTGGGTGATGGGATTATTTATAGCGGGACAGACAGGCCGCGCGCGACGTGCCCCGGCCCGGCCTCCGTTCGCCAATCGGCGCGGCACGTTGGCGTCCTCCCCGGCCAGGATCATGAATGCCGTGCTGGTCCTCCTGGCCATGGCCGGGGTGTGGTGTGGGGCGCGGTGTTGCCGTTATCACAGAGACATTGACAATTAGCGAATCATCCAAATCCAATCGACAAGCAAAGGAGGAGCACGGCGTGACCTTGCGTCCGGCTAAGTTCTTCATATGGGCCTAACGTAAGTTGCTGGGTTTGTGATTCTGAGCTCATCATATATGGGCCAAACACCACATTGACCTTTTATCGTGCGGAACTTTTTCGGGCTGTTCTGTTCGGTCCGTACCAGTACCCTTGCCTAGCCATCAATCTAACAACAAAGTAACTTGCCTAGCCGAAATCATAAGAAGTTTTAGCAATCAATTAATTTGCTACTAAAAAATATCATACCAATATCGTTCCCAAAATCATGGCAAATTACTAGAAACTTTGTGACTAGAGAAAAAAACATATATTGGCAAAGAAGTCCTTGCCAGGCCCAGAGAGCCAATTTTGCTCTCCTATATTGGCGAGCAAATCCTTGCCTGCACAAACATTGATAAAATTTTGCTGCACGGCCAAACCTGTTGTTAGACAAGGCCAAACCTGTTGCCTCGTAAGCTATCCTTGTTAGAAAAGGGACTCATCAAAGGTTCCAAACGGACCCTCTCTATCTTCTTTAAGCAAAGTCTACACATGACTTCTCCATTCGTCGTCATCCAAAAGCTTATGCAGATTTCGGCTTCCTCAATGCCAGCAAGTCAGCCCAGCTCTAGTTCTCAGCACAAATAAGCCCAGTTCAGGAACACGTGTGCACATGCTCTTTGCAGCTGCGACCAAACACATTTTCCTTTTTTTTTGGTAATGTACAGCGATCGGACGCTCGGTAGTCTTTGTTTGAGAGATTCAGTGGCCATAAAGACTTCGGCTTAAACTGGAAAAAGGTCATCATGGGTTTTGGATGGGACTATTTTGGTTATTTAGAGGATAAAACTGTTCAAAATATAAAAGCAAAATGCCTCTCTTTATTTTGCACTAGAATATAGTGTTTGTCTATATTTCTATACTACTTCCTGCCGCCTGTCCGGATTGGGCCTTTACTTGGGCTTGCACTTTCATCTACGTACTCCCTCCATTCTCACGATGTATATCGATTTCTGTGCCAACGTTTGATCTTTCGTCTTATTCAAAGAAATTATGAAAATATAAAAACAATTACCATATATATAAAATATATTTTATATATATTATATATGGTATTTATTTTTTATTTCATAAATTTTTTTAATAAAACGAAGGGTTAAATGTTGGCACGAAGATCGATGAATGCTTACAATATTGACGGAGGAGCAGCTCTAGTTGACTCACTCCACAGCTGCGCAAGCAGTCGGGCGCAAGTTCGATTTGTCACTGTGAAAGGTTTTTGACACTGAGAAACTTGTTCTGTAAAAGAGGGTATGATTGTTAGTGTAAAGACTTTTAATAAAATTTCACCTTTTAAACAGGCCTTGATGCGAAGTTTCTGAAAATCCATACTAACTGTCTATTCGAAAAAAATATCTAGGAGAAAAGTATAGTCAACTGGCAGCAGTAGGAAGCAATGAACTGGTGACTGAAACGGAACTTGTTCTCAGCCAAGGAAAAACTGTGCGTTTGGGGATGAAGTAGGATGAGCGCAAAGCATCAAGTCGTGTATGGAAAGGCTTCCCTTCTCTTTCGCCCTCCTCCGCACGCAAGTGCATGCCTATGTTGCGTTCCGTGTGCAAACGCCCGCCCGTGCCGTCGCGATCTGGTCGACGACGGCCGAGTAGACTGCTAAGCGAAATTAAGCACAGTGTGTTACTTAGTAGCACTAATAATGCATGCAGTGAAGTGGTTCTGTACTTTTATAATCAGTTTGATTAAGAGTAAAATAATACGAAGACAAGCAAGTCTCGGTGATCCGTAGCGTATATGTTCTACATTTCTAGTGGCCACCTACTTCAGTTTGGTCGTAACGGACAATTTTCTTGAGCCCGTAATCGGCAGGCAATTGTGGCCGTTACTACCTTGTTTGTTTCACGGTTTGGTGCATACACACACAGGCAGCATAGATGGTGCTTGTCTACTTTGTACAGCTTGACTGATTCTTCCTCACTAGGGAACCAAAACTACTAGAAGATGCAGTAGCTATGTGCCCCCTTGTTGTGTGTGGCCTTGTGGTTCAGGGCTCAGGGGAGAGCAAAGAACACAGGAAGCAACGTAGTATATACCCCCACAAGATACCGGCTTGTCCTTGCCCTGCACGGAAGGGATACCGGAATCGTGGCCCTTGTCGTCCCTCGTGCCTCCAAGAACCAGGGAGATTGTGGTGGTGTTCTGGAATCGAATCAGAAACAGAGAGGCGTTACTGGCCTCCAGGAAGTGAATCGATGGCTGTAACCTTCACGCGCCACACACGCCGGACGCATGGTTATTAGCAGCAGGCTGCTGACGAGTCCAAATGGGAAACGAGTACCCGACTGGCACGGTGTGGCCGGCCGCTCCGTTTGTTGGCACGGCCAGTCAGTCGGCCACACGGCACGGTCGATCCCTTTTCCCCATTGGCAGTCGTCACCCAGTGGAATTGGGGGACGTGGAATAGTCGTGTGAGGTTCTCGCACACGTGTAGCGGGAAAAGGCAGAAGCTTCCGGTATGCTCACAGACTCACCGTCTGTCTGTCAGTCTCACACCACACCCACCCGCGAGTTACCCACTTGGCCCGTGCCCAGCCGGCCAAGTCCTCGGGGACCAACAGGCAACAGCGCTCGCTCGTTCGCGCCACGGCACCGGCAGCTCCGGAAACGGCCGAAACAGTGGCCAAATCGAGCACACTATCTTCACTGCATCCTGACGGGCCCCGATAGCCGCCGCGGCGTGCCACGCCCGTCGATCCCGCACCCGACGGCCCCGATCGCGCGGACGGGCAGGCTCGCCGAGCCACCCGTTTGACCGCTGCGGTAGAAAGCAGTAGAAACGGAACGGAGGAGTCGCCCCCGGCGGCAGACGAAATGAAACCAAACCAAACGAAACAAAACCACCGCTCGCTTTCGCCACCACGCGCGCGCGCTGCCCAACTGCCTTGCCATTCCCGACCCCTCCCTCCTTGCGTGCTTCCTCCTCCTTCCTCTTCTCCTCCGCGAGAGTATTTTTTATACCGCCCTCCTCCGCATCCCCTCCTACCCACAATTCACTCGCCAGGCCACGCCTCCGAGTCGTCGAGAGATACAGATACCTTAGCCTTACGAGCCAAGTAGTTAGTAATCGCGCGAGCCCGACACGTAGCGTGCGTGATTAGCAAACGCTTCCCAACCAAAAGCATTCCATTCGCTCGTAAGCCAAAGCTATTAATCGGCTAAAGATAGTTTATCCCTCCTCGGTAGCTCGATTGCGATGGAGGTGTGCTGCTGCTCGACCTCCTCGACGGTCCCCGCGGGGCGCCGCGGGGGCTCGCGCCGGCTGGCATCACCGGCGGCGGCGCGGTGGGGCGCGGCGGGGTTCGGGACGAGGGCGGTGGTGATGTTGGCGCACCCGCTCCTCCCACGGCCGTCTTCGTCGTCGTCGTCGGCGGGGAGGAGGCCGTCCCCGCGGCGGGCGCGGAGGGGAGGGGTGATCAGGGCGGTGTTCGAGCGGTTCACGGAGCGGGCCGTGAAGGCGGTGGTGCTGTCGCAGCGGGAGGCGCGGGGGCTCGGGGAGGCCGCGGTGGCGCCGCGCCACCTCTTCCTCGGCCTCGTCGCCGAGGACCGCTCGTCCGGCGGGTACCTCTCGTCGGGGATCAGCATCGAGCGAGCGCGGGAGGCGTGCCGCGGCATCGGGGACGGCGCGGACGGGGGGACGGCGTACGCGCCGTCCAAGCCCGGATCGGGCGGGCTCGACACCGACGTGCCCTTCTCCGCCACCAGCAAGCAGGTCTTCGAGGTCGCCGTCGTGCTGTCCAAGAACATGGGCTGCAGCTTCATCTCGCCGGAGCACCTCGCCATCGCGCTCTTCACCCTCGATGACCCCACCACCAACAACCTCCTCAGGAGGTAGGTACCTATTGTATTCCCCATCCTTTCTGCCTGTCACGAGCATGTTATTCCGTTTCAATTGATTGATTACCAGATGCACTGTGATGGATGCCATCTACTTGTTGAACAATAATCACCTATAGCATAGTCAGCATATGCTTAGCCCATGTTGTTTGGTGCCTGTCCTCTTACAAGCACAAGGACTGGACAACTCATTTTCTGTCTGATTGTAGCTCTTAGTAGGGAGGCTAATTGACCATCGTTTGGCATCTAGTACACTAGTCATACATAGAGCCATTGATTAGCTCCTCCAGAAAATGACATTTGTCTAATTCATGACTCATGAGTGTTGTTCCATACTTCCATTACTAGTCCCAGAGGTTAACTCGTTCAGAAACAATCAACAATGTTAGTAACTGATGATAAGACATTGAAAAGAAATTGGTTGTCATTGAAAAGAAACAGAGTCGCTCATGAATGTTGTTGGCTGTTGTAGTTTGGGAGCAGATCCTAGTCAGCTTTCATCAGTTGCGGTCGACCGTCTCAAAGCAGAGCTTGCGAAAGATGGAAGAGACCCTGCCGGAGCATCATCTTTCAAGGTCCCAGAAAAGGCTCCTGCTGCAGCTGGGAGATCTGCTTTCTCCCAATCACTGACTAAAAAGAAAGGTATGGAGCCAGTAGTTTCATCAAAGCTTATACTCATGTTTGTTCGACCACTGGCCTAGTAATATCATTGCACACTTGCATTGTTTATCTTTTTCAGAGAAGGGTGCACTAGATCAGTTTTGTCTGGATTTGACCACACAAGCTAGCGGAGGTTTCATTGATCCTATTATTGGTCGTGAAGAGGAGATTGAAAGGGTGGTTCAGATAGTATGCCGACGGACGAAGAACAACCCTATTCTTTTGGGTGAGGCAGGAGTTGGCAAAACTGCAATAGCTGAGGGACTGGCTCTTCGAATTGCAAATGGCGATGTCCCCATTTATCTTGTGGTAAGCTTGACCTGCCATAGATTGGTATAAAGTGCATTTGTCATACAGCTTTCAGACAAGTGGTATTCATATTTGAATCGTTTGCAGGCAAAGCGTATATTGTCACTGGATGTTGGTCTACTTATTGCTGGCGCAAAAGAGAGGGGTGAATTGGAGTCTAGGGTTACTAGTATAATCCGTGAAGTTCGGGAAGCAGGTTAGTTAGTAATGCAATCTGAAAAGGTTATCAGATATATAGCTACATTCTGAAATGTTATCAGATAGCTTCTGGCATGTGCTCATACATTTTTTGAATCATAAAAAAATTGTTCAGGCGATGTTATTCTTTTCATCGATGAAGTTCATAATCTGATTGGATCCGGAACTGTTGGAAAGGGTAAGGGTTCTGGCCTTGACATTGCCAACTTGCTGAAGCCTGCTCTTGCTAGAGGGGAACTACAGGTATTAAATTCATCTGATTTCTTACTTAGTGCTCTCGTTCTATTAGAAAATATCATAGTTTATTGTATTTTGTACCTTATTATGGACCTTTTTTTGTATTTCTAGTGCATTGCAGCTACAACTCTAGATGAACACCGCATGCATTTTGAGAAGGATAAGGCTTTGTCCCGTCGCTTCCAGCCAGTATTAGTAAATGAACCTAGTCAGGTATTGGTTGTTTCTTTATGAAAGTCAGGTAGTTTTTAAAGTTAAATTTCGCTCAACCATTTTTTTAAACGTACTGCAGGAAGACGCAGTGAAGATATTGCTTGGTCTTCGTGAGAAATATGAAACTTACCATAAATGCAAATTCACATTAGAAGCTATCAACGCAGCAGTTTATCTGTCGGCAAGATATATCCCTGACAGACAACTTCCTGATAAGGCTATTGATCTAATTGACGAAGCTGGAAGTAGAGCTCGGATGGAATCATTTAACAGGAAGAAGGAAGGGCAGTCTTCAATTCTCTTAAAGTCACCAGATGAATACTGGCAAGAGATAAGAGCTGCACAGGCCATGCATGAAGTGGTAATGAAACATTTCCACTGCTTACTTGATTGAACTTTTTGGTCCACCTAGCAAGAAAAATATCTAATATTTTAATGCCCTTCATTACTCAGGTGCTATCTAACAAGGCAAAATATTCTCCAAATGTGAACAACCAAGAGAGTGGCAGTGCTGGCGTTGAAGCGCCATATGGAGACAATAGTGGGTCAACGTCAACCTCATCACCCTCAGCTGATGAGTAAGTTTTGTAGGTCAACATGTTAAGGATAATTTTTTCCCGTACATATCTGCTAACTGATGAACAATTCGAAATGCAGACCAATTGTAGTTGGGACAGAGGAAGTTGCAAGAGTTGCCTCATTATGGTCAGGGATACCAGTGCAGCAGTTGACTGCCGATGATAAAAAGCTTCTAGTAGGACTAGATGATGAGCTCAGGAAACGGGTCATTGGCCAAGATGATGCAGTTGTGGCCATATCTCGTGCGGTGAAGAGATCGCGTGTCGGCCTTAATGACCCTGACAGACCTATTGCTACGCTCCTTTTCTGTGGTCCAACAGGAGTTGGTAAAACAGAGCTTACCAAGGCTCTAGCAGCAAGTTATTTTGGATCAGTAAGTCAATTATATTCTGGTCATCATGTTATTATGTTTTATGTCTGATTGATAGAATGTGGTCTAACAAGATGTTTGCTTTTGTTTTTTCAATAGGAATCTGCTATGCTTAGATTAGACATGAGCGAGTATATGGAGAGGCACACTGTGAGCAAGCTGATAGGCTCTCCTCCAGGGTACATCGGATATGGTGAAACTGGTACTCTGACAGAAGCAGTCAGGAGGAAACCATTTACTGTGGTATTGCTGGATGAGATAGAGAAAGCTCACCCTGATATTTTCAATATCCTTCTCCAAATCTTTGAGGATGGACATTTGACAGACTCACAGGTAATGCACCAGTGAATCCTGCTGCATGCAACAATTGGTTTTAAATACAGTACTGAACAAAATATTAATCCTGTTCCCTTAAACTGGTAATAAAATGGCGAGAATTCAGTACTTCTATCATAGTTTATCTAAATTAGAAGCCCTTCAAGGTCTCATTTGAGATATGCTTGTTGAAATTAGATATCAAAGAAATTCGTAAATCATGATGCTTGCATAGACTTGCTATCACATATGCTTAGGAAGGAACTTAAATAGTCTTAAGCCCTCCATGTTATAAAATATCGAGACAGCACACTATTCCAGATGCTTAGTTGGAGTTTGCATATTTTGAACATGCAATGTAAGTAGTTTAAGCATTTCTGAGCTCTTAAGATCTGTATATGTTTTCATTTAAACTGAAACTTTGTGTGGACTCCAGGGCCGCAGGGTTTCCTTCAAGAACACACTGATTGTGATGACGTCAAATGTTGGTTCTACATCAATTTCAAAGGGAAGACAGAGCATAGGTTTCTTGAAGGAAGATACTGAATCAAGCTCGTATTTCGCAATGAAATTTCTAGTAATGGAAGAGCTGAAGGCATTTTTCCGACCAGAGTTGCTCAACAGAATTGATGAGATGGTTGTGTTCCGACCTCTGGAGAAGACTCAGGTCTGTTTCTCTACATGTTGCTCTGCTGTGGTTTTATTGATAATTCGTAAACCTTGTCCCATGACATTAATGAGATGCTAATGGTAATGCCCTCATTTACATATATTCGCAGATGCTGGCCATTCTTGATATCATCCTCAAGGAAGTTAAGGGCAGGCTTTTGGCTCTTGGGATAGGCTTGGAGGTGTCAGATGCAATGAAGGACCTGATTTGCCAAGAAGGATACGACAAGAGCTATGGTGCACGGCCGCTGCGGAGGGCTGTAACACACATGATCGAGGATGTCATCAGCGAAGCGATTCTGTTTGGCGAGTTCAAGCCCGGCGACACGATATTGATGGATATTGATGCCGAGGGGAAGCCGTGCATGAGCCATCTGGACCAACAGATCATCCAGGTCACCGACGCAACACGAGCATTCTGAAGCTCTGCACCAGACATCATGAAGACGTGATTCCAGATTTCCAGTATAGTAGAGAGTAGAGTTCTAATTTTTTATTCTTTCAAGCGTCGAGATTAATAATTCTTTCATGCGTAGACAGGGTATTCCATTATGTACATATCAACAAGATAGGGGAAATTTGGGCAGCTATTAATGCTGTTAGAAGATTTTATCCAAGTGTATATTGCTGAATTCAAATGATCAAATATATATCATTCTGAAATTGTCTATGTTGCAAAGTTATTTGCTCATGATTGTTGTTCCCTCTATTAGCTTCTGAGCTTCGAAATTGCCATATAAAGTCTGGACATTCTAGTGCTTGTTCCTTGCTAAAGTTCCATTTCAGCGAGGCTGAAAATTCAGTGCTTGTTCCTCGCTGAAGTTCCATTTTAGCCAGAGAAAATTGCAAGGCGGCATGGCTCTCCAAACTAGTATTTCGCGTCTTTCATAAACTTGAGATATACGTTTCGCAGATGTCACTATAGTGCATACGAATATCGAATTCTAAAAATTGGTATTGGCGTTATTGACGTAGCTATAGCTGACCTATGGGCAGCACAATTCGATACTGATATTACTCCACTTGTAGAGTTGTAGCTTGGCCTCCTCTCCAAAAGACCAAAACCCACACCACGGTCGCACCAACGGTTCTCTAGCGACACATTGACACACACACAAACACAACACTCAGCTGACATGCACCTTCTGGTCTTCTCTGTCACCCGACGGTCCATTCACAAGCATGCCCTCATGGGCCATGGTTCCCATATCATAATCTGCAGCCTCAAAAACGCAATATATATGCTCTCTTCCCTTCCCTCCAACATACACAAACATAGACAGAAATGAACAAAATCTACCGAAGTGATGCACAACCCCGAGTTGCACATTTCATCAGGCATGACTGCATGAGGGGCAGCTTGTTTTCCCCAAGATTTGATCACAGTACGCAATGCCAGTTTAAATTCCAATACGATGCATGTAAATATCTGTTATTCAAAATTCAATATGGTTGACACAAACCAATTGACAAAAAAATAGCTACAATTAAATTATTGCTTACTAAATATGCGTGCCTAGAAAGCTTATTATGGGAAATAGAGATGGCATCGCTTCCAGCCGCAACTCAGAAAGAACTAGTAGACAATTGTGACTTCATTTTGTTTGTACCAGTTCAGGGTCCCTAACAAAATCATACAGAAAGAGATTAGGTCAGGGAAAAATAAGAGTCAAACCATGATTTGGTGCAGTAATTCCAAACCTTTTGATTTGATCGAGTATGAGTAGCCTGGGTCCAGGGGGAATCTTCACATCTCTTAGAGCACTAAAGCAATAGAGGAGAGTATCAACTTGTAAAATACAAATGTTTCCCATCCTTATTGTTCTGTAAAGACTACAATTAGATGAACTGCGTACCTGTCAGTGAGGAGCGGTAATGTTTGATCAGTGAGGAGACCCTTCTTAAAATTCTTCTCATACTTTTCAAGACCCAGTTTGTGCAGCATGCTCCTCGTCCTAGAGTAGTATGTATCTTCACTCGATGGTTTTGAGAATTTCTGCCCAATCTACATCCAGTAAAGCCAAATGGAGAATTACTATACAGCGTAACAATACCGATTAGCAAATAGTTGGTACCCTTTGAGATAATCATTAGACTAGTAATTTCACCAAAATCAAATATAGGACTGTTAAAAACATATGTTGGGTTTTAGAAATTTGTTCAAATAATTATGAAGTAAAGAAAACTCAGCAAAAGGGATCAGTACTATTCTACTAAACCATAATTGATTCACCCAGATACTAATTTTATCTAAATCCATTTCAAGAATCCAATCCAACAACAATCAACAACACAACAAGCTTCTTTTCCTGCTCATGTAACCAGAAAAGCTTTCGCATTTTCATGCCCGCCGTATACGGATAAACAATATTAGAACACAAAGTAAAATTCATTAAGGTAAATTTTCTAACTAAGCATGGCTAAATTAGAAAGCACTGGAAGCAAGGAAATACTTGAATTGGCTGATGTGTGATGTGCTTCAATATATTTTTTTTAAAAAAAATACCAAATTCACAAGATCAATATACAGTTACACACACCACAATACTCCCAGTCTAATCTCTTAAAGCAGGATTGGCAATTAAATTGGCCATACATTATAAATAAACTCTTTTCCAGCAAAGCAGCAACCAAACCTAAAGTTGTACATACCATGAAAAAGCCACCTTGAAATACTGCAAAAGCCATGCCAGTTGTAACTGCATTTGTAACTGGATTAGGAGTTCCCATCCCGCTCACAATGGAGAAAAGAGCCCCGGAACCAAAAGCAGCTGCCATACTGTATAAACAAGATATTGTCAAACAAAAAGGAATAAATACCCAATTCTTAACTATAGTTTTTTATATTTCTTCTAAAGCAAAGCATTGTGCCTGAACCTTGATCTCTGTTTCTTGGGTTTCATCTCTAGCCTACCCAACTTGCTTGGAATTAAAAGCTATGTTGTTGTTGTAGTTGTTGTCTTCCAAAGCAAAGCATTAGCTAGGTTTGCATCCAGATAACAATTTTTTCAACCAACGATGATAGGTGAAAAAAAAGTCAGGATTACCAGCTCTTATTCAGATATGTAGGTGTTAAAATGCAAACTGCTTTGTGGCCAATAGTAAAACTAATTGTTTTCACATATTAAAATCAATGAGATTATCAAACTCCACATTAAGTAGTTAACACTGCTTGAAGTGCTTGCAAAAATAAAAAGGAATCATGATTACCTGCCCTGGATGTCCTCTTGCCCCCGTATCCTTCTCATGACACAAGATAAGCCTGCGTTTGCACCAGTCATGACTGCAAAATTCCGGGCTTGCACCAAGGGTCCACCAGCTAAAGCCTAGAAATAAGTATCTTGTTAATCTTGATGTGCAACACAATTCAATGAAAATTATCAGAGATATCTACATGGGTTCCATATTTTTTTCCACGATGGAGGGATCCAAATTTCATTACTCAAAGCTAGGAAATTACAACAGACCCCTTCTAGTTGCTCCTAGCACTACGGGCCAGCACAATAGCTAAAAACTTGAAACAAACCTTGCCGCGTTACTCCACAGGGTTACAAATTCAAGAGTAGAAACAAGCCAAAAAATGAGCAAAATAGTCTACAATCCACTGCTACCTCCCAGTGACAAAAGCCATACAAGCAAAACCTGTGCTTCTTAGACAGAGACTCCAGATATCGCAGCCAACGTTTACCATTTTAATGAACTAAAAAGCAGTAGAGCAAACTATGTCTCCAGATATCGCAGCCAACATTTACCATTTAATGAACTAAAAAGCAGTAGAGCAAACTAACATAATGGTCCTATAAGGCATAGAAGTGAGCATTCCCTCAATAATGATTTGGGGATAGGTGTTGAACAGACAGTGGATGATTCATAATGCATTACTCTATGCAATCCGTATTCAATTGTAGTTTTCTCATAACTCTTTCGCGCCAGTCAACTACAACTAATATAGTCCCAGTCTCCCAGAGACCCAGACTCACCAATCAGGGCATTGACCCTAACTGTATCTGAAACATTGTAAATTGCAGAGACTTCACTGGTTAACCCTATACGAACCACTGTAATCAATAATCACAGGTAGACGAAACTAATGGTAAATTGCTTCCTTCTGCAGACAAACACTCCATATGGATTAATCTAAATGTTCTGCAATTGCAATCTCGGGATTAAATGGTCCAATTTTTACATATAAATTACGTAAATCACTGCCAAGAGATTGGTTGACAACCTGGGCCTGCTTCAACGACGCCATGGCCTGCGGGTTGGCGTTGGGAGGCGGCATGGGGAACGGCGACCCTCCGTCGGGCGCGAGCGAGCCCATGAGGCCGCCCAGAGCCGCGCCCTGCACCGCCCCCACGGCCGTGGTCACCGCCGCCTCGATGTGGATGGGCTGCTTCGCCATCCACGCGCGGAACCCGGCCTCAATCCCCTTCGCCCGCGCCCTCCACTCCTCCAGAGGGTTGGCACCGCCGCGCAATCCCCGCGACATCGCCGCCGCCGACGGCGAGGCCTTCAACGCCACCGCCGATCCCTTCCCGTCCATCATCTCCTCGCGTCTCTCTATTGGCGTCTGCGAAAATGGCCACTCCGCCTTATCCCCTCGGATTCTTCGCTTAACCCCTCTCCCCTTAGCAGCAAATCACCACGTGGGCCTCCTCTTGGGCCGGCCCATCTTCATTTCGTTTAGGCCCAAATAAACGAGCCCTCGGTGTGGGCGGTGAGAGTCTCGGGCGGGGAAGGCAAACCATGGCGCGGCTCTGCCTGCGAGCGGCGACGGGGAGGAGAGGGCGGTGGGATGCGGCGCCGTCGGGGACGCCGTGGTTCGCGGCGGAGCAGCGCGCGACGCTGGTGAACGTGAAGCTGAAGTGGGTCAAGGACCGGGCGCTCGACGCAGCGGTGTCGCGGGAGCGCCACCTCCGCGCCGCCCACCACCTGCTCGACCTCGTGTTCTCCCGGCCGGGCCACCGCGTTTCGCGCTCGGACCTCCTAGACGAGAGGTCCGTCCTGAGGCTGTGTGGCTCCGCGTGCTCCGCGCTCGAGTTCCTCCGGAGGTTCCACACCCTGTTCGCGCTGTCGCGCGGCGGCGTGTCGCTGACGGACGCGGCGCTCGACCTGCGGCGGCGAGAGGTGGACTACCTCTGCGCCACCGAGGGCGAACTCGTCGACCGCCTACGTCGCCTCCTCATGCTCACCCTTCCCCGATCACTCCCGCTCCACACCATCGACCTCCTCCGCTGGGACCTCGGCCTGCCCAGCGATTACCGGGCTTCCATCCTCCCCCGCTACCCCGAGCACTTTGCGCTTGAGCAGCCCGAGGGCGACGAGCGCGTCTGGCTCCGCCTCCTCTCCTGGGACAGTCTTTTGGCCGTCTCCGAGCTTGAGAAGAATGCCGACGGTTTCGACACCGCCTGCCTACCCTTCCCGGTGAGCTTCACAAGGGGGTTTGGCCTGAGAAGCAAGTGCATGGATTGGCTGCAGGAGTGGCAGGCGCTGCCGTACACCAGCCCGTATGCCGATGCTTCGGACCTCGACCGCCGCACAGACGTGTCAGAGAAGCGGAATGTTGGAGTGTTCCATGAGCTGCTGCACCTCACGGTGGCAAAGAGGACCGAGCGCCACAATGTGAGCAACATGAGGAAGCTGCTCGGCATGCCGCAGAAGTTCACCAAGGTGTTCGAGCGTCACCCTGGCATTTTTTACCTCTCCAGGGTGCTTGGGACACAGACGGTTGTTCTCAGGGAAGCTTACGGTGGTGGAAGCCAGGTGCTTGAGAAGCATGCGCATCCGCTTGTTGCTATCAGGGAAGAGTACTCCACCTTGATAAGGGCAGCGCTGCCCCCAAGGATGAGGGGTAGAGAAAGGCATGGTGCTTTCAGAAAGCAGGATGAAGGATATGTGGTAGGAGGAGATGAAGAATTTGAACTCTCTGATCTGAGTGAATGCGCTGAAAGTGAGATAACACTATAGATGATTGATTCTACAATCACTGGAACTCAAGCAACCGATGCTCTACGATGATTCAGCAGGTATATGCACTGATTCAGCAACCTGGACTTACATTATCATAATGTTTGCGGTGCACCTTTGCACGTTCTCACGGCGAAACATAATGTGATGTGTTTATCTTTCACCAAGAACGCTAGCTAATTTATCAGTTCCAGCTTTTATAGTGTGTGGCTGAGCTTAGTTTCTGTACAATTGTACTCCATTGTTGTCATGGACCAAGAAACTTAGACTTGGGATTCATTTGCCTTAACATAGCTTATTCAACTGATATCTATTATACATCTCCCACATATTAGGCTACTGGTTTTGTTCTTTCTCTCCTCCGTTACCTATGTTGCATATTTGCATCTAACTTATACATATGCTGTGTGCTCAGATAACAAAATTTCGGCAGAACTTCCTCGATAATCACCACTTCCCTTTCAAGCTTATATCTCTTGTTCTTCAGAGGACATTATCACATTGTAGTTACTAATTGTTTGGCTTGTGTTATTACCCTTCAATGATTCCTTATATCCATGGAAATTTTAGTTGAATGCTAAACTAAAGGCTAGAGTTGGTGATTTAATAGAAAATGCAACTCCAAATGGTTCCTTGTTTCAAACTTATCTTTATTGAGTAATATTTTTTCCTAAAGTCACCATACCAAAATTGTTAACACCAAAGACATTTGGCTACCAGATTGTTGTTGAATCCTTTGCCCATAGAATTTTGGTAATGCCTAGTTGAAAGACTGTTAGATTCTTAATGGAACGACATGCAATGCAGCTCGCCTGCTTGTTCAAGATAAGAATAAAAAGACTGTCAAATCCTGGGCCGCTAGTGAGTTGTTAAATGGCTTTACCAAAATTTTGTACGGAAAGAACAATGATCACATTATGAGTTTGAAAAAAAAAACTTGCTTGTAATTTTATACCCTTGGAAAGGCTTTTTAACTAGGGACATCAAGCAAACATCTGAGTTATATTGAGATTTTTAGGGTTTCAAAGTTATCTGTTGGATTAATTGTGTATTAATTCCCATTACTTGTTGTATGGAACTCGGTGACTATTTGCATAATAGAGTTGTTAGTTGCCACTTGGCATGAGTGCACTTATCTGCAAATTCACCTTTGAGATTGTGAATTGATTGTGAGAAGTCCTAATTTCCTGTAATTTCATTACTTGTAGGAGGTAACTGAAACTCTGTATAGATACTACTGTTTTTAGCATAGAGGATCAAGAAACTGAACACCTTTTTAGTTAAAGGGAAAAAGAACATTTTCTAGCGGAGCAATCTAGCAACAGACATGTATTCAGCTTTTTATGAAAGCAGTCTGGTCTTCAGTCTAATCTTTAGATAGGTGCATGGAAGCAATTATCCCAATGCTTTAATCCTTCAGACAGTTTGTTTCACTGGAAATGGTTATTAAACCTACTGTTTGATTTCATGATCCAACAAAAACTAGGCCTTCTTATCCCAGATATGAGATGGGGGAGATAAGTTTCTAAAATAAATTATTCCTTCCTTGCAGGCTACATGAGTTAAAAACGATCCCATGGCCACATGACAATTGTGGTAAAAGTGTCAGGCTGCGAAGAACTTCTACCCTCATATATTAATAGCAATGGTCATCTCTTATAATTACTTTCAAAGACCAGTTGTTGACTGTTTGGATAATGATCGATGTCTGTATTATTCAGTCTGTGCTCATGAATGGATTATCATCAACCAATCAGCCACTTTCAGAATCAGAAGCCTGTAGTTGAGAGCTATAGGGCTTTGGCAGCATCGATGCAAAGAATTATTGCTTGGAAACTGTTGATTACTTCTAGTATCATTATCTCCTTGGAGATTTCTGTTACTTAGTGTCATAAGTGCACATGAACTGTCTGAAGGATAGGAATCTTTTTCTTTTCTGAGTGGTTGGTACTAAAAGGTGACCTCAGTGTTTACACTGTGTCTTAGCAGTGACAGAGGGTACAGAAGTTTCACTAAGGATGGAATTTTGGCCCTTTTGTTCATGGAATTGTAGCCTGGCATATCTGGATCTGAGAAATGGCATAGGTTTTCAGATTCAGGGACCAAGCTTGTGGCTTGGAGAAAACATTTCACCGGTGAAATCTGTATCCAGCTCAACAGAATCAAAGGAGAAGCAAGACTTGTGATAGCTTAGCTATTTTCATCTCCTAATAATTGTTAAGGGGCTCAGTTTTTGCCTTCATTTGTATGAACAACAGTAAAGGCCTCTACTGTACTTTCCTCAAAAAATTTGTTGTAACCAGGTTTTTAATATGAAAACCTGTGTAGCAGAGCTGCATAAGAATCAGAAGAACTTTCCTTACAGTACTGCAATTTGATAGAATTATATTGTTGCGATATTTTTTAAAAATCTAAGTGGCACTCACAAGGTAAGAATGGAGAACAATTTCCCATATCTCTACGAGGACACACAGTTTTTGTGGGCAACTATCAGGGTTGATTATCCACATACTAATTGTTCCTGTTACATCAGAGGATTATCAGGGTTGATTATCCACGTCAAGGATCAAGGCCTGACAACGGATATGTGGCAAAACCATCCTAAGGTATTTGAACCAGCTCCTAATGTTCTGAAACTGGATGAACAGCAGTTGCATTCAATTTTATTTATCCATATTTTTCAAGCCCCCTACTTTTTGTTAAACTCTGCAGCAGCTGATGTAGGCTATGGTTCTTGAGATCTCATGGTTATTTGCTACTCCATTCAAGGCTATGGAGTTGCAATCTAATTTCCATTCAAGTCCAACTTTGTAATGATGGCATTACTATCTACTTTGTTAATGACAATGTTGATGTGTCTCTGGTCAGGACATGTTTAGGAATCATGAAAGCACTGTTGAAGCATAGATCAGGAAATAGGACTAGCACATTATTACCAACCGACTATATGCAACAAAATGTTGAGCTTTTTGCAAGAGAATGCAGCTAAAGTTTGCTCCTGTGCTTTCTGTTGATCCTTATGGGCAAGAATGGTGCGGGGACATGGGCGGCTGTACCTTGGGCCGTGGCTTCGCTGCCAGCTGAGATGAGATGCTGAGATCGCAGGCAGCCAGAGGCATGAATGCTACCAGGTACGCACAGGTAAATACTAACCAGCAAGGCTACGCCAACAACTGCAGCTGCATCATCTTTCATCTACCAACATTGCAATGGAACAGTGACATAGGCTGTGCTGGTGCTGGACGAGTGGAGGGGGGACCATTCCTTGGTCAATACACCCGCGAATAAATATGGTCGCTGCATGTGAGACTGCATCGGAGCCCAGTGGCCGGGGGAATCCTGAAGCGCTTGTCTAATGGTAAGACCGAGTGAGGTGAACTAATTAACAAGATGATGGCCGCTCGTGCCGTCCCATGTTCTCCTGTGACGGTGCCTTGATTAGCGTTGATCTGCCCGGTTAACTGATCTGTAATGGCCCTTCCGGTTCTCACAGGTGAGCTTCGTCTTGTTGCCGTCTCTCTCGGCCCTCTCTCTCAGGCTGTGTTCAGATGGAAAAAGTATTTTTTTAGTTTTTAATCATCCCCTTCACATGATACGTTTCCTAGAAAAAAATTCTTTTTCATCTTTCCTATTCATCCTCCTCACATAACATTGTTATTTTAACAATGCTTACTAGAGAAAAAAAAAATTTTCCTTACTTTTTAGTGAACACCGCCTCACACGAGGTCGAAGGGGCAAGGCATTCCCTGCCACTCCGCTCGAGGTGGTCGCTGTTCTCTATGCTACGGAGCCCTGTGGGGTTGACGTACGAACGGGTACAGCGACGGATACTGCTCGCGTCGCATGCGTGACAAACGGAACGAGGTGCGTACGTACACTATGCCCCGGCCCTTCTGGGCTCGAGGATAAAAACAACCGTGCCCTTTTGCCATCCTTTGTTTCTACTGCACGGTTTTCTCATCGGATGGGATGAACATGAACTGCAGGCCGGCCAGGGCGCACCAAGGACAACGACGAGCCAAGACAAAAACCCTCGCTGTACAAAATTTACGGTGCTGTCGTGCAGGTGGTGGGCAAGTGGGCATGGACAGGGGTAAGTGGGCGTGCCAATGACGGTCGCCTCCTGCGTGCGCGCGTCCGTGCGCGCATGCGTGCACGGCGCTTGCTTATTCTAAGCACCGCGGCGGCGACCGTGTCCGGCCGGACCGGATCGGGAAGAGGATGAGGGCATGGGAGGGGTTGCACCGTGCACCGGTGAATGATTGATCCCCGTCTGAATGATTGGTGCCGGACCGGAAGATGCCGCCGCTGCATTGCGGCAATGCTGTGGCCTGCGTCTGCTGCTGGTCGTGGCAGAGGCATCAGGCATGGCCGCGCTGGATACCAAGCTGAGCGCAAGGCTCCAAGCTGCAAGGTGGTGGGTGTGGTGGCCGAGAAGAGACCGGTGATTAGTGATGGATGTGGCATACTGTTGGGGAGTCAAAGATCCGGGATTGTCTAGTCTATGGCTCTGTTGTGCCGCTACGGGACAAGCGTAATCCAATCTTGGTCGTTTGGATCGTGGTGTCGTCGTACTCGTACGTGGATGTGGAGAGATGGCCATAGCTAGAGGCATGTGAAACACGGCATGCGATGGTGATGACTGATGAGTTCGCTTTCGCGTTTCAATGAACCCTCAGCTCAGCTCGATGCGACGATGCCCAGTCTGTTTCTCTTTCCCAGCCGCTTCAAAAACGCCGCCGCCTTGTCCTGCTGCTGTCGACTTGTCCGCCGAGACGGGAATCTCGCTCGCCACTCGCCACGGCTCGCCGTATCTGCTTGCTGCTCTGCCGGCTCAAGGGCTTTTTGACTGGTCCTGGTCGTCGTTGTTTCCACCTGGGACCAGATGAGAGCCACAGCCCACAGAGCTCTGCTGGTTACCGGCGATGCGTGGCGATCAGCTGTGAGCTATCTGCAGCTGCCTTCAATCGTCTACGCGGCAGCGGCACTCACGTGTGCCAAGTGCCAACTGCCGATCCGAGCCACCCACACCCCACTACCGACGTGGCTTCTCCCGGGTAGAAGTGGTGGTTCAGTTCATGGCGTCCAGCGGACCATAACTTCAGTTCTATATCTGCCGGCACGTCGGCGCCCTGGCCCCCTGAGCACACACCGCACGTACCGTGCGCACGCCTGCAGCGGTTGTTCGAACGAAGCTGGTCGGTCGCCGTGCCGAGGCAAGGCTGGCAGCCACGCAGGGGCATGCGGGCTGCATCGGAGGAGGTCAGCCAAGCACGACGCGGTTGGCGGCGACCGACGGCACGAGCTCCAATTCGAACGGAAAACGAATAGAAGGCGACCGTATCTGCCGCGCGCATGTGCACGGGAGGAGCCTCGGCGCTAGGGCTGCGCAGCGCCAGAGCGGCCCTCACCGTCACACACACACACAACCTGCGAGGGAAAGCCAGGCTATGGGGGCGAATTCTTGACCAGCATTGTTATTTGATTCTGTTAGGTCAATTAGTCAACTACTAATTTTCTAATAAAAAATGTGCCCAGTAAAGTAGTAGACAGGATCGATCATCGGTCCTAACCTTTGAAGCACACACAGACTCGATTTCCTCCACTGTAGAACGTGTATCGGGCAGGAACATCGACGGATCGGCCATCGTTTGGGGTGGCACCCTCCCCCGTGGTCCATGAGACCCTGCCCGGCTCCATCCATGGCCGGCGCCACAGGAAACAGCCACTCCAAGTACCACGCGCACTAGCACGCTCGTACGCCGACCCTTCGATTCGCCCCCTCCATCCATCATATAATACCGTCAGTTGAGCCAAACCATTAATGATCGACTAATAATCCGCTAATCCACCATTTTGCCCCCACGGGGGTACGCCGTGCGTCGCGATCGAGCGGGCACGCAACGCACGCACCGCACACACGCGTGCACGCACAGGACTCATCCGTGCCGTGGAGCCATGGATCTGCGAATCGAAACGCTCAAACGACCTTGGCTCTGGCGCGGTGGAACGCCGGGACAAGATCCGCGAAATGGGTGCGCGTTACAAAGCCGGGATGGATAACCAACCGGTCGTGCTCATGCATGCCGCACACGACGATCCACTCGGCGACGGCTCATGCGCAGCACGGCACACAGCCATGCATGAGGTCACGACCAAACTGACCGTACACGCACGAGAGGAGGAAGCATCACGCGCGGATCAGACCCTTCAAGTGACCAAGACCAAAGGAAGCCGCGACCCGGGCGGGGCTCGTGATAAAAAGGGTTCGGCCATCTCGACCGACCCCAGGCCTCTGGCACACTCTCGCCCCTGCGCAAAGCTGTTCGCCTCGCTTGCCTCCTCCGCATCGAAACAGTGCCCCCATGTCGTCGTCGTCGTCGTCGCCCCGTCGCTGTCGCACCGCGCGCCACAGTGCCACCGGCCCCACCGCTGTCCAGCTGCCATCGCCTCCTACCATTTGCCTCCTCCATGGCTCCACGACGCGTAGCTTTCACACCGTGGCCGGCGCTCGACCTTTCCATTAATTCCTGTTAGATTATTGGGCTTAGCCTATATAAATAATCCTAAGTAAATTTCAAAAGCCCATTAGCACTTGAGGGGTACGTCGGTCTCATATTGCTAATAGATGAGGGTGTAGGGGTTTTTCTCCCAATAAATAGATACCACCTCCCTCATGAAAGAAGTGCACCATAGACTCTATACGGGAATCCCCTAGGTTTGGGTGTTCCTAAGAAGGTCTATACAGGTTAGGGTTTTGCTACGTCTCATTGCTGCGTTGCCATCATAGTCTACTCCATCCCGAGCGCCGGCGTGCACCGGCAAACGGGAGAGCAGGTCTCCGGAACCAGTCGTCTTCGAGATCCTGTACAGGGAGAGGGCGAATAAGGTTTTTGGGAAGCGCTGCGCGCGACTGCTCAAGTCGTCTTCACCACGGCTCGTCCTCCGTCCAAGTCTGGTGCTAGGGCGTACCGTCGTCTGTAACATCGTCTGCTGCACTCCGTCCGTAGAACCGTCGTCGTTCCGACTGCGCCGTTCGTCTTCCCTACGACACTTCCTCAGTACGTACACTACGTTTTAATCATGTTTTCTTATGTCATGATTATGTTGTTCGTACTTTCTAGTCTGCTAGAGAATTGCATGCTAGGATTGTTTATCGTCATGTTTAATCTAGTTCGGAAATTAAACTTACAATTGCCTATATTTCCAACAATCCAAAAACCTTATTATAGGCAATCTGTTGATTTATCGATGGCTGGTTTCGCTAAGTCACTGAGGCCAGAAAAGTTTTCTGGTGTGAACTTTAAGATCTGGAAATCCAAGGTTCGCCTCTGGTTTACTGCTATGGACATCTGGGAGACGAGACTTAGCAAGCCTGAGGACGAACTAACTGCTGAAGAGCAGAAAAAGTTCGACGATGCCAATAATCTCTTTGTGGGATGTATCATGAGCAATGTATGTGACGGGCTGGTCCGTGTTTACATAGAAGAGACAGATGCGAAGGCCCTGTGGGATGCTCTGGTTGCTAAGTATAATGCAACAAGCGCAGGCAATGAGCTATACCTCATGGAGAGCTTTCATGACTATAGAATGGTTAACAACCGTTCTGTAGTGGAACAGGCGCATGAGGTGCAGTGCATTGTCAAGGATTTTGAACTCCTTAAGTGTCCTATTCCTGACAAGTTTGTGGTTGGATGCATTATTGCAAAGCTGCCTTCCTCGTGGAGGAGCTTCGCCACAACTCTGAAACACAGAGGACAGGAAATATCAGTTGAAAACCTGATAGCATCTCTTGATGTTGAAGAGAAGGCTCGGAAGAAGGATGCTACTGAGAAGGAAGATCAAGGTCAGTCCAACGCCAACATGGTCCAAAAGTTCTTGCGTGTAGGCAAGAACAACAACAACAACAAGGGGAAAAACAAGCCCATGAAAACTACTACCTTCAAGAAGAAGTTTTCTTCTTACCAGGCTATCCGGGATTCTTCCGTGCTGATGGGCAATGGGTCACATGCTTATGTTCATAGTGTTGGCATGGTCGATCTAAAGTTTACTTCGAAAAGATCATGCAGCTGAAGAACGTGCAGCATGTCCCCACTATCAATAAGAATCTTGTGAGCGGGTCGGTCCTGGTCAAGGACGGGTTTAAAGTAGTGTTAGAGTCCAATAAATTTGTCGTGTCAAAGCATGGACAATCCGTTGGTAAAGGCTATGATTGTGGAGGCTTGTTCCGCTTTTCTCTTGCTGATTTTTTTAATAAGTCCGTGAACCATATTTGTGGCAATATTAGTGATGATGCGAGCATTTTGCATTCACGTTTATGTCATTTGAATTTTGGTTTGATGTCTCGGCTTTCCAGCATGTGTTTAATTCTAAATTTCACCATTGCCAAAGGTTCTAAGTGTCATAGTTGTGTGCAATCGAAGCAGCCTCGGAAGTCTCACAAGGCAGCCGAGGAGAGATACTTGGCACCACTAGAACTCATACATTCTGATCTTTGCGAGATGAATGGTGTGTTGACAAAGGGTGGAAAAAGATACTTCATGACGTTAATAGATGATGCGATTAGATTTTGCTATGTTTATTTGTTGCAAACTAAGGATGAAGCGTTAGACTACTTTAAAATCTATAAGGCCGAAGTTTGAATCAACTAGAGAGAAAGATCAAGCGTTTAAGGTCTGATCGTGGTGGAGAATATTTTCCTAAAGTGTTTGATGAATTCTGTGAGGAATATGACATTATTCATAAGAGGACACCTCCCTATTCACTCTAGTCTAACGGGGTTGCTGAGAGGAAAAACCGCACGTTGACTGACTTGGTTAACTCCATGTTAGACACTGCTGGTTTATCAAAGGCATGGTGGGGGGAGGCTGTATTGACTTCATGTCATGTCCTGAATAGAATTCCTAACAAGAATAAATATCAAACTCCGTATGAGTTATGGAATGGAAGAAAACCATCACTTTCTTATTTACGCACATGGGGATGTTTCGCAAAAGTAAATTGCTTATTCCTACGAAGCGTAAGTTGGGACCTAAGACAGTGGATTGTATCTTTTTAGGATATGCTCAGAGGAGCATTGCTTATAGGTTTATATGGTTAAATCTGAGGTACCTGATATGAATGTTGATACTATTATGGAATCTCGTGATGCAACATTTTTTTGAGAATTATATTTCCTGCACAAGATATGCATAGCATTTCTAGATTTTCTACTGAGATAACTCCTATACCAGTTGCATCTTTTGAGTCGTTTGAAGAACCTATTGAGAATGAGAATATCCTAGAGAAGGATGATAGTGAAGCTCCTAGAAGGAGCAAGAGACAGAGGGTTGCTAAATCCTTTGGTGATGATTTCACTGTGTACCTTTTGGATAATACCCCCACGTCTATAGCTGAGGCGTATGCATCTCCAGATGTTGATGATTGGAAAGAAGCTGTTCAGAGCAAGATGGACTCGATTCTTTCTAATGGAACATGGGAGCTCAATGAACGACCGTACGGGTGTAAACCAGTGGGTTGTAAATGGGTGTTCAAGAAGAAGCTTAGGCCATATGGTACTATTGATAAGTACAAGACACGACTTGTGGCAAAAGGTTACACACAAAAAGAAGGTGAAGATTTCTTTGATACTTATTCACCTGTCGCTAGACTGACCACGATTCGAGCATTACTGTCCTTGGCTGCCTCATATGGTCTTATCATCCATAAGATGGATGTAAAGACAGCTTTTCTGAATGGAGAGTTGGATGAGGAAATTTATATGGATCAGCCTGATGGGTTTGTGGTGAAGGGTCAAGAGAACAAGGTGTGTAAGCTGGTGAAGTCTTTGTATGGCCTGAAACAAACACCTAAGCAGTGGCACGAGAAGTTTGACAGAACACTAACTTCTGCGGGCTTTGTCATTAACGAGACAAATAGATGTGTGTACTATCGCTATGGTGGGGGTGGAGGGATTATATTGTGCTTGTATGTGGACGACATACTGATTTTTAGCACAAATATTGATATGATCAATGAGGTCAAGTCTTTTCTATCAAAGAGTTTTGATATGAAAGATCTGGGAGAGGCTGATGTTATACTTAACATTAAGCTAATTAAGGAAGATAATGGGATTACTCTTTCGCAATCTCATTATGGAGAAGGTCTTGAACCGGTTTGGCTATATAGACAGTAAGCCTTCTCCAACGCCTTATGATCCCAGTGTGATGCTCAGAAAGAATAAGAAGATAGCCAAAGACCAACTGAGATATTCTCAGATTATTGGTTCACTCATATACTTAGCTAGTGCAACGAGACCCGACAAAGCTTTTGCTGTGAGCAAATTGACCAGGTTCATGTCAAACCCGGGTTCAGATCATTGGCATGCACTTGAAAGGGTTATGCGCTATCTAGTAGGTACTATGAGTTATGGGATTCACTATTCTGGGCACCCTGCTGTGCAGGAGGGATATAATGACTCGAACTGGATTTCTGATGCTGATGAGCTTTACGCCACAAGTGGGTATGTGTTTACCCTTGGAGGTGGTGCTATATCATGGAGGTCTTGCAAACAGACCATTTTGACGAGGTCAACCATGGAAGCGGAACTAACCGCTTTAGACACAGCCACCGTTGAGGCTGAGTGGCTGCGTGAGCTTTTGATGGACTTGCCTGTGGTTGAGAAACCAGTACCGGCTATCCTTATGAACTGTGACAATCAAACGGTGATAGTCAAAGTGAACAGTGCTAAGGATAATGCGAAGTCATCAAGACATGTCAAAAGATGATTGAAGTCTGTCAGGAAGTTGAGAAACTCTGGAGTAATAAGTGTGACTTATATTCAAACTGACAAAAACCTGGCAGATCCTTTTACGAAAGGTTTATCACGGAATGTGATAGAAAATGCATCGAGGGAGATGGGTATGAGACCCGTGTAAGTTGCCACAATAGTAACCCAACCTATGTGATCGGAGATCCCTTGAATTAGGACCTGCGAAAAACAAACTGCTGGTTGACTGAGGAGAGTAATTACTAGACCCTCTCTGAGTGAAGATGCCTGTAAGGCAGGTTAGCGATATGCTTTAATGTGTTTCTATTGGCTTGATTAAGCGAAGATGTTGTCCTACAGAACATTCTTGAAAGAACACACCTATATGAGCCCGATTGTAAAACATCACATTCTATGAGATTTGGGTGATCTTTAGTAAGCTCAAGAAGAGACCAAGGAGTACGACGTATATGCTCCACCCGTGGGGTAGGCTACAGGTAGCCAAGTACTGGTTTGGTCTTTGAGTGAAACTTGTCTGCACAACACAAAACTTGCAATTCAAAGAGTAGTCCATTGTTCAAGTTGTGGATGAGTGTAGCTTGAGGTTCTAGACGAGAGTTCAACTTAACCATCCTTGCCGAAATACTGGTATATAAACAGTAGTGAGAAACAAGCAAAATCTCTATATGGGAATTTGAGATCTGGTGGGGGATTGTTAGATTATTGGGCTTGGCCCATATGAATAATCCTAAGTAAATCTCAAAAGCCCATTAGCACTTGAGGGGGTACGTCATCTATTAGTCCCATATTGTTAATGGATGAGGGTGTGGGGGTTTTCCTCCCAATAAATAAAGACCACCTCCCTCATGGAAGAAGTGCACCATAGACTCTATACGGGAATCCCCTAGGTTTGGGTGTTCCTAAGAAGGTCTATACAGGTTAGGGTTTTGCTACTTCTCATTGCTGCGTTGCCATCATAGTCTACTCCATCCCGAGCGCCGGCGTGCACCGGTAAACGGGAGAGCAGGTCTCCGGAACCAGTCGTCTTCGAGAACCTGCACCGGGAGAGGGCGAATAAGGTTTTTGGAAGCGCTGCGCGCGACTGCTCAAGACGTCTTCACCACGGCTCATCCTCCGTCCAAGTCTGGTGCTACGACGTACCGTCGTCTGCAACATCGTCTGCTGCGCTCCGTCCGTAGAACCGTCGTCGTTCCGACTGTGTCGTTCGTCTTCCCTACGACAATGTCTCAGTACATATACTATGTTTTAATCATGTTTTCTGATGTCATGATTATGTTGTTCGTACTTCATAGTCTGCTAGAAATTGCATGCTAGGATTATTTATCGTCATGTTTAATCTAATTCAGAAATTAAACTTACAATTATCTGTATTTCCAACGATTCCAGGGCTTCGGACTTGGCGAGTGTCCTTGTGTTAACGGTGAGAGCTGACCTTTCATCACTGGGATGGCCGGGTGCCGGAGGACGTACGGAGGTGATGCCACGCGTAGGGGTTGCCAATGGCCGTGCTCTCGCTCTGCCTGGCCTGGGGACACAAATCGCGAAAGCACCGGGCCGGGCAACAGAGACGCTGCGTGCTACGAGTAGTGGTCACGGGTCGCAGCGCGCAGCAGCAGCCACCGACCGTGTTTTATGGCTGCACGGGCTAATGCAGCGTTGGTCAAAGTGTGCTTGTACTTACAGGTAGGACTAGTAGGATGTGACCGCAATGCCTGGCTGGCCTGCGCACCTACTGAACTGACAAAATGGTCACACTGGCAGTAACAATTCTTGTCTCGGCAATTCCCCCACTACCCGAATGCGCCGTCGTTATGGTGAGCAACATGCATCACTGTGTGTTCCAGATCGGACGGAGTTATGGTCAATTTCAACGGATCGGTTGGGTGCATCAAATGACCTGTAATTTTTGTTTCAAATGGACTACTCTACGTGGATTGCTGGATCAGAATTTGACACTTGATTCAGCTTCTCACGGAGGTTTATTAGTGTCGGCTTAAAAGTGAAGAAAGAAAAAAAGATGGAAACCAACGGCGATTTGACGAACAGATTGAACACATCAACAAATTCAGGTGTACGTACCATTCATTGTTAGCCTAAGCAGTGCCCACACATGAACAAACAAGACGTCAGGGATTGCAGCACGATCAACCCAAGATCCACACCACATTTTCAACTCATGAGCAGTTTGTTGTTCAAATTACAGACGCACACACATGGAACGGCAGCAAAGTGAGGACGATATGTATACGCGGCGGTTCAAGAAGAACCGGGAGCATGGATTCGAGAAAAGGGTGGGCGAGGGATGTGTAACCGGCCATGGAGATTGGAGTGGAGCAGCTTCGAATTTCATCAATTTGCCGCCGTCGCGGTCGCCATTGCAGCTGCTGTTGCAGCAGAGGACGGTGCTGTCGGGGAGGATATGGACAATGCCGACGCCGAGGTGTTGCCGTGAGTGCTCCCGTTGCAGGGCGGCACGACGGTGATGGTCTTCGTGGAAATGGCGCTCGTCGTCGGCCGGAACGCCCTCATGGGGCTCGCCAGCGCCCACGCCCAGCTCCGGTGGCTCCGTCCGCCGGACTTCCTTGTGTCGCCGCCGCCGTTGGTGGCGCCCTCGGCGGCGGACAGCCAGTAGGACGACGATGCGGGGCCCACGCCGCCGAAGAACCCCGCGCACTTGATCCTGTGCTGGTGGTCGTACACGTCGTCGTCCTCCTCCTCGTCGTCTTCCCGACCGGCGCCGCCGCCGAGGTGGCCGCCGCCGCGCATCTTGTGGGGCTTGGGCTCGCGGTGGGACTCGACGCGGCGGAGCGTGCAGTCGCCGAAGCCGTTGGAGAGGCGCTCGAGGAAGTCGCCGGAGAAGCTGCGGCTGCCGCAGCCGACGGAGCGCGAGCGCGCTACCTTCCGGCCAAACGACGAGGACGACGACACCTGGCTCTGGCTGGGGCTCTCTGGCTCGCCGATGGCCTCCAGCGTTCGCCCCAACGTCGCCGC
This sequence comes from Digitaria exilis, assembly GCA_015342445.1. Classification (NCBI taxonomy): domain Eukaryota; kingdom Viridiplantae; phylum Streptophyta; class Magnoliopsida; order Poales; family Poaceae; genus Digitaria; species Digitaria exilis. Next base: position 872,420 of record JACEFO010002063.1, on the reverse strand, counting down.
TGACCCGCCGCCACGTGGCTGCTGGTCCTGCTGCGCGCCGCCGGCGTTCGCCCTGGACGCCCACGCCGCCGACGCCACGGACACAGACTTCCTCCTCGCCGCGCTCGCTGCGGCGCCGCCGCCCCCGTTGGCGGCGTACGGCGTGGAGACCACCGCCTGGTGCGCGTACGACGCCGGCGAGGGCGAGAGGTAGAGGAAGGACCAGAAGCTCTTCTTGCGCGGGCTCTCGGCGGCGAGCGACGACGCCGAGGAGTAGGGGAACTGCTCCTCGGGCCTCGGCGCCACGGACTTGCTCCGCTTCAGCCCGCCGCCTCCCGCGGACAGCGCCACGGAGGTGGAGGACGACGACGACGTGGAGGAGGAGGAGGACGCCTTCTTCTTCCGGTGGAAAGACATGAACTTGCGCGTGGCGACGGCGGACGGGTGGACCGGCGCTGCGGGCTCGGCGGCGCGGCGGAAGCACGGCGGCGACGTGGGGGAACCCGACGGCGGCGGGTGGCCGCCGAGCGGGAAGAAGGGGCTGGACTTGGAGGAGGACACGAGGCGGCCCAGCTTCTCCTGTAAGCAGAAGGCGCATATCCCTCCGCCCGCGATGGCTGCCGCCGCCGCGGCGTTGCCGGGACGGTAGGGGTGCTCGCTGCAGTACTGGATGCCGGCCAGCGCCGCCGCCCCAGCCTGGCCGTCGTCCTGGTCCCCAGCCGCCGCCGCGTCCGCCGCATGCTTCTCCCCCATCCTCCCTCTCGTTGCTTCCTTGTTGATCCGCCGCCGCCTTGGCGCGCGGCTGCTGTGTTGCTTGGTTGGTTGCAGGAGGATCTACTAGCCTTTAGCTACAGCGCGGCCATGCGCGGCACAGAGAAGCTAGCAGGTGGTGAGCTACCGATCCCCGGCGTCGGCGGATCTTCTCTGGCGTTGGATATGACTGATTTGCCTCCACCACTGCTCGCCCGCCCCCTGATGATTCCTCTCGTCCTCCCCACGCACTCGAGACGAGAGAGAGAGAGAGAGGTGAGGAGGAGGAGCTGTACCAGGCGCGCACTGCAGCTGCGGCCTGCAGGGCAGAATGGCAGATGGGAGAGAGACTGACGAGAGGTGGCCTTGACGCCGTGTTGTGGCCTTTGCGTTTGTCCGTGCCCGTGCCGCGCGGGTAGCCGGAGGGCGAGGACCGAAACCGAGAGCGGCGGAGCGGGTGGGCGGCATCCCATTTCTTCGCGGGAACGGGGGGAGTTGGGTTTGTTTAATGCGGGCCGGGAATACGAGGCCAGGCCCGGCGGGTGTGTGTGTGGGGGTGGTGGTGGTGGGGGGGGGGGGGGTGGCGGCACGCACACAGCCGGCGCGCGCGGGGTGCCCGAGCCGGAGGCCACGTGGGGAAGGGGCGCGCCTCTCCTCCTTTTCATGCGCCACGGCCGCTCCCTCCGCACCGCGCGCGGCTCTTCTTGTACCTGCTGTGTAGCACTAGCAGTGTAGTACGTGCGCTACACTTCGCCTTCGCATGATGTATACGTACACGGCTACACGTACCTGTAGTACTCGAGTGGGTTCCACGGCGTACGGTGTCGCGCACGTACTGTACATACGGATTCGGAGCCGAGCAGGGTTTTCTACTTCCGCTTTGGTCCACCTCCCATCCTCCGCTCCCTCGGATGGTCACGGAGGCCTCCCGCCCGCCGCCGCCGCCCCTCGCGCCATGCCGTCCCATACTCCCATCCCCATGTTCCCGTGGCGTGGGTGGGTGGGCTGCGACACACTGCCCGCATGCATGTGCCACGGCGACGCGCCTACCCACTAGCCTGCCTGCCTGCCGAGGTGTATGGGTTGACTATTCGACTCGATTCCCCCCCCCCCCCCTCCACCCCCCCCCGGCAAATCCGTTCCCCTACTCGCTATACACAAATCCTACGACCTGAAAAAACCGAAATACATGATCGGATGATCCCTCCACGCACGATCCGCCTGGCAGCGACGTGCAGGTTGCAGCTGCTCCTGTAGTTTCCTAGAGGCTACTAGGAGTTGGGTCCGTCTGGGTCAGGCCGTGAATGCATGTGCGTACGTCCATAAACTACTGTTGTACTCAAGGTTCGTTCGTGTTAAGAATCGAGTACAGCCAGCAGCGCCTAGTACTCCAGTAAAATTTGTACGCGGTTGATGACCAACGATTAGCTAGCAACTGGCGTGGCGTTGTACGTAGTATGTACCTGGCTGGCCTCTCGTTCGTTATCCTGATGTGCGCCGTCATGCCGTCAGGACAGCTGCGCTGGCCCGGCCGAATCCATGTTACAACAGCTAGCGGCATCATCCTCTCACATTTTATTTATCGGTTGCATTGTATCCTCACACTTTCTGTTTCTTCAGAATTCAGACTTCGGCTGTAACAAAGTGGCACATGAATTGGCAGTTTTAGACTGTCGGTGTAGCGAAGGAGACGATCCAATTTTGGATGTCCTCCCAGCTTGTATTATGTCTCTGGTGACCAATGATTTTGGCACTGGTTAAGTTTCTTTTTTTTTTTGAGGAAATGGCACTGGTTAAGTAATGGAAAGTTTTCCTTTTCAAAAAAATAAAGAAAGAATTCAGACTTCGGCGCCGGGGGGACACGACAATTGACATGCGTGCGCGCCGAGCTATAGAGCGGGGAGAGAGGTACGAGAGGCGGAAAGGCTCTCTCACCAAAGGAATCGGCCCAACAGTCCACGCAAAAGCTGTAGGTTACGGCCCATTTGGTTCCTTCAGCGCGCACAGGTCTGCAGAGGACCAAACTGCAAGTCTGCAGTCATGATAAATCACTGGAGGAGCTAACAGCATCTTCAGCAAATTACTCGTACCCTAGCACTAAATTATTTCCACTCTTATAGTATTTATTTGGTTTTGATAATCACTATTATAGCATACTATAAAAACATTTTACGTAAGAGCCGTGAATTAGTTAGATACAAGTAAGAGAGGTGGATTTTGGTGACTAAAATTATTTTGATATGGTAATTGGATTCAGGCCCATACCCAAGGTGTGAAACAAAAAAATGAGGCCCTAAATTATTAAAAAATACAAATGAATAAAATGTTTTTTTAGTTTATCATGTTACTAACAAAATGGTATTATTAAATAAAAAACGACGGTTTCCAGTGGGGGAGCAATTGAGCAAACGGCCAACTGGGACCAGGCGACCAGCCGATGCCGCCGCAGTGCGACACGCCGTAGTGTCATTGGCCGTGTTACCTGCTACAGCTCGCCGCCGCCGCCATCCATGTCCACCACCTGCAACGACGTCTACTTGGGTCTCCCCGACGACGACTACTTTGGCCTCCTCGGCGACGACGATCTCCTCCCGCCTCCTCTCCCCATGGGCTTCGACCTCCCCCGGAAGCCGCCCGTCAACGCCGCCGTCCACTTCTGCGAGACCCAGACCCCCGGCCGCAGCGACAACCACGCGGCGGCGGCGGCGGAGGCCAAGCACGGTGGCTCCGGCGCGGTGGCGGAGGAGCATTGCGACGTCGGCGTCGAGTACTGCTCCCCCTACCTCAAAAGCGGCAGCGAGGAGGAGACAGACTGCTGCGGCGTGGGCGCGGCGCACCACTACTGGAAGCACAGTATGGAGGAGTGGAGCGACAGGGGTACTAGCCTCCTCGACAAGGACACGGAGCGATTCAAATACCTGAATGGGGGACAATCCCGGGGCGATGATTCCAGAGCGGGGGACCAGCAAGCAGCACATCGACAAGAGGTAGAAGATGCAAAGTTAAATTTCCGTCTGTTCATTTTGGGCACTAGTACAGGGCTACAGGCAAGAGCTGATGAGGAAATTATTTGCATTGCATTGCAGTTGTACACCTTTTGCGGTTGGTTTCAGATTGGGACCTCTCATGTACCCCAGATGGAAAAGGGCACTCTTGAAGATCGGGGGCAGTGTGCTGGCAGGATCAACTTCTGAAAATGTGGACCCAAAGGTGTGCCTACCTATTTTCACTCTTATTGTTTGACATAGCTGTGCTACATAGATCGTGGTGATGCTAATTCTGGGCATGTCTCTTCTAGATGATTATGCTAATTGCTAGAGAAGTTCAGGTCGCAAGCCTTCGTGGAGTTCAGGTTGGTAGAAGAAATTTATTTTAGTGGTCAATGGTATCAACTGTATTTTACTTGTCACCTGACCATTGAAATGGCTACTATCAGGTAGCAATTGTTGTGGGGAGTCGGAATATCTACTGTGGTGACACTTGGGCGGCTGAAACCGGCATTCAAAGGGCTGCGACAAATCCAATAGGGTAATCTATTTTGAGATCACTTGTTAGCTTGTTTTCTGCTCTGTAATTTCATTTCATGTAATGGCTCGTGCTCCTTATCAAACAATGCTCATTGCTCTCCTCACGTGCTACTGCCGGATGTGCCATGTTTCAGTAGGTGATGGAGAGACGGTAGCAAGTTCTAGGGGCTTGGGCTAACTACATCACATGGTGCATGCCTGCAATGAGCAAGGCCTCTCTTGGGTCTCACGCTGTTTTGTTTGAGTAGATTGGGTTCAGTACTCTTCCTAACTCTGTTTTCATAGATTTAGCTACTACCTGTGCACACTACACAAGTATTGGAGATGTATCCGCTATGTGGTACCATCACTGCTTATGAGAGCCATTCTTGATGGTTCTGAATTATGAGTTATATATCATTATTACATATTGATAAAGGAAAAAATATCTCTATCTGTTAGTTCTTGTTTCCAGCTGTTTGAATATCTCCCGTTGACAAATATTTTTTTAAAAAAAACAGTGTACCTGTATATCAGAATGTTTATCTTGGAGTACAAACTTTAAGAAATAGCCTGGCATGCCTTTTAGATGATGTAGCTGCATGACTTGTGATGCCTTTTCATTTGACATCCAAGGACATGGCTGTTGCAATCTGAAACCCTTTTTTTGTAACAAAAATAAATGATTGAGCCATGAAGTTCTAATCTATTTCTGTTCAGAATACTCTTAACTATTGATATTGATGATTTGTGCTGTATCATTTATGAGAGATTAAGCAACGAAGTATCTGAGGAAATGATTTAGATTCAATTTCACAGGAGGGTTTTTGATACAAAAATCAACCCAAGTAATTTGATATTTGACATGTTAACATGTTAACCGGTCCCCTTTTCAGGGATTCTTTTATGTTCTCTCAAATCTCAGATGCATTATTGTTTTACCATTCAGCTACTTATGATGACTGATGATGCAACCATAGTTTGCATTAAATGTAACCCTTAGAAGTTAACACTGGCCTGTTCACTCGATATATTTCAGGATGATGGCATCAGTGATAAATGCCGTGTTGCTTCAAGCATAAAACTTGAAAAGATAGGTATTGAGGCTAGAGTTCAGTCTACATTGGTGATGCAAGATGCCGCAGAACCATACATCAGACGTCGTGCTATGCGCCATCTTGAGAAAGGAAGGGTTGTCATCTTTGGAGGGATTGGTGCTGCAATGGGAAATCCACTTTTGACAACCGACACCGCAGCTGCCTTGAGGGCTTCCGAAAGTATGTCTTTGAACTACCTTCCATACCAGACCCTATTTCTTCCCAGCATTCCTTCATGCATAGCACAATTTGTTTCTTATCAACTGTTTTCTTTTCTTGGAATTTTATCTCTACTTGTGGCATACAAATCTGACTAGAAGACATGCTGTTAACCAGTCAACGCAGATGTACTTCTTAAAGGAATTACTGGAGATAGCCTATGTGGTTGTGCCCCTGAAAGCAATGGCAATGCAGAATTTGAACACATATCGTACCAGGAGTTAGCTGCAAGAGGGATCAGCAAAATGGATGTAAAAGCGGCAACCTTTTGCGAGGAGAACAGAATTCCCTGTTAGCGTAACATCTCTGCCTCACTAAAAAATTCAAGACATAAATTTTCGATACTCTAGATGAAATAAACTAATTTTGAACTTGTTTTCAGTTGTGCTTTTTAACGTGCTGGATCCTGGTAACATATCCCGAGCACTGTGTGGAGATTCGGTAGGAACTTTGGTCGACCAGACAGGAAAGGACCAGCTAACTTGATGCAAGAAAAAGTGCAAAGGACTGAAGCTTCGGCCATCGTTGCGTAGATTTTTGGGTGTCAGTGCTCTAACTGAAGTCCTAACTTGTCTTTGTTTTGGCCTTTTGGGGGTTGGGGGCGCTGTGCGTGAAGTGGTTGGATAGGGAGCAGTGATGCACGATGTTGCTATACTGTTTCATGACCCAGTTTCTGTCGCGAAGCCAGTTCCTCTGGGTTTTCAGTACTTCTGCTCATTTTAGGAGTGAAGTGTTTCTGATATGCAGATTGCTGCAGATATGCAGTGATGCCAACCACAACCGGACAGATAATGTGTAGTAGGTACTTTGACTTCGACTAGACCAGGATGCGCGCGATAGCGCGCCCTATTCACAAGTCTTATTTCTGAAAATTAAAGAAAACGTTACATCCATTTTTTTTATTATCAAATCCAAACTATCAGTTGCAGTTGGCCGTGGCTGTCCCCAAAATCAAACCATAGAATAACAAAATGAATGTTGAGAGTGATAGAACCAATAATTTATCATGCATGTTAACATTTGTTGACTGCATTGTGTTTCAGCCCAAAGCTTTTGTCCAGCCAAATATTACATTTACACAGTTTAGCAGCCTTGAGGCTTATAAAATACAGATAACTGATGATGATCATCATTAGAGACCATCACCAGGTCTTACAAAGGGAGCATTAAGTAGCAAATAATCATATGTAGGTCAGACTTGTGGGCTCGTGGCTGCAATTATGTAAACACAAAATGAGCTCATATCCTTTTTTATTTTTTGCATCGGTGCTTAATCTACTTGAGGAACATCTGTCATTTCTTTTTCGAGCCCATTTTGATGGCAAATATATCTGAATGCAAAATGAAGTCTGCTGGTCAGGAGACAACCATGTTTTAAAGGGTACATTAATTTTCTAATCAAAGAAAGATACTGTGATCTAGCAATTGCTTAACCAAGAACACAAGTGTTTCACCTGTCGTGTAGCAAGAAGATACCTCGCAACATGAAGAATTATGTAAGATGATTTATTTTATGAGAGGAGAAAATTGTTCTTTCCACCGAAAAATTGCCAAGATCTAGTGCAACTAAGTCAAGACATTCAGCTTTGCAGTAAAATAAGGTAAGTTCAACCGATTAAAATTATCTTTGGAGTTAAATGACCTGTGTTATGTTTAGGAAAGTAGCCACCAAGGTCAACATAAATATAGAAGGAACGAAAGGAAAACAAATAACAAATGCAAGACGTAGCAAAACTAAATCCTAAGCACAATACTTTCTAAGAAATGTTGGTCCCATGGCCCAATATGCAAGCTTTTTTTTTGCTACAAGTCCACTATGCAAGCTTTGTTATGCCAGCTAGGAAACAACAAAAAAAAGTACTTTCTAAGAAATGTTGGTCCCATGGCCCAATATGCAAGCTTTTTTTGCTACAAGTCCACTATGCAAGCTTTGTTATGCCAGCCAGGAAACAACAAAAAAAAAAGTATATCATTGCATTTCTGCAAGTTTTGTTTCAGAGTTCTGGTAAAAAAAAAGTTTTGTTTCAGAGATCTAAGGTGTTCCCACGATTTGACTGAATCTATAACCAGTGAAGAGATAAAGATGCAGATTGTGTAGTCAAATGGTGGGGAAGAAACACCCTTAAACAGAATAGAAGGAAAATTTAAATATGGTGACCATTTACATATGCTAGACCCTACAATCAATGGAAATGAAAATCGACAGGTTCTTCAAATTGTGAGAGAATTTATCAAGGTAGAAGCTGATCATTACCTAACACCAGCCCTCTTTGAGTTCTTTCTGGTGATATCACATAAATACTGAATTTTTTCCGTGACATTATGCAGATCATGAGGGAAAAAACTAAACAGAAATGTCTAGCAAGATATAAAAACCAGACCTATACACTTAATACAACTTTGACATATATGCGCACTACAATTTGGCAATTTTCTTATTAGGTCCCTAGAAACAAGGTGAATTTGTAGCAAAACAGGCGATTGACCAAGTAAAAGACAGTTACTCGATCACAACATTGTATGGGGGGGACCAAAGAGTAAGGTGCAAACCTCCCTACAACATTAACATTATTTACCTCTGTAAGCCTCCACGAATAATGTTTTATTCAATCTGCATAGAATAAAAACCTTTATTTAGCTCACGAAAACACAAGATCAATTTTCTCATTCATTACTGATGCTATAAAGAATTCCTGACGATTTATAGTTATCCTCTCCCCCATACATTCCCTTTGTTTTAAATCCAAAGCTGCACTAATATGGTGGCCTTGGATCTAGGTGTAAGCAGTACATCTATGTAGCAACAACATAATCCAAGTTCATAGATCAAAGAGCCCTCTCTGCTAGTATGGTATCGAGCCAGCAGTTCTGCCTTTTCTTCTAACATTTGTAAAGCTATTTCCCTACTTGACGATTAGCTAAATTGTGGAAAACAAAGTTGCCTAGTATTTTCCGAATAGCCACATATGAAAATCCCCAGTTAGTATTAATCAGTGTTACCTGGACACGCGCGTCTGAATTTTTTTTCGCGCGTCGACGCGTATCAGCGCGTCGACTCGCGTAGGATACGATTCGACTCGTATCAGACACGCCGGCAGCCGCGTCCAGGTCCGCCGTTCTAGTGATGCGTTGCCGGGGGACGGAGCCGTTTGTAAAGACGCGTTGGGGAAGAGCGGGAGGTTCCCGAGCGGCGGCGGCGGCCGCAGATCCCGAGCGGTGGCGGCAGGGAAGAGTGGGGTGGCGGCGGCAGGGAAGAGTAGGGGAGGAGGCCGCGGCGGCCGACGGAGTAGGGAGACAGGGAAGGAGCCGACGGAGAAGGGAGATGCGTCGCGGGAGGGAAGAGAAAAGACGGGAGGAGGTGGCGGCGGCTGGGAACGGAAGAGAAGAGTGGAGGCAGCGGCAGCAGGAAAGAGAGTGGGGAGTAGGATAGAGTTAGGGTTTTCGTGGGCTCATGGGCCAAAAAGCAGCCCATAACATCTATTTTCTTTATTTTTTTTCTTTTCCCTTATGGGTGTCATGTAACTCATGGGCTAAATATTTGTATATTTGCTTGTAAAATTTAAAAATAAAAAATATATTATACGAATCCTCGAATCCTATTTTTTAGGATTTGCCGAATCAGACACCCGCACCTGAGTCGGATTCCGACACCCGCACCCGTGTCCATGTAACACTGGTATTAATATGCTTTCTCACCAAATTGGACATGCTTGACTTAACTTGGTATCTGCAATTGGCATCTGCAATCCCATTAGGCGTCGGCTAACACTACAAAATAAAGTGCAGGAAAGTAGCGCCCACTGTCATAGAGAGTTGTGGACCCGGACAGTATAACAATCAGAGTATCCCAATGTATATTAAACAGGCCGAGATTTCTGTGTCGTTCACAATTTCATCATGGATTAACAAATCTGAGTATTGTGCAGTAGGATGGTAAAGTTAAATCTGAATGAGTATCACATGATGCTAACGACAAATCTGAATAGGAGTATTACGCGAGTTTTGTGACTGCAATAGCCACCTGGTTACAAAATGAACAACGTAGAAGCTGAAAACATTTCACATGTCCCTTGCACAAACCAGACCAACCATCGTGACTGATTCCGAAATGTGCCCATCTATAAAAACATAACGCAGGGTGCTGCCTGCTTCATGTTTAAAGAAATACTGGTTTGAGGACAATAGAGGACAGAGCAACTTTCTTCCGATCCTCAATGCAAGAACATAAACATTCAGTGTCACACATAACGCAGGGTATTGCTCTGTCCTCTGAAATGAAATCATGAAGATCAGAAAAATAAAGGTTCGATTGTACCTTGCCATATGTAACTTGCCCTGTCCTAGCATCAGGTAATTCTTGACCACTCCACTGCGAGAACATAAACATCTCATTTTATACAATGGCAGTATTCAAAGGTATGCAGGGCACAAGCACCATAAAAGTTCAATACTAATACATGTAGTATGTAGGGAAATTCGATGGCATGGATGGTAATGAAGCTGATGCGTTTTCACTTGCCAAAGTTCGAGTGCTCGTACCTTGAGAAGTTGGGCGAAGAGACGGAACATCTAGTGGCATGCAAGCCCTGCGAGAGGTAGAGCCAGAGGTCGATCCTCGAGGAGCCCCGCGGTCTCCCGAGCAGCAGACGACAAATCCCGCGATCTTAGCCTGCGCGGTTGTGTGGCCGATGCTGTCTTCTCAAAGAAGTCAATCTTGCATCACTGGTAAATGTCGGCAGCTTTCACTCCGGCAGCAGCAGAACCGAGGGAAGGGGGAGGAAGAGAGATGATACGGTACCTAGGGTTTTGGGTGCCGCTCGAGTCGTCCGTCAGGACGGCGCAGGTGAGGACCACAGAGCACATGCACCAGGACGAGCACTGGCGGACGAGTACCGGCTCGCCGCCACGCCCTTCTGTCGGATCCATAGCTGCAGTCGCTCCCTTGCGACGACCGCCGCGACCTCTCATCAGACCCGAAGGCGCAGCCTTCCTCGCGCCAGATCCGGAGCAGCGTGTTGCTCCCCCGCGGCGACCCGCGCCAGCGTGAGTCTGAGCGTCGGCGGTTGAGCCCCTGCCCACCAGCGGTGGGGTGGAGGCAGGCGGAGAATGAGAAGGTGAGAGGAGGCGGAGGAGGCGGCGGTGGCGGGGAGAGAGAGCTGGGAGGTGGGTTTGGGGGAGCGCCAGGTGAGAGAGCGCGCGCCGTGAGAGGTAGGAGAGAGGCCCGGACGTGAAACGATAAAATTACAGTGAATGGAAACTTTGGGTCCGGAGGAGGGGGGAACGTGGCCTCTCCGCTGTCGAGCACGTCGGCAAGAAAACGCGTGGGTCGTCCTGGAGAGAGCAAACAGCAGGAGATTTTAACCATTGCGATGCGATTCTCGTTGGGCCTGCAGGGAAGGGAGATTGCCTGTGAACCAGTAATTGAGGCCACCTGATTCTGCTCTGAAGTCGCCGGCGCCGAACGGCGCCCTACTGCTGATGCATGCGGCAGGAGCCGGTCTCCGTTGATCTGGGCCGAGGCCCTAAACGCTGCAACTTGTTCTCTTTTTTGGGCTTGGAGGGAGCAGACTTTGCAAATGGTGGATGTACTTATCTGGTGGTTGTTCTAAAAAAACTTATCTGGTGGTTCCCGTATATAACCTCGCTTCGTAAATTATAACTGGAGGTTGTACATGAAATCACAAGTAGTGATGACTGATGAGCTACCGTACTTTACAAATTTCGGCAGAAACAACTCATCTCGATCTTTGACACTCCTGTAGACACGGATGATTCTGATTCAGCTCCAGCATTTCTTTTTTTTTTTTAGCGACCGTAGCTCCAGCATTTCTTCATCCTGCAGAATGGCTGAATGGGTGTCTTGGATGTGCGTCAAAATTCTGAATTTGTTAATAAGGTTGACCGTTGGATCATCAATCTATCAGCCTGATGGCGCCGCCTCAAACATGTGAAGTTTCCTTCCTGGTTGACATACACTGCAACCTGCAATCATATCCTGCGCTGCGCAAGGACCCTTTGCAATAATGCAATGAGTGATTTTGTTTCATCAACTGGTTAAAGCAATTAACAGGGTGCCAACGGATTTATTATTTACAATTTCGAACTAAACTACGAGCAATATTTCTATATACTTTTCGAAATCCACACGTGCACACACAAGAAAAAAAGGAAAGGGCGAGCAGCAAGGTGCAAGGGCAATTCGGTCCAGTCCCCTCTCGCTTCCCGCGAAATCGACAGGCGGCGGCGAAGCGAGCCTGACAGTTTTGGGGGGAAAATTTCGCGGGCCGGGCGCGGGCAGAGCCGAAGCCGCCGCCGCCGCCTCGCTGGGGAAGATGGGGAAGGAGCGGGAGCGGCAGGAGCAGGTGGCCATGGTGCGCGCAGTGCTCGGCGACGGCCTGGCGGAGATGGACATCATCCGTGCGCTCCACATGGCCGGCGACGACCCCACCAAGGCCATCAACATCCTCCTCGACTTCGACCACAAGCCGCCTACGCCGCCCCTACTGCCGTCGCCGTCGCCCTCGCCCTCGCCGCCGCCGGGGAAACCAGCCAAAACCCTCGCCGGGGCGACCCCACCAAGCAAACCCCCTGCCCGGCCCAAGCCCACGGCAGAGAAACCTAAGGCCGCGCCTGCGCCCGCGGCAACCAACGGCGACAGTACCGGCGAGCACTGGTGGCTGGTCGGGAGCGCCGTAATAGCGGGGCTGTCCACCTGCAAGGGCAGGCGGATTGCCCCTGGGGATGCGGTCATCTTTTCCTTCCCCAATACGGCCGCTGCTGCGGTCCCGGGGAAGAACCGTCCCGGCCGCTCCTCCATCGCTTCTTGCTCCTCCGAGATCATGCGCTTCTCCACCCCGAACCATGGGGAGGTACATTCATCACTGCTGTCCTCCCTAATTCATGACCCTGCATCCCGGCACTGTATGGTGTAATGACTTGTTGCGGTTTAGGTTGGTCGCATTCCTAACGAGTGGGCGCGGTGCCTGCTTCCCCTACTCAAAGAGAACAAGATAAAAGTCCAGGGCTCCTGCAAATCAGCTCCCGAGGCACTTAGCATTATGGACACTGTCCTCTTATCAGTGAGGTATATGAATTTCAGCTGGATCTAACTCAGTTTATATGCAATCGAGCGTTTCTATTATAGAATGGTCTACACAATCTTGAGTTTGGTTTATACTTTGCACTGCAGTGTATATATCAACATCTCAATGTTTCGTGATCAAAAGCAATCATCACCCAAGGCAGCTCGTGTTGCTCCGGAGGACTCCACATTTTACCCACTGCCTGCACTTTTCAAATTGATTGGGCTTGCCCCTTTTAAAAAGGTAAGTTGTTTGCTCGTATTGTCTGATGTTCGTTTTATCATTAGTTCAAATGCACTGCAAGAGTCACCAACTCAAAGCTGTTATAGGCGAAATCGTCATCGCTAAATGTGCATCGCAAAATTTTGTACTTAGGAGCTCTTTGGTACCCTGAAATGATCCTTGGTAAATATTTTTGAAACAGTCATTGATACATGCTGAAAGCAAAGAACTAAAAAGTATGGAAACCCTTAATATCTTTACCCAACGTCATACATCACATGATTTTATCATATGAACAATGTTATAAAGAGACTAAAACAAGTGAGTAAATGAAAATTATGTGTACTGCTCTTTTGCCTGAATCAGCATGTATGTGTCATCTAATTTATTTGATTTGGCATTAATTTATATCAGGCTGCATGTACTCCAGAAGATCTTTATTCCAGGAAGCGACCAATGGAAACAAAGGTAATAGTTTAGTACTTCATACATTACACTGCTATCAACATAATAAATATTGGCCATTCATCTGCCTGAACAGAGCAGTATTGGAGCGCCTGCCACAAAGTTGAGATCTGAGAATTTGAGATCATCTTCTGGTGGAAACGAGGATGATTGTGGCGAAGCAACTGTTTCAGATTCAGATTTGGATGATTTAATTGGGACCTCAGATAGCTCTGCACTTGAGGTAATTCAACAGCATACCATTGTTCAGAGTTTCAGCAACCAGTTGATTGTGTCTTGACTTCAGTAGTGCTTTGAATTTATATTTTGTAGGAAAGGTCTCCCCCTGATTCTCTGCTGTGTGATCTACGTCCGTATCAAAAGCAGGCCCTTCACTGGATGCTGCAGCTTGAGAAAGGCAGTTCTTCCCAGGATGCAGCCACAACCCTTCACCCTTGTTGGGAAGCATACAAACTTGAGGACAAGTATGTATGCGTTGCATGAACCTTTTTTATGATCATTTTTTAGAAAAATACAACTTTCTGGCCTCTGGGGCCGCACACGGCCAAGTTTTCCAATATTCTTAGCTCACAAGCTGATCATAATAAATAATAAAAGAAAGAATACACAAACGAAGGAGGAAATAAAAAACAAAGAAGATTATTGCTTTCCAATCCATTCTTGTAAAAAATATCCAAAGCGACAACCTCCAGCGCCTTGCTGGCTCGACAAATAATCTGCCTTGTGTCTTCACACTATAACAGGAACCAAAATCGCATCCAATATGTTTCCCTGAAGATAGCCTGCTAAAAGAGGAAAACCTTTGTTTTTCAAGAACCAAATCGTGATGCGTACACCACATTGGCCACATAAGAGTGGCAGCTCCTAAAAAGATTAAACTTCTATCTTTTTTTTGCTAATGCCTCTTAACCAATTTTGAAGCAAATGCTATATTGAATTTGGTGGTGTTAAGCCAGTAGCAATCTGAACAAGTCTCCACATGGTCATGGCATGTTGATAATAATAACAATAATAAAAACAGATGCTTAATTGTTTTGATACAGTAACAGAAGCAACTTTTTTATGATCAAGATATCAACAGCAGAACATTAACATTTTATGTTTTACTGCATTTATTTTAGGAGGGAGCTAGTTTTGTACTTGAATGTATTTTCTGGCGATGCTACAACTGAATTTCCTAGTACACTACAACTTTCCAGAGGAGGGGTAAGGATATATTTCACATATTTGTCTTTACCATTTCTATTGATGGTTATAGTTTCTGGTTGAAATTGTGATCCATTTTATCAACTGACTTGATAAAATTTAAGATTCTGGCAGATGCAATGGGACTGGGGAAGACTATTATGACAATAGCTCTTCTTCTTTCTGATTCTAGCAAAGGATGCGTCACAACTCAGAATACTGCTCAGATCTCTGGAGAAGCCAGTGGGTTGGGTGAATCACAAGATGCTGTGAAGAAGCTTGCTAGCCCTTTCTCTTTTAGCAAGCACAAGACACTTAAGGCCCCACTTATTGGAGGTTGTAATCTAATTATCTGCCCGATGACACTAATTAGTCAGTGGAAGGTATAGTCTAATTGTGGCACTGCCACACAGTTGTCTATGATAAGATAAGAGGTCAACATGATTTGACTTGCTTTACGAATTTCATTTATAAATGTAATCCTACGACTACTATTTTTTAACACTAGAATTGATATTGTGAATAACAGGCAGAGATTGAAGCTCATACTAAGCCGGGCGCTGTGAATATATACGTTCACTATGGACAAAATAGGCCAAAGGAAGCAAGCTTAATTGGCCAGAGTGATATTGTCCTAACTACATATGGTGTTGTGTCATCAGAATTTTCAATTGATGTAAGCTCTGAGATCTTTTACATTTTTACCTGTGTAGTCTTTTTAAAAAAAGAAATAGTTTCTGATTCTGCGTTACCTTTTTGTTTGTTTATTGTCATTTGTGCCATGAGTGCACATTTGATTCATCATGCTACATATATACAATTTTGTTGGTAATGAAAGTGGCTTGCTTAAATTTGGTTCATGCATGCTGGGAAGTATAAAGAAGATAACTAGATAAGCACATTGACCAAAGTGAGCACACAATGATGGTAACTTTGCTGGGGATATCGCCATTTTTCTTCACTTTGATTATGCAATCTGATTATTGGACTGAGGACTGAATTTCTATCTCTTGGGTAGGGTTCAACGGAACATGGGGCTTTGTACTCGGTACACTGGTTCAGAGTTGTGCTTGACGAAGCGCACATGATAAAATCTTCCAAAAGTTTGATATCCCTTGCTGCGTCTGCTCTGACTGCTGATCGGCGCTGGTGTCTCACTGGGACACCAATTCAGGTGATGATACGTAGAGTCTCTGTTAGAACTCACTGAAAAGATCATATTTAACCTAATGCAGGATATTGGAGCAGATAAATTATACTTATTTTCATGCATGTACTTGCATATCACGTGCTTATGCATTGTTTTGTTTTACTTGCAGAACAATTTGGAGGATTTATACAGCCTTTTCCGGTTTCTGAGAGTTGAGCCATGGAGGAACTGGGCTTTGTAAGTGTGATATTTATTTGTTTTCATTGTCAGGTCATGTTAAACTTGGTAGCTATAATTTAATTGGACTGTTGAAAATTCATAATAGATCTGTTTTTGTCATATACCATTTTCTATTTATTGTACACAGACATTTTTTTTATAGGTTGTAAATAATTTATTTGTTTCATAGCAGTGGCAGCTAGGAAATTTATATTAAGGTAGCCAGACAGGAAGAGATAAATCATAAATAACAAGTAGGGACCAGCTTGACAAAACGTCACTACATTAGATGGTAGATTTCAGTGTTGTAACACCCTGTTTTGTAGTGTCTGCATCTAAGTTTTCTGTTTGATAAGACTTGGCAAAGTTATATGTTAGTTGTAAGATTACATCACTGCAAAAGATGCAAATTGCATTTTTTGTTTTTCTTAAATGAGAACTGTCAACTTGGTTATACAATCCACTATTTTTCTGTGAATCTTGATATTCTAGTATTTTGTTCACAACACGTATGTTAATTTATGATGCTGTGGGAGTGTGGCTATATTCTTCATGCCAAATAGATTTTGAATATCAATTGTTTTCTATAATATTTATTGGTCGTCTTCTGTTTAGATGGAATAAACTTGTACAAAAACCATATGAAGAAGGTGATGAAAGAGGCCTAAAGCTAGTGCAATCCATTTTGAAGCCCATTATGTTGAGAAGGACTAAAAATAGCACAGACAACGAGGGCAGGTAAGTTCAACTTTATTTATGATGCATTTTAGCATTTATGTTTCTCCTCTCCTTTGTGTTGGTAGAGGAGCTTGATTAAATTACAATTACTCAGAAGGAATACAATCAGGCTGTGTGCATTTACTTGAAAAGCCTGCACCCAGTGAAACCACTTTCACCCTTGCGTATGAACAATCTTTTTGGCACATGACTGGCATGCATGGTTTTGTGCAGACCAATCCTTAATTTGCCCCCTGCAAATATCGAAGTAAAATATTGTGATTTATCAGAGGCTGAGAAGGATTTCTATGAAGCTCTATTTCGAAGATCTAAGGTAATATGATTGAACTGATAGTACGTTCACCCAGAGAGAAATTGATTGCCTTGTGTTTTTATAGGTAAAATTTGATCAATTTGTGGCTCAAGGAAAGGTTCTGCACAACTATGCTTCAATTCTGGAGTTACTTTTGCGCCTTCGTCAATGCTGTGACCATCCATTCCTTGTTATGAGGTTTGTTTAAATGCAATGCTATGCTGAATAGTAGGTTGTTATCGGTACCTGAAATTTGGGTTCATATGTTCTTACATGAAAAGCAATACATTTTAGAAGTTGAACATTGACCTTTCAAGTTCCTTTTGTCATTGATTATCTCTTGTTGATGGTGCTTTTTTGTTACCAGTCGTGGGGATACACAGGAGTTTGCAGACCTAAACAAGCTCGCAAGGCGTTTCCTGCGTGGTGGCAACGGTGTTGTTAATGGGGATTCTTCATGCCTTCCCTCTAGAGCTTACATCGAAGAGGTTGTCCAAGAATTGCAAAAAGGCGAAGGGGAGTGTCCTATTTGCCTGGAAGCCTTTGAGGATGCCGTATTAACTCCCTGTGCTCACCGTTTATGCCGAGAGTGTCTGCTATCTAGTTGGCGGAGTACAACAGCAGGTCTTTGCCCTGTCTGTAGGTATTTAATATTTCACCCTCTTGTGTCTCTGATGCATTTGGCTTTCCTAAGTATTTTTTTGCATGTTGTCATGTCCTTCAATTTGCCTGTACTATTGCAGAAAATCAATGAGCAAGCAAGATCTTATAACGGCTCCAACTGATAGCCGCTTTCAAATTGACGTTGATAAAAACTGGGTTGAATCTTCCAAGATATCTGCTCTCCTGCAGGAGTTGGAAGTTCTTCGCAGTTCAGGTGCCAAGAGTATTGTGTTTAGCCAGTGGACTGCATTTTTAGATCTGTTGCAGATTCCACTTTCTAGGTAAGTGGTGTTCAATTTCTATGAATCTATATCAGGTTCACATAGGGCATATCTGCACATTGTGTTTTTTTTCATGCTGCCACCTGTGTAATATAAAATACCTATTTCTTTCTGCCAAGAACCTCCTGTACCACAGTTTGACCTACTCTTTTTTTTAGGTCTTTTTTCAATTGTTGTGACGAAGCTGACTTTACCAACTAATCATTGAGTTTTTGGCTTTTTGCATCAGGAATAACTTCTCATTTGCCAGGCTGGATGGGACGTTGAATCTTCAGCAAAGAGAGAAAGTAATCAAGGATTTCTCTGAGGACAGAGGCACTTTGGTATTCCTTCTGTTGCTTGATTCCACTATTTCACTCCTTTCTAGATTAATTTTGTATCAAATCGAAAGATTCAGTGTGTTCAAAATGTCAGGACCTTCATTTCATTTGCTCTATGCAGGTTCTGCTTATGTCTTTGAAGGCGGGGGGTGTTGGTATCAACCTTACTGCAGCATCTAATGCGTTTGTTATGGTATATTTCCATTTAACCCCCTTTCCCCCAAAGTTTCCAAACATCATTTTTTTTTTACAAGAAGGCATGATTTTGGTAGTGGTTTGTTAATATCATTCGTACCAAGTTCTGTATCTTCACTGCAAATATAGATAATCATCACGAAAATTAACCATAGAAAAGGAACAGTTTCATTATACTTATTTTTGGTTTATCAATGCTGAGCCAACATAATATATGACAATATACTGGGCTGGTGGCAATGTCATGCATACCTTGCATCATGCTGTGCCTTTGCCAAACCAGAAACCACACATCAGTGCACACCATAAATTTTTTTCGAATGTATCATATACTAAGGTTGCCAGTATGTGCCCTTTTTCTGTCAAACTGACCAAAGGTTAGGTGATCAAAACAAGCACCACTCTAGCAAGCAATTTAATCTTGCCACACTTTTGTTCAGTGCACGGCACCTGGCATGCAGAAATGAGTATTGTCACTTTTGTGATAATGGATCTAAGGGACATATGGGACATCGAATGTGTTGCATTGTGGTGACATGCAGCTAGTTTATTGCACCAGTCTGTCCCAAGAAACACTCAATAGCCATGTGTAGTTGTGAGCCTGTTTATAGCCCATGAAAGAAGACCCAGACCCAGCCCCTACTAATCCAACAACTGATGCATGGCTGCACCTGCATCTGGACCTCTGTCATCCCTCCCTGGGCCTGTTCTGATTTTCACATTGCGCCTCCCCTGTGCCCTTTTCCCCCATGTCTGCAGCCATCCAGGCGCTGGTCGCCTGCTCCTACTCCTGTACTGGTGCCCCCAGCCTCGACGGCAGGCAGCTGGCACCCATGTAGTGCATCCATCCTTCAGCCGCGGCCTGGCTGTGAATGCTTGTCTGCTCTCTGCTGCCCTTCTACTGAATGCTTACGTAAGCAAATTGAATCCAAAAATTCGATACTGGTTTTGATCATTAACGTTGTTGCTCTTGATTAGTTTCTTAGACTAAAGTTTAGTTATTCCTGAACTTTTAACTCACAATGTTATCTTGTTTATGCAAATTGCAAAGTATTATGTAGAGTTGTAGAACAAAAAGGTTTGAAGACGTGTATGATATGTTGGATACCAAATAATCTTTATTTGATATTTTCCAAAAAACTGGACCTGGATGTTGCTATTATTATATCATTTGGTTTAGTTTAGGCCTATTTATAGCCTTCACTATTTAGTCCCCTTCCCCCCTCTGGTGCGGTCTGTTTCTGGATCCGCCGTTGATTGGGCCGACCCAAAAGTTTGGTAAAATGAATTAAAATGGAGCCAACATAAATCGTTAGCCGACCCAAGAAACACCACTGGCTACCCACTCAGCATCCCTATAAGCATAAGGTGAAACTTTTGCAGGGTTGATCGGTGAAACTGCATCTTCCATCCTGACTTGCATGGTTGCATCTGCATGTAGTAATGTAGCCTGTCTAAACAATAATATAGTTTTCTGGAAAATCCAGTTTTTTATGCTGAAGCGATACATGATAATCAGCTGTGCATGTTCTATGAGCGTCTTTTGAGTATTTTTAATCCTGTTTGCTGCAGGACCCTTGGTGGAATCCTGCTGTTGAAGAACAAGCTGTTATGCGCATCCATCGAATTGGTCAAACAAAGACTGTTTCTATCAAAAGATTCATTGTGAAGGTACCTTTCTTTTTTGTCAAAATCTTATCATAATCCAAATCTGACATTATAATACGCTCCCCTGTTATGATTCTGTATTAATTATGATATGATACACCCAACTCAGGGCACTGTCGAAGAACGGATGGAAGCTGTGCAGGCGCGCAAGCAGCGAATGATTTCTGGAGCCTTGACAGATCAAGAAGTCCGCACTGCACGTATAGAAGAACTGAAGATGCTTTTCTCTTGATAAGGCGAAAGTGCTGTTGAGAAAAGCACACTGCATCCATGGCTAACTCAGGATGGTCGGCATTGGCATTCTATTTTCTAAAAGCCGAGAGATGAAGGCAAAGCAAAGAGTATCAATGCCGACCGCTGCCGCCCAGATATCTTCCATCTTTCAGCGTTCATCTGTTGTTGTACACATCCGTTTTGTGTGTATATTGAACAGAACTTGAGACTCGGCAGAAGAAAAGGTGCATCGTTCCATTTTCTTTTGGGAACGGTGCAATATGATGAGCATGATTAATGCCGACCTAGAGCCCAAGACGTTTCATTGAGTGAGACAGCAACCGAAAGAAACGATGGAAGATGACGCGCCCCTGCCAAGATAAACTCCTACGACCAAGATAATGTATATAACTTCAATCATTCCTCCATTAGGTTTTAAATGCGGATACAGTACATGCAGTACAAGAGGCCCCGTTTAGATAGGGGAAAATGTACTGTAGCACCCAAAAATACACTGTAGGTCGCGCTGGGAAACGTGTTCTGTGAGATGGATGAATAGGGAAAAGTTGAATGAATAGTGTTTTTTTGAAAAAGTTGGTGAATCTAAACTCACCAAGACCAACAGGACAAGGAGAATGCCCCTACTTAAAATAATGAAACTAAAGTAGTAGATTGCTAAGAAGATGGACTACGAAGTTACGTGTTCTTGACAATCAGAAGCATCTACTGACATTTGCGTCGAAGCAAGCACTCAAAACATTGGCTTACTAAGCGCAAATGCACAATCTACGAATCTAGGAAGGCATATTACAATTTACAGGTGTTTTCATCCGATCTAAGACTTCGCTGCAACAGCGGCCAGAAGTGGTGCATGAAGCCAAGCCATGGTGGTAGCATGTTTGGCCTGTCAGCAGGGTTGGCCGTGGCCTCGCTGGCTTCAGTTGGACAAGTAGAGGAGGAAGAAACAGATGCCGCAGCAACCTTGGGGCAGAGGAAGAAGCTCCTGCTCCCCAGCTCAACGACCTTCTCGCTCGGGTCCAAGCCTGTTCCGTTCCCAAATTAAACAGGCATGGCAATGGAGAATAATTAGAGAGTACTTCGAGGACAAAACGAGGAGCTGCAGCTGCAGAACAGGCGTCACGTACTCTGCAGGCTGAACTGCGAGTAGTGGAGCCCGAACGCCGAGGGTTCATCCGACGTCAGCAGCGGCCGGCGTCCTTCCCTGACGTAGAGACCCACCGCGGCGGCGACCAGGTCGGCGACGCGCCACTCGGCTGAAACGAACCGGACTTTTATTGGCAAAGTCCGACTCCTGTACCATTGCGATAGTCCCAGGAATAGTGCTACCGCGTACAGAACTCATCTCAGAAGTACATCACAGACATCCATTCGGATTACATCACATGTCATAAATATAGTAACCAGTACAAGTCTCTGGAATAAGTACATAGGCCTCATGGGCTAAATGGATCATAAAGGAAATGAAGCGCGGCAGAAACTATCAAGCGTCCTCCAAGTGGTCTCCCCTCCACAGGCAATCTCCTGAGCGTAGCTGCAGCCTAATCGTACCACCCATCATGGTTGAACTCGTGCTCGGACTCGTACCCTGCGAACTCACAGACTGTTCCCAAGGAGTGGAACGGGTTCACGTCACCATCTGTATGCAAGCTCTAAGTGGCCTAATTCTAAGGGGAAAGAAAATAGCAATGGAAAGGGTATATGTTTCCTAAGCAGCAGCAGCAGCATATAGTATCATCATTCCCATATCCCTCTTTTACCACAACTCGGGCCGTCCTGGCTCACCAGGTCCCGTCTCAACACAACACCTCCATCTCTCGGGCGATGCGCGGGCTCCCATCCCCGGCATCTCAAGAGGTACGGACGGATCGCAAGGGAAACGGAGCTCAACCTCCCTCTCCCCGCCCGCACCAACGACCTCACACACTCTCCTATAGGGGAAGAGAAAGCATATCCCAAAACAATGGACGACCGAGACATAAACACTGCGCTTTCCGAGACCGAGGTCACGGCTATACGTATAGATCGTAAGACTCTGCAGAGCTTGTACGCCTGTACCCAACTCGGGCTGCAAACCGGGGTTCAACCAGTTGAGACACAACCCACAACTAGTAACTCCTATCCGGAAACGGCATCCTCCTGCATCCCTCGGGTCTGAACGCCTCGGCACGCTAACCTTGGCCCCAAGAGCTGTGAAGACGTTCCCCGTGGGCCGGACGGGGAATAGCTCGCCGATCGGGGGTGTAAGGACGCATCCAGTCCCCCTGACACAAATACCACACTGTAGTCGCCAACAGTCCGGATGCCGCTCCGAGAAAGGCTAGCTGGTACTCCTCCCACAAAAGCAAGCTGGTGCGTATGGTACAGTGATCACGAGGTCGGTCAACAAGGTTTAATGTGCCGGTACGGGTGTCATCGTCCCAAAAGCGTATCCACCGCAGTGGTCCGCAACCGTTACCATCTCAGGTAACCGCCATACTCCTAGCTCCCATTCACAATCACAAGTCACAACCGTGCCCGCCACAGGCACAACACAGGGCTTACTCAGAAGCTTGCCCCTGGCTCCCCGAAAGCCTAAGTCGGGTTATTATAAATACCCGCACCGACAAGGACCTACTAAGGTCAAAATCACCATACTCCTTCCCAGTTTTCCCCCACACACCCCACACAGAGAATATCTACCAATCCCACACATAGCATGCACAGCAATAGCAACATCTCAAGTATATAGTAAGTGGTAGGTCATCAAGGGGTAAAGGCAATAAAGGGCTATGCATGGCTAATCATCATATAATCATCACATGCAAGCACTAGCAGACTAACAGCATATGCCTAGTGGGCATTCAAAGATGGGATGGGCGTGAACCTGGAGAGAGTGGGTAGTTGTCGAAGTCCTCGGCCGGGTCCTCAATCAGCTGCTCACGGTCGTCGTCTCCTGAACATGGAAGGTACGATAAATCCTACGGTAAATGGCAAGAAATCCAAAGAACAACAATATAGAAGATCCAAATAACTCCAAATACCCTCCCAAACTGTTATTCATATTTTTAGAAAATTATAGAAACTGGTTTCATAATTTTCTGACTTTATTTGAATTAGTTATGAATTTTCTAAGTTTAAATCAGTCTCTGGAAAAGATAAACGAATTCCCGAAAAGATTAAATCCGGAAAAATCCAGAGCGCGACACGTGGCAGCGCCAGAGCGCGCCACACGGCCCTACTGACGTCAGCATGACGTAAGCCTGACGTCAGCCGAGGGGTCCGGTATTGATGACGTCAGCGTGGGCCCGGCTGATGTCATCACGACCAAGTCAACCTGACGGGTGGGCCCACTGGGCGGTGGGCCCTGCCTGTCATCGACTCGGCTCGGCGCGTCTGCGTGCGTGGGCGCAGTCCACCGTGAGCCGTGAGTGCGGCTTACGTGGACCGCGTCCACCGGATCTGGTGCGGCTGCGCACCAATCCGGTGCGGCTGCGCCTGTGTGGCCAAAATCGTGTGCGGCCAGATTCAAATCGGATGGGGAAAAGTTCACGCGCGCGACGTGTTCGACAAAATGCCGCAACGGCGTTCGCGACGCGACGGCTCGGCGTGCGTGCGCGTTCGCGCGTCAGCACGCGTGCGCGGACTTGTGCGGCGTGCGCGCGTGTTCTCTGGCGCGCCCGTGCGTGTGCGCGTGCGTTTGCTTGCGCGGCGCGACGCGGCGGCCGTGCTCGTGCTGACGACGGCGAGCTCACCGGCCGTGCGAGGCAGCGCCTCGTGGCCGGGGCTGCACGCGAGCGTGCGTGGCGTGCGTGCTGGGGCGCGTGCGTGAGCAAGTGCACGTGTGTGTGGGTGAGTGCGTGCGCGCGCCATGGCCTCGGCGAGGCCTAGCAGCTCGCGGGTGCTCGGCAGCCCGGTTCCGCGGCGGCTGGCGCGTGTGTGCGTGCGCGAGGGTGCGTGAAGGCTCCTGCAGAAGAGAGCGGCACGAAGGCCGGGCAGATGGGAGGATGGCCCTAGCGGCGGCGCTACGGCTTGCGGCGGAACGCCGGTGAGCGATGGCGACGGGAATCAAGGAGGGTCGAGGGGAATTGGCTCACCTAAGGGCTCGAGAAGAATTCGGCGAGGCAGGGAGACCGTTGAGGCAGCGATGAGGCGACACGGTGCCGGCTCGGAGCAGCGGTCGTCGTCGACGTCGGTGTTCGTGGCGGCGTTCACGGTGGCGCACGGCTCGGCGTCGTCGAGGTACGGCTTGGCTCGTCCTCCGTGCTCCCTTGGCGGCTGCGGAGCTCCTCCTCGCGACTGTGCTCCTCCTCCTCCCTTCTTCTTCCCCCTTTTTCCCTCCTCTTCCTCTCTCCCCCTTCTCCTTCTCTGCTTTTCGTTCGCGGCGGTGGCAAAAAGGGGATGAACCCCGTGAAAGCTTGGGCTTCGACTCGAGGGCGTGGGCAGCTACTTGTAGGCGTGGGCAAGGGGTAGAGGTGGCCTAGAGGGTTCGGATGCCGTTCAATCGGGCGCTCGAGGAGGAATTGGGAATCGGGCGGTGGCGAGCGCGCGCAAGCTTCGCGGCGAAGGAAGCGTGGCCGCTACGGCTTCTAGAGGCTTCCTAGGGGATGGCTTGGGCGAGGGGTTGATGCCAGCGAAGCGCGGCGCGATCCTAGGCGCGAACGCGCGCGGGCGCGGCGCGGGGTCATGCGATTCGCGTGACCGCGGCGAGCGAAGGCGTGAGGAGGAAGAAGAGCTGTAGGGGTGAGGCTGACAGGTGGGTCCGGCTTGTCAGCGCGGCGCGGCGAAGAAGAAGCGCGTTGCTGGGCTGGGTCGGCGTGCGAGCGAGCGAGCGGACGAGTGGGCCGAGCGCGCGTGCGAGAAGAAAAAGAAAGAAAGCGGCCCAGCGCGGGAAGAGAAAGAGAGAAAGAGAGAGAGAGAAATGGGCCGGGTTTTTAGATGTCGGCCCAACAACGGTTTTAGCCATAGGTTTTGAATTTGAATTTATAATTCAAATTCATAGTTATATCTCAAATAAAATCCAAACAAATCCAAATAATATCCAAATAGAATCCAAATGCCACTCTAGATATATTATCCTTAAATAAAATATTATTTTGCTAGGATTTTTAGATGGGAAGAGAACTTGACCTTAGGCAAATTTAAATTGTTGCACATTTCATTCAAAATTTTTAAATCCACATTTTTTTTAACATGCAAATATTTTTAGGAATGTTACAGTCTCCCCCCTTACAAGAATCTCGTCCTCGAGATTTAAGAACTCACCTCCTCCTCGAAGAGATATGGGTACTCCTTCCTGAGATCGGCTTCCTTCTCCCAGGTTGACTCCCGCTCGGTGTGGTTGCTCCATAACACCTTGCAGAATGGTGTACTCGACTTTCAGGTTTCCTTAAAAGCTCGGTCTAGGATCTTCACTGGGTGCTCCTTGTACTCAAGAGTCTCTTGTAGGTCCAGTATATCTGTCGGCACCTCCTCACTTGGTAACCGCAAGCACTTCCTTAGCTGTGATACGTGGAACACTGGGTGTACCCCTGCCAACTCTCGTGGCAACTGAAGCTCATAAGCAAGGCTGCCTATCCTCCTCGTGATCGGGTACGGGCCAACAAAGCGTGGAGCGAGTTTCCCTTTCACATGAAACCGCTTGGTGCCTCTGAGCGGTGAAACCTTCAAGTAGACCGAGTCTCCCACCTCGAAGGATAACTCTCTTCTTCTTTTATCTGCATAGCTCTTCTGTCTGCTCTGGGCCATTCTCAAGTTCTCTCGTATCTTTGCCACATTTTCTTTAGCTTCTTTGATAGAGTCTGGGCCAAAGAAGATGCTCTCACCAACTTCGGACCACATCAAGGGTGTCCTGCACTTCCTGCCATAAAGAGCTTCGAACGGCGACATCTGTATGCTTGCCTGAAAGCTGTTGTTGTATGAAAACTCTGCAAAGGACAAACTCTTCTCCCAATCTGACCCATAGGTGAGAACACAAGCCCTCAGGAGGTCTTCCAGAATCTGGTTCACCCTCTCAGTCTGCCCATCGGTCTGTGGGTGGTAAGCTGAGCTGTACTCCAAGCTGGTACCCATGGCCTTGTTCAAACTCTGCCAGAATCTGGATGTGAATTCAGCCCCTCTATCAGACACAATACTCCTTGGGGCCCCATGTAGCTTCAGAATGTGGTCAATGTACAGTTCTGCCAGCTTCTCAATCTGATGCCTCTCCCTGATAGGTATGAAGCGTGCAACCTTGGTCAACCGATCAACGATGACCCAGATAGGGTTGTTTCCAGCCTGTGTACGGGGTAGACCAACCATGAAGTCCATGCTAATGTCATCCCACTTCCAGACTAGAATCTCCAAAGGTAGGAGCAGCCCCGCAGGCCTCTGGTGCTCCGCCTTTACTCTTCGGCATGTGTCACAACGAGCCACAAACTCAGCAATGTCACACCTCATGTTTTCCCACCAGAAACGGTCCTTCAAATCTTGATACATCTTTGTACACCCAGGGTGGATGGAGTACTTGGAGTCGTGAGCCTCGCTCAAGATCGTCTGCCTGATCTTCTCATCTCGGGGTACACAGATGCGATCTTTCAACCACAAGGTGCCTTGCTCGTCTACACGGTAGTCAGCTGCTTTGCCGCTTGCCCTGAGATCATGAATCTCTTTGATTTCTGGACACCCCGCTTGTGCTTGCCTGATTCGATCCTCCAAGTCGTACTTTTCCTTCAGCATGCTCAATTGTCCTTCCTCAAGAATCTCGAGCTTCATCTCCACAAGCTCTTTGTACGGCTCTGGTTGACTTTCCTTCACCATCAGGTTGTTGCAATAGACCTTTCTGCTCAAAGCATCTGCCACCACATTGGCCTTGCCTGGGTGATACTGGAGGCTCACATCATAGTCTTTGATCAGTTCCAGCCATCTTCTTTGCCTCATATTCAGCTCTGACTGAGTGAAGATGTACTTGAGGCTCTTGTGATCTGTATAGATCTCACACTGTGGCCAATCAGATAATGCCTCCAAATCTTCAGAGCATGAACAACTGCTGCCAACTCGAGGTCGTGTGTGGGGTAGTTTTCTTCATGCTTCCTGAGCTGCCGAGAAGCGTAAGCCACAACTTTGCCTTCTTGCATCAGTACACACCCCAGCCCTTGCCTCGAGGCGTCACAGTACACGACGAAGCTCTTCTTGAGATCCGGGAGAGTTAAGACCGGGGCAGTGGTGAGCCGGGTCTTCAACTCTTGGAAGCTTGATTCACACTTTTCTGACCACACAAACGGCACGTTGTTCTTCAACAGCTCAGTCATTGGCTTGGCAACTCTTGAGAAGTTTTCAATGAATCTTCGATAATAGCCTGCCAGCCCCAAGAAACTCCGGATCTCGGTCACATTCTTCGGCTGTTGCCATTCAGATACTGCTGTCACCTTCTCGGGATCGACTGCGACTCCCTCAGCTGACAGTACATGACCCAAGAATGCCACCTTCTCAAGCCAGAACTCACATTTGCTGAACTTGGCGTAGAGCTGGTTCTGTCTGAGCTTTTCTAGCACAATCCTCAAGTGCTTTTCATGATCTTCGGCAGTCTCCGAGTAAATCAGGATATCATGAATGAATACCACCACAAAGCAATCTAGCTCATCCATAAATACCTTGTTCATCATATTCATAAAGTAGGGAGGAGCATTTGTTAGTCCAAAAGAAACAACAGTGAACTCAAATTGGCCATACCTCGTTACAAAGGCTGTTTTGGGGATATCACAAGGTCGGATCTTCATTTGATAGAAACCCGATCTGAGATCAATCTTGCTAAAGAACTTGGTCCGCTTCAACTGATCAAGCAATTCATCAATTCTGGGCAGGGGATACTTGTTCTTGATTGTTACCGCATTGAGTGCGCGGTAATCTATGCACATACGCATGGACCCATCCTTCTTCTTCACAAAGAGCACCGGAGAAGCCCAGGGTGACGCACTCGGACGGATATACCCCTTCTCCTTCAGCTCGTGTAACTGTTTCTTCAGTTCCTCAAGCTCATCAACTGACATTCTGTATGGCCTCTGAGCAATAGGTGCAGTCCCTGGCTCAAGGTTGATCTCGAACTCAATGTCCCGATCTGGAGGTAGCCCCGGTAAGTCATCAGGAAAGACGTCCGGGTATTCACACCCCACCGGTACATCGGCCACAGTCTTCTCAGTCATGCTGCAAAGCTGAGATACTTCACTAGATCTGAGTGGTACAATCTCCACCTTCCCGACTTCCGGGTGCTGCACCGTCACCAACCTTGGTGAACAGGAAATCAATCCCTTATGAGCGGTCAGCCAATCCATCCCCAGCATCACATCAATACCCTCTGACTTTAGCACAGTCAAATCAGCCCGGAATTCACAACCACTCATGATCATCTGGACTCCCTTGCAAACTAGGGTGCACCTCATATCTCCTAAAGGAGAGCTGGTGACAATTGGCTTTGCTCGTAACTCGGTGGGGAGAGACTGCAACTCAGCAAACTTCGAAGAAACGAAAGAACCAGTTGCACCAGAATCAAACAAAACCAATGCAAAAACACCATTAACCAAAAACTCACCAAGTACAACGTCGGGCGCAACCTTGGCCTCCTCCTCAGAGATGGGGTTGAGTCGGCCACGAACCTCAGTCTGCTGGGTCTTGGTCTGTGATGATGTACCCTTGGAGCTGGAACCCGGAGCTCTGGCCGGCGTAGCTGCACCCCTCCGGTCAGGACACTCATAGGACTTGTGGCCCGGCTTGCCACAAGCGAAGCAGGTAACCTGTGCTCCACCTGAACCTGTCCTCTGAGCAGTCTGCTGACGACCGAAGCCTCCCCCTCCCTGGCTGGGGTAACCGGTGCTCTTGGCACCTGAGAACGAGGACCCTCCACCTGAGCTCTGTCCACCAAAACTGCGGCCTCCTGTGCGAAAACCTCCCCTCTGTTGGCTGCTCTGGCCAAACCTCGGCTGCTGAGTTTGCCTGTCGTGGTGTACAACCTCAGCCTTCCTCTTCTTTGCCCTCAAGCTGTCCTCAAAGTCAAGCCTCTCCCTTTCAACTGCAATTGCTCTGTTCATCAGGTTGCGGAGTGTGGAGTGATCAGTCCCTGCCAAGATCTGTCGCAACCCCCTGTGCAAGCCCCGCAGGAACCAAAAGACCTTCTTCTTCTCAGAGTTCACATCATCTGGTGCATACCTCATCATCTTGATAAAGTGTTGAGCATACTCCTCCACCCTCATCGTTCCCTGTGTCATGGTACGGAACTCCTGTGCCTTCTGAATCATGAGCTGCTCTGGAACGTGGTGCTCTCTGAAAGCTGAGCAGAAGTCCTCCCACGTAAGTGCTGCAGGGTTGGGGTGAGTCTCACAGAAGCTCTCCCACCAAGCTTTAGCTGACCCTGTCATCTGGTGAGCTGCGATAGCAATGCACTCCTCATCCGTACAATCAGTCAGGTCCAGCTTGCTTTCCATCACCTTAAGCCAGTTCTCAGCATCCAGGGGGTCAGGAGAGTAGTCAAAGGTCGGAGCCTTCAGCCGAATGAACCTTTCTATCTTCTTCTGGAGATCTTCCCCTTGAGGTGCACGATCACGGTTCTGCCCCTAGTACTGGCCCATCAGATCTGCCATACGGTTCATTGCCTGGGCCTGCATCATCATGGCTTCAGCGAACGTCGGAGGTACTGGTGGTGGTGGTACTGGCTCCTGGTTCCCCTGGCTTTATTTTCTGACTTTATTTGAATTAGTTATGAATTTTCTAAGTTTAAATCATTCTCTGGAAAAGATAAACGAATTCCCGAAAAGATTAAATCCGAAAAAATCCAGAGCGCGACACGTGGCAGCGCCAGAGCACACCACGCGGCCCTGCTGACGTCAGCATGACGTAAGCCTGACGTCAGCCGAGGGGTCCGGTATTGATGACGTCAGCGTGGGCCCGGCTGACGTCATCACGACCAAGTCAACCTGACGGGTGGGCCCACTGGGCGGTGGGCCCCGCCTGTCATCGACTCTGCTCGGCGCGTCTGCGCGCGTGGGCGCAGTCCACCGTGAGCCGTGAGTGCGGCTCACGTGGACCGCGTCCACCGGATCTGGTGAGGCTGCGCCTGTGTGGCCAAAATCGTGTGCGGCCAGATTCGAATCGGATGGGGAAAAGTTCACGCGCGCGACGTGTTCGACGAAATGCCGCAACGGCGTTCGCGACGCGCGCGACGCGACGGCTCGGCGTGCGTGCGCGTTCGCGCGTCAGCACGCGTGCGCGGACTTGTGCGTCGTGTGTGCGTGTTCTCTGGCCTGCCCATGCGTGTGCGCGTGCGTTCACGAACGCTTGCGCGGCGCGACGCGGCGGCCGTGCTCGTGCTGACGACGGCGAGCTCGCCGGCCGTGCGAGGCAGCGCCTCGTGGCTGGGGCTGCACGCGAGCGTGCGTGGCGTGCGTGCTGGTGCGCGTGCGTGAGCAAGTGCACGTGTGTGCGGGTGAGTGCGTGCGCGCGCGCCATGGCCGCGGCGAGGCCTAGCAGCTCGCGGGTGCTCGGCAGCCCGGTTCCGCGGCGGCTGGCGCGTGTGTGCGTGCACGAGGGTGCGTGAAGGCTCCTGCAGAAGAGAGCGGCACGAAGGCCGGGCAGATGGGAGGATGGCCCTAGCGGCGGCGCTACGGCTTGCGGCGGAACGCCGGTGAGCGATGGCGACGGGAATCAAGGAGGGTCGAGGGGAATTGGCTCACCTAAGGGCTCGAGAAGAATTCGGCGAGGCAGGGTGACCGTTGAGGCAGCAATGAGGCGACGCGGTGCCGGCTCGGAGCAGCGGTCGTCGTCGACGTCGGTGTTCGCGGTGGCGTTCACGGTGGCGCACGGCTCGGCGTCGTCGAGGTACGGCTTGGCTCGTCCTCCGTGCTCCCTTGGCGGCTGCGGAGCTCCTCCTCGCGACTGTGCTCCTCCTCCTCCCTTCTTCTTCCCCCCTTTTCCCTCCTCTTCCTCTCTCCCCCTTCTCCTCCTCTGCTTTTCGTTCGCGGCGGTGGCAAAAAGGGGATGAACCCCGTGAAAGCTTGGGCTTCGACTCGAGGGCGTGGGCAGCTACTTGTAGGCGTGGGCAAGGGGTAGAGGTGGCCTAGAGGGTTCGGATGCCGTTCAATCGGGCGCTCGAGGAGGAATTGGGGAATCGGGCGGTGGCGAGCGCGCGCAAGCTTCGCGGCGAAGGAAGCGTGGCCGCTACGGCTTCTAGAGGCTTCCTAGGGGATGGCTTGGGCGAGGGGTTGATGCCAGCGAAGCGCGGCGCGATCCTAGGCGCGAACGCGC
This sequence comes from Digitaria exilis, assembly GCA_015342445.1. NCBI lineage: Eukaryota > Viridiplantae > Streptophyta > Magnoliopsida > Poales > Poaceae > Digitaria > Digitaria exilis. The sequence goes on along the minus strand of JACEFO010002063.1, from coordinate 840,908 downwards.
GCGGGCGCGGCACGGGGTCACGCGATTCGCGTGACCGCGGCGAGCGAAGGCGTGAGGAGGAAGAAGAGCTGTAGGGGTGAGGCTGACAGGTGGGTCCGCCTTGTCAGCGCGGCGCGGCGAAGAAGAAGCGCGTTGCTGGGCTGGGCCGGCGTGCGAGCGAGCGAGCGGACGAGTGGGCCGAGCGCGCGTGCGAGAAGAAAAAGAAAGAAAGCAGCCCAGCGCGGGAAGAGAAAGAGAGAGAGAAATGGGCCGGGTTTTAGATGTCGGCCCAACAGCGGTTTTAGCCCATAGGTTTTGAATTTGAATTTATAATTCAAATTCATAGTTATATCTCAAATAAAATCCAAACAAATCCAAATAATATCCAAATAGAATCCAAATGCCACTCTAGATATATTATCCTTAAATAAAATATTATTTTGCTAGGATTTTTAGATGGGAAGAGAACTTGACCTTAGGCAAATTTAAATTGTTGCACATTTCATTCAAAATTTTTAAATCCACATTTTTTTTAACATGCAAATTTTTTTAGGAATGTTACATCGGCGCTCGCCATCACGTGCAGCGGCCACATGCTCCGCTGCACCGCCACGGTCACCAGCACCTTGCTCGGCGCCGCCCTCCGTGGCCACGTGTCAGGAGCAGCAGCGTCGGCGCCGTGCGTGGCCGGTCGCCGCCGGAAGCTCCGGTGATCTTCCCTGACGCCAGCGAGAAGGTCTGGGTGCGTCCGGGGCCTCTGCCTCAGTAGATCGCCGCGCTGCTGTTCCTGCTGCTCGGCCGTGCTGCGGCCGTGGAACGACGCCGACCGCTGCGCCAGTTCACCCGTGTGCGGCTGCTGCCTCGCCCCGGCGGCCTTCTTCTGATCCGCCGGCGGCACAGGAGGAGGCATATTTCTTTCCTTCCTTCCCTTCCCTTCTTTCTTTCTTTCTTTCTTTCTTTCTTTCTTTCTTCTCAAACCGGAGCAGCGTGGAATCAGAATTCAGAAGCGATGGGTTCCAACTAGGCTTGCAAGTGGGTCGTTTTTGGGTGGCCCCATAAGAGCAACTCCAGCCGGCCCCCAAAATTTGGGCCCGTATATTGCATTTAGATGCTGGCCCGGAAAACATAGAGGTCCGAAATTGTCTCCCAACTCCAGCCGGTCCGACCAAATGTCGGCCCGTAAATGTGGGACCTACCTGTCAGCGAGAAAAAAATTCCTTGCGCTGTCGCTCGCTTCTCCCCCGTGCTTCGTCGTCGCCGCAAGATCTCGTGCTTCCTGGTCACCGCGCCCGCACCGCCGGCGACCTCGAGCCTTGCCGCCGTCTTCCCTCTCTTCCTCCCGCAGCCGCTGATCGCCTCTCCCCATCGCCGGCCGCCACTCCCCCGTGCCGTCGGGCCTGCCTTGCCCCTTGTCGCGCCGGCGGCCACGCACGCCCAGCTCGCCGGCGTGGCTGAGCAGCGGCGTCACTTCCGCCAACGCCGGCACCACCATTCAGTTTCTGAAACTGAAACTGGATACTTGAGACAGTTTCTGGGACAGTTTCTCAAACATTGTAATGCTCAGCAAAGTTTCTCAAACACAGTATGCGCATCAATTTTTGAACATCTTTTGTATTTTCTTCTCTTCTTTTTCATTTGGAGTGAAGAGTAAAGAGCGTTCCTGCATTTTTTTTCTCTTGAGGAACTAGTAGTGCTGAATTCTGTATGGTTCAACAAAGGTGCGGCAAAGCTGTTAGTGCTGTTGTTTTTTCTCATACAGGGAACATCTGAGGTTGTATTTACAGGGAACAATATGTAATTTTCTGAATTTATTATTTTTGGAATGTTTCTGTATAGATGTAGCTGGGTTTTTCTTACTGTAAAGCAAGGAATGTTTTTCTTATTGGAATGTGAATTAGTCTGTGTGAGACCACTTGTTCAAGTGTAGCCTATCTGCTGTTATAATCTAAAGTTGACAGCCAAGATTCATAGCAGAAGCTCAGCCAAGATTGCAGAACCCCCTGCAAAAACCATGCAGAGAGTTGTGCCCAATCCTGCAGTGAAGGTCACGCAACCGGTTGATCCCCAGTTATCTGTGAAGGCACCAGTTGGAAGATCAGACCTCCCTCCGAAGTTTTTGGGAAGCATGGAGCCTTCACCTGCGAGAGCCATGGGAAGATCTGGTCCTCATTGCATCCACTTTGTCAGGCATTGCTCATTCTGAAACATGAGAATACACTCCGAGTCTGTTCTAGGATCGACAAGTAGCCATAACAGGTACTGAAATTTGTGGAATATATCACTCAAAATTCCAGAGAATACACTAACATAACCAACAACAGTAGCAATGTATCGCTCAAAATTCCAGAGATAGATAAGTGCCAGGCAAGGTTAGAAGAAAACAAGCAAGATGGAATGTTTGGAATGTTCAGGGAGCTCACCGGATGTTCTGAAAACATTGTACAGCTTAGGACACTGCACCACCACCATTGAAATAGTAGGATCGACTCAGCAGAACAAGATAACTCAGCAACAACAAGCACAACATATGTCTCCGAGTAGGTCAGTTTTGTCCAGAATCATTCACCAACATAATTGTAATTTCTGAAAAATGAATTCAATTTGCAAAACTGGTCTGTAACATAAATTATTACATAGTGCTCAAGTACAGATCAAATTATTACATAGACTTGTACTAAAGATTATTGAGTGAATATAGTAAATATATAGCCTCATTGCTTTGCCTAATGCCTCATTCCAGATTCGGCTTCCTCAACGTCCCCTCCACTGCCCTGTTCACTTGTGGAGCCTGTCCCTGCTGCTTTGGCTAGTGCTTCCTTGGACGTAACTATTTGCTGCCTCATTGCTTTGACATAGGCTCGTTGATTTTCATCCATGTTAGACATGTTGCAGAACATAATCTTCTGTTCTTGATCCCACAACAACTTTCTCTCCTCGAGCTCCTTCTCAGCTTTCCATCTTTCACCACGCTTCTGGTGTTCTTCTGCCTTCATTTGTATAAAGGTTGCAAATTGAGCGGCATATTCATCTTCACCACTCTTCTTTGATTGTTTCTCCTTTGAATGCTTGCGGCCTGGAGGACGTTTGGAGGGTGCACGGTCATCTTCCTGTGCTTGTTGCATTGGGGTTGTGGACTTCCTTTCTCTCTTTCCTTGTGTATGTTTCATTCCTTCATATATGGTTTGGAACTTTTCAGTATGGCGGACCTCCATCCAGCAGTGAAGGTAAGGAAAGCCTTTGGTCTTATCATAGGATTGTTGCGCTAAATTGATCTGCAACAAGGCAATAAGGCAAAGTAGTGATGAAACTGAAATTAGTGAAACAAAAAGGAAATTACTGAACCTTACAGTATGCCATTCAGATTACCAGTAAACTGAAAATACTGTTCCAATGACAGAATTCACCTATAAGTAAAAGTAACTGACAAACTAGTGACTAAAAGACTAACTTTGCTAAGAACAACTTACATATTCTGTATGGGGAACACCACTTGGACGGAGACGTTCGATCTTCTCGACGCATTCCTGAAACCGAATGCATTCCTTCTGGATGCTATTCCACCTTTTTTCCAGTGAGGTAGCGTTTCTATCAGAGACAAAAGTTTTGTTCTCATGATAGTGCTGTGCTATCCGATTCCAATACGTGCCCTTTAATTGATCAATTCCTACTCTTGGGTCGAATGTAATGGCAATCCAAGACCAACACAGTTGGATATCTTCAGTGTGATTGTAGTTTCCACCCCGCCCTCTGCTACTGCCAGTATCTGTGATTGGGGTTTCTGTGACAACCTCTAGAGCTACTTCAGGGTCTTGTGTGAGCATAGCAACATATGATTGAGAGCTGCCCATTGGGTCCTATAAAAAATAAATGCACAAATGTTAGATACACTGCTACTTTCTTTTAAACTTTATTTTACTTCAGTTCAGCTAAAATTCAGATTATATGACAGCTACTGTGTTGGAGTTGAAGAATGCTAAAATTCAGATTATATGAATATTTTCATCATAGAAACATCTTAGGTTTCAGTAAACTACAGAAGCTGTTATTTACACAAAATGACAATGTAAATTTTTCATATCTGATAACTCAATTCAGAATATCCAAAGCAAGGAACATATATGACAATTTTCAGCATAGAACCATCAGCAAACTACAAGCTCATGGGTTCAGTTAAGTGAAGTAAACATTGTTCAGTCACTGAATTACTGCAGTGATCAGGTTTTAGTAATTTCACCATCAGTAACTTGTCTAGTCCAGTTGAGCTACATACAAAATAAAAGGCACAAGCATATAGAAACTCATCAGTTCAGGTTGTTCTCCATACACTCCATTTGGTGTCGACATATTCATGCAACATATCCATACAAGATAATCTCTGAAAGTTTAGTATGCCTATTTTGACTATGCAATGCCATGAATGATTCTAGCAACATAACCATTACTTGTAGTAAGAGCATACAACTCTCTGAAAATTTAGCATGCTTATTGACCATACAGGACAATTTCTGAAACTAGAGTTGCACATTGCTGAAACCTGTAGCATTACTGAATCTGGAGCATACAACTTTCAGCAAGTGGCCTACCTGCAAGGTGGTGTCGGCAGTTGGGGTACAACTCCAGTCATAGAATGGCATTGAGGAGGAGGGGCTGAAGTACTCGTCGTCGTCCTGGATTGATGTCGTTGAGGGTATTCTTGGGTTGTCCGAGGCGGTGGCAGCGGCTTCGATTGATGGCCTCTCAACTTGGTGCGACGGAAGCCGTGCCGGCTCGGAGATGCTCGGCGTTTGGGACTTCTTGCCGGCGCCGGTGAAGACAGAGCCGTGTTGACCTTCATGGCGCAGGGGAGAAAGCAGGCCGGGATCGACACCGGCGGTGAGGTCCAAGCCAGGTACGAAGCCGCCGGGACGAGGAGCTGGCTGTCGAGTGGGTGCGACGAACGTCGAGCGCCGTTTCTTGGCTGCCGAGGTACTTGCGGACGGTCGGGGAGGGCGCCCATCGCCGGAGATGCCACGAGGAGGCGGCGGCCCGGCAAGGCGCGGTGGCGGTCTGGTTCGGCTCGACCCGCCGTCGTCGGTGCCCCAAGACGACCGTACACCCCCCAGAGGGGCGGATCCATCCATGGCGTCGATTTCTCCGGGGGCGGTCGAGGTTCTCCGGCGACGGCGAGGTCTGGGTGGCGGCGGCGGCGGCGAGCGAGTCGGGGTCGGGGTCTGCGGAGCGAGCGAACAGAGGAGAGAGAGGAGGAAAGAAACAGGTCGGGCCCACGTGTCGGGTGGAATGGAGGGCCTCCAAAGCTAGGGGCCCTGGACCAAGATTTGGAGGCTTCCATGAAATGGTAGCCCATTTAGAGGCCGGGTTGGAGTGGATTTTTCCACCTGGGCCTCTAAAACAAGGGATAGGGGGGCATATAGAGGCCCCGCTGGAGATGCCGTAACTGACCCAGACAACCCATTAATTTAGTTCTGGTGTTTTGGGTTGCACTAACCCAATACGATTCTCAAAACCAGTTGACCCAAAATACCCAAAACTCCAGAGGTGTTCGTTCCTGCTGGTCAACCAGCTTTCTATCAGGTCGTTGTGCTGCCTGCAGAGGGGCCGATGACCAACCTGAGATGGGCGCAGAACGGAACCGGTGGACGGCGCGAGGTTGACGGCTAATAAGGTGGATGAAGGTGCCATCGCAGCCTCGATTAGTCATATATCTCTCACGATTCTCCTGCTGTGCCTGTCCAACCGGCTCTGAGGAAGGAGGATGAACCGAGGAAGTGCACGGGCGGAGTGGAACCGGTGTGGAGGAGTGCAGACAGCCAGCTCGGTGGCGCGGCGGATGGCCGGCGTGGGGCGCGGCGGATGGGCTACAGATGGCTGGCATGGGGTGCGGCCGTGGCAGGTGACCGGCGGACGGCGAGAGCGAGGTGCCGGGCACCGCCGCCGCCACGGATTCGCGAACTCCCGAATCCCTAGCGTGAGGTTGAGGGAGGCCTGGTAAATGGGTTACCCAGTAACCCGCAACACTAGACACCGACCACACCAAAAATTAGTGGCCCAACCCAATGGGTTTTTTACACCAGCTTGAATGCTTTGGGTATCGGGTTAGTGGGCCGACCCATCAGAATCTGCATCGCTAGTTCCAACAGAGCAGTCAGGTCACGGCGGATACCTGAGCGGCTCAAGTAACAGGTCAGTTGCGACTGCCGAGCCCTGCGGCCTTGCAGGAATCTAAGATGATGAAGGTGGACATGATCAATGCGGTGATTGGTTTAGACAATACCAGCAAAGACACACGTGCGACACGCACGTGATACCAACAAAATTCAACAGCCATCAATACAATATATTATATCATTATTAATAAGTGTTGGGCTAACTACTTCGCTTATCAATGAAATTCAATTATTCTCGCTTCTTGTAAATTTTAGGGTCCCTAAATTTTATGCCATGTTATTTTTTCCCACGTCGCATATTATTTATGAGAATGAAACCAAATAATGGACATTGTCTTAATTAATGGGTTTGTGTCGATCTTTCCACCTTTTTTCAACTGGATTCAATACATGAAGCATACAGGTGCATGATTAATTCTGCTAATATATGGAGGCACAAAACTCATTCCCGAATTAGATCTAGAAGCTATATATTCCATTAAACCTTGCTTGCACTTTTTCTGGAGAGGCTATAGTTGAAAAGAGTCCGATTGACACACGTGCCACATGCACTTGATACAATGGGTATAATAGACGGATAAGGAACTGGAACAATGAGTAAAATATTTACTATTTGCCAGAAACATTCTCCAACTCGTAATTTCAATAAGTCTGCACCCCTCCCACCTCTCTTGGCACTTGTTGGCGAGACCAACGTGAGAGTATGTTAGGTACGATTTGGGCGAGCCAAAGTTTTCAATTCTACTCGTGTGTGTGCCACGCAGATAAAAAAATTCAACAACCTTTAATATAATATATTATACCACTATTAACAAAAAGAAGGAATAATTGGAATTGAATTGGATCCTATACCAGCTGTCACGTAAAAAAATTAGGGTAGAAAAAATAATTTGCAGACGCATGATTGTGGACCTCAGGACCTGCCTGCTGCTCACACGCCGCCCGGCCAGCAGCTGGTCTCGCGCGTGGCGGCGTGGGTGTGGAATGGGCCGAATTGCTTGTGGCTATTGTGTGCGCATGAGGGCTGCATTTTTGGGCCGACGCATCAGGGATTGAGGACCGCGTGCCGCGCGCCTGTTGCCTCCGTGCCTGTCACGCCCAAGCCAAGGGAAAAGGTTTTTTCCCGTGACGATTACTCTTTTTTTCTTTGTTGTTTTTCTTTAACTGCGATGGATAGATAAGATTGTGGTGACAAAATAATTATGTTTTTGGCAGAAACATTTTCTAAATATCGGTTTTGGTGGGTTTGACCCCTTTCCCACCTCCGTTGACCCTTACACGTGGGTCCGACGTGAGGGGTATCATGGGCCCATTTTGGGTGAGAAAAGTTTTCAATTCTACTCGTTCTTTTATAGATAGATATGTTACCTCGATACTTTAACATGACCCCGTATTACGTATCCGATACACACTCATATATTAGTACCTGAAACTCTGATACGCCTTTCTGTCCTTGATTTTGAATTTTTGTAGAAGTTTGATGTATCCACGTGTCCATATCGAGCCAATACTATCCATATCGGGCCGATGCTACCGCATAGGGTTTAAATTCTGTTGAAGGGAGGTGAAGAAAACCTTCAGCTCATGCGGCGCCACGTGTGAGGCCAGCAACGCAGGCGTCTCCGATTCAAGCAAGCATCACCGCGAGAGGCTGCCATCGCACGCCGCTTGATCTTCAGTCCGGCACGGCGGCGAAGGAGTCTGGCGCAGACACACCGGTTGCCTCTCCGTCTGACACATGTGAGCTACTAGGTCGCTGTCACGTGGTCGGGGCTATTGAATCTCTGAGGCTATCGATCAAGGAATTTAGGATTCACAGGACATCAATAATTTTCCCCACCTTCAATATTCATGCTTCGTTGAAAATAAAATAGCAGAGAATCCTGCAAAAATCTCTCCTCGTCGTGGTCGGTGAGTCGCTGGCTGATCATAGAGAGGTTTGCAGTGGCGGGAACAGGAATCCGTGCTTTGTCTTTTATGCTAGGCCGGGGCAAGCCCTGGGCCATCCATGGATGGACTTTGTCGAGAGCTCGGAGGATTTGTATCGTAGCAAAGGATTGCGGTGCGGGACCCTCTCCTCTGCCCCATGATATCTGGCCCGTTCAACTCCATCACCACATGACGCGTTAGGCGCCGTCCGCCTGCCCGCTGCCTTCTTCTGCTGATAGCACTAGCTGAGGCCTCTGCAGCTGCGGTGAACTGATGAGGCGATTGGAATTGGCATTCGGCCATCTGCTGATGTGTGGTGAGTGGTGACGACCTGAGGGCTGGGGCTGGCCGCACCTGACCCAATCTGTGATCGATAATTCCATATGCATTTTATCGCCTCTTTGAACGCTCGTAGGACCTACTAAGCATCTCTGTTTCCAAGTTATTGAATCATTTTGGAGAGTCATAGAGAGTCAATATATTCTATGTTTAACTAAAATTGTAGAAGAGATCATATAGAGGTTTATGACACTAAATAAATATAGTATAAAAATATGTTTAATAAAAAAGCTAATTATACTTATTTAGTATCTTGAATGTTAGTATTTTATTATATATTTTGGTCAAATTTGATATGCTTTGGCTTAAAAAAATAGAATAATTTGTATTGTGAACGGAGGGAGTAGCATTTTCCTTCTCACGGAATCAAATGTGCTAAAAAAAGAGAGGATCCAAAGACCGACTTTTTTGTTTTTTACCCTTTCGTAAAACTTATTTCACGAATAGACCCCTGGTAGAACGATTTGCACAAATAGACCATGGGTCTCGGCGCCACGTAACACGGCGTCGAGGTAACATGTCTCGGCGTCGTATCTCATGGCGCCGAACCTTTTGGTGAGTCCAGCGAGGCAAAGTGACGTGGACGGCCACGTGGCCTAGCTCGGCGCCGAGCTCGGAACGCGGCGCTGAGCTCGACGCCGCAGATCTTGGCGCCGAGCTTTTGGATTCGTTTTCTTCTTCTCCTTTTCTTTCTTTTATCTCTCTTTTCCTCATCCACAGAACGCCGCGCCCGCCGTCGCCCGCCGTCGCCCGCGCCCATCGTCGCCCTCGTCGTCGGCTGCTGCCGTCGCCTGCCGCCGTAGACCGTCGTCGCCTGCCGCCGTCGCCTCCCATCGTCGCCCCCGTCGCCCGCCGTCGGCGCCCGCGCGTGCGCGTGGGGGCAGACGGCGGGGGTGGCTTAGGCGGCCGGCGAGGGGGCAGGCGGCCCCTCTGCCGGTAGGCAGCTGCGCCCGCCTCCCCGGCAGCACCTCCCCCTCCCACGTCAGGTAATTTTTTTCAAAAAAAAATGTAGTGGTAATATATAGTAAATTTAATTATTTGTATAGGCAATTAGTTATATATAACAATTTACAAGGTAACTTAGTTATGGGTTTGACCTATTTATGATGTTCTTTGATCTAACAAACTAATTTAGTTATATTTTTTAAAATAATCAATACTTATTTGATATTATACGGTATGTAGGCATAATAGGTTAGTATTTATATTTATATGAATTAGAAATTTTGTTTACTATACCTTTAAGTTAGTGCTTAATATAGATAAGGATTATGAATTTTAGAAAATAATCTTTCTTATATGAGGTCGACATGAACTAGATGGAGAATATAGTCACCTTGCATCATGGAGGAGTTGTGGAGAAAGGAGATTTTGGGAATGTCACTTTTGTTGGGATGGACACGGAGACTTTGTTATTTGTTGACCGTCCATTGTTGAGTGATTTGGTTGATAGGGCTCGTGAGGTGCTACACGTAAATGAAAACACTGACAACATCTCATGCACTATAATAAATTTGGGCGAATTTGTAGCGGATTGGTTGGTATTACATCTGAGGCATCTTGGGAGAAGTTTGTGAATATTGTCATGAATAGTGAATGTCAATCGGTGGAGGTGTACGTGCGTAATTTGTCAAGCCATCGAATTAGTCATCATCAACCACACCCAAGTTTGCATGCACCGATCCAAGACCATGCTGGACCATCTCATTATAACCCTCCCATTCAAAGCACGGAGGTGAATGTGGAAGATGTGGTTGCACCCCCTGACGCTCAGTCCGGACCGAAGGACTTAATTGCTCCTCAGGAAATTCCATTGACTCAGAACCATCCAAGTAAGTGTTGTACCAATTCCAGTTGTTCACAGTTCCATTGACTCATAACCATCCACTCATGCGTATCAATTTCGTCTTGCTTTGTTGTTTGAATGCAGGAGTGGTTCCCGAATGCGTTGTCCCTCCTTTGAAACCACCATCCAATACCGGTAACGGTTCCAATAGTGTGTCAGTTCAGATTGAGGATGATGAGGAGCCTTATGGGGTTGCTAGGGCCGTTGATTCCGATGACGACCGCCCTGTGGGAGCACTACTAGTTATCATTACTAGTATTAACCTACCTATTAGTTATCATCACTAGTAGCATTATCATCCTTATATTTGTCGTAGATTTTAAATTACCTAAGGCATGCTAGTTTCAGTATAGGATCTTTACTGTACTTAGGTAAAGATCTATACATGCCACCGCAATTGTTATGTCTAGTAATTTATGTAATCTTCACCCACCTCTGTGTAATCGTCACCCCAATCAAATTTGAAATATTTAATTTTATTGCATGACAACATTTAATTACTTCCTAAAATACTAGATAATAGCAAAGCATGATAAATACTAGACAACATTTAATCAACTTTATGACATCTGAACGACAAATCCAATACACGCATGACTAATCGAGGTGTTTCGTGGGTTGGGGAGGAGAGAAAAACGGGAGCAGAAAGAACCAAATGCGAACAAGCGGTTTCGGGCGGATAGGGTGTGGCCTTTGCTGGCCAGCTCGGCGCCGAGGTCTGCGGCGCCGAGCTCGGCGCCGCGTTCCGAGCTCGGCGCCGAGATATGCGGCGCTCAGCTAGGCCACGTGGCCGTCCACGTCACCTTGCCTCGCTGGACTCGCCAAAAGGTTCGGCGCCATGAGATACGGCGCCGAGACGTGTTACCTCAGCGCCGTGTTACGTGGCGCCGAGACCCAGGGTCTATTTGTGCAAATCGTTCTACCAGGGATTTATTCGTGAAATAAGTTTTATGAAAGGGCTAAAAAACAAAAAAATCGGATCCAAAGGCGCCTATACTAAAAAAGAACTTCAGTATTACCAGCGCCAGACCGTCCCTGTGTGCACAACCGCATCCGACGTGCACAGGCCATTGAGCTCCAAACCATTTGGCGTATGCAATCAACTCAAGACATGTCCAATAAAATCCTCTCCTCGTTCTGGCTTCCGTGTCTTACATTCATCCACCGAAGCCTAGCAAAGAGAGGATTGAGTTACCTATTGGATCATAGTTTCAGTACCAACCTTTCGTATGGAATTGATATAGACCCAACGAACACGTTACTATTAAGGCCCTTTTTTAAATAAAGATTCGTGTGCCCATATTTGCTTACAACAATAGGAGGTTATACGTAATCTTAGTATTACTAATTGGAAACCCCTTCTGAAATCTCACATGACGCCAAATAGAATTCTAGGTGGACACATACGGCCTGTGGCCTAGTGGCAAGCTCCCAAGGGAGGGAGGCTGCCGGCGGGGGCTCGAAACCTCTCCCCGCCCCCCCTCACCTGGCCTCCTCACTAAGAGGTGTCTTTAAAAAAAGAATTCTAGGTGGTCATTCTAGAAAAAATTGAAAAAAATCTATAAATTCTTAAAAAAACTAACATCTATCCATTTATCTAATTTTTTGTAATATGATGATTTATAACCCACCTATGTCATTATAAAAATAATTAAAGTACCTAAGTTTGTATATAAATTACCCACATCTGCCATTAGAAAGCATTCAAAGTAACTCCTTAAGTTTGCGTATAAATCACACACCTCTATCATTATGAAAACATTCGAAATAAACCCCTAAGTTTGTATATAAATTACCCACCCTACTCCATTATGAAAATATTAAAAAACCTCCTAAGTTTATGTATACTTACCCATGTTTATTTTTATAATAAAATAGTGTGACAAATGTTTTGCACCACTAACTTTATATTAGCTTCAAAACATTTCTGATTTGTGATCAGCAACAAATGGCGATGAAAAGGTGGGCTTGGGTTGGACTACTCGAGTTTAGGTTGTTATATGCATCTGTATGTTTTGATTTATATAATTTTGTTTTCATAATTTGGATGGAATAATTAAGAATCTTATGAGTTATTTGGTTGTTAGTTAATGTTAGCTTATTGTTGTACTAGAAATTTTAAAATAAGAAATACCAAGAGTAATAACGTAAATACCATATCAAGCAAAAGTGTAAATAAACTTTACACGCACTAATTAATTCAGAATACAAAACAAACTTTAAATTTATTATACATGGTTAATTTATCTATAAATATTTACTAGCATAAATGCCCGTGGGTTGCAATGGGTTCGACACATCATTCACTCGATTTCAATCTCTTATTGTATTAACTTATTACTAAAAAATTTATTTTCCAAATTAAATTTAGAAATTTGTGTCCATAATGGTTTCTTTAATTTAGTATAATTCACCTCATTGTTGTTCAACTCTAAATCTGTTGCTAAAATTGGCTAAGAAACATAATTTTTGACAAGTGAACGCAAAGCAGAATCAAACGGGACATGTTGAAAGTGTCAATACAGTACGTGTTAAAGAGCTTGTCAATACCAAACCGAGTAAGCTGTGTGATCATTTGTACCCGGGTGGGTTAGAGGTATTTATTCTCCCCTAACAACTTTGCTGGTAGCAGGTAACATCATTGGCAGTGAGTTAAACATGTGATAGCTGAGTTTAAAGCAAACATCATTCCTGAAGTAGGCATGGCTCTGTTAGGGCCGTAGCCGGCACACGTGCCATGTTGCCAATATGCCCCTAGTTTGTCCTAAGCTAATTCTTGGGTTTGCCTTTTTTTTTTTAGGAATTCTTGGGTTTGCCATGAGGGGTAAGCCTCACCTCAGGCCACCCAGGTCTTGGTCTTAGTCACGGTCCAATAAACTCCACTACTACTTTCTAAATTTGGCCCAAAACTAAAATTTAGTCCATCAAATAGGCTTAAAAACTAGAGGCATATTTACCATGCTGGATTTGACCCTAAGTCTTGGGCCAAAGTTGGGCCTGCCTCTGGCCATGATAATAAACTTTAATTGAAAGAAAAAAGTTTGTGCAAATTGGGGCAAATGAGCAGTCATGCATGAGCTGTTGAGCTGATTGTTCCATGCATTAGTTAAATTCAGACTAAGATGATGGAACGAAATCATTACACACATCACGTCATTCAAGAACCCGGTCCAGTTGCTCCACTAACCTGTTCAACTATGGCTCTTCCAACTCTACCGAATGGCTGGGCCAGCATGCACGTATACGTGGCGAGATCTCCTCCCAATGCGCGAGCGAGAACCTTTTTATTTTTCTTTCTCTGTTTTGGCCTACAGATTGTGATCTCTGCTGCTATAGCCTCTCTCACCGTCGGATACAATTCTTCACCATGATCACCACCAGTAGGCTACACAAGTTCAGAGCCCTCCGATCAACAAAATAGTTCAATTCAGCGTCCGCGTCTCTGAGTAAGTTTGGTCTGGATGGTGCTTACTTGTTCCTCGTCAAGACAACTCTAATAGTCTATAAAGATTTAGGAAGAAGTAATCGTAGCTTTCGCCAGGATAATGGCAGGAGGATTACAAATTTAACATATGTAAGAAGATCAGACCAGTCTACTGCAGTACAGCACAACACATTTGATGCACACATATAGCAGTCAGGGAATTCATACATTCCCTCCTCAAGGTACTGTCTTGCAATTTGCTTCTTGGCGTTGCATTCTTTTTTGGTCGCAGGGAGTAATATTCAGGCATCTGATGAAGAGGAAATGTAGATAAGAATGCATGGGTATTCAGCAGGACTCTTGCAATTTGTTTGACTTAGAATGGAAAAAAAAAAGTTTAGATTCCATTGCTCATCAAGACATCCGCAAGGAAAAAAAAAACAATGAAAATTGGGAACAAAAAGAATCAGCCCGAGCAGTCACAGCTGCTCTGAAAAATCATAGGATAGAAGTTTCCATTCAGGGTGAAATGAATTGGAAACAAAAACATACTACTACTAAGTGCCATAGTAGGCATATCTGGGAGTTTAGTAGCCTCCTAAATACCAAAATAACTACAGCAAAGTCCATAGCTGATTTTACTACTTAAGTCGATAAAGTATCACAGGCAATTGATCTACGGCTTCTTTATATTTCGTTGCTGCTGCTGCTGCTGAAGAGTAGGGTCGTCAATAGCACACTTGTCCAGCTGGAGATCTTCCTGATCTAGTGTCTGAAATTCGAGGTCCCAGAATTTCTCAGGCTTGTTGGCAATATCCATCAGATAGGGATCGCTGGCAAGGCTACTGAAGGTTTGCTGACTAGAGCCACTGCAAGTGCTTTGCAGAGGTGCCGAAGCATCCATGCCCCACATTTGCTCCTCGTCAGCGTCCATCATTGTGCTTGCTGTCCCTAACATGGTGCCTGAAAGCACCCCCATAGTGTCCGACATTGATCCGAGGTAGCTGACTTCAGAAGAGGTAGTGTCCAATCCTGGACACAGCACACTCTTTCCCTTGGACCTGCCAATGGTGGGATCCTGGCCAAGAGGACCAGAAGCTGGAGGCATCTCCAGCAGTTCAGATCCACCGCCGAGCTCAAGTTCTTCTTGTGTATCAAAGCCCACCAGTGCCCCAATGTCCTCTGGACCTTCGACTCGGTCAATCCCAATGTTGTCTGGATCCATACCAAAGTTGAGGTCATCGTCTTCCAAGAGAAAATTCTGAAGTTCTGCAATGTCATCGTGCACACTAGTAGCCATGGGAGAACTCGCAGGAAAATGCGAACCACTCTCTCCGCCATGCTGTGAACTGGACTCACTTGACTCTATACTGCCATGTGGTACATGCTTCAGAAACTTCCTTTTCACCCTGGTAGATTCAATCTCCTTCTGCTCCCTGTGCAGCTTCAGTTGCCTCACGAAGCTTGGGTTCTGAAGGAGCTTGGCCAGGAAAGAAACCATCTGCTTCTGCCTGTCCTCTGCCGACTCCAGCCTGTGATTCAGTGTGCTCATCTGCTCAATTGTCTGACGGTGCTCCTGTTTCAGCCTGGCCACCTCTTGAAGAAGGGCATTCTTCTCTCTCCTCAGTGTGTGGAGTTCAGGGTCCAGGCTGGATTCTCCAGAAGAAGAGCCAGGCTGAATGCTGCCTTGTTGTGTTGGGGAGGATCTGCGCCTGACAATCTTCTTCAAAAGATGCTTGCTATCTCGCAGGAAATCTTCATGAGCAAACTCCCATCTGTCAGCATGAACCTTGCGGAAACCCTGAGAATATTAAGGTAAACCATGTTACCATCACCAGAAAAAAAAAATATTAAAACAAAAGAAATAAGCTCCACCATGATTATTCAAGGGAGTATACTGATTAACTGAATTGCATTTGATGCAGTCATATGCTAAAACCTCAATTATTAGTCATCTATACCTAAACCTGCACCAGGAAACTACCTCCATTTCTCAAAAAAAAAAAAAAAAAAAAAAGATGTTGCAATGTAGCAATGAGTAAAGGCTAAGTGCATACTTTGATGCATTATGCATATGCCATAACTTATCCATTTTCTAAAAGAAAGAAGGAACTAAACTACTGTTGAGAATTCCACCAAGTGCCCCTAGCCTGATTATCACTACTGAGACACTAGTCCCAGTGGAACTGAAAAAATAAACAAATATAAGTGACTATAATAGTATAAATTCACTCCTGGCAATTAATCCCCCAAAATAGATACTGCATATCAGCTCAACCTCTACCAGAGTGTTCAGGCTCTAGGTTGTATGCCTACAAATCAAGACGATAGGCAGATATGGAACCAAAATAGTTCCAAAAAAAAAAGTTTATGGAACCCAATCATCCATGCTTATTTATCGGATTCTCCATTTCTCCTATACCAGCGCTACACAGAAGCTAAACTTCCCTAAACTATAGACCACACCAAATGTACTGTAATACAAAATTAGAAGATATCTGAAGCATCTCAGTAATATGGAAACACAGATAATTGGTAAGCTGTAAATTAGACCTGCACTGCACCAAACCTGTTAAACTGTGACGACGGGGCAGAGTATCTAGGAGAAATAGGCATATAACCACACAAAGGCAGGCAGCAAACAATCCCAACAAAAACACTCTGCAGCACTTGACAGGGGAAATGGAAAAGGAAAGTGCACTCTAAACCTATTATTGTTGTATACTCCTAGATAAAGAATCGAATTGCAACGTATGCACATGTGGATCGCGAAGCTTACCTTCCAGAGCGTCGCATTCCATGGAACGGATTTAAGCTTGCCCATCACAGGATCTACTCCTCAGGATTGTTTCCAGTTTATATTATCACTCGGGCAGTTTCGTGTTACATGTGCTTTGCGATACCGCTCACAAATCAAAGCAAGAGTAGTATACACACACTCCATTTACAGGGCAGATTTTACAAGATTCACACATGGTACACCAGCAATAAGGGGAAAAAACCACACAAAAAAGAAACAAATCGGCAGCAACATCTCCATCGTCAGCAATCTACACGGCAGCAGGAACCTTAGGTATCGAAGTTCATCAATAACAGAACAACGGACCATGGTTTATGTATATCACGAACAGAGTGACAGAGCACTTGAAGAGCAGAGCGACCGGATTGTGAGGGGGGAGGGGGAGAAAGGAAGGAAGGATTATGTACGCACATAGGTGTTGAGCTGCCTGACGAAGCTGGAGAAGTTGTTGTGCTTGAAGTTGTGCGGCAGCACGTCGCGCGCGAAGGTGGAAGGGTCCCACACGACGAAGCTGTTCCCGGCGGCGCCCCACGAGATGACCCTGTCGAGCGCCGGCTCGCTGACCAGGTCGTAGGTCTTGGAGAGGAACGGCGGCAGCTGCGACCCCTGCAGCAGCGCCTCCAGCGGGCGCGGCGGCGTCTCGGCCACCGCCGCCACAGGCACCGCCGGCGGCATCAGCTGGTCCAGGGACACGAATGGGTCCGGGGACTCCAGCTGCTGCAGCGGTAGCAGCTCCTCGTCCTCGAGCTTGGGCTCCAGGAGCAGCGCGGCGGCGGCCGCGGAGTAGGGTGTGTCGGGGTTACTATTACTACTGTCGTCGGCGCGGGGGCGGCGGGTGCGGTCCATGGCGGCATGCGACGGGTGCGTTGAGGGGGGAGAGGGAAGAGGAGGAAATGGGCGGCGAGGAATTTATAGGTTTCGGGTGGGAGTGGAACCGACATACTGTGGCCGGCCATCGGACGCCGGCGGGAGCTCCGCGTGGACAGACGGGAGACGGCCGTGTGCCGGAGAGAGAGAGAAGGGGGGGTGGGGGGTGGGGAGGTTGGGGTGGAGGAAGGCGATAGCGGCGGGGCCCGCGGCGGATTCTGGCCAGTTGGCGGCGGGGCCGGCCGGTGTCGCGGCTGACGACCGCGGGGGGAGGCGGTGCGCGCGAGCTACAGGAAGGAGGCGGCCGGAAATATCTCGGGGGAAAGCGCAGGGACGCGGGCTTGCTTGCGAGCGAAGAGAAGGCCGTGATATTTCGTTCACAAGCTGCGGTTGCGGGCGGCTCAGGTGGGGTGGGGTGGGGTGGGGCGTGTGGAGTACAGTGTGGGTGTGCCTGGTGGCACCGTGGCAAGGTGTGTGATCAGGCAGGGGTGTGGGGGTCCGCACGTAAGCGACCCAGAGGCAGTGGCGATTGGGGGAAGTAGTAGTCGACGGCACTCCGCCAGATGCCGACCACCGCACGCGCGTTAGGAACAGACACGACTCACCAGCCAATGTTTACCTTCCACACATTCACCAGCCTCACGGTGGGGCCATAAAACGAGCAAGTAAAATCTTGACATGTAGGTACAGTAATAGGACATTGGTGTTTCCATCGTGTCCTTGTGCGACTCGGTTACTTTCATGCCGGTTCACTAATCACTGGGGCAGCGCGATCTGCCTCTCACCGGCATCATGCGCTACAAACCAAACTTTATGGTGGGCCTGCGTGACGCTTTTGAACACTGTAGTACTAGTATCCATTAGGGGCTGTCCCAACTGGAGTGCCTTTGACTAGTATTCTTTAGCATAGTGCGATTATGCTAATTGCAAAGAATCATAAAAAATATAGGATCAAGGCGAAGAATCACGGTGAAAGCGACAAAATAGGTCATGATGCCTAATACCAGACTCGTCATGAACCTTGGAGAAGTTTTGGTAGTGATTGGACTGGTGGTGGGGGAAATGCCCAAAGGATATGCGGAAACACAACAGAAAAAAAGGATGGGCACAACAGAGCTCGGTGACGTCAGGACTGACTAAAGAGGAAACTACACCTGCACTAACACTTTTAAATGAGTGGAAGGCAACACTAGTTTTAGTATGTTTTCCTCATTAAACTATAGGGATTAGATATTATGAATACATACAAGTACGTAGGAAAAAGCTTCATGGATGATTTTTTTTATTAGCAGAGTTCGTGGATCTCTTATTGGTTACGTCTATCTTCCTCTCCTACTCTTTAGCGTGGCAGACAACACTACATTTAGTAAATCGCACTTAGCCGCTCTAAAGTATAGAGGTGAGCTTTTCCTCTTCTTATACAGTAACATAATTTTTTACTCTATTTTGCTTTGGTTTTGCAGGCCTTTTACTGTACGACCAGTAGGAGAGTGCCCCATACATTCACTTCAAAATTAGAGAGGTTCGTGAAGAAAAAAAAATCATGACCGTTTTTGCTAGTCTATGCTTCGATTTGTTTACATAATTCATCCATCATCACTGTTATTGTACAAATGACAGTATAGTGATCGGGTAATTTCAGGCAAATCTAATTTCTTTAGTATCCCCGTGATCCACAATAACTATATATATTGAGCATCTCATAGGAAATGGTATATCCTATTTAATTATAGGGTAGCACTATCACTAGAACCAACTCCCTCTGTCTCAAAATACAATTTGTTTTGGCTATTATAGCCAAAACAAATTGTATTTTGGATGGAGGGAGTACCTACATCTATGTTGTGGTTGTTCTTAGAGATCTATACAACAAATTTCCTTTGGAAAGGGAAGTTTCAAACTCTATTTTGGAAAGGGAGCCACTGTGGGGCTTTGGGCACATGGTAACCATGCCATAGGTATGCTTTAGCGATCTCTCAATAAATCGAGGTTGTTCTAAGGTTTATGCGGCTTGTCTAGTTCTAGAGACGCTTTAAAGTCATCTCGATAAATCGCGGTTATTCGGAAGGCTTTTTCATTACTTACGTAGTTCTAGAGATACAATAGAAAAGTCAGCGACATTTCAATCTGAGGATCTGCTTGGCCTTGGTCCCCAATTCAGCCATAGATTGTTTAACTCGTGTCAACCCGTTGTGACAAGTGTAATTTTGTAATTTCTCAACCGGAAACAATTGTCCCAATACATACAATAGTATTGCAGGTGATGCCCTACTGGCCTGGTCTATCTGTTCTAACAAACCCAGAACGCTCTAGAGGTGACATAATTTGCAAGTTGCAAAACATAATGTCCAGCTGGCGCGATCGCACGATTGAACCCAACATGTCGCCTTTTGTTTTATTTATTCTCAAAAATCAAAATTAATCCAATCAGTCGCTGTTAGGGCATTGTTCTCTCAAAAGGAAAAGAAAAGCAACCGAGATTTTTGAAGTCTTTTAGGTCCCGTCTGCATTTTAAACTCGGCCTAGCGTCCCCATTAGGATCGCCGTCTCCCGTTGTGTAATACTCTAGTTCATATCTCGTAGCCCAAATTGAGCCACGATGTAGATGGCGCCGCCGTATCCAACGGTGGCCCTACCTGATCCAGTGGAGAATCGCAGAGGCCACGTGCGCTCCATCCCTGCTAGGCTGCTACTGTGATGTGATGGGGTCTCGGTCTCTCTGGTGTGGTTTGCTTGAAATCTTGGATGTTGGATCCAAGTCTAGATGAAATTTCCGACCTCAGGTATGTTACACGGACCATTTCTTTTTCCTTCTTGGCTTAGAAGCGTTAAATCATGTGCGATTTGATCTTTATTATGTGCTCTTGTCGTATTGTATGTATCATACAGTCCGGGGTTTTTTTTTCACTTAGACCTTGTTCAGATTTTAAATTAATTACTATTTATTTAAACTTTTTACTATTCAACTATTCTTCCTTCTCAGAAAACACGTTTCACAGAACTTAGTTACAATATTTTTTTAAACACACCCCCAAAACAAATACGTAATCCCTCCTGTCGGTAATGTGATAAATGACATTACGACCGAACATATTAGCTTGCTTTTTAATCAAACCTCCGGAAATGCTATGTACTACCTCCGTTCGCTTTTATCTGACGTCAATTATTTAAAATTTGAGCTAGCAAGTGTTCAAATAAAAAAGATCGGAGGGAGTATCTGAGTATTTTCGACCGAAGGTGGCGACAAGTGCAGGGTAATCGGTTGTTCAATCAATTCGTAAGTCAACGCTGACAGAAAAAAAGAGTCGTACCAACAAATTGTTGAGAAAACTAATTGCCATTTTATAACAATTATTAGTATGTGATACCTTTTATCATCAATACGACAATATCTGAAGAAAAATCTTATCTAGATCGTTGTAAAATTACTGCAAAAATGCCGTATAAGCTTACTACAGCCATATCGTAATCAACCAAATCATAAGTGTCATTCACATCAAAGGCTGATGCTTTCCAGATGATGGAACAAGAAATATCCATCCTGTCTACACATCAATTATTACGAAGTCACTGACATGAAGAGCCAAAAATATTCTGATAAAAAGGAATTAAATATATTTTTAGAAAATGGAATAGTCTCCAGCCTTGAGACCGTACACAGCCCATACATTTTGCACATCCATATCATTTTGTTATGCTTATGCATAAAACTCTCTCGGGCCATACATTTTGCACACATCGTAAGTACATTTAGAAGCCAGGTAAGATTTCACGAGTAGCAAATTTCACGTCGCATAGGAAATCAAGCGATGCCAAATACTGAAGAAGTGAAGATCAAGTTAGGCCTGAACTAATGGAATTTATTCCAAGCTTGTTCATTTTTTTATTTACATTGCAATGTAGTATGATTATAGATATTTTCCAAATACTAAATTGACCAGTGTGGCAAACTGTATGATTTATAATCTGAATAAATTTCAGAACACAAACGTAACTATAATAAGAATTGAAACCGCTGTGCCTAATAAATAGGATAGCTAGTCACCTTTGCTGGCTAAGATGTCAGAAGCTTCTGTTTTGAGGGACTGCAGCTAATTTTCCTCTGGGAATTGATTGGGTGGTAGTGTCTTGATGAGTGGTTTCAGGGATTCCATGATACTGGCAAAAGAGGGTCGTCTCCTGGGTTCCCTGAGAACACAAATAACACGATCCATTGAAACAACTTTGATCATTGAGTTCTGAGAAGATAACAGGAAGTATGATACTATATACCTGACCCAGCAGGACTCAATTAATGCAGCCACTTTTGGATCGACGGTACTTGGAATCTCAAGCCTTCGTCCCTTGAAACCAACAGCTGCTACCACCTACAAGATGAGTTGTTTTATGAAAAAGCACAGTAAGGTTCGTGACTTAATCCAGTATCTCTGAAGCTAGAAAACACGGTGTGGATGCATATAACAAGATATTCGAACCTGAGCTGGGTTTAAATTGCTCCATGGCTGTTGCAATGTCATGAGCTCCCATAGGATAACACCAAAGCTGTAAACATCAGACTTCTCATTTGATAGTTCATCACGTAGAACTTCTGGAGCCATCCACTCAGGCTGGATAAGACACAGAAAAAATATTTTGGCACATGAATTTGTAACAAAAAAGAAAGAAAGAATGAAATAGAACAAAATGAAAAACTCGAACTCACAGTCCCAGCTGCAGTCTTAGAAGACAAAAAGGTGTTCGCCTTCAATCTGGAGAGACCGAAGTCACAAACCTGCAGAATTACCAGAACAATTTGGTTAAGGAGTGTAGGATGAGGATATACAACATTAAACAGGTAACCAATGATTCTATTAGAAATCCAACATCCTAATGGCCATAAAAATAAAGCCATTTTTGTTCTGTATATATATTGTTTTCTATGATGAACCTAATCATAATAAACAGAAAAGCTATAGCTTATAGCATGCCCCTGCCAAGTTCCAGTGGGCCCCTTCTTAAAGCAAAGTCAGTGGGGATGTCTCCCCCCTGATCAAGTTTTTTACAGCTTATAGCAAGGTGATTAGGAAATAAATGAAGAATCATCAAGTTAGAAATTTTATAACTGGAATGTCATTTTAAGTAACTAAAGACAGGTGCTGTCCTATTGGAAAAAAGAAAAGAAACAGATAGTTCCGGAAAAAAAAAACAGAAAGCTCATACTTTCACAGTGTACTTTCTGTCGACCAGCAGGTTTGGTGACTTTAGGTCCCGGTGGACTATTGGAGGATTTCGCTTATGAAGATAATTCATCCCTTTTGCCTACACAAACAGGACCACACAATAAATATCATTAAAAAATGAGTGCCTTCAATTTCAATTAAAAGGTCAACTTCATCTTTATGTGAAGCATATATCAACCCATCATCCTTAAAGTAAATTCTGTATTGAAGAAAGTATCTATTGATTCACCCACTGTTTCTGTATAGCCTGAATAGTGGTGCCACAGCCCACAGCTGACAGGCTAGTGGCAGCCATGCAATTGCTGCTGTACAATTGTGGTGCTATAGTGGTATACTAATACTACACCCTTCCAAGACCCTTTATGGTCGCTTACAGCTTATAGTTTGTAGCAATGCTTCATCGATTATACATTTCAAGATTCATGTAGCTATCTTTTTGTTGCATGTTCTAACCATCAACCATTTCAAATTATTACTCAAGGACTTCAGCTACGAATAAAAAAACAAAATTGATAGCTATGCTCATCTAACCAAGACCATGCAATGTGATCATCCTTATAAGACCACGTCTCCCATGCATCCACAGTTCCACTAGATGGTCTTTAAAATAAAGTCTTACCACATCGAAAGCCATACTCAAGCGCCTCCGCTCATCCAGATTTTCCCTTGCACTATGCCTGTGTAAAAGCCTGTACAGGCTACCTCTGCACATAGAAATAGACAGATTAAGTCCTACAGTCTTAGACTAACTATAATAGCGCACATATGGTACATTTGAAATAGCCATCAGAAAGTTAGACACACCTTGATAGGTATTCAGTCACAATTGAAAGGTTAGGTGGTTGAGTAACAGCACCCATAAGAAGAACAATGTTTGGATGTCGCAAACTTCTCATAATTGCAACCTACAGAGAAGAATTCTCAATACAGTAAATGGCAAACACACATCGCAACACAACATCAATGTGCATTCATGATTTTTCAATGAGGCAGCAGCTTAAGCACTCGATATTCAAAGAACACAATGGACATTAATTTCTATGGAGATAGAAATTAATCCGAATAAGTATCTGGCCAAAAGTAGGGATAAAATAATATATTCATACTGGACACATACAGGACACTGTTTCTGACATATCAATCAAATGTATCAGCTGCATTGCTGCAGAGATGGCATGAAGTTCACAGGGAATCATGTGATCAAAATACACACAATATGCAATCTTGCCTTCATACCTCTCTCAAAAATTCTTTGAGACGCTCTGGGTGGAAGTCTTGTTCCATTAGAATCTTTACTGCAACATCCTAAATTAAAAAAGTAACACTGTTAATAGAATTCTTCCATTGGATTTGTTACATTAGTCTTGTTCCATTATCTTTACTGTAACACTGTTATCGGATTTGAAGTAATTTGTACACACTTAGCAATAGATGGATAATGAAAAGAGGCTAATGTAAGCAGCTAAAACATCAGGAATATCTAGGTCAGTAACCAACATAATTAACATGCTCCACATAAAATACTCTGTTTGTCTCTACAGAGACATAGAGAATATCCATTAACCCCAACCGCAACACATGCTTGTGACAAGTGGAAAAGAAACATACCGAGCCATTCCAATCTGCACGGTGCACAGTACCAAAAGAACCTGGAAATTTTGCTAATTAGTTTATAAACACATTAAACATTTTGATAAAGAGGACTTGTGCAGATTTATTTCTTCAAGAGAAAACTTTATAGTTCTACAGAATCTGAAAACCTCGATTCAGCTAAACCATCTAATTTTGACAAAGAGAGTCAACATAATGCAACAAAAAACCGTGTGTTACTATACTGTAACAAGGAGAGTAAAACCTGAACGCAGCTTGTAAGTACATAATTTCAGAGGAAACCCACCTGCGCCAATTTTTTCTTTTAAAACAAGCTCGCTCCATGGAATAATCAAGTCTTCTATGTCAAGAGGCATATCGCTAAAGGGATCACTTAGTCCAGACTGAGTATCCTCTGGGAAACTGAAAATGTTTTTTAATCAATCCACTTTGGATGAAGAAAAATAAACCTTTTCTTAAATGGAAATCTTAGCTGCCTACCTCCTTTGCATTATAAAATTTTCATTTTGATTAATGAGTTGAGCATCAGACTTAGGACGAGGAAAGGTAGCTTGACAATCACTGTTTGTTGCATGTGATAAGCTTGGACCTAGATTTGACCCCACAGCTTCATCTAAGTCGATAACTGTTCCTAAATAATAAAATATGTATCAAATGACATTTCCAAGACATCGGAAAAAGTCTACTTAACCCCCGACCTTTGAAATGGTTCTTTTACCCCCTGGACTTTTCAAAACCGGACAAATCACCCCCTGAAGTGGTTTTGGACGGCGGTTTGCTACAGTAATGTCGGTTTTGTTTTTTGTTTTTTCGGTTGAATCTCTAAAAAATCATAATAAATCATAGAAAAATCATAAAATAGAAAATCCACTTTTGTTGGATTCCAAATAAGTAGATATACATAGTGAACATATAATATGGTATGCTTTCAAACATTTTTTTGCTGTAGCTTTAGATCTATGCTTTTTTGTAATTAATTGATAGTTGTAAAAAAATATAAAAAAACATATCATATTATATGTTCCCCGTGTATATCTACTCATGTGGAGTGCAAAAAATTGAATTTTATATTTTATGATTTTTCTATGATTTATTATGATTTTTTAAAGATTCGGCCGAAAAAACAAAACGACAAAACCGGCATTAGTATAGCAAACCGCCATCCAAAACCACTCCAGGTGGTGATTTGCCCAGTTTTGGAAAGTTTAAGGGGTAAAAGAGCCATTTTCGAAGGTTGGGGGGTTATGTGTTCCACGCTCCATAGGTTGGGGGGGTTAAGTAGACTTTTTCCCAAGACATCTGAAGTTTACGTTATTCAGTGTGCAGAAATATACCAGCTGCTGGATCACTGAACATGAGATTTAGCGATTGGCAATCAAGGAAATATTTCTTGGCCATGGATTTGATGTTATCAGCGATATCAACTGAGTTGTGTTTTGGTGGGCGCAGTGGTGAGGAAACCGAGATGGATGATAGTCCATTCAAGAGGGAGTCAGGTTCAGATAAGAATCCTGGGTTCCCTATCAAATCAATTAGATATTCCCTGTCATCAGGAAATAAATTAAAGGAGAACCAATTAAACAGCATCTACATCTGTTGATAGCTGGAATATAAACAGAATTAGACAATGAATAGCTAAGTTCAGTGAAAACATGTTAATAGAATGTGCCCCTCTGTAGTTTTTTCAACAATGCCTTAACCACTATATTTTTGTATTCACCTTCTCATCAAAAGTTTAAAGCAATTTATAAAGGAATATGATAATATTAGTGGACCCACCTACATGCTTATATATCTCTGAAAATTCAGTTATAGGTGAGTGCGCATGCATGTATAACGGAGAAGCATTATTCATATCATTAGGTCTTTAATTTTTTTTAAAAAAAATCAGACATATTGGATGAGAAGTATCACAATGTGCACAAGAACAGCATAACTTTCATTTGACTATTTGTATCCACATCTTTGTAATACTCTAAATGTAAGACTAAAGCTCATTTTGTCAAGATAGGAAACCTGTCATGGCCAAAGCGCACCAAGCAAGAAGCGGCAGCAGCAGCTTTGCAGTACTTGCATCCCTTCACAATGCGACAGGGGAGATTGATGGAGTCCGCCAGGGTCTTTTTGTTATTCCCAAAGATGAGAAGACAGGATCAATGGAAGAAAACGAAATAGAAAAGAATGGGGTGATGAAAAATGAAATGGTGAAGTATACAAAAAGGATGCATGATACTTCAAGGTGGGCATCTTTTCTCTTACAACAGGATCAACATAATTTCATAGCACATTATGAGCAGCTTTTATAGAGAGAACAAGAATGTCACACGTAATTCGTGTAAAATATTAAAGCGAAGAAATAATTGCATCTCCATCACAGAGAAGAACATTTTTCTCCCAATATCCTTGAAACAATTACAAGTCGAGATAAGAATGTAATGACATGTTAACATCTATTCAGCACACAATGCACAGGCAAAAATCAAGATTACCTTGAAGAGTAGCGCTCGGTGACAGCAAAAGCCAATTGATAACTTTCCAATTGGAAGGACAACAGACCCTGAGCTAATCTTGAGGAACCCAACAGTATCTCTCCACCGGGGAACCAACTCATGTTCCTCAGTAGCTGCCACTGATCCCCTTCAATTAATGGAAATGTGCACGTAAGATGGACAGAAAGTGTACTAAATGAGAAGGCAGTAGCATTACTCACCCCATCTTTGCAGATACGACGCCAGCGAGCCTAGTGGCGATCTCCTTGGAGTCAGCACGGTTCCGGGAAACATCAATCGCCATGTTTATCAGCTGCCTCAACTCATAGTCAGCCACTTTATCTACGATGACCGCCTCAATGGCAGAGTCGGTGGGATTGACAGCCTTGAGAGACTCAATTGAGGGGACGCGGCCACCACCGTCGTGGACGTCGTTGCAGAGCGTCCATATGAAGGGATCCATCCCCTGGATGAGGTAGAAGCCGTCCGGGACCTTGTCGGAGTAGGAGAAGCTGCCATTGACCTGGGCATGATACGGTGGTGACCTCAGGCATTCGCCACATTGATGTTGAAGAAGAGGGAGAGAGAGACAGATGTGCAGACCCAGAAGCGGTGGGAGAGGGATTGGGGCGACGGAATGTGGTGGAGGTGGTCGGCGGCGGATGAGGAGTCGAGGAAGTTGGGGTCCGCGGCGGAGGAGGCCTCGGAGCAGAGGCGCAGCGCGAGGGCGAGCTGGAGGTGGTAGGCCTCCTCCGCCTGCTGCGCCCAGCTCTTGCCGCCCCCGCTGCTGCTCGGCGGGCGGTCCGCCGCGGCGTCGCCCTTGTCGTCCCTGAACACCGCCGCCGCGTTGGCGAGGGTGGAGGCGGTGGAGGATCCCTCGGCGTCGTCGCCGCCCCCGACGCTGCTCCCGCTCGACTGCCGCTGCAGCAGCAGCCAGTCCGCCACCCCGAGCTGCGCCGGCTGCTGCTGCTGGAACGGCGGCCTGCTGACGGAGGCGTCGAACGAGGAGGAGGAGGGCCCCACGTCGTCGTCGTCGTCGGACGCGGGGGCGGGCGGGTAGTGCTGCGGCGAGCAGCCGTCATTGCTGGTGGGCGGCGGGGAGGATGCGAGGAGCGCGTACGACGCCCCCGCCCCGGCGCGCCTCCCGCTCGCCGCCGCCGCCGCCGCGTGCGGCCACTTCGCCTCCTTCATCGCCTCGCTCCGTCGCGCGCGCCGATCTGTCGACCGGTGGTGGGGTGTGGCGTGGCGTGCGGGCGCTGCCTGCGCCTTTTGCTTTTCAGTTTTCACAGCTTACGAGAGAGAGTAGTAGCTCTGCTCCGCCGCCCGCCTCGCATGTGAGTGGGGGGACGCCGACGCTGACTTGTGGCGGATGGACGGCTGGTGGCGCGTGGCCACGGCGTGGGGAGTCGAGTCGAGGAGCGGGCGGCGGCTGCCGGGCGGGGCACGAGGGCCACGCGTGCGCCGCGCGTGGGATTTCTCGGAGCATGTCGAAAGAAGAGGAGGAGGGGGATCGTTCAAAAGAAAAAAAAAAAAAGAGAAAAGAAAGAGGAGGGGGGGCCCGCCCTGAGCGGCCGGCAGGTGGACTCGTGGCACTGGCAGTGCCCATCAGGTGCATGCATCGTCCCCCCGTGCACCGATTCCCACGAGACCCCTCGGGCCGCCACTTGCACTTGCCAACCGGTCCCGGGCTCCCCGCGCCGGACGGTGAGCGATCCCGACCTGTGTCCGAGGTTGATCTGCCGTGTATTTATCCGGTTCTCGTATCAACTGGAGTAGTACTCCACGTCTCGTTTTCATTTATAGTATTACGTAAGAACAATGGAAGAACCATCCTATATAGAAATTTCACTAGCTTTGTGCCTCTGAGCCATGTGAATAATGGACTTGAACACACTAATAAAACGAAGTGCCCGTTGTGTAACAGTTGTCTCTGTTTGTAAAGCTGCAATGAAGAACTTTAAAAAAAAGTCTGTCTATTGATAAGGTGACTTAGATTCTGCTTCTGTGTAAATCACTGTGTTATTGTATAGGTGACTTACATTTACATATCTGTAAGTCACTGTCTTTTGGGGTGTCTTTTTAGGTGACTTACATTTTGTTAGATGTAAGTCACTGTGTATAGAAATAGTAAGGCAAAATTCGAATTCTACATCTCGCGGTTGAAGCAAGCAGGTCCGTTTGAATTGTTGCCGACCAGGCAACATTGAGCCCAACAGGAGGCCCAACAATCTATAGCTGCCTGCTATTATAACTGTGGGCTTTTGTCCTTGTCCTGTGGGTTTTTGTCCTTTCGTATTGTGGGCTCCTGTTTTTTTGGCCTGCACACAGGGCCAACAAAAAATCAATGGAAATAAAGAAAAAAAAGCCCAACACGGTAGTAGGTGAAAAAAAGGGCGGCAAAAGGCACAGCCAACCGCCGCCAGAAAAACATAAGGAGGGATCCCATCAGCAACCCTATCCCAGAAGCAACCCCCTCCCCAAAAGCAAACAAAGAACCCACGGCCTGCCACCAGCAACCATGGAAGAAGAAACTATTCCAAAGAGCAACAGGAGGAAGAGGATGGAGCAGATCTGGGACAAGTCAGATGGGGAAACAAGAATTGTGCCTGAGGTAAAGTGTCAATCCCCTTTCTGTGACATGTTTTCTCACACGTGAGCCCTTGGACCACCAATCTGCTTGACATGTTTTGATTGGTCAATCTTTTGATTGGGCAGCCTCAGATTAACAAATGAAAGTAATGTACACAGTCAGTTATTATTGTTGTACATGTGAAGGATATTAAAGTACCTAGAAAAAACTTGATTACCATATGTATGCTTATGGTTTGTAAAACTAGAACTACTCCATCATTCATGACAATAATTTACTAGTTTGTAACTTTAAAAATGATGCAGGGGTTCAATTTTGATAACACAAGCCTTGACAATAATGCTATGGAGACTATGATGACTAGCATTATTTACAATAACAGTGACAAGCAGATTATGGAGAGCTGGAACAATATACAATTTGAAAAGCTATTACAGAATGATATACACTTTGAAGACATGGTGAGCAAGTGAAGAACAACAGCTGTATTATTTCAAATCATCTGGATCAAATTATGTTTGTTTTTAAATTCAATTCATGTACAGTGGATGAAATCTTCATTCGAACAAATAAGTTACAATCAGTTTGATGGGATGCAGCATCGACCAGAGACATCTCCATTATGCAATGAACAGAATCTTGTTTCACAAGAAGAGAGCAACTGCTACATGTCGGATAGAGCAGAGATGCGTCTAGCTTATGAGGTAATCAAACCATGTTTGACAAGAATAAATTAAGCATCTAACTTTAATGGAATAGTGCTGCATATGATGGCCATACACATTACTAATTCAGTATTCTAACTATGATGCAATGTTTAACATAGGCCCCAATGGGTTTCTTCACCAGCATGCTATGCAGCCAAGATGGGGTGGATGACTTCTTTGGTACTACCTTTGAGGTAATTTAAAGCTAGAATTACGCACCAACACAGTATTGTCTTTTCTCATTTTTTGGATGTAATTTCCTTGTTGCAGTCAGTGATTACATTGATGTAATTTGTGTGCTAACCTTCTGATTGCAGCATGATTTGCATGTGACGACGAGTAGGACAGCTGAAGCAGAACTTGTGCCGCTAGTATGTGACAGACATCTGTTGACAACAACGTATTCCAATGAGCAACTTCAAATGAGTAACAAGTCACATGAAGATGCATATGTATCAATTGAAGAGCAGAGCTTGGCTGAATTTGAAAACAACAACGCATCAGCAGCAGTAAAAGGAACTGGCGTACCACAAAGTGGGGTGGATAAAATCATCAGTTTTGCAGGGACAACAACAGCAGAGCAGCACATTGAAAACAGTCAAGAAATCTTTGAAATGTTCAATCACAGCCAGAATATGGCATGCTTTGAGATGAACATTACAACAGCAACAAACGTAGGGCAAGCCCAGGAGAATGTAGTGGGAGAAGAAGAAATTGAATTGTTTGAGCACAATTACGGTTTGACAAGAGAGCTGACACCACCACCAGCAGTAGCAGGAGAAGGGCTTGATGATGACATCACCGAAGAGGACATAGAAGTGTTTAAGCAGAATGACAGTTTCGAGGAAGCCTTCTCTTTAAGTCAGGATGGCGAGTCTCAGCATGTTCCAAAGATTGACATGCAATTTGAAACAGCTGAAGACGCACACAAATTCTACAACCAGTATGCGTTCATAGTTGGCTTTTCAGTGGTCAAGTGTGGGAACTACCACTCTAGAGAAAAAGAGACTATGGGTATGGTGACAAGAATGACATTCAAGTGTAACAAGAGGGGGAAATCTATCGAGGAACAACCAAGCTGTGAGCAGCAAACAACAGGTTGTGCTGTCCAGGTTAGCAGCCTAGCAAAACAGAGAAAAAGTACCCTATATTGACATATGAAGCTCAACCAATTCCTGTAGCCAGCACACGCAGGACAAAGGTCATCAACAAGACAAATTGTCAGGCTGAGATGGTGATAACGCTGGTGAAGGGGCGTTGGACAGTTACTCGACTAAATCTTGATCACAACCATGTGTTGCTACCTACAGAACTAACTAAGCTACTGAGATCGCACAGATTCTTCTCAGATGATGAAAAGGCTATTATCAGGTCTTTAGTGAAAGTGAATGTGCCAAACAGAAAAATCCTAGCATTCCTATCATCGCTGAGAGGAGGAGAAGAATTCAACAGTGTTGTTAAGACTGACATAAGCAACTACAGGACCAAGATACAGAGGGAAACAGGATGCAATGATATGACACTAGTGGTTCAAATCCTAAAGGACAAGCAAGCACAAGACCCACTTTTTTTCTTTAGCTTCGATGCGGATGAACAAAACAAAGTAAGAAACATCTTTTGTTCATATGGAAAGAGCAGAGTGGCATATGAGCACTATGGTGATGTTGTCAGTTTTGATACAACATATGAAACAAAAAGGTACAAGCTCAGATTTGCACCCTTTGTCAGCATAAATGGCCATGGAGACAACTTACTCTTTGCTGGAGCGCTACTCAGTGACGAAACCATTCCAACCTTCAGATGGCTCTTCCGTACATTCAGAAGCTGCATGGGTGGGAAGGCCCCAAAGTCAATAATTACGGATCAAGATGCAGCAATGAGAGGTGCAATTGAACTAAAGTTTCCAGAGACAATTCACAGAAATTGTCTATTCCATATTGTGTCAAAGGCTGAAATGTATTGTGGACCAGCCTTCAACAAGATACCAGATTTTGGTAGAGATTTCTATGATATCATCTACAACTCATCGACAACACAAGAGTTTGAGACACTATGGAAACACATGGTTGAGAAGCACAAGGTGCATAATCTAAGATTCCTACAGATCATGTTTGACAACCGAGCTAGATTTGTGCCTGTCTACTTCAAGGACAACTTCTTCCCATTCATTTGTTCTACTTCTAGAAGCGAGGGGATGAGCGCTATATTCAAGGACAACATTGGTCCAACAAGTAGTGTGCTGCTGCTTCTACAGGAGTTTGACACGCAAATAAAGAATATAGACGAGAGAGGAAATCTAAAGGACAAGAACAAAGCACATTCTATGGCTCGGTTACATTCAAGATATAATTTCGAGAGGCAGGCAAGGGATCTATACAATACTCAGATTTTCTTTAGATTTCAGCAGATTGTGAAAGCAATTGGTATGTACCAGATAGAGGAACATCAAAAGGACAAAGCATACATGGTGTTCAAGTCTGAAGAGCATGCTGTCAATGAAATCAGACCAAGGAAGTACCTTGTCCTAGTTAATCTACAACAGGAAAACTACATATGCATCTGTGCAAGGTTCCAGAAAGATGGGCTTCTCTGTGCTCATATTCTGAGGACCCTCGTACAGCTGAACAGGTACACGTTGGCAGAAAAATATTTCATTGACAGATGGAGGCCAGTTGAGAAAACGAATATCAGAGATGCATCTACAAAAGTTCCACACAACCTAAGAGGTGGCAGCAACATGCTGAGGCATAACTTACTTTCAAGAAAGTTTGTTGAGGTGGTGTCAGATGGGTGCTTAAACTTGGACAGGTGCAACCACATGCTGAAAGGTGTTGATAAGCTGCATGATGAGATTAAGAAAATTCCAGTGTGAAACCAGTCCAGAAGCAACAATGATGTCGCAGAAGAGGACTACAATGCAGAACAGAATAGTGCTAGCCATGGCGAAACAGCAAAGAATGAAAGACAGCAGTTGAATGGTGATGCAAATAACACAAGTGAACTTGCATCAACACAAAATACAGACCATAGCAGCGTGATTCAACTGGATTCACTCAAGAATCCTGATTTGGTTCAAGCAAAAGGAAGACCCAGAACAAAGGTGGGAAATAGCAAACGTTGGAAACCAATTGCCGAAATAGTAAGGACAAAAAAACAGATAACTTGCAGCCGGTGTGGTGCACATGACCATAACATAGCTATATGTACTGCTGAAATACCAGATGCTGCAGGACTACCAGCAAAGAAGAAAGCAACACCTAAAAGGAAAATAGGTACAAAGGCAAAAAGCGAAAGACATTAAAAAAACACTAAAAATTACTATGTTAACTTTAAGTAGCCGATGTTGCAGGTCAGGGAGGAGGACGAGTTGCTGCTCAACAGAACAAAACATTAAAAGAAACAGAAACGAGATGAAGAAGGCACAACAGGCATAGGTATATGGCCTAAAAATTACTATGTTTTATTCCATGTTCATATTTGTTATATGATTTTTTTATGTTTGTCCACAGGTACAGGGCAACACAGCGTAGTCAATTCAAGACAATTGCTGGCAACACAACGCAGTCGTCCAAACTGATCAAAGAAAGCAGACAGGATCATAACTTGCACTAGAGTTTTAGGGTGTGATGATCATATTCTTAGTGCAGATCGAAACATATTCAGCATATTAAGTTAAAAGTATTTTGTGCTGGGGAAGTTGTATGGTGCCTAATTGTCATTGCATATGCATTTTAAATATTTCTTGACTGTTTGCAATGCTTTAGAAATTGAAATCAAATTACACAAAAAATAAAGAAAATTATAGTAAACCAAGTGACTATAAAAATAAGGAGCTAATA
Organism: Digitaria exilis; assembly: GCA_015342445.1. Classification (NCBI taxonomy): domain Eukaryota; kingdom Viridiplantae; phylum Streptophyta; class Magnoliopsida; order Poales; family Poaceae; genus Digitaria; species Digitaria exilis. The sequence goes on along the minus strand of JACEFO010002063.1, from coordinate 807,105 downwards.
ACACGGTGCGACCGTGCCGTGCTGTGGGGCCTGCTAGCGAGCCACGGGTTGCATGGCCACCTATACCAATCTGACAGGCTATGGCACAAAAAAGCAAGGAAACACAGAGCCCAGAAGGGTAGAACATATAAATACGTGCATATAAATGGTGAAGAACCTGACCATAGCCCAGAAGGTTATTTATAGCCATAAAATTGAAAATATAGTAGTAGTGATATCGTAATTGTATAGGAAATATGATGTGATTTTATTGGCTAAAAACAAAATACAGAATTAATTTAGCATCATGTTAATTTCAGGGTTGGTAAGTCTAGTGAATGAAGACAAAGAATTTATGGATAAAATGTACAGAAAATAGTGAGATTTGAACCTGTGAAACTGTAGTTTCAACACACCAACAAATCCTCTCCTGCAACATCAAATTGCAGATCAGTTGTAGATGAAACAGGAAAAATATGATAAATTACAGACTAGGAGATGGTCAATATACTTATCTTGTAATGTTGAAGAACACCATATACTTAACAGGGGTAAATTAAACTATTAAAAAACTAAGAAAAAGGGGCCAGCGAGACACATTTAAGCATTCCAAATATATTACAGACTACGTAATACTAAGTTCATTGTTTGCATGGTAAAACATAAGAGGCGATGTTCTTGAAATATATTACAACCTAAGCATATCCCTAAGACAAATCTATTTCACAAAAGATCTTGAAATCATCACTCGATTCTTCCTCCGTACTTGCTGCAACAAAAAAATACAGACAACATGTATTCAGATGACACAGATATTTGCAAATGACAACAAGAGCAACTAGTAAAAAGTGATATTTCAAGGCAACTCACCATAGCTATATGGTTGTCAAGCAAATCCTTTGCGCTATTGAGTCTATTATGGGGTGTGGACACCATCTCTCTAACGTACTTGATCCTTGCGTCGTTGACGTTAGCAGCTTGGAACCTAGAATTCATGTCAGCATATGGATCCCATAGTTCAAGGAATTTCATCACGAAAATTCCATTATCATTCATGGTCCACAAGTCGTTCTTTTCCTTTGGAACGGGTGCATAATGTATCACAAAATCTTCAAAGTCACAGTCAAAAGCAATATATATTCTTTCCAAGCCCATATAAAATTTGGAATCTAACACAAAACCAATGGGGGGAACAAATGTTACTTATAGTACTCATGAATAAAAGTGTCATGAAACTGAGTGAAAGAGCAACAACAGATGGGACTCACAATGACAGATCTAACTTGTCTTTGATAATGGTCGTCCTCACCATAAACAGAATCGAGGAATAGAAAATATCCATCTCTTATAGTAGCAATGAATACAAACCAATGCCCCTCGTGGTATATGGGAAAAATAAGCTGCCATTGACAAAAGGATGCAGCTCAAAGGTAATACAAGACAATAGAGGAATAATATATAAGAAAGAAGTGTACTTACATGGTCAGCATTCCTAAAGTGGAGAATGCCATTTGATAATGTGAAGGACTCCTTACATGTTTCGTGATAATACTCCCGCGGCCCAAATTTTTTGACAAGGAAATCCTAAGAGAAAGTAAAGACAGTATAATGGCAAAGAGTCAACAAAAGAACGTGACAATGATAAATGAAGAGGAAAACTTCATCAAGCAAACAATGATTAGCAGATTCACATGACCATATTAAAACAATTGAAGGTACATTAAAGAATACATAAAATTACAACACTGGGTAGTAGCATAACTTTTAATAGTTGGGCTATAATTAATTCTAGTCAAGAAATATTTTAACAACAAATGCTACCTCAACATATCTCTGAAAAGCAGCAAACATCTGCTAGCCGATGATGATATGTTAAGTCAAGTATATAGGACATGTGACTTAGGAAATCACATTTCCAAACTGTGTTGACAACAATAGGACATGTCACTTAGAAATTTGTAGAAATAAACCATATCATGTCACAGTCAAATTTAGTGAATATTACCTCTGTTCAGTTTTCAGGATTTTTATAATTTGAAACACACTTTGAGTATGATACATGTTTCTCCAGTGTTTTATAGGAGCAAGCAAACAAATAGGAAATAAAAGGAAAATAGGACATGAAGAAAAATGAACATACTCACACCAACTGTGGAGAAGAAGTAATGACGACCAGATTTAGAGGGGTGGTTTTCTAAGAAGAGCTTGCGGCACAAAGCATTGATAACGTGACTATGAACATGAAACCTAGTTTCCCTCCTTGTTGGTGTTAATTTCAATGATGTCCAAAGCTCATGATAAGTGACAACCACTTTGCCATAGTCAATTACATTAGTACTGCAGCAAAGAATGAAAGACATGTGATTACAAGACAACAGTTGATGCAAGGAAATTGCATCTGAGTAGGGAAAAAATTACACAGTGACAGATACGTAAAATTCTAGCAAAAAAACAAAGTAATTTTGCGTCAAACTATGTAAATTGCAGCCCATTTTAAATGAAAAACCATAAGACATGAGGGAAATGCATTAAAAAAAATTAAATTAAAGATGACAGTGTACCTGGAATATTCTGGCAGTGACTGATAAAACTCCAAGCATTCGTAGTTTCGCCTCTCTTCTGGATAGACATGGAGCTTTGGATAGTTTATGGTCATTGCAAAGTCCCGGAAATAAGAACTAGGCTGAATAATTCGCCTTTTCCTTTCTGGGTGCTGATTTTTTGAAGTAGGACCAAGACAGATCAAAATTTCGTCCTCCTCGTCATTGGTCCTGTGCAGCTGATCAAAGCTTGAAGGTTGGACATGAAATGTTTCACCCACGACATTTCCTTCGGGTGTTGGTGGGGTGTTCTGGAAAAGAGAAACATAAGATATAAGCAAAACATTTGTAGTAGACCAAAATGAAAAACAGATAATGGCACAAAAACTTACATCATATAAAACAACTCCATTACTATCGACAGCTACAAGAGGTACTACGTTGTTGAAACAGCTAGTGTTTACATTATTTTGTTCTGTTACTCTATTTGCAGAAGACGGCTCTAGCCTTGGCACAGTAGTTGGCTGCACAGAAAAAAGGAAGGAATAATAAGTAAGGAACTCTTATGAAACAAATAGGTGGAGGAAAACAAAAAAGGAAGAATTCAACTACCTGACCAACATTTTCATATGGCCTCTCTTCATTTCGAGCTAGTTGAGAATGAGGTGGTACATGTACATCTTGGTCTTGTTGAACCTCTTCAGGTTGAGCTTGTACATGTACATGTGCCTCTTGTGGTTGACTGTTGGCCATTTCATCTTTCTCTTGTGATTCTGAATCAAAACCAAGGTTGAAAGACGGCCCAGAATAATCCCAAACTTTGGATGGACCAGCAGCATCTTGCAAGGCCGTAGCAGTTGTTTTAGCCTGAAAGAGGAAAAGGAAACTTGGGAATAATATTTAACCATGCAAGTTTGACATGGTAGACACAAACAAAATATTACAAGGTGAATTATACAGTTTGACATTTATATGTGATGTAAACAGCATGGTTTGGGGAACGAATTATAAATTACATAGGATGACGTAATATGCAGTGAAATAATAGTAAATACATATAGGTTTTGTGCTGTTATTTTGGTGGGAAAACATGTATTTTTCATGAATTACATTTAGGTTTATGTTAACACAAACATCAACAAAATGTTAACACTACCTCTACTAAGTCCTAGTGATAAGTTGTTAATTACCTGAATGAAAACACTGGGACCAAGAGCTTCACCAGTAGCAGCTTGACATTCAACCTCAGCTGGTTCATCGTCAGGAATCACACGAGGTACAGATTCGATTACCCTTGACAACCTATCCTTTAGCTTCTTATTGATGATAACCTTTTATGCAAAAGGGGAAAAAGTAGTCGAAATTGAAATAATAATTTTGACAACATTGCAGAAATTAAATATAGAAGGAATAGTTACCTTGTCGACATGCACAACATTAGCTTGAGAAGCCAACACTTTTGTTCTGTTTCTCTGAGAAGAAGACTCGTCTGCAGGGAGTGCACATGACCCATCTACTTCATTAACGGTAAGAGTCACACCTTCAGCACTGGGGCACAATGATGATTTCATTTTTCTAGAAGCTAATGTTTTGACACACCTCTTCCTCAATATAGCTTCTGGGTTATCGGCCATGCAAACTTCATTTAAACAAGAGCTTGGAGACAACGAACTCATGCGACCACGTGTACGAGTCGCAACCGTATGGACAGCAGCGTCAGTGGAAGCAGTAGAAGTCCTCCTCCTTTTCGATTGAAACTGACTTGAATCATCACCATCAGAAGCTGAGTTAACTATTTCTATTTCTGCATTGCTATCTAGGGGGGCGGTTTCAGAACCCTGGCCAGAAGATGGAATGATCTCTGTGTCACCACTCATGGCTACATTATTATTGTCCGGCAGTGTGGCATTGGTGGTGGTACATTGACAGGGGACATCACAATGCCTTCCAATGCCATGAACAGACTGCAACAGAGTTGATGTAGCACTTCTCTTCACATCAGCAGCAACACTTCTTTCCACTGCAGCTGCAGCGCTTGAATACACATCAGCAGCAGCACTCCTCTCCACAGCAGGTGCACCACTTTTGTCCACATCAGCTGCAGCACTTCTCTCCACTTGAGGTGCAGCATTTCTGTCCACTTGTGCTCCGATAGTACCAGGAGATGCAGTGTGCACATCTTCATGAAATTCTTCAAAGGGAGACGAAACTTGTGGTACATTACCATCATAATCATTGTCTCTGTCATTGCCATCATTCATCTGACAGCCCCTTCACAAACCTCCAGACACAGAAGCCTCACCAATGTCTTTGGCTGCACGTTTTCTGAAGAATTATCTTGTATGGCTCGCTGGTGAAAATACTCCATTAAATCCACCATGATATTCTTCACAAGTTCTGGACGGTCATCATGTGATGCAGAAGTTGCGTGCTTTGTGTATATAGCAGTAATATCAGCCAAGCTCTCATGAAACAAGGTAGAAAAAATTAGAATGCTTTGTGCAATACAGAAAGTAGCGATAGAGTTTACTACAATGTTTGAATTAGTAAACAATGGAAAATGGAGGTCGTAGTGGTATATATTGTAGCATAAGGTAGGTGTAATTTGTTAGGCATATATCAGAACACATGAAATAAATTATGAGCACAACATTACTCTGCTTATTCTTAATTTGGAGACATAATTAGAGAAGCTAAATTAGAATGCTGGACCACATTTCTATGAGAGAGCATATAATTCAGGGAGGGAAAAAAGCACTTCATACAACAAAGATCAGCCCATGAATGATGTTTTACTCTGGCTACCCAATAAAATAGAACAGCAACAGGTAGCAAAAATCATACCCTTTGAGAAAAATTGCCTGGAATTCTTTCAAGAACAACTTTCTGAAAATCATCAATGTTTTCAGTCCTGCCAGCAGCACTTGGAGCATAGCATGTTGATTGAAATGACAAAATCTGCCATTGAAATTGCAAAGCCAAATTTTGAAAATATGTTAGAAAAAATACAGGTAACACATTAGCAGCAAAATAGCACATGAGCGGTAAAAAAACTTACAGGACGCTTGCCATAAACATGTCTTTGAATACGGTCCAGGTCTGAATAATCCTTGATCATATCCCCCTTCCACACTCTGATGCGAGGAAGGGTATGCGGCACCTGCCGATAAGGACCAGGTTCAAGAAAATCAAGGTAAACAACCTGTTTTGAGAACACAGATAAAATGAAGCAGTTAATTACCAAAACACATAGAAAATGGAAAACTGAAACAAATAAGCACAAAATAAAGACGAGTAAGAACTCACACATAAAAGGTACAGACACCCTCCAAGAGAAACTGAATCCAGTTGTTTCTTCTTTAGATTTTGATACTTGCGGATCTGATTCAGCAACCATTGGTGGATAAGCTTGCACCAATCCCATTCATGCACCCTTTCAATGTCAACTAATGGCAACAGATAGTCTGGGCATGGAAATGTGCTTGAATTGGGACACAAGAAGGTCGATAAAGCAACAATAAGGAAACGACGCAAAAGCTCTTCATCAGATATGCTAGCTTGCGTTAGCTTATCACCAAAAAATGTGTAGCTTGGTACTCTAGGCAAATTCATGGCAGTGAGCAAGTTCAACTTCCCGGCATCTGAATCTGTTTTCTTAATTTCCTCTCCTCCAATGGGCACATGCAGAACATCCCTAACACTCTGTTCAGAAAAAGGTATGGACCTCCCATTGTACACAATGTCGGAGCTGCTAACTTGGACATGGTCAGCTATCCAACTTGCTAGACCCACTGGCACATGGCATCTGTCAAATAACAGCAGTGCTCCAAATCTATGGTTCCTAATGACAGCCCGCTTATCTTCGCTCAAAGACTCGACAATGCCCGAGAAATAGGTGACATTGAATCTGGTAGTAACTTTTTGGGCAGAATGAGCAGATCTGGTGGATGTGGGAGGTCTTCTAACTCTGCTAGAGCTGGGAGCACTAGTGATAACTTGCCTCAGTGTGTTGCAAAACTACAAAAGTTTCAAAGGTAAAGAAAAAGTCAATTAACCAATGTTATCTAAATAATAATAGATAAAAAAAGACAAACATACTAATTTCTGGTGGCCTTGCACAACAGCATGACAAGATCACTAATTTACAATGGCAACCTATAAAATTATACTGTCTACTCACGTTGTAATCCTAATATACAATATTCATGAAGCATAGTTGTCTACTAGATCTGATGATTAGAGTATGCCAATAAAATTTTGAGGAGCAAGAACATGAAATAAATCACAACAATACATCCTTTATAATTGTACACAGACCAGTAAATGCCAGAATGAAAGTGGAGCTTGACAAAACACGAATCCGTACAAATTAAAAATAGAGCTTAACATATCAAAATAGTTTAACAAATAGGTCTGAATACTTACTACTGTTTTCATGAGACCAATCAAATTATCATCATCTAATGATTCGACATTTTGACGGTCACTCCTCCGACCATCTCTTCTACCACAACCAACTTCTTCAGAACAGTCTTCTTCTGATGTGTAATCATCTGCACTTTCTTCAAAATCAATCTCATTACCTTGTTCCGGTTCAGCTTGGCGATTACATCGTCCGGGTGGCATTGAGTGTTAAAGGACCATATTAAATAACAATATACAGTGACAAACAGGTGGTCAGAGTTATTAGAGGAAAAGAATGAATAACACCAAATTATGATTGACAAATAGCAGCACTAGAAAAAAAAGAATGTACTAAGACCAATGATAGAGTAAACCGTGTAGTGCCACCACGCCGGGCATTACAGGGCACAAACGATATGGAAGATTACACGGTTCAGACCAATCATTAGGCTTAGATGGCATGTACAAAAACATATGCAGTTTACTTATAACAGAATAATAGAGAGTCAACAGCATTAACAGAAACCTAACAAATCACCAGATGGGCAAAATTTGGACAATGGAGACTAACAACACTTGCATGCAACAAGAGGGAAAAAAGAGCAGGTTCTACGAAAAAAACAAATCAATTGTTGACTTACCATCAAAGTTTGACAGGTCTAGGGTTGACTTACCTGGCACTTAATAAACAATTCAATATACCACTGAAAAACCAAACTGACAGAATACCTGAAATTTTTTGTGCAATTAAATACTTAAACAACTCTGAACAATATAACAAGACTAAGTTCTGCAGTACCAACTCTAAACAAAACCATGAATATTCATATTTACTGCAATAAATGAGGGAATTATAGGTCTACATGAGTATGGAATTACAGTATAATTTAGTTGTAATTTAGTTGTGAACAAGATAACATGATACAAACTCAATGCAACAGAATACTATATTCAATGCAACAACATAACCTTGGCCATAGAACTTATAGCTCACCAAATCAAAGTCAATTCATATGCAAACAAGGGATAAAAAAGATGGATGCACAGACATGATATGACCAAAAGAATGAATAACACCAGAACGTGATTGAGAGATAGCAACAGTAAAAAAAAAGAATGTACTGAGCCCAATGATAGAGTAAACCATGTAGTGCCACCACGCCGGGCATTACAGGGCACAAGCGATATGGAAGATCACCCATACCCAATCCACTCTGGTGGATTTTTGTTGGCTATGCTTACACGGGTTAAGCAATCATTGGGCTTAGTTGGCATGCACAAAGCTATTAGATCAAAGTTTGAGTAACAGCACGTTCTGATTGACCAGTTAAGTAGATCACATAATCACCAATCCATACTGAATTGATACAGGACACTTCTAAAGTAAGACTGGACACAAATAAACAAGGAAAAAAAACTTCTAGTATTGAACATTTGAGAATAACAGGAAAATTTTGTTCATCAATAATATCAGATAGGGCAAACAAACTCTCCAGGAGTGCATACATGAATCCATCATTAGCAGAAGCGTACATATTCATCATATACAACACGTAATCACCCAAAGTACAAGCTATATAGCACACATAAGGAGGAATGAAAAGCTAAACTATAGTGACAAACAGACTTTGCATGAAACATAAAGTCTTCATTGGTTAATCTCAACAGAGCACGACATAACAGAGATGAAATATCTATCTAACTTTGCAAGCATAAATAGTATATCATCAACTCAGTAGAGTTGATAAACCCAACTTGTCGTGAACATTGCAGATTTTGGACGGAAACGAAGGATACCAAAAGTTGAAATGCCTGCGATAAAATTATCTATGCATCATGAAAATTGTAGCTATACATGGTTGCATGTTTTTTCTGCAGTCAGATACTACAAAAGAAGAATCATATAATCCTATATCATAGACTAGGAATAAGAAACATGCATCATTTTAAATGAAGCTCCGATCTGCCTCTGGCAGCACATTTCCTAATCAGAGGTACTAACAGGCACACATGCACAAGGAGAGCATCTAGCAGCACTACAAAAGAAGAATGCATGCTTACAGCACAATGAAAGAAGTGCATTCATATTACAGTAACAAAAGTACAAGCTGATCTAAACAATTTGCAGTGAGAAAAATAGAAAATTACACTACTCAATTATGGTGTAACATAATTTTTATAATTTGATATACAACAACCACAAGTGCTAATCAGCTATGCACCTGCATCTACTAGCCAAATTAACACAATACAGTACTCACACTAGGAGCATTCAACGCCTACATTCAGTCACCATAAATTAAGACAAATGGATAGACACACACATGTATTTGAGCACAAGTTCTAATCTGCAGCTTATAAAAAGCACAGCTTATGCTGATCACCAAGCACTTTTGGTTCCCGATTTGACATAAGTACGGAACAACAGATTCCTAGTTCTTAATTCACTGATAAGAAACTAGAAGCCATATAAATGACAGCCAAATGGACACAGCTTATGCTGATCACCAAGTGCTATTTATTAGTTTACAAATGGATTCACACACGCATATAGATGACAGGCATACATGATACTGGAGTAATTAAAATATGGATAGGGACAATTTTTTAGCTTTATAAAGAGGATAAACATTGCCTAAAAATTTTCCAATGCAACTAGACAGCCTGTCAGTGCTACTATTAATTTTTATTTGAACAAAGAAGACAAGAAAAAACACCATGAGAGCAAACACAACAGGTCGTGCATGATGCTGATTAGGTACACGCAACAAAGAAGAACCACCATGGATGCAGAACTAAGCCCTACGCGGTAGCAAGTACAGTAAAAGGAGATGTTGGATACTCAGATGCTGCAGAAACCTCAACTTGGCAGCCACCAAGACATTCACAGAGAACATTTCTATACTCAGACGCACCAATCAACATTTCTATACTTAAAAAGCTACTTTTTTTAGAACAAGCTCCTAGCGGGAACTGGTAGTAGCAGCACACAAAACATCAAACCAAAACGAGCAGATCTGGGTACGAACCTCAGGAACAGGATGCACTAAACCACAGGTCCTCCTACTGAAACCATACCAAATCAAAGGAAATCACCTCAGTCTACTTCAAAACCACAGATCCACGAATACCCTAACACATCAAAATGCACGAACAGCAAATCCACTCATAGGGAGACGAAGAGTCTAACCTTCCTTCAAGCAGCACCGAACACCTCGAATCGTCGAAAACATGAACCGTGTCCAAACCCTAAAACAGAACAAAAGTCACCGAATAAACCTAAAACAAGCCAACACGAGATGGAGGGAACAAGGAGGAGAAGGGATGGAACCCACCGTCGCCGCCGCCGGTGACCTGCCGTCGAGATCTCGCCGAGAATGGGATGGGGGAGCGGAATCGCCTCGGCAACACCGAGAGCACGACAGGCGAGATGGAAAAGGGGAGAGATGAGAGACGAGTGGAAGTGGGGCGGACGGCAGTTGGCAGCGCACAAACAGAAAGGGAGAGAGAGACCCGTTAACAGGTTGCGCGCCCGTTAAGAGCGTCAACCGGGCGACGGCGGGCCCGAAACATGCGTCCAGTGCGTCGTTCCCGTCGCACACGTCCAGAAGCGATCGGACGGCCACGGATGTCAACTTACAGGTGGACAGGATTTCAATCACCTTACGAATAACAAATCTGTAAAAAAAAAAGGCTGCGATGCAAATGATGTTTCCTAACCAAAGTTTTGGATTGCACAATGCCACTAGTCTGTTACTCCGTCCCATTGTGCATACACTACAAAATAAAACTCATTGTTGATGCAAAAATAGGCAATAAATCAAACACGTTAGTGTTCCTTGAGCGCGTCCTAAAATACAAAGTGAAACTAAAAGCTATGGAACCGATGCACTTCAATTGAATGAATAGGATAAATGAATAGCTCACTTCCAGTATTATTCTTATATAACTTGTATACTTAATAAGAACTGAAATAATTAGTCCATGGATCTCGATGTGGTTATTCAAAAAGGTTAGACGTTTCTTAATATAAATCTACGTCTTCTTAAAAGAAAATCTTCAGTTTTGTGGGTGGACTGATTTGGGTGATTGAGATTCTAATCCTGGACTAGACCCAAAATGGCCTAAAGCACATACGCTGTGTAAACCAGTCCAGATATCTTGGCACACGCCAGGCCCAAATGCATGTTTCCTCCCTAGGATGGGTAACATATTGATTTTCATGCCAATTGCAGGGCAAATTAGAATCTACTATTTCCTGTTTTATCGTCTCTGCCTTTCTAGCTATTTTTTTTAAAAAAAATACGACTGCACATTTTAGAACGAAGAAAATGCATCGTTCCAGTCTCCAGTGTAATCATGCGGTGCGCCGTACTTGAAAGTTCAATTTCCAGCCACTTCGATTACGAAGTCACTCCGCGAGTGGGGAGAGAAAAATCAAAGATTGTTAACACAACGCAAGTCAAAAACCTCCCCGACCACGTGATTAACCGTGAACGCCGCTGCTATCGAGCAGAGGATCTTCACGTACACAAGATTATCTAGTACATACGCATCCAGCAAAGTTGTCATCCAAAAGATGTCCACATATGAGGAAGTACACTCATGGAAAATGCAACGGATGTTAGAACACTGCATTGCCACGTCCACCGGTTTTTCTAATCTACGGAGTAGTACTTACGTGGATTCTGCATAGTCACCGATTCGTGTCAAACAGACCCGGTACATCACAACATTTCGCTCAGGGCGTCTCCTAGCCAGTTGCTAGTTAGAAGAAATCTACATCATCTCGTGGACTCGTATATAATATTTTAAATATTCTCTTTTCTTCTTTTAAGGCCCACAAATGTACTATTCTTTACTTTTTCACTGCCATCTAGTAGAGTGTTGCATGTATTTTCCTCGATTCATGAGTTTCTAGCTAGCTAGTAGCAAATAGCTGGTGAGCTGATCTCTCTTCTCCACGTCATGCACTAAGCTGAGTCAGCCATCAAATAGCTAGCTCAAATAGCCTTGTCGAGGACGCCCTCATGCTTTTCTTTCTTTTCCGCTTTTAGAAGGAGTTTAGTCAACTTTACAGACAAGTGCATCCCCGACAACAACGAGTAATCGCGAAAAAGGAAACGAGAAACAGCCGACATAGCATTGCCTCGTCAGGAAGACATCGATCACCAAGACAACTGCAAAAGGACTTCTCATTCAGAGGACCATTCGTTTGACCTTCGTGGAGATCACCCAAACATTTTTCAGCAACTGCAGCAGATCTGCAATGACGAGGGGTAAAGATTAGAGGCATCTCTACCTCACCTGACCACTTGTTTGGTGGTTGGCAGCTCAACAGCTGGAGCTCGAACCTGCCGGTGCAAATTGTGCAGGTGAGCTCTGAGTTCAAATTTTTATTATGCAAGTTGAGCAGCATAAACACAGTTGACAAATGCGAGTACAGTGGCACAGCGACTTCTTGGTTTTGACCAAATAATGTGTGGATCTGCAGCAGATACGTCTCTTGGTTTCTCTTCATGCGTTGTTGATAAGTGACAGTTCCAGAAGCTGACTTATTTGGAGGACTAGACTCCTTGATAATTAAACGTAGCTTAAAAACTGAAACAAATAATTATTTCACCGCAGAATATTAATGCAATCTGCAGTGAGAATTACGACGGCAGAAATATTGGGTTCTTGTTCTTCAGACTTGCCAGAAACGGAAATGTAGGGCAGAGTACACTCTACAGTGTGCACATTTGAAGGCTTGAAGCCTTGAAATGAAATACGACGGCTACCATTTTTTTCCGGAGCTGTGGACTAGCCACTAGTACCATATCATGATATGAACTGATCAATAATGTACGTCCTTGCAACGCAGCAGTGCACATTCAAAGCTCAGAGTCAAACAACATATGCTAGTTAATGTCAGTGTCAAGTGAAGATGATATGCCTTTACCGAATAGGCAGGTTTGCTTTGACTTCTGATAGGGAAAACATGGCTTCTAATTTCCATTTGCGTAACACTGAATGAGTAGCTGAATCTACATCAACAAAGGAAACGTGTGCATGATGACTTTACCAATAAGAGATTGAAAAAAATGGAAGGGACACTTGAAATTAAAACAAACTACATTGGAAATCATCAACAAAGGAAACAAAAACTCTGGTAAACCAAAGCTCGCATCATCAGAAGGATTTCACCTGTAACATATGGTTCAAGAAACACACCGTAAAATTTGGTAGAAGAAAACCCTAGCCAAATCAAGCAGCCTTGTTCAAATTGGCTACGTGCAAGTTAGTCAACGAAAACAATGTATTCCGCACGGTTGGTATGAACATGGTCGCGAGTATAATTGTCCGGTGCGGCCACATGATTACCAAGTTTGCAGTAAGATACTGCAAAAGACAAGGCAAGCGGAGAGGCTTTAAACTGAAAGTATTAACGTCTGTTTGACTTCCTGTCCCTGAGCTCACTTTCAGCCCGATCTTTGGAGGCTATTTAAAAATTAATATAAACTAATTGTATAAGTTATGGAGTATGGCTAATTGGTGAAGTAGCCTATATATATGATGCTACGGCTAATAATTTCCTTGACCCAGATTAAATGACATAGTGCCGCATAGCATCCTGCTTGATGATTGAGCAACCACGTTTACCCAATTCCGCAAATGGTTTAACTAATCTTTATAAATCTAGGCCATCGTAAAACTTCTATGTACCTTGTTCCTTGTCCATGTTCAACAAATCATGTAGTAGCAAGTCTTAAACCAACTATTTGAAGTCGATAACCAAAATGGAGAGGGAAAACAACAACTATGCCAAACATAGTAGGCACTAGGCAAGACACTGCCCAAGTGGCCAAGTCCATCCTCACATAGTCACATGGATTGGACTCTTGATCACTCCACGAGCCCCTAGTTTATCTTCTAATCAGAATTTCGCTTTCCAACTGCAAGTAGGCAGCGGGAATATACAATTTGGAGTTGCTGATCGTAATCTCATGGAGTGGAAGAGTCCAGCAGTAATCTATTCGGTGTGCTCGGTGCTCAATGCGCATTGACCAAACTCGCGCACCATCTTCCCCATCCGCCCGCCTATCTTCTTCCCTTGCCGAGCGCCGGAGCCCCACGAGTGGGCGAGTGGCATGGCATATGCACACCACCATGCTGAATTGCTGATGCTGTGCATCACTCTCACTCACTGGTAGTGGTAGCTCGTCGCAGCGGCAGCGGCCACCCTCCACCTATCGCAGCGGACGAATAAATATATTCTCGGCTCTTGTCCGCTCCTGCTCGGCCGTCACTGATGACTGATGATCTTTGTCCACCACCGGCCACCGCCTCATGCCCTCATCTCCGCTCTTAAATTCTTCATCAACTTTTCATCAGGGATCGATCCGGGCGCTGTAATCCAAACCTTGTGATCACAGATCAACAAAGGCTTAACTAACATGGCTGCAAGGATTCATCTTGTACGCGCGGTGATGTTCGTGGCAGCAGCAGCGCTGATGGCTTCCTTCTCCGCCGCCGCCGGCGAGGGCGGCGCGGCGGCAACGGCGCAGCAGGAGCTGCGGCGAGGCTTCTCGGTATCCCACGACGAGTCCTACTCGCAGTTCCAGCCGGTGCTCGCCGACCCCACCGGCACCTTCGCGCTCGGGTTCCTCCGTGTCAACACCACCATGCTCGACCTCGCCGTCCTCCACCTCCCCTCCGCCTTCCCGCTCTGGCGCGCCATCCCCGACCGCCCCGCGCCCTGGTCATCGTCCGCCTCTCTCACCTTCAACGACGGTGGTCTCGCCCTCATCGACCGCGCCGCCAACAACAAGGTGCTCTGGTCTTCCACCGCCGTCGCCTCCTCTGCCTCCGCCGGCGACCGCGTCCTCCTCCTCAACACGTCCAACCTCCAAATCCAAACCACCACCAGCGCCGCCGCCGGTGTGGTGTGGCAGAGCTTCGATTACCCGTCTGACACCATCGTCCAGGGCCAGAACTTCACCTCCGCCGCGGCGCTCTACACCTCCGACCGGCGATTCGCGATGCGGCTGGGGAGCAACTATTTCGCGCTGTACATCGAGCCTCCTCCGTCGTCGGGCGTCGCCGCCGCCACCTCCGCCGCCGCGATGTACTTGAAGCACACGGCACTGGAGGCCAAGGCCCAGATCGTGGCCGGCGGCGGGCCGATCTACGCGCGCGTGGAGCCCGACGGGTTCCTCGCCATGTACCAGAAGGAGGGCCCACCCGCCGACGTGCTCTCCTTCGACACCTTCAACCGCGGCGTCCGTGCCTTCCGCCGCATGACCCTGGAGCCCGACGGCAACCTCCGCGCCTACTTCTGGGACGGCACCCGCTGGGCCCTCGACTACACCGCCATCACCGAGCCGTGCGAGCTGCCCACCACCTGCGGCGCCTACGCCGTCTGCGCGCAGCCCACCGGCCGCTGCGAGTGCCTCGCCAACGCCACCGACGGCGGCTCAGGCTGCGCCGCACCGGCCGCCGTCGTGAGCAGCCTGTGTGGCGCCACCACGGGCGGGCTGTACGGGGCGGTGCGGAGGCAGGGGGTGGAGCCGGTGAACAAGGAGCTGATGGGGTTCGAGCGCGCGGCGTCGGCGGCGGACTGTGAGGCGCGGTGCGAGAGGAACTGCAGCTGCTGGGGCGCGGTGTACAGCAACGGGACAGGGTATTGCTACCTCATGGACTACCCGGCGCAGCTGCTGGTGGAGGGAGACGAGAGGAAGATGGGCTACTTCAAGGTCAGGAGCATGGAGGAGGAGGCGGCCGCGCGCGGGGGGAGCGGGAGCCGCCGGGCCAAGGCCGCGCTGCTCGCCGTCGGCGTCGCGGCGGTGGTCGCCGCGGCCGCGTTCGGGGCGTACAGGGTGTGGGAGAGGAGGAGGAGGAACGCCATGGATGCGAGGAGGCAGCTTGGCGCCGTCGACGACGAGGGGCTCTCGCCGGGGCCGTACAAGAACCTGGGGTCCTTTAGCTCCGTGGAGCTCACGAATTCCTTCCGGAGGTAGCCAGGTCAGGGAGATTCGACGGCTGAGGTGTGATGTTGTCCAATAGATCATGCGGCTGGCGGGGTCTCTCCGCCGTTAAGGGACAAGGCGGAGCGCCGGAGCTGGCGAGGCGCGCCGCGCCGCGCGCGGGGCGGGGCGGGGCGGCGAGAGGAAGCGGCCAGGAAGGGGACGGCGGCCATCGGAGAACTGAAAAGGCAAGCCAGGTCCCAAGCAAAGGCCAACCGAGGAGTCTCTACTTCACAAAGATTTCCAATTTTAGCCAGGGGCTGATTTTGGGGGTTGGGCCCAAATTCATATCCAGGTGTCTGTGTAAGCCCATCATTGTCATCGTTCGGCCTTATGGCTCACCCATTAAAAAAAAGAATTCCTGACGCTGTTACTCGAGGTAAGAAACTGTTTCTTGTCATCAGACGATTTTTTTTCTATCCAAAATGTTTTGCGCTGGCCAAAGTTCACATGCAAGAAGAGATAGTAAAAAAAAAGAAAAAGGAAAAGCATTGTTGTGATTCCTTTTGTAGCAGAGAATTGATTTATTTAGCCTGAAAAATGCCAGTTAACTGCTAGGTACTACAATGTACAGTACCAGGTCAACATTGCTACAAAATTATTGTTTTAGTTCATTCACCATTTTGTGATTTTTTTAATTTAATATAGTCTAGTTTTTGTTTATATTTTTTTGGTTGTTGTCTCGTGAAAAAGGGTCACAAAACTCTTAATTGTGGCTGTTCCTTGCCTAATGACAACACGGGCAGTGATACAGCCTCTTGCACTCTGATAGCCATATTAAGCAATGATGGTACTGAATCTTCTCATGGTGCCAGCCAGAAAATCACAAACGTCTATAGCCGGAAGAAGCAAGCCCTCCAACTTCAATTTATAGTGTTCTACCTGAGTAGAAATAGAACACCGAAGTGTGCACCTGAGTATAAATAGAACACCGAAGTATACTTTTTTTTTGTATTACTTGTGCCTTCTAGAACCCAACATATTGCTTTTAACTGAACTTTTAGTCCCGTGATTTTCTTCATACGTTGTAACTACTATAATGGATGCCTCTGTATGTTCCTAAAAATAGCAACGAGTCTTTGCTTCAATGGCCAAAAACAATTGATTGAGACAACAAAGAAAAACACTAGATTGTTAGGAGAACTCCCTTAATGATCCCTACTTCTCGGTAAAAAAAAAAAAAGAAAGAAACTAGTAACTCTGCAGCATGCCGCGAGTCCGACTCGCACAGTTTTTTGGACTGCTCGGTTAAAAAAAAGAAACTTTTAACAGTCAAAATGTAACTTCTTTAAATCTGGATTTAGGTCTTCCCTCATCCTCAGATAAGGACTTCAACGAAGGAGCAAGATTTAAATGTTACTTTGGACTGGCTCATTACGCCTAGAGCTCGGACCCTCAGAAAGGACCTATTCGGAAAACCACAAGGACCAAAATTTGATTTTAAATCTTGGCAGGGGCCGCGCGAACGCGTACCCCCTCTACCACAAATTACGACGTCCACTCTCCCACTTGGGGAGATGGTAAGCCAGCGCACCCACCAAGTGCAATGTGGGCCACTGGCCTAGGCCATGCACCTTCTTGATCGTGCATCGACCCCGTCCAGGTAAGTATGGAGCTAGGTTGCCCCTGGCCTTTGTTTTATAGCTCGCGCTCCCGTCTGCCCTCCTCCAACTGCCGAGGTGGGACTAAACGCGCGCACCGAGCGCGATCGCGCTGCCTCCCTGCTGCATGCCGCGAGTCGTCCGGACTCGGGCATTTCCGTGGGCTGGCTTTTTAGTGGGCCTTCATGTTTGGGCCGAAATTCCATTCTACTCGTCCGTTCTCTCTCCTTTGTCACTCGCTACGTCACCCCGTCCCCGTGCCACGTTGTTCTTGTTCAGAGGAGAGTGAGTGAGCGGGCAATTTTTTTATCAAGTAGTAATAACAAGTGCGTCAATCGATTCATCAACTAGTAAAGACTCAAGACTGTACAAGAAAGCGCAATGAGCTTGGCGAAATCAGGATGAAGCCTGCTAAAACCAGATTGAATGCCCAAGACTAGCCACCTAAACACTTGGCGATCCTCCTCATCTCACCCTGTTCCGTTCCATATGAAGCTTGCTGTCCACTAGCTATCAATGCTCCGACACGCCGGCGCCGCTCCCGCTCTGCCTCGCCGTCTCCGCGCAGGGAGAATGGCCGCCACCGCCGCCGCCGCCGCCAGGAGTAGCAGCAGCAGAGCTCTGGTCGCCGGGCTCTTCGGTGACGATCTCCAGCCTGCCATCCGCGCCCATGTCCACCGTCCGGTCAGGGGCCCCTTCGGGTGACGCGGTGATGTCGTCGGGCGAGGGCGCGGGGATCTGTGGCGCGGCCGCCGTCGCGGCGGCGCCGGCGACGAGGAGGCTGTAGTCGATGGGCGGCGTGGGCGTGGCGCGGTTGCCCTTGGCGCGCAGGGAGGCGCGGCAGACGGGGCAGGTGGGGTGCTGCCGGAGCCAGGCGTCGATGCAGGGCGCGTGGAAGGCGTGGCCGCAGGCCGGCAGCACGCGCACCACGTCCTTCGCCTCGTACTCCTCCAGGCACACCGTGCACCTGCAGCACAGGCAACATCCGTTCGTTCAGTCCATCAGAATTCTCTGCGGTTTGCTTTTGCAGATTCGTCAGGATCGCAATTGCATATGATTGTTGATCGCTGATCGACTGATCCTGTATTCTGCAGGGTATGTTTTTTACTTTTCTGAATCGCTATAAACATAGAGCAGAAAGATTACCGTGCGGCGACCGTTAAATTGATGACGACGACAGCACTGTGACAGGGTTGCTTTCACTTTGACTCTGTGCGTGTGCGTGCGTGTGTGCTGTGTCGACCTCTATTTTACAAGTCCAGAATTGGCAAGCAATATGGCCTTTCAGTTGGTGCGAGAAGCCAGTTTCAGAACGTCAAATGCACATAACCTAGTAGATTGAATTCTCTAGGTCCATGGTCTACAAATGGTAACGGGTTTAGCACACCGAGGGAAGATTGAGAGGAAAGATTACTTGCTTTTTTAGGGCAGTCAAGGTTGCTTTCACTTGTGTGGTGTGTCATCAACAATTTTACAAAGTCCCAAATTGGCAAGCAATATGGTTGGCCTTTCTGATGCTGTGAGAAGCCAGTTTCAGAACGGCAAATGCACATAACCTAGTAGACTGAGCTCTCCTTCTTGCTTTCCGCAATTTAAATCGTCTTATTCTAGCTTGGACATTGGTTGTCAACTCGTCTGTGGGATGCAAAAGGGGTTTATGAATTCTTTATTTCCATGGTCTACAAATGGTTGTCTAATTGTTTGTGGGTTGCAAAAGGGGTTTACGAATTCTCTATTTCCATGGTCTACAAATGGTAACAGGTTTAGCACACCGAGGCAAGGCTGCCAATTGTGGCGAAATGCAACTTTGCGTTCCATTGGCCATCCCAAAGTTGCAAAGGCGAAGCCGAACATGTGCAGTTGAGTATGACGCACGGATGTGAAAGAAATTCAGAATTAAGCAGATTGGCTGCAATTCAACACAGAGAGTAAGAGAGAAAAGGCAACATCTTAACTGCGACTCCTCCTGCACCTCCGGCCGCTGCTGGCCGCCGTCGCCGAGCTTGAGGGTGGGGAACGTCGTCACCACGGAGGGCTCCAGCCCATGGATCCCGCGCTCCACCTGCAAGAGTTGATTCGTCCTCAGTCAGTCTCCGACAAGGGTCGCCATCGATCATCAAAGGCAGAGCACCGGACGATAACCCCGGCGGCGGATAGGGAGGGAGTGGATTACGTTGACGACGAAGGCGTCGGTGTTGGCGGCGGCGGCTCTGGATAGGTGGAGGCGCGCGCAGAGCAGCCTGGTGAAGACGAAGATGACGAAGAAGGCGCTGACCGAGAAGGCCATCGCCGTGGTCACCATGTTCATGCCACCCATCCCGCCCTTGGAATCGCCCCCCGACGACATTGCTCCAGCATCTCACACTCCGGCAAGCCCCTCCCTGCAGCAGCAGCAACCAAACCACTCTCACACTCTGCTGCTTCTTCAATCATTCAATCAATCCCATCAGGGAAATTGACTCGCCTCTGCGAGCAGAACGCGCGTACCTGGAGCTGGTGGAGGTCGGTTTCCTCGCCCTGGCCCCACTTCGCCTCCTCGGACCTGTTATCCAGTCACCATCCCACCTCGTCGTCCCCGGGTAATTAAAGAGCAGGAGGAGGAGGAGGAAGAAGAAGAAGAGGAATAGCGGATAGAGGCAGAGGCATGGCGATGGCGACGGCGGGTGTGCGCTGCGCTGCCCCCGGCCGCGCGCGCCTATGGGAAGTTGTTTAATTCATCAGCTTGCTCCTAAATGGCGATAAATAATCCGCGCTCACCTGTCGACCGCGGAGGGCACGCACGGCAATAATCAAATCATATCCCCGGGGGCGGGGCGAATCTAATGCCATTGTTAATGCGCTCCGTCGATGGATTAGCCCGCGATTAGCAAGTCAATCACGGAGGGGACCCAAAGCAAAAGCAAAGCTCTCTATCTCTCGCTTTCAGGCCGAACCGCCGAAGCCGCGCGGTGCTCTGGTCGCCCGCCGCGTTGTTTAATTCTTGTCTTGGACTCTTTGGTGAGGTGAGCGGGTGGCCGGGGGTGTGTGGTCTCTGCCCTGCCCGCCCGTGCCGTGTCGATTTTTTTTCGCCGCGGCAGCTTGGGTCTCGGGCTCTCGGCAGATTGTGACCGACCGGCACCGGCCCTCCTATTCATATTTTTTTGTTTATTCTTTTTGGAGTGGAGAAACACTGAAACAGGCCGTGGCCGACCTGCACCGGCAAACCATGTGCCTAGACTTGTTACACGCCATCGGAAGAGATGACACGGCCGGGCGAGTGAAATGCACGGGTTAGAAATGGGAAATATTTTTCTGCGTACGGAATAGCTAGTGCCTAGTGAGGAGATGGCCAGTGTATTTGCGCGCAAACCTTCGTCGCGCTTTGCTCATTCTATACTCCTTTGAGTCATCTCAGGCTAGCATTTGCACGACCAATTGATAAAATTTATCGCTCAATCTCCAAGTTTTTACTCCCTCCGCTGTCCAAAGAACTGTCGGTTTAAAATCCACATAACTGTCATTTTAAACATGGGTATAGCACAGTCTCAGTGGAGTATCATGACTTCATGAGTCATAAATAGAGTGTTATGTAGATGTTTTGATGATGTGCCAGCGTATTAATGAAAAGAGATGTAAAATGAGTTTTATGGGGATATAACTTTACATATCCAGTTACCTAGACAAGTTGTGTCTTGCATGTAACCTAGAAACTATGCATTGAGAGATTATGTTTTATTCTAGTTTCAAGCATTTTTAGATGATATGTAGTAATCATGTGCATGAAACTTACATTGAGAATGACCTAAGATAAGTCGTCGTGGAGGTTTCGTAGGTAATAAATAGAGCTTCATGTATGTATTTTTTATGATGTGGCAATGTATTAATGAAGAAAGAGGTGAAATGGGTTTTATGGGAATGAAACCACGTATACACACTTAGTAGACAACTTGTATCTTGCATGTAACATAGCAAAGAACAATAAATGAAACTATGTATTGAGAGGGGGTGTTTCGTCCTAATTTGAAGCATTTTCAGATGACGTGTGAATCTAGGTAATCACGCCCATAAGATTTCCATTGAGAATGACCATCGGATTGTATGAAGACCCAATGATCTATAGTAGCCTAAAGAATCCATGTTCAATTCCACTAACAATATATTAGGTTAAACAATCCATATCTGATACAACTAACTCTAGGTTAAAGAGCTCATATATAATATGAATAATAATAAACTAGTCTAAAGAGTCAATATCCAACACTAATAACTCGCTGCACTAAAAAGATCATATCAAATACAACTAACAAACTAGAACCATAATAGTTAATTAATTGGATAGTTTACACCGACATAAAAAACCAGAGGTCAGGTGCTCACCGTGTTAAAAAGTTAAAGATAAATACATCTATCCAATTATCTCTGCATGTTGCAATCGTTAGTTCCTAAATTGCCCCCACATTATTGCACAAGCTCATCCTCTCGTCTCCTGCTTTGATGGCACTGACCTCCGCACAACAACCGAAATTCCCAATTCCGTGAAGTCTGAAGATCTCCGGCCACCCAGCAAGCTCATGGCAGTCACAAGTGATCTTCCAGCCCCCTAGACGGAGCCCTCTCATCATTAGCTCAGCACTCCAAAGACTGAAACGCACCCGGAACCGGAAATCTCGATCTCTGATAGGGCTAGGGATGGCAATTCAACCCGCCGATGCGGATACCCGCGGGTTTTGGACCCGATGGGTGTGGGCGTGGATTCAAAATTGCACCCGTGAGTGCACCCGCACCCGAACCCGAGATCCGCGGGTGCGGGTGTGGGTCTGAAATCGCACCCGCGGGTGAACCCGCACCCGCCCGCATACTGTAAATTCCTCCATATATTATTGATTAATCGTTGCATCTAAATGCATTCGTAAGCAATATGAGACCAATCATACATAAATTTAGATGTTGACCAAAATAGTTTATCTAATTGGTTATTTGTTGATTTGGAGACTGTGTTGTTGTCCTCTTAATTTTGTCCGCATTATAAAACTTAGATGTGCCACAATATATAATTTTTTATTTGTTGATTTTGAAGACCTTTATTTGATTATTTATTGATTTAGATACTATAAAAAGTGTAAATTATAAATTTTTATAATATTAGAAAATGGGAACATATATGTGTGAAAGTGAAATTGTGAAATCACTGAAAAATCATGCTCAAGTTCATCATATGTGCATGTGATGCTTTCAAACCCGCAGGCACCCGAAACCCGCCCGAAATCCGCGGGTGCGGGTGTGGGTGCAGAAATTCACCCGCGGATTTTTCGCGGACGGGTTTTTTCCCACTCCGCGGATTTGGCTACGGGCGGGTTTTCGCTAAACCCGCACCCGAATCTACGGGTGTCATCCCTAGATAGGCCATGTCACTGGCTTTTCTCGGCCCTTGGATCATCCATCAATGGAGCCTCTCGACGCTTCGCGTTTCCTGTCCGTGGCTTCTTGCGTTGCCGGCCGACAGGAAGCTCGTTCTTCCTCTCTGCCTCTCCTCCCTGGGTGGGGCTCTCGCATTGTTCCCGGCCAGCAACACGAGCACTTCCCATGTTCATCTCCTCCTGCCTCATTTACATCGAACACCGGGGACAAGCTGCAGGTGGATTCAATTTGAGGCCAACAAGTGAGTTGTGGTGAGCGAACCTCGCAGCACCTTACATCAGGGTAATAGCTAGAGTGAGTCCATGCCACCAATATCCAAAGTTTGCATGACAACTTTCTTGATTTCCAATCTTCTAATAGTATGACTGGATAATAAATTGTTGCTACTAGATATTAATCAACCAAATATGCAGAAAAAATTTATTCTAAGGGTTACACAGGAAAATGTTTGATTAGAGTGCATAGTCACTGTTTCAACAGTTCATAGCTTCTGAGATTAAAGATCCTTGATTTGCTGTACTCATGGTATTATTGCTTAATAGTAACACCCAAGATATTTGAGCAGTGACAACCAAGAGCATCACTAAAGCACTTTGTTAGTCGGTCAAAAATGCATTTTTCGGAGGTGGTTTTTCTGTCCGCCTCGGAGATGGTGCTTCTGTTAATGGAAGATTATCATAGATAGTTTTCTATCCGCCTCCGAAAATCGGGGAAAAACGAAGAAAAAACAGGAAAAGCCCAGTGAGCCCTTCACGGGCCCGTCGAGCCATCGGTGCCACCGCCGGATTCGCCCTCGCCTGTGCCGCTGCTTTTCCACCGCCGCTGCTCACGCCCGCTGCCGCCAGCCATCGCTGCTCATGACTGTTGCCGCCGTTCGCGCCCGCTGCGGCCAGTAGCCGTTGCTCTGTGCCGCTGCATCTGAGGAGTTGGAGGCGCCTGCTCCGGGCTCAACTCTCCCACGCCGCATGCGTCACCTGCACCGCAGCACCGTACGGTCGAGCCGCGCTTGCGCGCGCCGCTCAGGGTGAGAGGAAGAGAGGTAGGGGAGGCGACAGGTTGGAGAGAGGGAGGGAGGTAGGGGAGGCGACGTGGCCGGTGACCGCGAGAGGGAAGGTGAGGGAGGGAGAATGGAGGAGAGAAGGGAAGATAGGGTTAGGGATTGAAGGGTTCGTGGATAGATATGAGGTGTGGTTATCGGGCTGAGTTGGGGCTCAGTCTTTTTCGGAAGCGGGCTTCATAGTTGTCCGTCTCCGAAAATCGAATTATGGAGGCTCAGATCTTAAGATGATCACCTCTAAAAATAGAAGATTTTTGAAGGCAGTTATTTGAAAATGTCTGCCTCCGTAAATGGATTTTCGAAGGCGAACAGATACAAGCGCCTTCTAAAATAAAAAAATGTCCGCCTCCATTAATCTAGAGCATTAACAGAGGGGGACAAATTTTCTGTGCACCTCCGGGGCCATTTTTGGAGTGTCCCCTAAAATGTATTTTTATAGTAGTGCATCTTTCAAAGCCATCTATGTATATGCCATTTTACCACATTGAGGATAGAGAAGATCAACGGACTTAATACAATTACTTGCCCCGAAGGTAGGGCTGGATATCGAGCCAGCTCGGCTCGTTTGTGGCTCGGCTCGTTATAGCTCGGCTCGTTATAGCTCGTTTAGGTAACGAGCTAAAACCCTAGCTCGGCTTGGATCGTTGGCCAGCTCGAGCCAGCTCGTTAGCTCGTGAGCCAGCTCATTGGCAACTTGGGATGCTGATGGTGATGGAAAAACTTGAGGTCTATGGCGGCCACCGCGCATTGAGCGTGAATCCTTCTCCACCTCCTTCCACATCCTTCCCCATGGACTTCCTCCTCGATTCGCGACTTGCCAAGTGCTATAGGTGCCCATCCTCGTGCTTGGTCGTTGGCGTCCCTCTCCCTCTCCATTCGTGCGCATAGCCGGGGAGGGTCAGAGGGATGGGCTTGTGGCCGCTGGTGCTGGGTGGCATGCTGGTGTGGGGAGGGTTGGAGGAGAGACTGGCATGGCCACTGGTGTTGGTGGTGGCCATCGCGATGGGGGAGCCGGCGAGGCGCAGGTGGACTGCGGAGAGAGTGGATGGCGGTGGCAGGCGTGGGGAGGGTCAGATCAGAGGAGGAGGGACTGTCATGCGTGGGGACTGGGGAGGGTCAGATAGGGTTTGTGTTGGGCTTGTGTTAGGCCTGATTTACATTTTGTTGTTGGGCTGCTAAACCAACTCAACTCATTTGAGCTCGTGAGCAGCTGGCGAGCCAGCTCGAGCTGGCTCGTTATAGGACCGAGCTGAAGCCTTGGCTCAACTCGTTTGAAAATTCTAATGAGTCGAATCGAACCGAGCCAATAACGAGCGAGTTTGCGAGTTACGAGTATTTTGTCCAGCCCTACCCGAAGGCTATGCCTAAACCTGTTACAACAGAGAAAGAAAAATCTCACATATACTCAAGATGATATTTGTGTATTTCTTACGTGTTCTTTGTATTCCCGCACTATGTTCCAGATTGAAATATAGCAACCACTGCTCATAGCCTCTGATGTACTAGTCAGACTCGACATAGCATAAGAACGTGGACCCCTAACAAATGTAGAGATCTTCCTACGACAAAAGCTTAAGAGAAGGGTTATGGGCCTAGCTGCCCTGGGGCGAGTTAGGAAAAGGCAAGCATCACGCATAACAAGTCTTAGGCTGGGAGACGCCAAATATGAAAATTTTCCACCCAAAAATCAACGGAAGAAGGTGCAAAACTATATCCAGCGGTTAAGGAATGAAAATGGCTAGGCTTTCAGTCACAAAGATAAGGCGGTTGTCATACAAGATCACTTCAAAAAGTCATCGCCCAACCAGATCAGCACCACCATGATTTAAATTGGATCCCTGTCGTAGACCTTCAAGGAATTGATGACCCCTCCACCACAGGTGAGCTGAAGAAGGCAATATTCGCCATTCCAACGGGTAAAGCACCCGACCCCGGCGGTTTCATGGGTTCTTTCTTCAAGAAATGATGGGACATAATAAAACATGATATCATGGAAGCCACAAATTCTTTTCACAGTCATTATGTTAGGCCTTCCATTGATGAACACTGCAAGCATGGTGCTATACCAAAAAAGTAAGGGGCTGAAACAGTTTGAGATTACAGACCCATCAGTCTGATCCACTGTTTCATCAAACTTATGACCAAAGCCCTGACACTTCGATTAGCACCCCACATGAAGCAGTTAATATCATCAACGCAAAAGCACTTTTATAAAAAATTAAAGCATTCATGACAACTTCCTGATGGTCAGGAATATTGTACGGCGGTACCACTGGCTGAGAGTGCCAACACTCTTCCTCGCATTGCAAAGGCCTTCGACTCTGTGCGATGGGATTACTATCTAACTGTCCTCGAGCGAATGGGTTTCCCGCTCTGGTGGAGGAATTGGATGGTCAGGGCTTCACCTCCTCGTCCTCCCGAATACTGCTTAATGGGGTGCCAGCCGAGCCACTAAGACATGGCAGAGGACTATGACCGGGACATCTTTTGTCGTCACTCCTTTTCATCTTAGCCATTGAGCCTCTCTGCGCCCCTGCAAGCAGCAACCAATGAAGGAATGATCTCCAAACTCTAGGAAGAACTTTGAATGTTAGGATGTCTATGTACGCTGGCGACACAACAATTTTTGTAAACCCGTTGAGAGAAGATGTTCGCTTAGTTGCTGAGCTAACTACCAATGGAGGGAGGGCTTCCCAGCAATGCATGCAACAGATCCACCAGGTCGTGGCGATGTTGATGTGCCAAAGTTTCTAACAAAAAAAATCCTGAAATTTGCCTTCCACTCCTATGAATGTCGAGGCAAGCGCATCCAACTCCTATCTTCCTGTGATGTCATTAATCTGCATGATTGGCAATTTGAAATCACTATATGCAGGGGAGATATATAGGCGTTATTTGAGAGATCAAGACAACCGTTGTTGGACTTCATTAAGAACAATATAAGTATACCTTCTGAGGATGTGGATCGCAGTCGACGCACCGTCGCCCCTGTTCAATTGCTAGGGCGGCGCTAGATGCATGATGCAAGAAGGGGATAAGTCCTATTCGAACTGATGGTGCCTGTATTTGAGGCCCACTTGACAGTTAGATGCATGATGCCGGAAGGGGATCAAGTCCTATTCGAACTGATGGTGCCTGTATTGGAGGCCCAACGGACAGAACCAGTTGACTAGCAACACCAGCAAGCGTGTTGCAATAGGTGTTTCTCAATTGCAACGATTTTGAACATTATTACATCAAAACAAAATGGTCGCAATACAACCCTCGTATTGCATCCACTGGCCTCAGATGATGCAATATACACCTGCCTACGGCAACGCCACACTAAGGTTAACGCAACCCAATTGCACTGTTGCGATAGACGCTCCCAAAAGCAACCAAACCTAATAGGGTTGCAATAACATCTTTCAATTGCAACACAAATGATGCTAGTGCAACTCACAAATGACGTGGCAATTGTACTAACCAATTGCAACAGAAATCAGCAAATTTGTTGCAACAAAACCTTTCTATTACAACCAAAGGAGTGCATATCGCAACACATGTTCTGCGTTGCATTAACCTCACATATATCCACGATCGAACTATTTGGGATCAACAAAGCACCCTATTGCAACAAAAAAAGTGGTGTTGCTAAAGTGCGTCATGATAATAGGGGGAAAACCCTGTAGTGGCGGCTAACCAGCTCTAGGAACCTGAGTGTCCATACCGAATGATTTGACAATGGTGCCATCTATATGAAATAAGTCTTTATAATAATAACTCATAAACTCCAGTAGATTAAATGGATTAATGGACTAAATGGATAATGAACATGCTCCAGCGAGTGTTAACATGCACCAGACATATATCGTAAGCCAAATTGCCAACTTGTTTGATACTTATTTTCTAAGTGCAATATTTTTGTTTGGTTAAAATTCATCTTTATAGTAAATAAAAATATTATTAGTATCGAGCTCTCTTTCAACATATTCGGATGACAAACGTGAGGTGATAATAGTATAGTAACATTTGGTACTGGATATGGATTTAGTTTTTCTTAATTTATTATTTTAAATTCTATATTTTGTTTCTTTATTACTTTTAATCTATAGACTCTTTGGACTGATATATGGGCTATTAGATCTTCATAAAATAATTCTTATTATTTAATATATATACTAGTAAATAATTCTCATTATTTAAATGCATATTAGTAGTGCTAGTCGTGTTTGGCGTGGACTCTTTAGACTAGTCTATTGCTAGTCGTATTAGATATGGATGCTTTACCCTAGTCTATTTCTAGTCATATTGGATATGAACTCTTTGTGCTACAATAGGCTGTTACATCTTCATATAATCCAACAATCCAAAACCTTATCTTTTACTAACTAATATGGTAATTTCTTGGCCCTCTCGGCGAACGTGATGGCTCCTTTTTTCCTCAAGTAATAATATAGCAGGCTAGATATTGACTCTTTAGCCTAGTTTATTTCTAATCATATTGGATATGGACTATTTGGGCTATAATGGGCCGTTAGATCTTCATAAAATCCAACGGTCCAAAACATTCTCTCTTTTTTCTTCTTGGCGCTCTCGGTGAATGTGGTAACTCCTTTTTTTCTTCTCAAGTACTAAGGACTTTATTACATAATAAAGAAACACTCGCTACAAGCAGAGCACCAAATACCAATGCATTATGTTGTTCATTATCACTATCAATGTTTACACTTAGCACACGTGTGTAATAAAGGGCTAATAAAGGCTAAGTGTCCATATTATTCTTCTCTCGATTGAGAATCACACTCCTACATCATCATCTCATGGTCCTTATCCTACAAAGAAAAGTGATATGCTAATGCTCCCTACGTTGGGGGGGGGGGCTCTAGACCCCTTATACTAGGAGATCAGCCCCCTACTCGGAATCTAGTTTCACCATTGGCCTCAATATATAATCTCCCCACATTGTTTTGCACGCTGTCATTGTCCACCATTTTTGTGTCATTATAGATAAAAAAACCACACTTTCACGTAGGACACCTTGGCGACCCCTTGTCATCAACGATATGTCCAATCAGTGAGGGGCTCAAAACCTGCATTTGATGATAGAACCAAAAAGTAACTTTATTTAGGGGTTCTTATGAAACACATAAATAAAAAGGGAGTACATATCTTGTAGAGGTACTAAACGACGACAAGCACATTGAAAGCAAACAAACCCATCTTGATGCCCTAGGCTTGTTTCCTTCATGACCTCCAACAACAGGATGACAGGAGCGAAATAATCACGATGGCCATTACAATTGTACCTCATAGGGTAATGTACCCTGGAATCACAACTCCGAGTGTTCACACTATTTAGGATCTAACCATTGCATATTTAGTTAGTTAGAAATAACTCCATCACACAATTTGATCAAATATAATGAGAGCTTCAATAAAGAACATAAAGGACACCACGTTGGCCATCATACAATTATACGGTACAATCTTCTTCACCCCATTTCCATTGCGGCATCTTACAATCATCTTAGTTGCATATAGTAGAAACAACCTGTCATAAATGGTACATTTTAGCATGTTTTATTGTTTCAGTGTAAAAGAATACCTATCTAGGGAGCTACCATGCTAGTAAAGTACATCATCAAAATAGGATACGTCTTTCAAACGATATAAATTACCTGAACACTATAGCTATCTACGTGGACGATACAACCAAAGTCTACCCAAAATCCATATGATCTTAATAAATTTTCTTGTGTTACCGGTGGTTGTTGAATGAGGTTCATGACTAAATACGCACTTAGTGCATCTTGTATGTTTCCATATAAACAGTGGCAAAACTGAAGGGGCGGGGGAGGGGGGCATGTCCCCCCTAACAAAAACAAATTCTTAAGACCCTTTTTGGCAACAGCCCAAACCAATATAAGCAAGTCATATTTCTCTAATCCATATTCCCTAAATTATTTATGACTTAACTTTTGTATTATAATATTATATGATTTTGTATTCAATATGCTGATGATATCTACTAATAGTCCAAGCAGACTAAATGCAGTTGGCTCATTTAAAAAAGAATTGCACACTTTTCTAATATCCACATGACTTAATGTGTTCCTTTTCTGGTTGCTTCTTGAGGATCGACTCAACACCAGAGCTATGCTCAAAAGGAAGAGCATGCATCTTGATGCCTACTGCTGCATCCTTTGTGTGGATAATGTGGAGGAGGATATTTTTCATTTGTTCTTTGAGTGTCCCTTTAGTCAGGCTTGTTGAATCTTCTTGGGTATTAATTGGGGGCACATCCTTAAATCATCAGATTATATTCCTTCGTGCTAGGGAAAAGTTTGGTTCATATATTTTTAGAGAAATCATTATAATTGCTATTTGGGCGTTGTGGGTTCATAGAAACATAATTATTTTTATGACACCAATTTGTCCTTTGCTTCATGGAGAAGATTTTTTATGGAGGAGATCAAGGCGGACACCTTGAGGGTTACACCAATTGTTTGTGACAAAATCAACCTTTGGCTGAGTAGTCTCTTATAGCTTATGTCTTTTTCTCCTTTTGGCCTGAGGCATTATCACTTGTACATATCTACTTTTATATATAAAATTTCCTTGAAAAAGTATTATAGGATTTTTAATAAAATTAGGATAAATCTTGTAGGAAACCAAGGTAAAATCTTGTAGAAAAATAATTGATTACAACTACTATTCGATAGGCATAGTACTAAGTTTGATTAGAAGTTCCATGGAAACATTAAGAAAATAAGAAATCAACTTCTTCATTTCGCGCGCGAGGCATCTCGTCAAGACGCTACCGGCCTGCAGTAGGCCGGAGTCTATATCCCCGCCGTTGCCCATGGATCCAAATGTTGATCACATCTTCACGGCTCAACCCTGCTACCAATTCTTCACGTGACTATATCTCTCGTGTTTTCCGTAAATTTCTTCAGATCATTCCCTCGTCTAGTCATCTTCGTATGCTATTCGCCTATTATGCTTGACTTTTATTTGCACCCTTAAGCTTCCATTATTCTACTCTGGTGACCCTCTCGGTGAACGTTGATAGATAGACATACTAGGCAAGGGAGCTCGAATTAAAAGTGTAAAATGCTGCAGTTTTGATCTTGTTTGAGATTTCGAGTCCCCACTCATAGAACATCTTGTTTAAGAATGTTCAATTTGCTTGCACACAACTGCGACGCAGAGACAGCGCCACGCATTACATGCCTAGATAGAGTGCCAACGATACCTCGATTACAAAGCAGAAATGTAAAGACGACAGAAATCCAATCACCGTACATGCACGTCGCAAGAAAAATATTGCACGTGTAGCAACTAGCAATGCATGCTCCCGCTGTGGTGCCACCGGACAGACCACCTTATCGTCGTCGCGTTGTCTTTTTGTTCGACAGGCAGAGGCAGCCCAGATCTAGTAAAGGGACTCTATGGTCTTGTTGAGCTCTTCAAGCTTCTTCATCCGCAGCCTCTCGCTCTCGCTTACGAGCTGCCAAAACAACGGAGGAGCAGAAAACGTCAATTCGTGGGAGTATATTGGGCCAAGCCTGCTTGGCTAAGCTCAAATCCAACGGCCTGTCCTCATTTTTTGCTGGGCCGGGAGAAACACTTCTCATCTTTTTCTTTTTCTTCTTCTTTTTGTTTTTTTTTTTGAGAAAAAACACACCTACAGAAAACAGTTCTAAAAAACACACACCTCCATGAGCCTGTTGACCAGCGTAGCCTTCTCGTTGCTCTTCTCGTTGTATGCGTCGAGGCACATCTTATATTCCTTCTCCTGCTCGATCATATTTATTTGAAAAAAAAAAAACAAACACAGGGTCGGGTCGGCGTTAATATGATCTGGCTGACCAAAAAGAAATAAGCAATCGATCGATCAGCATGCAAAAAAAAAAAAAGAAAATAGCACCATCGATCGTCATTATCATAATACGTACCTTTCTGAGGCATGTCTTGCCGAGCGGCTTGAGCTGCTTGTTGACCTTGTCGATGCGCTTGCGGATGGCGTCGACCTCCCGGCGGGTGGGGTCGGCCATGACCTCGAGCTCCTGGCGGATGAAGGCCAGGCGCTTGGTCTCCTCCTCCACGCGGCCCAGCATGGAGAACACCTTGTCCCTCACCTCCAGCTTCTTGCGCTCGATCTCCTCCTCCTTCTCCTTGAACAGCGACAGCGCCGAACGCGACGACGTCTGGTCGTCCGCCGCCCACTCCTCCTCGCCGGCGGCGCCCGTCGACGCGCTCCGCACGCACACGATCTGCATCTGCTGCTCCTTGCCGCCGCCGCCTTCCATCATCTGATCCGCCTGCTGCATCGTCGTCTCGTCGTTACCGACGTCGATGGCGGCGCTGCTAACTTGGGCTGTTAGCTCGATCGGTGCCAATGTAGTAGCTTGTGTAAGAAATTGGTAGTAGGAGCAGGTAGCCAAAGGCCAATGCCAACCACCACTGGTCTATTTATCTTCCTAGCTTCCCCGTGCTCCCGGCTGCTTGGTGAATGGTGATGCAAAAGATATTGAGTACTAGCTAGCGTCCTAGCTACTCGCTGTCTGAACCTTTAAGCAATCTGTACTGAGTGCTTGTTTTAATTACTTGAGGTTTATCTTCATATATGCATGCAGCTGTCAGTACGTACGTGTGTCATCCATACCTGATACCTATATTTGCTTATGGCAAATGATAGCATAAGCCTCCTGGGCATCGATGGAAGGAGGAAAGCTCTAGCCGCATGCCATGGCCTGCTGACGAGACAGCATCATCTCCCGTATGTACATGTGACCGATCAGAGCGGGACAGCGGCTTTCGATTGGTCCAGGGACCAACTGGAAAGCGTTAGGTGTGGCCCTGTGGCGATCCAAGAGGTCGAGTAGGAGTAACTCCTGAGCAAGCTAATATAAGCAGGCTAGTGCACGTCCAGGTCACGAGTTGGTGCGAACATGTGCCCGTGCGCTCGTCTCCGACCCTTTTGTTTTGCTACTAAGGATGGCATACGGCATGCACCAGTCACTACTTGACTTTGCAGTCATTCCGTTTCAGCGTGCGTGCTCTCCATGCCCATTGTTGAAGGGTTAACATCTAAGGCAGGCGAGTAGGCGAGGTACCTGCGACGCCAAGCCGGGAAGATGGCAGTGTCTTGACTCTTGAGGGATTAGAGTCCTAGTGCGGAGTGAGCGTGTCTGACTCTGACTCCACACTCGGTACTGGGGAGGAGTAGAAGTCAAGAATAAGCAGAGCAGGGCCACACTGCCCCGACTGATATTTGTAGTCTTACACATAGCCAACACACTCCTTGAGTCCTATATTACTAACATTAAGTACATACAGCACAAAATGTCCTTTTATTACAGTTCAATTAAAAAATGAAGTCGAGTCGTTTTATAAGACCTACTCCTACATCCTAGAAGAAGCTGCAGGTTGATCAACTCTAAGAGCGGTAGTGCTCAACTTATGAAACAAGTGCAGACACAAGATCATGCGCTGAATAACAAGCTGGGCACCAGAAGAACAAAAACTTAAATCAGGGATCATAAAAAAGAGAGACTAAATAGCTATGTTTAACTGACATCCTGAAGGGGAGCGACGATCTACAAAACTGAACAAAACACCACCAAGATGTCTGTGGCCTACGCAGCATGGATTGAAGCAGAACCTTATTCAACCCAATGGCAGAGGATACAACTTGCAGATCACATCCTAATCTGGGGCACAAAAGCAATATATGCATGCAAATAGCTGGTACTGGCAGCACCACGTTTTACTACTAGCTTTCCTCGCATCGACAGCCACGCCAATGGCACGCAGCACCTTGCTATCAGTCCGCTGGAGCATAGACGACGCAGGTTCTGCTTGGTGTATACACCGAGAACGAATGGGGCCTGTTGTCATGCGAGCAGTCCTGCAAGTAGTGAGCCAAAAAGAAGTTAGCTCACATCTGTCAGGAGATGAGTTTACATCAGCAATTCAGCATGCTGCAAGCAGTCTCAAGTGGCACAAAACTTACGGTGGTGAAGTGCTCTGCTGCGTGTTGGATCCTGCCAAATCCACCGAAGAGTCCAGCGTCTGAGTCCAGAGCCACCTGGTAGAAAATAACAGATGCTATCATAATGATCCTACTGTGCTTCAGTAATTTCTCAAGGCAAGTTTTAAAATAAGGATGTGTTTGAATGAGACCAAGTTGCCAAGAAAATGAGCAAGCAATCACCCATATTAGGTAATTAGCTCGTCTTAAATGCCATACAAATATTTTTTTTTAAAGAAACATGTAGTCAATATTTTATTTATTTATTCAAGCATACAAAAACTCATGAAAAAAAATCAGTTCCAGCAGGGTAGAAAGGCAGTCATATTTTTGCTTCCTTTGCCTGCTCGTATAACATACCGAATTGGAAACCCCAAAATTAATAGCATATTTTTTTAGGAGATTAAATGACGATGTGAACTGCTCACACAAATAACTTCCTTAATCCTATCTTCAGCATAGCAAGAGACCCGTGATGACAATTCATAATTGTAGATAGATATTAGGTAGAGCAAACTCATTGATAGCAAAGAAAATTACACTTCAAGGATTTGGAAATATTTGTGTGACAGCTTCATACCTTATACATCCCACGTCTCCGGCAACCAACACGGTAGTCCGAATAGCTGTTATTGCAATGGAAGTTGAACACAAATACCAAGTCTCCCTTTTCAAACACAATCACCTTGTCCTCCTCGTGCTTCCGAGAAATATACTGGTGATCATCAGTCATGAACTGCAATTACATAGCAAATTTCATCAGAATATGTTCATTGTTGTTGTCACAGTACTTAGAGCAGTACTAGTGATCATAGAACTAAGATTTGAAAATTTAACACATATTGGCACAAAATAATAGTTAAAATCAGAGACCTAAAATAAAGTTAGTGATACAACATATAAGAATTCAGAACTTTCTTTCCTAGCTTATTATTACTAGTCCAGTGAATTAGCAAAATGATTTTGAACTAAATGGCATTATAGAGTACCTAATATGATGTTATTAAAAACAATTATTTACAGAACCAAAAAACACATACTCCATATTTTGCCTCTAGATGTTGCATTGCTTGATCAAACTCTTGCATACCATGATACCTAAGATAGTCTGCATCACCCTGGCAATGTACAAAAAACACAAATTCCATAATGAACAATTAGAGATCAAGGATCATAAACTAAAGCAAATTGAGCAGAAGCAGTTTAACATTCTAGTTTTGGAAACACTAGCATGACCAAAAAAAAAATATTATAATGGCACCTTGTTGATCAAAGCAGTGGATTAGTGGTAAAAGACAATACGAATGCACTTTATGGATACATGTTTATTGCAGCTATCAATATAAGGTAATGGCTGAAAGAAACTTTACCAGATCAAATCTTCGACGGCATTTGTCATAACTGTTGTTATTCCCTGGAATAAACTTACCACTTGGAAGTCTTTGCGGACCTCTTGGAAAATCAATCCATTCTGACAAATATAAAGTAGAACAATGGCCTCAAAACCAAGTAACCAGCAGCGTCGTAAATCATAACAAAAAGTAAATGGCAAGATAATTGTAAAATGAAATACTGTTGTACAAGATTCAAAGAAGGTTGCATGCAACAGAGCAGTCAAATCTCACCAGGATGCCCAAACTCATTTCCCATGAAATTAAGATAGCCCTCTCCTCCTAAACCCATTGTGATAAGTCTGATCATCTTATGCAATGCTATTCCACGATCAATGGTAGGGGTTGAAGGTCTGTCGAGAGCCATGAAATCATACATATCCTGCATAAGTATAACAAGTGTCATTCTTTAGCATTTTTCCTGTAATGTGGTGTTTCTGTGTGTATTCTCCAGAGAACAGCTGCAGAGGAAAATCAAATAGATTTTTTCTGAAAATATAGCATGCGAAATAGCCATATTTGTTCTAGAAACCCAAATGAACTATTAAAACAAGAAAAACATATATAGTTCTCACACTCATTCGGACAGAGGTTTGACAGGCTATCGCGGTCCAACGCACGAGATACATAAATGCAGCAACACAACATAAAAGCAGGGCGCACAAGTGTAAATTAAATCAAATTTAATACTCTAATATTGTGATGTTAATAACATTTATTTCCTGAAAACTATGAACAAATTTGGAACTTGATGAAAACAAATAGAATTCATTGTTGTAGGGAAAAAATAAATACTATGTAAAACATGATCTCCCATTTAATTAATACCAAGAATATTAATGAGTGTCTACCTTGTCCATCAACCAAAATGCAATAGTCTTATCACCAACCAGTGCTTGATCATGACTTTCAGAATAAGTGACACACTTCTCTAACCACCTTCTATTTGTCAGTGTGTGCACAATGTCACCCATCTTCCAAGATTCATCGCTTTGCCTATGGTTAAGAAAAAGAAAAGAAAGTTGAAACTTATCATATTTCTCAAAACAAAAATAGAACGCATATTACGGATATAGCTTTCCAGTTTCAAAATAAATGCTTCAGATAAGTTTTTTTCTCCAATGACGCAGGAGAGCTGCGAAAGAATAAAAAGTAAAAAAAAAGAGCGGGTGGGAGGGGGCTGCTCCAAAATACTTTATAACAAAAACCCACCCCAAAATCCAAAAAGAAAACAAAACTGAAACAGACGCGCTCTACCAAATGAAGGAAAAAGACCAGGAGCAGAAACACCATGCCTAAGTCGTTAGCAAAGTCAAGGACTAGATAAGTTATGTAAACATCAGATTTAAAGAGCAGAGACTTTTTTTATAGACAGTTAGACACACAATGGATGAACATTCTGGATGATGGAATGTTACTTATGCAAAATAGATATACATCTCCACAGGCCTGTATATGCTGGTATATGTATGCACTATCCTACGTATAAAAAACTTCAAGAATTGTACAACAATATTATAATGAGCATCAGATGGGTTATTGGATAGTTCAAATTATGAAACATTACAGCAATCTTAAGGCACATTAGGTAGGGACGATAGTGTGTATATATAGCAACATGCATATGTCATATGTGCAAAAACCATTCTGTCATGAGAACCTAGAAGTTGGCAACTTCATTTATTTTAATAATAATTGGGTAGAATAAGCCACAAAGAGCGGTGACAAATACAAAAAAAAAATGCATATGCACATGCAATTAAACTTTTGTGTACATACTTGTAGTGTTATGCCCAAAAAAACCTTCACTATGCAGCCCAAAGCAAGAAAATAATAACCAAACACGGCCGTATGCGACACTTACTTCATTAGTTCAATCCATTTGTCAGCCACAGCCATATGCAGCCGGTAGTCAAAACCTACTCCACCATCATGAACAGGAAGGGCAAATGTTGGCATTCCACTAACCTGAAGAAGTTATATAGTTGTTTGAATAGCCAGCAAAAAAGTTGCAAATTATATTAGATAAATTTGAATTTCCTATTTATATTTATAACCTAATCATGTGCATCTGTTTCCCTATTGTTGTAAAATCATAGCCCTCAAAACACATGGTGTATATGTGTACTTAATCAAACATTCAACAAAGCTTCCAGGGGAAGTAAATAAAGGTTATCAATGTGGTTAAAATGCAAGATGTCTTTCAAAATTGACACCTCACATATATGGTTAGTGTCAAGAAGATAATATTCACCTTTCTAGCTAATTCCAATGTAAGCAATGCTCAAATGACCTTTCATCTCTGTATCAAAGCTGGATGAGAACCAAGCACTAGTTTGGTCTGTAGAACCTCAAGCTGAGAGGTTGCTCACCTAGCTCGAACCCAGGTGTCAATGCGAGTCATGTAAGTACCTTCCTTAAGGGTACTCCCTTCTCCTTAAAGCAAAGCCAAAGGGATGTGCTCTTCGCATTGTCGGGTTTTTTTAAAGCTTTGTTACTTCAAAGTTATTGTATCCTCTGATAGCCATCCAATAGTTTGGAAAGGATATTTCAATTGAGGGCATAAACCTCACATTTAACTTTAGGAGACTTCTTCTTTACAGTGTAGTCACAATATATTCCAAAAATTCTGGTATCTTCTCCACTATTGTGTAAGTTCATAGATTCACTTTCTTTATATGTTTCAAAAAGTAACATTGGATAAATTATGTATCTTATATATGCAAGTTACAAAGCACACCTTCTGTATTGAATTTATGCAAAACAGTAACTTGTTAATCACATTATTATAAATTAGATTATGCAATTCAAAGACATGAAGAATAATGCTAAGCAACAACTTAGCACGAACTTTATCTTAAAATCCAAAGTAACTTTTTTTAATCGCCATATAGGATCTTCTTGAGATAAACAAAAAGAAACTTAGACTACAAAAACATTGCAATAAATATGTGTGTGGGAATTCATATTGAATGACAAACGAAGTCAGCACTTACATCTTCACCAATGGTTACAGCCTCAGGATAAAGTCCATGAATTAGATCATTTACCAGCATCAAATAAACCACTGCATCTACATCAGTGGCAAAGCCAAAATACTCATTGAAGTTCCCTGTAAATGCTACCTGAAATAAATTGCAGTACTTTAGGAAAAAGGAAGAATGTGACAATACTGATAAGCTACTTAGGCTTAATCCCATTAGATTTAGCACAAGGGAAGATAGATTAACAGCTATCAAGTCTAAATTACTTGTAATCCATGGTGAGTATACATCATGGAGGTCACCCCGTCAAACCGGAAACCATCAAACTTATATTCCTCAAGCCACCATCTAGCATTGGAGAGAAGAAATCTTATAACCTGCATAGGGATAAAAATGTTGGCACACATACATGCAATAAAATGGAACCGAACAGAGTAGATGCAAATAGAGTGTTCTTGCTTCGTACTTCCCAATTCCCATAGTTGAACAGGCGAGAATCCCACATCCAGTGATGGCCTCGTGGACCACCATGAAAGTAATGTGTATCCGTACCATCAAAACCATTCAATCCATCTAGAGTATTGCTTGACGCATGACTGCAAGTAACATAAAAGCAAAGGTATGAACCCAAAGGGCTTCTGAAAAGGTTGTAGATAAGTTGCACCCGCATCTGTTAAATTGGGGGCTAAATGCTTACACCTTCTGTGAAATTATATTATATTTTACTCTGGAGTTCTAAACCATACAACATCAGCTTTAGCATAAACTATGCAATTATACATATGGTAGATGGGTTAACAGAAAAGAATCTGTCAATTACCTGTGAACGACATCCATAAGCACAAGCAAACCAAGCTCATGTGCTCTATCAATCAAAGACTTCAAATCTTCTGGGGTTCCAAAACGACTACTTGGTGCAAAAAAATTAGTAACATGGTACCTGGAATAGAAGTAACAAAATATCAAGTCAATGTTGTAACATTGCTTGCCAAGAGTGTAAAAAACGTCATTTATAATTAATAATTGAGATGAGTATTATACTATTATCTCAAGTCATTCTGTTGGAAACATAGAGAGGTAGCCAAATAAGCATTGATACTGCAACCTATGAGTTGCTGTAGTGTGACCCATCCATCCAGAACCAGTTCATACAGTTGGGGATATATCTATGTACATTTTGTGACTATACATAGAAGCAAATGCAGTCTACTATTGAGAAACAAACAGAGCTTTTACATTTAAGAATAATAAAA
The DNA here is from genome assembly GCA_015342445.1 of Digitaria exilis. Classification (NCBI taxonomy): domain Eukaryota; kingdom Viridiplantae; phylum Streptophyta; class Magnoliopsida; order Poales; family Poaceae; genus Digitaria; species Digitaria exilis. The sequence goes on along the minus strand of JACEFO010002063.1, from coordinate 767,476 downwards.
GTAGAAGTAATAGTGCAAAGGCTGCAAAAAACATACTCACATAAAAAAAAGAGTGATGAAAGATGAAGGTCCCAAGCATTTAACATTTTTCAAATTTAAAAGGTACAATGTAAATTATAGATACAAGAAAAAGGATAAATAAAGTTGAATCTTGAAATTACCCAAAGCTTCCATAATACGAGTGCTCTTGAATTGCCATTATTTGCACTGCATTGTATCCAAGTTTTTTTATTCTAGGAAGGACATCATCCCTGAAGTTTGCGTATGTGTTGATCTTCGGTTCCTAATAACAAAGGATTCTAGCATTTATATAAGTGCAAACAAAATAACAAAATGGCAGCCAGTAAAAAAGGATAATGATTAGTTAAAGAACTTGCATATATAAACCACATGGTAATTAGAAAAAAATTGTAGATTGACAGTAAATATATTATGCTATTGGCTTTTATGAAGTCACTAGTAAAATAATCATGGTAAACAATAATTAAACTTGCAACCTGAAACAGAATGTAGCACCGAAATTAGAAGAAACATAACCATAAATCGACAATCATTCATGAGAAACATAAACTTTAGTTTAATCAAGCGTATTGTTTTGAATAATATCATGTTTGAAATGATATTAACATTTCAAAACTGTAGTTTAATCAACCACAAATAGTATCAGAAGTGACTGGTTCTTAGCAGGTGCTAGGGGATTGGCGCAGCTTGATGTATTAGCTGACAGCTGCCCAGCTCGTTCTTGGTAGCATGGTTGTGTGGTCATTGTTTTTATAGCCATTTGCCGCATGTCTTTATAATGTAAGGATATCGTGTGTGGTTTGTAATTTTTAAACTCTTCCTCTTAATGCAATGATACGTCAGCTCTCCCGTGTATTTGAGAGAAAAAAAGAATGTTAAGGGTATCAAAATATTTTCAAGAAAAAGATAAGGTTAACAGTACCAAAACGTTCTTGAAGCCTGTAACTAAAACAGCATATTATCTAAGTAGTCAAAAGGTAAAGGTGCAATACCGGGCTACTCATTCCAACATGTGTTTCATATATCCGCAATGATTTTGGCCGTTTAGGTTGAGGATGCTTGAACACATACTTCACCTGCACATGAATGTAAAATATTTAATTACTGACTAGTAATCCCAAAATTAAGAGATCCCACAACAAATAGGATAGGTTCAAAGATACTTGGTGGGAGGCTTCACAAGGAAAATGATATACATTTTTCCCAGAAAAATATTGCTAGCACAAAGTAGAAAGAAAGAAGAAAAACTCAGAATTACAAGTACAGAATATGGAAAACGAAGACCTCTTCAGGAGGATCATAATAAATCCCATCATATGGTATTGCTCCTGGGGCCTGCACCGAGTACCTGATCCAAGCAGGAATTGAATCCTTTATCCCTGATGGAGTATCCATTCTCACCTATATATGGTCAAAACATCCATTGGTTAATTTTGGAGATACTCTCAAGCAAAAAAAAAAAATGACCAAGCAGAAAAAACACACCCCTACCTTTACGCGAGAACCATGAGGAATAGGTGATGAACCATCTGCGTTGTTAGGCAGAAAAACCTCCCAAACACCAAACTCATTCTGAAAGTACATCAGATACTAGCATCAGGAACTCTTTATCAATCAAATTTACACCTACTGCAGGTACACGCATGTTATGTATGAGTACTCAATTCCTCCTATTATATGAACACGGCATCGTTATAAGACATCTAGACAATTAGAATATATGTGCATGCATAAGTTGGCAACGTAGTTTACAGTGCGGCAACACTAATATCAAGTAGTGGACTTACGGCAACAGTTTATTGATGGAACCGAGTCTAAAGAATTCAATATACAATCTATTAAGAAAAATACAAAATGTGTTTTCATGCCATAAACATACTTTGCTCATACGGTCCGCATTTGGATCCCAGTTGTTGTAGTCGCCCACCAATGCTGCAGACTGCAATTAAAGCAGGAGGAAGTTCTGAATAACACTAGCCTAGTCTGACAAGATATTCATTTAAAAAGGTAAAAGAAAAAAACTTTTTTCCTCGAACATGAAAAGAAAAACTTCTTCTAATATTCATTTAAAAAGGTAAAAGAAAAAAACTACAATTAAAATGGTTTTGTAGATGTGAACTAGTATGGCATTAAGATAAACAATAATATTAGAAGAAGAGATACATGTGCTCCAGGAGCCCATTCTCGATAGGTGACACCTTCAGCACTACATAGGAAGAAGATACAAAGTTATTTGCTATTATATAGGGAAAAAAAGATAAACACCTGCATGTTAAAGAAATTTTACCTGCGGTTAAATCCAAACTTCTCATAACTACGTGAGAAGGCTTCCAAGCCTCCTTCATGCTCATCAATATCTGAACGGATTCTCCTGTAGAGGCTATACCTGTTTTTCATTGATTATTAAGGCATAGTGAGGTTACTGGTGGTGTTAGTATGGAGGTATATATGGGCTAAACAAAAGGGGATGCAAATGAAGGTCGTCCTTTAATTGACAGACTCTGGTTAGAATTGTAACATATTATAGCCTATAGGGACATTTCTATTGCATTCTAATGCTTAAGTGAAACAGTATGGGACACTTTAGGAATCAAATCAGAAACTTTCCGGTTGCAAATGAAACTAATTATAAATTCATGCTACATATGACCTTTCAAAAAAAAAAACTTGAAGAATAACTAGTACATATGCAAGAATTAAGATAAAATTCAAGAGCATCGTGACACTGAGTGTTGATGGAGCCATATACATTTTATTGAAGACCAGAACATCCTGAAGGGTGAAGTCGAATGAAGCAACCAGTACATTATTTATTTGAAATGAAGCAGCAACCAATACATACCGATACTCAAGGTGGTACTTATAGTTTTGCAGCATGGGGTCAATCTGGAATATTTTCTGTCCATCCCCAGGTGGTGGAACAACTCGCGGTTTCTCCTGGAGAGCTGATCCTAGTACCTCTCTGTTCAAGGCATCAGCATCACCCTCACGGGCACGGCGCGTTGTCTCTGAAGACTCGATCTGACCTTCAGGGATGTCTGGTACCTAAAGGCCCAAGAGACGAAATGTTCATAAGACGATTGGACGGGCCGGTGGCACACAGAGTTGCGACTCCATGGAACGAGTACCCCGTCCGATTAGATTGCAGAAACGAGCCAACAATCATAAATAAATGCAGAGACACGTGTTTGTGGTTAACGACGCAGCGTGGTAAAATGTGCTAGAATTCTGGAAGAGGAGTGAAGGATGAGGGCCGGGCGGATCACGAACCTCCAACTCGTCGGACGGGAACTGAGCCGAGTCGGTCGAAGATGTGAGGCCGTCGTTCTCGCCCTCGGGAACAACCACCTTCCCTGAAGCGGCGGCGGCACGCATGGCCCCGCGCGCCCCCGAGCCTCCACCTCGAGCACCCCCTGCACGCATCATCACCATCAGTTCATCACCCACACCACTCCGGCACACTCGATCGGGGGAGGTGGTGTTGCGGGATTATTGTTACCAGTGAAGAAGACCAAGGACGGCGACCCGCGCCTCCGCTCCCCACCGCCGCCGGTGGGCCGGGGAGCCCTCACCACTGCACCGCCGCCGAGCGCGGCCCCGGAGACCGCCAACGCCGGCGCCACCGCCATCTCTCCCCTCCCTTCCCTCCTCCGCAAGCACAGCCGCACCGGACCGGATCGGAGATCGGATCGAAGCACAGGCAACCGGTGCTTAAACCTCCTGCGACCGCTGAGAGTGAAATGCGGGGCTCGACTGCGGGGGGCTAGGCTACGATTAGGAGAGGCGCGCTATATAGCACGGGGGTGGGGAGGAGACGGTGGGAGAGGGAGAGGAGTGTAGCGGAGTGAGCCTTGTTCACGCGAGCGGAGCGCGGCGGGGCGGACGGCTGCATGCGCGGTGGCGTGCACGGGCGGTCGAGAGGAAGAGGGGAGAAGAGGCCGTTGCGCGTCGGTCCAAGCCCGCGCACGCGCGCGGCGATGGTGGCTCGCTGGCTCTTGATCGGGGGCGGAGGCGCCTCGGCGGTGGCGATCGCGCTTCGGTTTTGGCCTTTTTTGGGTGGGGAGGCCAGGGCAATGTGCCAGGTGCCAGGCGTGGTGGGCCCAGGCTCAGCCAGGTGGTGGAGCGCCCCGCCCCCGCGCGTGGGTTGCACGGGGAAGGAAGGAGCTCGCTGGCTAGCGCGCCAAGCCAAAAGCTGGCTCTTCGTGGCGCGCCGTTGCCCGTTTCTGCTCCGCGCGGTCTGTGCGCCGTTCTGAGTTTCTGTTGGGCCTTTTTTGTGCTCACTCGGGCACACGCAAATCTCGACGTTTTCGTTTGTCGACGCTGTGGGCTGGACCCAGCGTCCCAGCTCCTGCCTGCCTGCCTGCTAGCTTCTTCACAGGATTTCCACTTGCACAACGTGTTTTGGAGCGGCCAACGGAACCGCAATGGCTTTCGCCTCTGTTTTTAGCCTTTCCGGCCAGGATCCGTCGCATGTATTGACAGATGACGTGGCGCTCATCCAAAGAATGTGTGTGTCCACGTCGATCTCACGACGACAACATTCGTGCGGTGACGGACCAAGGTTCCATGCTCCGAGCTCCTTCACGCGGCGCTCGTTAAGGATGCCACACGGATCTAATGATGCGGTTGGTGAAAACCCCGTCTAGTCTCGACGGCACATTTACGAGATTATGCTTATATGTGTCTGGACCTAGCCTGGACGGGACCCAAGCAGCGGCTTCATTTTTCTATCTAAAATGGAGAAGGCGCGCTGGACTCTCGTTGCCTTTCTAAAATTTTCCATATCACGAGCATGGTCAGTGTCCGAACCGCCTTTCGTGAAATGGCTAGCGTCATCAACGTTGCTCTACCATTCCAAAGTGGTAGTACTCGCGGCACCTTACTACTATGAGACATTAGCTTCTGTTGACAGTGAACTATTAAGAGCAGCTCTAAGAGACTCTCTATAACCATCCTAATTGTTGGGAATACAGATTTTAATGAAAACAGTACCCTCCAACAGCTTCTCTAGGTGTTTATCCAAATATAGCTATCATTTATTCTGGATTTCTCGCTAACTAAAGATAGGTAGCAAAAATGGCTCTCGAGTGTAAACAAGATATAGAAAAGCCATTGGAGATTGAAAACATATAGAAAATTATTTTTACATAAATGGCTCTCCAAGTGATAGTTTAGAGAGTGAAATTTAGAAAGACTCTTGGAGATGCTATAACAATACAAAAGGCAAGAATCATCATTTATATCAGAAATGCCTTCCTATAGCCAAAAAGAGAATTGAAGACAACGAAGCGAAATGGGTGTATACTAAACGGGTTCTGGAACATTGGCAGGCATTTTGGACTTCTCCTTTGTGAGGGAGGGAGGACTGACTAATGAGAAGAACATACCATAGAAAAAGTTTAATATGGTGGATTTTTATATCTCTGGAGAAAAATAAGTTCTGCATTCTTGGAGTAGCTAAGAGTGATCCCCTTCAACAAATGTGGAAAGGCCATTAGTTGACATTAATTCGGTTCCTTTTGTTTTCATCAAGAGCTTGTTCGGTTCCATTAGAATCATTCCGTCAGGAATGGTTTCTAAGACATATATATAGCAAGAAATTTGTGATAGATAAAATAAGAGGCCTGGATTTATGTCGGGTCGAAAACTAATTTACTCATCATAAGTAGGACATGAGACCATGAATCAATCCGCTAGTCAATAGGTGTGGAATTAATTCCGGTCTCTTGTCATCCCTATCATGAGAAACTAGTTCTTGGTCCGGAATAAATCTCGGCCTCTTATTCTATCTGTTACAAATTTGTTGCTATATCTATGCCTCAGAAATCACTCTGGCCGAGAATGATTCCAATAGAACCGAACAAGCCCGTAGGGATTTAGATCCTACCAACAATAGCTCCATACATGGCTCTGTGAAATATAGTTGTAGTATATATAGATATTTGCAAGTAGTTGGATCCCAATAATAGCAATGTTCGATCTACCTGCATTTGCATAGTTCATCACCTCCTTCTTCTAGAAAGATGATAAATTAGAAGTCACATAGGACCCCCCCCCCTCCACCTCATATATTCATAATAACCTAGAAGGAGCGTGATTTTTCATCTAAATAGATAAATCTCTAAACAAAGATCTTTCTTTTTCTTTAGGTCCAATTCTCGGATTTTTTTTTATATGGTGACAACATTCAAGCATGCTATTTATGTACTAGAACTGCTAAAGGGCAACTGTGATTTTTAGCGGTCTTTGGTGCCCCCAGTATGAAAAACTCAGTTCCTTTGATTACTAGTCATTTCAACTTCATGTTTCCGAGTAGGACCTTTGGACTAACGCAGTGATTTGGCCGACGGAGGAGAGGAAATGAACGTAGAAGAGGTTATCAAAACTCAGTACCAAATGTTCAATATTTTTTTTCAGTGGTTTCTCATGTATCTTTCTTATTAAACACAACTTTGGAGGAAATCTTTTTGACCCACGCAACTTAGGATAAGAAAGAATGATTCCTGTTACGAAAAAGAAAAGTCAAGTAGGGAAGGAAAGAAAGTGAGTTTCCTTCACTAAGGAGATGATGCATGTTCTTGTTTTGGATTACGCTTTAGATATATAGTGCTAGGTCTTTGTACCTTCGTGGTGGTTATTTAGGCACGAAGGGAGTAGTGCAATGAATAAAAAAAGACGCTATTATCAGTCCAGGTGACGGATAATGAAAAACGATTTTAGAACGAGGGTGCCGACACGGGCACACCGCACACGGCATTGTTCTTTGCGCGTGCTGTTGATCAGATCCGTCCAACGCTCGCGTGATCGTCACTACACTTGCACCCATATAGACCCTGTTCCGCTGGCGCTCTGCAGCCAGCGCTGGCTGCAGAGCAGCCAGCCGAACAGGCCGACAATTTCGTCAGTCATTTTTTTTTAGAAGAGATCTCGGCAGCCATCATGGAACTGCAGATCATCAGAAGGCTGTGTCTACGAGAAAGGAATAGGAGTGACACAGACGTGCGTCGCCGCGGCCGCATCCAGCCGCCGGAGAAGGCGGCAGCGTCGTCGCTCAGGATTGTTGATTGGATGCATGGGGCAATATGCAGTTAAAAGAAGGACGTGACATTGTCATAGGCCCACATGTAGGTGTGCTTCTCATGCATGATGGACTGATAGTGACGGTGGGGATGGGAACACCAAGAAGTAGACTGCATCTAGCGAGTTCTTGAAGGTGGTCTCGATTGGCTTGACGTTGAGGGAGGTGGACCCTCCGTTTTGGATGGAGAAGCGCAAGCGCCCGTGCATGAACTCCGTGGTTGGATTTTTTTTCCCAACCAACGTAAAAAGACATTTACGTACACATATAGATATACTCATTCATGTGAACACACAAGCTCTATGTGTACGAAATATTGAACCGGTAGATTTTTAGATGAACGAACTACTTATAACTCAATATTTTACTCAATATTTTTGAGATTACACTGTACAACATAGACGTTCAACACGCACGCAGACTCACCCTTATGTCCTATGAATAATCGTGCGTGAACCCTACCCCTGCTCCTATGGGCACCTCCGAAGGACTGAGCCGACATATTTCGAGATTCACAAAGTCGCCACAGACGCCTCACTGTCGATGGGACGTCGCCTACCATCGCCGGTAAATCCTAGAATAAATCCAGGAAAATGCGAGCATCAGTGTCAAATCGAGGATTATTGATGAGGCATCATCGACCATTAGAAAAACAATGCCTATTGATAAAACAAATACGATCATAATCTAAAGTTGAGGACTCATGATAAATGTGGGTCCACCATCTATAGATCTATTACTTTGTTAGGTTTTTTAATATTTTTTCTTCAAGAATAATTGACGGATCTATCATTTCAGTCGACGTTAGGATGACTAATGGCAATGTTGGATTTTATGGTCAATTGGTCGTTCAACCTTCAGAATATATGGCCGAAGTGTGTCCATCGTTCTTTACTCCCACAGTGGTTGAGCATATTGCGTCTCTTTTGCGGCTTCACAATTCAAAGTCTTATATTGCTGGAAACTGCGATTCTTATGGCCAGATCTGGTGATGTTTCGTGGCGATAGAGTTTTCCTGAAGCAGTGGATATTCTCAGATGCAAGGAAGATGATGGATATGGATCTAGTAACGTGTTTTAATGTAATTTTATTTTATATTGAGGTCTTAGTTGTAAAAGAATTTTTGTTTTAATGAAATGGAGTCCTTTTCTAAAAAACAAATGAATAAGTTGGATTTGGTGATCTTTATTTTATATAAGAAAATCATGAGGTTGATGAGACCTTGGAAGCAGAGATTCACACGTAATCTATATTCTTCTCAGGGCATGAGTGTTTCTAGCTTCCCAAACGTATGGGTAGTTTCACGAACACAAAACCTAGTGAGCTCTCCTCTTTTGCTTTTCATTTTGCAACTTGAGAGAAAACTATGGAACTCAAATCTTCATTGACCCTCTAGAACTCCGACAGTTTTTTAACTACAAAATCTAGACTTTCGTTAAAATTTGAATTTGCACGCACTAAATAGATCATGATAGCGAACTGAGCTCTAGCTCAGCTGGCAAGGTTTCTTGTGGTGGAATCAGTCCACCAGATTCGAGTCCTCGACTCAGCACTGGTGCTCACATTTGCCTGGATTTATTCCAGGATTTAACTGGTGCTATTCTTTCAGTGGTAGGCGACATGCCCGTCGATAGCGAGGCGCCTGTGGCGACTTCGTCAATTTGGAGGATTTGCCGGCCCAGTCTTTCGGAGGTGCTCATAGGGGTAGGGTTGCGTGCGTATGTTTGTAGGGGCAAGTGTGCGTGCGTGTTTGTGAGTGTCTGCGTCTGTACTGTGTGATTCGAAAAAAAAATAGATCACGATAATAATAAAGAGGTACTTAGAGATTCGGTCTCAAAGTCTGGTGAGTAATTTTTGACATGAAACATCAGAATATTGCATTTAGGCAATACACATAATAAAAAGAAAGGAAAAAATAGAAAAAAGAGCTAAAATTAGGGTGTGCAGAAGTGATACGTAACCTCAAACCACACCAGACGTACAGCTCCATAGCATCAAGGTGAGTGTATGACTTTAACCGTAATTTTTCCTAACATTTATAAAATCCTAGAATAACTTTTCTGAAATTACGAATGTACATCCAGATTTTATCGAGGACCTTAGTGCTCCTGAAAGAATACGAGAATACGGTATTGTAGTTCTACGAATCACGATCTATATAAATCGTGAGAACAAGGGGGATAGAAAATGAAAAAAGAAAAAGGAGAGTAGAAAGAGGCGTGGGGAGAGCGAGAGAGGTGGTTGGTAGGGGTGGTGGACCGTGGCCTTCCCCGTTTCGTCTCCGGTCCTCCTCGTTTTATCCCCATCGGCCCTCGCCCTACTCTCCCCTCTCCCCGCCCCTTTCCTCCTTCCGACCTCCTCCGCGCCGCGGCCTTCTCCTTCTCGAGAGGCCACGCTCCATCCCCGCCCGCTCCGCCTCCCCCCGCCGACCGGCGGCGAGTGCGGCCCAACGAGAGCGTCGTGGTCTGCCGGTAAGATCCCATTCTTCCTACCGTACGGTGCTCCTTTCGTTACGTAAGCTTTGTTTGATGCCATCCTCATTGGACGAGGTAAGAAAGTTGGCGCCTTTTGTTCATTTGCTCCTGCATAGCAATTTCTGTGGTTCACACTGCTGGAAGTTTTGGATTAATAGCTTTCCACGCTTCGTCACACTTCAAATTCGTTCGATTATTGCTTAATTCCTCCGGTTAGATCTTTCTTTTGTGGCCACCCGCGGCTAATATGGATTTGCACGGCTTCTCGCAGACGCTTGGCGGGTTGGGGGTAGAAGGTGCCAATGGGGATCGCGGAGGTGGCCCTCCACACCATGCCGGGGGCATTTGCCGCCCACTCCCCGGCATACAATTTGCCCCACGGGGCAGACGCTAGGAGGCGGAAGAGGAATACAAACTCGGTGTCCAACGCCAGGGCACTGCAAGGCCTCCTAAAGATCCCGAGGTTGAGGTCCGTTCAGCTGCAGTGCCAGCGGATTGATGACCTTGCGAGGGTCACAGAGGGGAACGGGACTTGGGTCAAGGATGCCATGAATAACGCCAGCCAGGTTCTTGGCGACGCTAGCGTGCCGGATCAGGCTGTAGGTGGCAATGGAAGTTTAAACGGGAACACTAACAAGCCTCCACCGCAGAGGCGGAAGACATCATCAGTCGACGATGAAGCCTGGGAACTACTGCAGGAGTCCATGGTTTACTATTGTGGTAGTCCTGTGGGGACAATTGCTGCCAATGACCCGAATGATAGTGATCCGATGAACTATGATCAGGTGTTTATCCGGGACTTCATACCATCAGGCATTGCTTTTCTATTGAAGGGGGAATATGAAATTGTGCGCAATTTCATTCTACACACCCTTCAGCTTCAGGTACTGGTTATTTTGCTATTTAATCTTATTTTTATGTTTTTTGGGTTCAGATCCTTGTATTTGTTATGATAAATGTTAGTGAATATTTATGCAATACGCATGAACTGAGAAAAGAATTATAATGTGTACGCTAACTGTGCTAACTTCAACTTTTCAATCCATATTTAATTGAGTATGTTGCTTTTGTTGTATTATTATTGTTTTAACATTGAAACATAGAATTTGTCTTGATCCATCTAAATTTCAACTAGTTTAACACCTAGGAGCTATAGAATATGCTGTCAGAAAATAAGGTCACAATGCCTCTTTGCAAAAGTTGATGTACTGTGTCATTCATGAACTATTGTCAGTGTTTCAGCCTTCTAAAATCGGCATCCTATAAATTAAGAAATTTTGTCACCTGTACAGAAATATTTTTTAGTTGGAGGGGAGGGGAGGGGGGTTAGTATGTGACACTCAATTCGATGGAATTCAGGATTTATGATTTTGTGGTCCTGTGTGGCACAGCTGCAGCTCCAAGAATTCTTGAGCTGGGTCTTCCTACCTTCAAGTTTCATGGTTCTGGAAATGGCGCTACACTGAGACTGTTTGTGTCCTTTTGATTTGAAGTTAAACGAAAAAGAAAATTAGGTTTTGAAATACTTTAATTTGGAGCCAAGCTGTCTTCACATGTCAGAGAAACATTAAGTCACAAATCCTAATATGCCAATTGAGTGACAAATGCTGAATTATTCCCTTGAGGTGTATGGGTTTGTCTGACACCTTGAATTGATCTGTAAAGCTGGGAAAAGACGATGGATTGCCATAGTCCAGGTCAAGGTTTAATGCCTGCCAGCTTCAAAGTGCGGACAATTCCACTTGATGGTGATGAGGATGCAACTGAAGAGGTCTTAGATCCTGATTTTGGGGAGGCTGCAATAGGACGTGTGGCACCTGTTGATTCAGGTACTGTTGATCGTGGGCTTATTTCTTTTTGTTTTTGGATACTTAGCATCCCCTAATCTTGAATTGTGTACTTGATCATAATGGGATTCAGGTCTGTGGTGGATCATATTGCTTAGGGCATATGGAAAATGTTCAGGGGATCTGTCAGTACAGGAAAGAATTGATGTCCAGACTGGAATGAAAATGATTCTGAAGCTTTGTTTAGCTGATGGTTTCGACATGTTCCCTACGTTACTCGTAACTGATGGTTCATGCATGATTGATCGTCGAATGGGAATCCATGGACATCCCCTTGAAATTCAGGTTCTCTCTTTACTAAGTCTAGTTATATTTTCTATTCTCTTGGGTGTTTATTTCCAGCGCAGAAAGACTTACTTACCAAAAGAAAATCCCAGCATCCCAGTACCTTAACGGTATCGTGTTCATCTTAATAAATCAGACACATGTAGGATTAAAAAAGCTTTCTATTTGATCTTTTAATATCTTGAATTAGTAGAATGTATCTCAGGAATGTGTAGGAGTTTTCTTTGGTTCCTGCTGCGTTGATTGGAACCATTTACATATTTGTTTCTTATGCTATCAGCAATGTGAACTGATGTTATTGTTGGACAGATTATGGAGTTTTTCCACTAGAAAGTTGATAACACTTGCAATTTTAATCATAATCTAAATTACAATAAAGCATGAATGCTTTTGGGTTTTGTAAGATGGGGACTGAATTCTTATTCAAAACTGGACTGAATTAATGACCTTTCTGGATTGATAGACATGGATAGGTAGGTTGATTATCAGTACATTATCTAAAAAAGGCTTATTATGAGTAGTGCTGGGGATTATAAAACCATAAAAAGTAACAACCATCCTGCGCGTTGCGTGCTCTGTGCCTAGCCACGCTGCCTCTTGCATGGTATATACGGACGTCTTCAGCCCGGGCATAACAATATTGGCGCAGAGAAGAGTTAGTATCCCACTGATAAAATTGGTGATGTGGATAGTGATGGAATCATAGTTGCTATACTGTTTGCAATTGAGAACTACATCCTAAACTGATAAATTTTATTGACTTAATCAAATACAAGTCAGGCCTCAATGGGATTTTGTACCAGGCACACGTTTACTAGGGCAGTAAGCCAGTAACCATGAAAATCTCAATTCAAGCTCTGGCGAGACCTTGATACAACTTTTGTTTGTGAAACATTGGCTCACACATTGTTTTCTGTGTAGGCACTTTTCTATTCTGCTCTATTGTGCGCACGCGAGATGTTAACTCCAGAAGATGGATCAGCGGACTTAATTCGTGCCCTAAATAACAGACTTATCGCACTGTCCTTTCATATCAGGGAATACTATTGGCTGGACATGCAAAAATTGAATGAGATATATCGGTATAAAACAGAAGAATATTCTTATGATGCTGTCAACAAGTTTAACATATACCCTGATCAGATTCCCCCATGGCTTGTTGAGTGGATACCTCCTAAAGGGGGCTACTTTATTGGAAACCTCCAGCCTGCTCATATGGACTTCCGGTTCTTTTCACTGGGAAATTTATGGTCGATAGTAAGCAGTTTGGCAACGACTCAGCAATCACATGCTATTTTAGATCTTATTGAATCTAAGTGGTCTGATTTAGTGGCAGAGATGCCACTAAAGATATGTTATCCTGCTCTTGAGAACCAGGAATGGAAAATCATCACTGGAAGTGACCCTAAAAATACGTAAGTCTTAGAACATCATTCTCAATTTCTTGCTCTCTACCTGGGATCATATTTCAGTTCATTTGCACATGCCCTTAGCAATTTCTGTTGACACAGGCCTTGGTCATACCACAATGGAGGGTCCTGGCCAACATTGTTGTGGCAGGTTTGTATTTTCTAATCATTCTTGAAGTACTGATTCATTGCCTCTTGATGTTCGATTGGGTTTTTATTGTACATGCATATCAGCATATTGCATGGTGTATTTTCTTAATCTTATAAACTATAGCAGTTTGTTGGGATAATAAGTGCTTCACTGTATCTTAATGAAATGACATGCAGCTCTGCTGCGTTGTTCAAGAAATAAAAAGTGCTTCACTGAGATTTATTGTATCTTTTTGTTTGTTACTGCTCTGCACCTCTATCATGTAATCTTACTCGATTGTTTTTTGTTGGCAATTGCTATCCTTGTGTACAGCTCACAGTGGCATGTATCAAGATGAACAGACCTGAGCTTGCGGCGAAAGCAATAGAAGTGGCTGAGAGACGTATTGCAACAGACAAATGGCCTGAATATTATGACACCAAGCGGGCACGCTTCATCGGAAAACAGGCCCGGCTGTACCAAACATGGTCTATTGCTGGGTTCCTAGTAGCGAAGTTACTGATCGAGAAGCCTGACGCTGCTAGGATTCTGTGGAACGATGAGGATGCAGAAATCCTTAATGCTTTCAGCACGAATAGGAAACGGGGGAAGAAAGTGTTGAAGAAAACATACATTGTGTGAATTCTTGCTGCAAGTTCCATCAAATGACCAAAGTTAGCAGTTAGTAAGCCATAGGAAGAAGAGTCTACCCTGTATATACACAAAACTTGTATTTTTGCTGGGAGGGCGCCTGCTGTTGGATGCTGTTATTGTTGGTGCATCTGGCTTTGCAAGAAAACACTTCCTTGAGCATTCCTCAATTGTATATCTTTCAACACTTTTTTTTGGCAAACTAGAGCTGCGTCATGTAGTTGTTTTACTCACTTGACCGGAATTTATCACTGTAGTTCAAAAAGTTTGCATTTACTTGGTGATAGCGAGGAGCTTTGGTTGCTGGAATTGTCCCCTCACGTACCTGTCCAGATATCATAGGCTCGTATATAACTAGAAAATACCCTGCGGCTGTGCTGCTGGCACAAAAGGCCAGGGGATATGCAAAATTTATTTATCCTTCAAATTAGACTGTCTCCAACAACAGGACTCAAAATCGGAGACCTATCTGTGCTATGGGTTGCTGTAAACAAAAAGGGGTTGCCCGTAAAAGGTGTGTCTTCTCCAATAGAGAACGCAAAAAGGAAGCCCAACAGACGGACGACTTGTTTTGCGGGCGGGCAATGAAATTTTCGCGGGAATCGACGGTGGAGGTTTCGTGCATACTGCAGGTTTGGCTCGATGACGGGATTATATGGATTTCACCCCAATCCAAGTGTAATTTGACTTAAGCTGATGATAACTGAAGGGTATCGGGAAGGGATTTCGACTTTTTCTGGGATCAAATACCTCTCGATCCCCTGCAATCCGCGGATCGCATGGAGCCTGTTTATCCCTAAATCGACTTGGCTTTTGACGTTGCTTTGGCCATGCCTTGGAGTTATGTCAAAATGTCAATGTTCGGGACAGCCGCAGCTTACTCCATGGACAATGAGATCATGGCCGTGGTGGCCGTCCTCACGCAGAAAAAAAAAAAAAACGCCCTTGGGGAGGTTCGGTGCCAGGCCACGAGATTTACAAGCATGATCGAATTGCAGCAGATTGACCAGGTTCCACACAATACAAAAGTTCAACGGCACGCGCTTCTTAATTAATCTTCGTTGTTCGGGTGGCTGGTGAATCCTCTACGCTCCATGATTTGCATCTGCATGCCTAGATAATAGTTTTTCAGATAAGGAGGGACCTTCTCAATGTCAATGGACATAATACCAGACTCAGCTAAAATCAGTTGAGCCTCTGACTCCTTCTCCCTAATCGCATTTTCCTTCTTTTGCTGCTGCACAGTCATCTTCATTTGCTTCTTCTGAAGCTTGAAAAGATCCCTTTGAATTTTAATTTTTTCATCCTTCCTACTAAGGATCTCAACCATTTGCTGGTCCTGCCTCTGTTCGGTCTTCTCTGAGTTCTCCTGCAAACGCTGGAGGACTTCAACAACCGTACTAGATGATGATGTCTCTGTGAAGCTCTTTGATCTACGCCGCCTCGCATTGTCCCTACCCTCATGCCGTGATGTGCCTGCATTCTCATTCCCAGATTCTGCGAGGCCAGTCACAGTATGGCCTTGGGTTGGAGGAGATGACATTCCTTCAGGTGATTTAGAGTTCAGCTCAAGAAACTTATTGTTCCATTTGGCCTCATTGCGAAGTTTTTTCCAGCAATGCATGATGGTAAAAGGTTCTACCTTCTCATACATTTTTACAGCATCATCTATCTGTGGATATGAATATAAATTAAATCGGTTAGAAAACAAACAAATGGAAATTAGACAGATGGAGGACAAAATGAGTGGAAGTATACCCGATCCTGCTCATTTTTTCCGCTCTCATTCAGCCTATCGACGGCTTCTTTGTGCCTACAGAACTTGTTCATCGCTTTCTGAATCAATGCCCACCTATGCTGAACCGCAATCTGGCTGCGGTTGGAGCCTTCAGGCTTATGCTCATTGAAATAATCATGCAACCTTTTGTAATAACCACCTGATGTCTGATTCACACCTGCATGTTATGCCACCATGTTATTTGGGCATCAATGGGTCAAAGGTTTCATAAAAGACATTGCAAAATTCTTACCACTAATAGGGCCTTTGCTAACATTTAGAAATGCCGAACACACCACCAGGTCCTCCTCTTTGGTGAATGCACTTCCTCTCCTGGCCACATTTTTCTTCTTTGCGTCCCTCTGTGATTTTGATGGAGTGTCCTGAGAGGCCTGGTTGTTGTCAATGGAGAACCCCTGACTTGATTGCCCCTTCATAGGTGGGCAGGGCATCTCGGAGGAGCTATGGATGTTCAACTAGTGATGAAAACAACTGTTAACCATCGATATAGTTGATATCTAAATAGAAAAACCATCAGAAGCATGGCTGCAATAAACCTGGGGGTCCGGAGGAACATCCAAAGATTGCAAAGCGGCAGAATAACCAAAAGCCCGCTGCTCTGCCCCAAAGATTTCTTCAGATTCGCCAGTGCGACCACTTGGCCCACTCAAAATGTTATCCATCGTCCTAACACATTAGATATTCAATTAAACATGGCACAAAGTAAATAGTTACCATGTAGTACCAGCAAGCACACCATTCGATCAAACAAGGAAATGAACATGTAAACTCAAATGTCATGGTTTGCAATACTAAAAATCAGATGAAAGTCATGATTATACAACAAAGAATTAAGGCACAATCCTAGTCATGAACTCATGATTCCTACTCATCAATTAAAAGATATACTGAACCTTTCTGAATCGGCACTCCTGTCAGAGAACCAATCCAAATGCAATCAGATAAATCCTCTTACAGCAATCCAATCATGTCCTCCCCAACCATAACCAAAAATCACAACAGCAACAATCCACACAACAAGGAATCACCTGCACCGCACAGGGGCTGAGGCGGAGGCCTGACCATGAGGGGCGATTGCATCCTGCAGGCACGCAAGCATATGCCGGGTGCAGCGGCTGAGCCAAGGGCTGCGGGGAAAGGGAAGGAGATGGGAGTGGGAAGGGAGGGGAGGGGATCCGGATTACGGAGCAAGGTCCACCTTGCGACTCCATGCGGCCATGGCAGCGTGCAAGCAGCATGGCCAAATATAGGCACAGCATGCGGCGCCATGCGGCCTTGCCAAAATGACAAGGGTCCAAGCTGCTGGCGCAGATCCATGCAGAGAGGAGAGATGGAACTAGGGAGGAAGGGGGGCTGGGCTGCGAGATCCATACCTGTGAAGCCTAGCTCCGTGCAATCTCGCCGCCGACGAAGCTTTCCTTCCCACGAAATGGTTCCGCTGCAGATATTTGAGGCAATTACCTATGTACCATTATAAAAAGTTCACCTTTCCGAAATTTAAAAAAGTTCCTCAGTACCATTGTTTCAAGTTTTCTTTCCCCCTATGCCATTTCCATCCATTTTAATTAACACAGTCAATCTCTTTTTTTTAAAAGGTTGGGAGTGGAAGGCCTTTTTGTAAAAAGATTGAGAGTGGGAGGGTTTCTGCGTGAAATAAATAAAAGGGAGGGGGTTATGGGCAAAATTCCATTTCTTCCTCCTTCACCTCGCACGCGGGGACGAACAGGGCCAGCGATGGCAACGCCCTCGCCGGCGTTCTTGGGCACAGAGGCCGTCAGGATATGGGGGAAAAGGGAGAGGGGATTGAGGGGATTCTATTCCCACACTCACCTTGGGCAGAGGTGGAGCGTGGAGGCGGGGCCACGGCGGCGGGCTGCGACTGGCAAAGGGAGCTCCGGCGACGGCGCTGCAGACCTCGGCAAGGAGGGGTGGAGGTGGTGGTGGTTTGATCGACCTCTAGGGGGAGAGCGAGGACGGCACGGCAAGGGCCCAGGGGTGCGCACGATGGAGAGGGAGGGGGGCCGGCGATGTGCCGTGCTGCTGTCCTAGGAGAGAGAGAAAGAAGAAGACGGGAGGAGTAAGAAGATGGATATAGCACGCTGAAGTGTGGTTCCCACAGGCAGGATGATGATTTAGCAAAAACTAACGGAAGTGGCTGTAAAGAAAACTTGAAACAATGGTACAGAGGAAGTTATTAAAATTGCGATGGTATATAGGTAAGATAAATCCTTTGTAATGGTATATAGGTATGCCTTCAGATATTTTGGTCGAGGAGAGAGACGGGGAAGGACCTGTTTGCAGAGTCTGTTGGAGGGGATTTTTTCTACCCAAAACACTGCATCACCTATTTTTAGGTTTGGTCACCATTTGCATGTTTTGTTGGATATAGTCTTAGCAGTAAAAAAAATTAAAGCGACATGAAACTGGGAAGGGCTCCATCAAATTAGTAGCTGGATATAGATTATGAGTGACCGTAAGAAAATCAAAAGGTTCATTTTATCCTCTTTGGTTCTTATCAGAGCTTGTAGATGAGGCTTAGTCCAAAGGAACAAATGTGCGCGGGAGGGGGCGACTTTGCGCCCTGCCGCCAAGCCCCCGCCGGTGAGCCGTGAGCGATGGCGGCAGCCCCTGACGGCGCCAAAATCGGTAGCTGCGCGGATCCCATCCTGCTCTTCCTCTTCCCCGAGGTCTCTTCCTCGTCCTCTTCTCCCAAAAAAAATGCTGCTACTGCATGCTTCGATTCTCCACCAGTCCACCGGGCCTTCTCGTCCTCCATAGATCCAGCACCGTGGGGGTGTGGATCCGGCCTCCGCGGATCTGGCGCCTTGACGTGCTAGGTGGTCTCCAAGGGGCACTTCTTTGGTGCCGATGGCTGGCGGCCACTGGCCTGCAGCCTGCTGCCAGCGACCCCGCTAGACGTGCCCACATCACCGTTGCCCTCCTGGCAGTGTGCTGTTGTGGGGTATGCCATGGTCGACAGGCATGGCTCGGCTTCCCTCCGCCGACTTCGGGTGTGGGGCCCATCCGCCGCCACCTTCGGCGCTTCAGGTCTGCACTGCCACATATATGTGCCTCTCCTGTGTGGGCTTGTCATCTCAGGTTGGTTCTCTACTTGGTCGGCGCAGTGGTTGCGTGGACCGATCTGCTCGTCGTTGGGGAAGGTTGTGGTGTATCCATTGTGGTTGCTCCATTGATGCCATTGTCATGCAATGAAAGTACTGCGCTCTGTGCGCGGAGGGGGGGGGGTGCTGCTCCTCGCATGGCTTGGTGATTCTGTGGAGTTGTTCAACCTTTGGATCGCGATGTCTTGAGTTTAAGAGAACTTGCAGCGAAAGCGTCACGCTCGGTGCGCGGGAAGGTCTCATACCTTCGCATGGGTTTCCTAGCATCTTCTCAAGCAGTTGAGCGGCAGTGTCTTTCCCTCGGCCATGGCCCGGACTTGTGTGGTTGTTGAGTTTGTTCAGTTTGTTGTGTATCCGCTTCCGGCACCTCTGCTTCGTTGTCGCGCTCTTTGTTGGTGGTGTCATCAAATCAAATGTCGGGTGCGTCCATAGTAGCTGATCATCCCTCCTTTGAGGCTTCCTCCCCTAGAAGGGCGTTGGGTGGTGATAGGTGGAGGCCTGGATGTTCTGCGAAAGATGTTGCTACTAGCTCGAAGGGACATCGGTGTGTTCAATGATGTTGTGCCCTGCGTGCTTCCCCACTCTTAGTCCCCTTTCTGTTGTGGCGGTCCCTCTTTCCCTCGGGGCTTCCTTCCCCCGTTGGACGTGAAGTTGGTGACTTTGAGGGCGGCAAAGACTCGTAGGTACGAGGGGTGGTGGATAGTTATTTCGGCCTTAGTAGAGCTGGCAAATACGTCGCTCAGTTGCGATGACCATGTTGAACTGTGGCTTGCTCTTTGGCCTTTGCAAGTCTTAGCATGTGTCCTATTGTTGTTCTAGAGTGTGTGTCTACTTTCTTTCTGTGTTGTATCCGTTGCGTTGTGCTCGCAACTTCTGATGTAATTTGTGGATTTGTCACTCCTTATTAATGAAAGTTCAGGTCGGCAATCGCCTATCGTAAATTCCCCAAAAAAAACAAATGTCGATATTATGTGTCTCATACAACAGCTATATAAATTCTAAGTAAACTTTAGTTTCATAACCTTGCATTGTGCAGGGCATCCAAAATTTTCGTATATGGCAGCCAACATTTTGCTGCAGAATTTGAAATAGAAAGCCTGCGACCAAACAATAAACATCTAAAATCGTAAAAATTGCTATGAAAGTAAACTGTATGAAAAAACATGAGCACACAACTTTTCGTGGATCTTTTCATCAATGCTTGTAATTTTATAAACACTAGAAAAGTCTGCGGCGTTGCCTCGCATGGTAAGTGGATGTACCGTGGCTGTAAAATATTTTTTAAATAAATTATCAAAGCACATTGAATTTAAATATTTTCTTTATAGAAATATTTTAGATTTTGAAAAGTAGAGTATGTTTTTTCCTTTTGAAGTGTATCTTTTGCTGAAATGTGCACATTTGTACAAGGGACACAACAATGACCTTTGAATTTTAAAATATGCTATCTATAAAAGGTTTTGGAATTTGAAACAACATTTATGTTGAAAAGTTTTTAATTTGAAAGTGTTTTGATGTTCGAAGGTTTGGTTTATCAGGAAATTTGGAAACTGTTTTGGTTTTAAAGTATGATCTAAAATTATAGATTTTGAAGTTTTGAGCTACCATAGAATTTAATATTTTTAAATCTGAAGGTGTTCCAGTGTTTGGATGTTAGGTTTAACAGGCGATTGGAAAGAGCTTTGGATTTAAAGTGTGATTTGTAACAAATTTATAGATTTAAAAGTTTTGAGATACTTTAAAATTCAATAATTTTCAATTTAAATATGTTTTCGTGTCTGAATAGGAAGGGTAGGGGATCGTATATAAACATTATGCGAACCAATTATGAAACGCTTAGAATATTTCAAATTTTGAGCTGTTATTATATTGAACAATTTTAAATTTGATGATATTTCGGTATCAAATCATATATATGACGGGTCATGTATAAACATTTGTGCGAATGATTTATATTTAGCAAAATTCAAGATTCAAAGCTCCTTTTTAATTTCCCTACATAAATTTTCATACTTTAACAGAAGATATATTTTAGAATGAAAGGTACAATATATTCTAGAATCTAAAACCTTTCCATAGAGAAAATTCTTAAATTCAACGTGCTTTGATAATTCATTTAAGAAAAATATTTACATGACCGCGTCTATAAAGTTATATATTATATATTTTGATATTTTTACTAAATTTGATATTGGACACTTCTAATAATGTTGTATATTTTGAAATGTTGCAATTACATTGTTGACACCATCACCCAAAATGTTTTGTATATGTTATAAAAGTAAAATATAAAATTATAAATGATTGTTTTAGATCATTCAAATTATGTTCTTTTAAATAAACAAATTTTGAAATAGATGAAAAAAAATTATGATGCTATAGTGAACAAACAAAATAAGAACAACTATAACATAACATTTTTTTAAAAAAATTGTTTAAGCAATGTTTGAAATTTTTTTTAAAACAACTATGGTGGGTCCCACATATAATGTATTTAGTGGGGCCCACATACGTGGGACCCACTTGTGGGTCCAGTGGTCTATAGTGTTGCCCACTTGTGGGACCCACATCAGCGGGTCCCATGGGGCTCACTCTTAGGGCCCATTTGTTGGACCCACATCAGCGGGTCCCACGTGTGTGGTCACGTGCCCTAGGATTGCTTAGGCGGATCTCAACCGTCGGCGTGGCCGATCCAACGGCCGAGAGAATGCCGGTGGTGTGGCACTATGCGGTTGGCCAGTTTAGGTCCAGGTCCGGTTTAGGTCCAGGTTTCGAGATTAAACTTGCACAGATGAGAAGGAACTTCAGAGGATTAACTAACAGACATCCTCTTCATGCGATGTTCACACCAGCAAAAGCCGAGAATGATTTAAGGTTTTTTTTTTTTTGGGCAGAGCTGCTGCTACAATGGAAATTACCCACCGTGGACAGAACTATGAATAGATGTGGCAAAAAGGAAGACAAACAAATCATTGTGTCATCAGTCCAAGGCTGTGACTGTGAATGAACTGACCATTCACCTGGTAGCCAATTAGCGGCCTTTTTATTGGATTGCAGTTTTGGACATCGTAGCGGAACGTCTGCATTCCCAGTTCAGACAGAATGGTAATGCCAGAAAGGTAAAACTGTGGTGGCAGAATGCAAATAGGCAGTTCAAATAGCCAGACACATGGTCATAGGTCATTCATGCTTGGATTATCATAACAGCACGTGAGAAATTACACCATAATGTTCATTCTAAAACCATGGAATTCCATTTAGCCCCGTGCGTGTCTCAGCCAGCGGATGGTTCGTGTAAGCTTCCCAAAAATAACAACATTTTCAGTTATTTTTCTGAAGAAAGGTAAGGGTACTAATAGCGCTCTATATATAGGGAGAAGGCGTCGCCAGCAAAGGAAGTTCACCTCCCGATTGCCAAATAAAGGCACATTTCTCGCCTCCTCTTTCACTGAGGAGGAAGAGGAGGAGAAGGAAGCCGCACTAAATCTATCTGGTTTGATCAATAGCCTGGTTAATCTGTCCGTGCTGCTTTGTATCTTGAATTTGTGATGATTATTGGTCTCTCTTTCAGTTTTTTCATGTTCTTTTAAAGATTCCTGGTGCGTCAATGTCTCCTTGTTGTTAATCAGACGTTGAAGCAGAGGATTTTTTGCTCAGAGGATTTTTTGCTCAATTCAATCATGCTTTGACTTGCTCAATTCAACGAAGAGCACGCTAGATTTATTTCACCTTGGTGCATAGTAATACCATGTGCATTGGACGAACAAACTGCGGAACGTTTACATGTACTGTAGATGATATAATAAATTCAAACTCTGAATGTTTTCCCCATGGGCCATGGCAATGCACAAATGCAAGTGCCTGCTGTTCCCATACCATACCGAGCCGCATGTACTAGCCAAATGGCTAATTGGCACAAAGCAGGCTAAGCAAAGCCATACGAAAAGAAAAATGTGGTGTGAACTTTATTTATATGTAATTATATAGTAAGATGCAAATAAACTTGTCTGATTAATTTGCAGGAACTAGGGAACTAAGCTGCCCCATTTGAAGCGGTCGCAGCCTCTAGCCAGAGCCTTACATTGCGGACGACGGCAAAGATGCCACGCGGCGGCAAGCCCGCGGCTTCGTCGAAGCCGAACCCCTTCGACTCCGACTCGGACTCGGAGTCCCAGCCGGCGAGGAAGCCATCGGGGTCGTCGTACCAGGCCCCCGCCGACGCCAAGAGGCGGTACAAGGACGGGTTCCGCGACACCGGCGGGCTGGAGAACCAGTCGGTGCAGGAGCTCGAGCACTACGCCGCGTACAAGGCCGAGGAGACCACCGACGCGCTCGCCGGCTGCCTCCGCATCGCCGAGGACATCAAGAAGGACGCCAGCGACACGCTCGTCACCCTCCACAAGCAAGGGGAGCAGATCAGCCGCACCCACGAGAAGGCCGTCGAGATCGACCAGGACCTCACCAAGGTGCGTGCAATTCGTTCGTGTGTTTTAGAATTAAATGAAGCTTCATCTCTTGTGTTTTTCGGTCGATAGAGCGAGTCCCTTCTGGGGAGCCTTGGAGGGTTCTTCTCCAAGCCATGGAAGCCCAAGAAAACGAGGCAGATCAAGGGACCGGCCATGGTGTCTCGAGGTATTGTGATCCTGCACTAATTAACAGTGCCCATATATACATGTTGATTCTCACTGCTCCTCCTGACAACATCGAAATGGGATGGTTCAGATGACTCCTTCAAGAAGAAGGCGAGCCGCATCGAGCAGAGGGACAAGCTGGGGCTGAGCCCCCGAGGCAAGAACAGCAATCGCCACTACGGCGAGGCCGACAACGCCATGGACAAAGTCCAGGTTCGTGACTGCTCTCTGCACGCTGATCGTGGCGTCAGTGCCAATACAAAAAGAAGAAAAAAAAGGGTTAATTGATTCTTACCGGTGGTCATGTTTGTGAGCCCGGCAGATCGAGAACAAGAAACAGGACGACGCCCTCGACGACCTCAGCGGCGTGCTTGGCCAGCTCAAGGGCATGGCCGTCGACATGGGCTCCGAGCTTGACAGGTGAGCTCGTCGTCTCCTTGTTGAAAACGGAATCAGATCAGGGTTGTGTTATCGTCTCAACAATCATGGATCTTAATTGGGTGGCAATGAATGCTACTACGAGTACTACTGTCGAACTGTCTCATCGTGCTGACCAACATATATTTCAGGCAAAACGAAGCGCTGGATACTCTGCAGGACGACGTGGACGAGCTCAACTCCAGGGTGAAGGGAGCCAACCAACGTGCGCGCAAGCTGGCCGCAAAGTAGGCCGCCTCAAACAACGTGACAGGGGGAGCTTTCCATTTCTTGGACTCGATTTACAGCACGACGACAATAGAAGAAGAAAAGGGGTATAGAATCACCCCACTGGGTACATGTTTTGGCAATTGATTAACCTGGTTTTGTTTGCTTGTATTGTGTATTGCTCTCCATTATATAAAGGGCAGACTCTTTTCGAATCACACATTACATTCAAAAACGCTCACATATATGCGCGCACACGCATTCACTCTTAAAAACGTTTTCCCCCTTTGTGTTATCAAAGCTGAAATTACACATTGTCAAGAACATCGTGTCACGGATAAGTATATCAACACAATCTTAAAAACACGATTTTATCTACTATTTTGTGTATATTTGCACCTAAAATATACAAAGAACATACTATTGAAATCATAGGACTACATAATCTCCTGTGATGCAGAGTGAACGCCAACAGTAGCAAAAAAACAAGGGAATATCAAATTCCTACATATTAAAACCATTTGCACCAGAATAACACTCTTTACTGTTTTGATGTTAAAACAAAGAATGGCACTCATCTACTCGCCGCTGGTGCACCTTTCCTAACTAAAAGGAAAAGATGCTCACCTTTGCCAAATACTCTCTTCAAGCACGGATACTCAACATTATGAACATGATGTATGTTTACAAAGAGTGATTTTGATAACTATTTCTCCACTAGAGTACATTTACAATAAAATAACATTCTAAAATACACATAATATTTTTCATGTTTTTTATCCTGAATAATTTTAAATAAAATGTTCATGCAACACCATAAGCTATACAACAATATTTTTCGATGTTCAACAATATCGTACCATGATTTCGGCATCTTACCACGGAATCTTGGATTGTTGATTGCTGAACTTGTGTGGATATAGTTGTGTGCATGTCTTCTGTTCAGCAAAAAAAAAATACTACTCCTGTTTTATATCTATGGCTGTGCAAACATATTCAGTCCCAGAAAAAAAAACATAATTGGTTTGGTAAGACAGAATCATAAGTCTGCACGTGGTCAGCTTGTACTATCACAGCTGCTGCTTATGGTACCCTCCGTTCCTTGATATGCATGCCTCAGATACCCTTGACAGGGAGGATATAGCTACAAAGCGAACAAAATCATCAGGTCAACAAAACATGCATAGAAATCCAGACCAAGCAGTGTGGTCCGAGCATATCTTGATCCGGTACATAGAATTGAACTTATGCTCACCTTTCACAATACATGGACAGCAGAAAACTACATAAAACCATCCCAATTTCTGAGCTTTTAGTACGAAGTTACTACTGAAGCAGCAAAACAAGTCTATAAAGTCTACTATGAATCATTAATCAATCCAAAACCTAGCTCCTGCTGACCCTAGCCTGCCTACCCACGCCGGCCGCCTCATGTCCCTCACGTCGCCATTGCCCCTCCCCCGCCCCCGCCCTCCGGCGGCGATTGGGGTCCGGGTGCCCGGACGGAAACAATCGTCCGGGCACCCCGTGCCCTCAACCAGGTGGAGTGAAAAAAAATCATAATTCACAAATTAAACATTCAAATCAAAATCGGATTGCACCATTGCGTTTGTTATAACAAGATCTTCAAAACTAGACCATACTCGATAATGTTTTGACTAAATCTTTTTCGAAACATTTTTTTACAGGTGGAACAATTTGTTCTATTTTCATGTCAAACTTAATCATATTAGGCGCGGAACAATATTTTACACGAACGGAACAAAATATATATATAGGCGGAACAAAAGCTACACAAAAGGAATAATGTGTTCTATTTTGACGCCGAACAAATTATTTTAGCTGTGTAACAAAATTTTACACGAACGGAACAAAATATATGCAGGCGGGACAAAAGCTGCATGGAAGCAACGATTTATTCTGTTTCAAAGTCGAACAAAATCATCTTAGCTTGGGAACAAAATTTCACACAAGCAGAAGAAAAATATCTGCATGTGGAAAAAAAGATGCACAGAAGGTATCTGATGAAACCATAGCACAGAACAAATTATCATAATCACGGACTAAAATCTTTACACGAGCAGAACAAAGATTTGCATAAACAGAACAAAAGTTGCACGGAATGCATGTAATGGGGCGGTACCATTGAACAAATTATCCTTGGCCGCGGACAAAATTTTATACAGGTAAAACAAAAATTTATACAGGCGAAACAAAAGCTGCGATGATGGAATATAACCATGCAATACCATGGAACATCTCGCAATTGCTATGCAAAGTAATTTAATCAACACCATTTTGTTCCACACTTATAAAGTTTTGTTCCTTCTGTATAACGGTTTTTTTTCCGCAAATTGGAACAATTTGTTCGGCGTCGAAACGAATTGTTCTGCATGTGCAAAAAAATGTTTCGAAAAAAATTAGTCTAAATATGGTCAAGTGTGGTCTAGTTTTGAAGATCTCATCATTATAAACATAATGGTGCAATCATATTTTGATTTGGGTAACATTTGTGAGTTATGAATTTTTTTTGTCTTAGTTCTCTATTGACCACGTGAGAGGGAACCGTCAACCAAAGGCAAGCCATGGGGGGTGCCCGGCAGCCTGCTATCGTCCGGGTACCCAGACCATAGCAATCGCGCCGCCCTCCACCACTTGAGCTGGTGACGCCACTGCCGGCCTCACCACCCTTGCGCCCACCTCATTCGCTGGGCTAGCTTGCCACCGCATGCCCTCCTTCTAAGGTCGTCGGTGACCACCCACCCCTCGGCAAACCCGAAACCCCTAACATGGCCAGAGTTAGAGACGAAAGGGATTATGGGAGAGAAGAAAAATTGGGTGCACAGAGACCTTAGCTTTAACTTTTCCTTTTCTCTAAAGTTGACCGTCCATTTCTTCCATACTTGAACTTTTTCAATATATTATATCCCCACGGAAGATAAATTAGTCAATTTTCTTATTGTAGCCCAATTGGGTGTTTATGTGCAGTATAAATAAGTATGAAACAACATACTAAATTTGTGGTCGGATAGGCAGAACCCTACTTAACTCTTTTTGTTTCCCTTGAAGGCCTAACCGAGTTCGTTTCAGTTTGGGGTGAACACAATAGAGCAACTCCAACATAGTAGTACCCTCCAATTTTAGCTCTATTTGACTTTCTATCTGAGATGTAGTTGTGAATGTTTCAGTGTACAAGCGGAGATTATACAAATCTGGCTTTGTAATTTATGATGACGCACATGTCTTGGTCGTCTTCTCAGATCGTACACTGGTTTGGTAGGACAACATTACAGTAGCATAGAGCCGCACATGGTTAGGTCTTCTGTGATCGTACTATCAATGCTCCTTGAGATCCATGTCCCAAATCTCTATGACAGAGGATATACCTGCAGATGGACAAACCTCAAGTAAAACATAACATTTATACAACAGTAGTTGCAGTGCATAACCACATCAGTTCATTTGATTAATCAATTAATTTTCTATTGTCATCAGAAATGTGCGGCATCGTGTACTCCACGTTGTGTCCATGATCAGATCAGCCCCTTAGTTCATTTTGATTAAAATTTCCAATCCTTTTTTTTTTATCAGATCAGCTCCTTGGTTGACTAAATTTGTCGATCCCAAGGAAGGATGGCCTGCACGATCAAGCCTGAACCAGTCAACGCAGCATCAAGGATGCAGGCATGCAGCTTCAGAGGATGTCACTTGGAGGCTCAGGAGCAGGCCACTTTCATTCTACTACACAGCCTGCAGTGTTGTCTGTCTGTACACTTCACTGAGTTCACTCACAATCAGAACTGGCATAGGTCAATGGTCAGGTCCCTAACACTTCTAGTTGTAAATCTCCTCTGCTTCAGACCTAGTGAAATGCCTGTGCAACTGCTATTTGCTAGCCAATAATCTAAGGGCACGGTGAGCTAAACGCCACCTTTGAAATTTGAAAACTCAATCAAGCGAAACCAACCAAAAGCAACATGCTGAAGATCCAAACCAATGCTTCAGAAAGGGTCAAGTGGTGAAGTGGGCTTCAGATCCTCAAGGTTCCTAACAACTCATTGAACAATCTCCTCCCATTATAAACGGTGCATAATTCTTCATGATTTAAACTTTTTAATAGCATGTCCCAGTTGAGGAATTCCATGGAACATCAGTAAACCCAGTACGGCCTTACTCGTTTAATCCTTTTTCCAAGGGGATTGAGGAAGATAGACTTGTAGAAGATTTAATCCCTCCAACCCCTCCCTCCCAACTCCAGGAACAAGTCCTAAGTAATAAATCCTCCCAAAAAATCAGTATGTAATATGACTGCAACTATAAAATGAAGGGAAGTAAAGGGATACGTATGATTATTATTGCTTCAAAATCTACAAACATTGTCTCCTTTATGACAAGGGTTTCTAGCAAATGCTCTTGATCAGGCATAGATAGCATCCCATTTCCAAAAATTTACAGAACATTTCTCCAAATCTTAACTGACAGAAATAAGTAGAAACGTGCAGCCATATGTATCTCCAAATCTCTATGTTTGGAAAGGCAAAAGCTGGATGTATATTTACAACGTATATGCGAGCATAATGAAATACCTGGATTTACTAATAGAACAACGCATTTTCATCACCTTTCCAACCTAAATCATAAGAGTGAAGAAAATGTGTAGCAGTACAAATAATAGAATCAAACGACAGCGAAAACTGGAAAGGTTTTCTAAATTATTCTTTGGAACAAGAGAGGCTTTAGGTCAGTACAAGTATTCCTATGATTAGCAATCTGTGCATATTGGACCATAGCATGATTCAAAGTATTAGTCGGAATGGAAAGAGGGAAATAAGTCCCCAACAATGAAGCAGCAAGGCATTGATCCGGCAACAGGTAAAGAATCACATCAAGAAACATTGTAACAGGAGACAACCGTAAGATGTTGAGTCATTTCCACCTTCATGCAAGTAACCAACTCAAACTGACCTTCAGGAAACAGACAGGATGAGGTGTTGACTTAACAAAATCTCTGTCACCAAGTACTTCGTAGTTATTCAAAATTTCATATATAAATGGTTGATCAGTAACTGATCCTTCCTAATTCTAGCTTAAATGGGAACTGGCTGAAAGTACCAAACCACAAATTGCTTTTTACTAAAAATACCCAATATGACAATGATGAAAATACCACCAAATGAAGATGCAATGCTAAATAAGGATAATGTCCTACTTAATAATTGTGATGAGCAATTAAATAAACATGGGAAATCTTTATATATGTCAATTAGCTATTAATAAGGTTAAAAATTTATCCATGGAAGACAAGAAACGTGAGGACTAAAGAGAACTATAGCTACTACAATGCAGAAACTCCACATATCAGTGATAGTTGTTCCGTAAGAACCTAGCAACAAAAATGAAATGCAATGAAGTACAAAAGTGAGGCAATTTCCTTCAGATTTGAACTCCTATCATGTTTAACTCCATAATAACAAACAAGATCGCATTCTCTAACTGTTACATAACAATAACGATTGTTGAACAAAAGGAAAAGAGAGAGGAGAGTGGAAACTAGAACAACGATATCACCATATGACAAAATGCTCTGACCTTGTTGATAGCCAAAGCAAGTATGCACATACCATACCATCCACTCATTTGAACCATCAAGAAGCCATTGATATTTTGGCCATCATATCCAAGTTCTCCACATCATTAATCGCCTGTGCTGTCTGATCCCTGATCCTCTTAATCTTGGGGCTTTCCAGCCCCTTGTGTGCGAAACCATACAGCCGGAGCACCTGGTTATCGGCAAAATTAAACGCTCGCTCCATGCTCCTGAGGCAGCGCTCCACCGGGTAATCTCCATAGCTCCCGCAAGGTTTGCACCCCACGAAATGGGTCACAAAAGGCCACCGCTCATCACCAAGCCCCGGATGGTGATTCTCCATCATCTCCTCATACTTGTCCACCAGCCCAGCCCAGAAGCCATGCAAGTAGTAGGAATTCTCTATAAACACCTTGTCCATCCACTTCTCCTTTTGTGAGAGCAAGAGGTAAATCAACGCCGACTGGTCGTCAGCCTCAAATGCTGGCCGCCCCTTGAGGTTCGCCGTGAGTACCTTGCCAGCTTGGTCACGGATGAACCCCTTAGGTCCCATGGGTGCCCACGCGTCCAGCAGGTCGAGCGACCACTGGCAATTGCGGAAGAGGAAGCTGCCAGTGTTGAGCGCGATCCATGAGTGCTTCTCGAAGAGCAGGTCCTGGTAGCCGTGGATGATGAGGTTGTGACCGTCGTAGCGCGACAGCGGCAGCTCGAACGCCATGTCGGTGAAGAGCGCGTCGCTGTCCATCCACCAGATCCACTCGACCTCCGGGTGGGAGAGCATGAGGCGGCGGAGCAGCGGCAGCTTGGCCCAGTACCCCGCGAGCT
This sequence comes from Digitaria exilis, assembly GCA_015342445.1. Lineage (NCBI taxonomy): Eukaryota > Viridiplantae > Streptophyta > Magnoliopsida > Poales > Poaceae > Digitaria > Digitaria exilis. The sequence continues at coordinate 736,973 of JACEFO010002063.1, read as the reverse complement.
CAGTGTCGAGGTGGGCCAGGTTGTGGACGATCTCGATGCCGTGGAGGCGGCAGTAGTCGATCTTGTTCTTGGTGGACTTGAGCAGGTAATGGTCGCCTAGCGGGTTGTCGCAGGGCCCCGGCTGTGAGCCAGTGACGAGCATAATCCTGGGCTTCCCCCCAGCAACAGTGGCCGGGAACCCAGGATTCCGTGCGAGCCACCCACGCCTCTGCTCGTCCCAGTCGAGGATCTTGGGCCCGAGCGCGTATTTCCCCACGGCGGCGGCGTACGCGGCGGCGGCCTCGGTGGCGCTGAGCGCGGTGGCGTTGAATCCTGCGGAGGCGCTGAAGTCCCCGCCGTCGTCGTCGGTGTCCGGGCCGGAGTCGGAGCGGATCTCGCGGAGGATACGGTCGATGTCCTCGACGGCCTTGGCTCCCGCGAGCGCCTCGGCGTCGGAGGGCTGGGAGGGGAGGGAGAGGTTGAGGCCGATGGTGCCGCGGAGGACGAGGATGGTGACGAGGCCGCAGAGGACCGTGATCTTGAGGTTGTTGAAGGTGCGGTGGATCTTGCGCGAGCGGCTGTGGTGGTGGTGGGCGAGCGGCGACGCTCCCCGCGGCCGCGGCGCCGTCATCGGGAGCCCTCCCCCGCCTCCTCCTCCTCCTCCCCCTTTGCTGTTGTTGTAACCCATCCCCTCCTGCCCCATCCCCGCCACGGAGGACGGAATCTCCTCGGGTTTTTATTCCCCCGCCCCGCCGCCGCGGATTGCGGGCGAGAGAGACTCACTGGCCGCGCGACTCGCGCGGGGCACTCACATGGGCAGCGGCGCGTCGGAAGAGTGCGGCGACGGCGAGTTGGGGGGAAATGGGAATTGAGATGGGATCGGCGGATGGGATGCGAGGGCTGGGCGTAGGGTCGGGGGAATGGGGGAAGATTGGGGAGGAGGAGGCGGTGTCTTCTTTCTTTATGGGCTTTCGTCTTCTGGGACAGTGGGCTGTCGGCCGTTGACCCGGGTTTGGTTTCGCGGCCTCGGCCGGCCGGCCGGAGTTTGTGCCCTGCCGCCGTGGTGGAGAAATGGTGCGGAGACGTGTGCGGTCGCTCGGAGCGCCCGAGCGGGTGCCGTTTGGCGTGCGTGCGTCGCGTTTGCCACTTCCGCTCACGGCTCGCTGCTACGCTCTGTACCGTGCCCGCACGTCTCCCCCGGGCCGCCGGCAAGGCGAGAGCGGCCGTCGGCCAGGCCCAGCGTCATGATTCTCTTTTCTTTTCTTTTTCCTTCTAATCTTCTGTAGGGGATTTCTATTTCTTTTCTACTAATCACCACCACTAGTCATCATACTGTTTTGTCTTCTTCTGATCTGCACTGTTGATGAGGGGTTGTTGAATGTTGAGATACGGGCAAGGCGGAGGTAATTGCGGACGGCGAGGTTTCCAAGGTCCAGCGAGCTTGCTCTTCCTCTTGCTTGGTAGCCGTCGTGGGAGTCTTCGACGGCTTTCACTGCCGGGTAGTTTCTGTTGTTTAGTTGTGGTAAGTGGTAGTAACTGTGCACGTGGCCGGCTGGCTGAGGCTCATGCTCTAATACTCAATTGATAACAGATATCGTATGCACGGTAACTTATCAGCAACGGCCAGCGGGAAGTCAAACCTACTGTAGTAATTTACCTTCACATGGGTAAAGCCGTAAAGGTAAAAACTAAAATTTTCTCGGTCAGTACATGCCCCGTCTATTGCGGTCAACGTCAATCACGCACGCCAAGGGGCCGTTTGGATATAGAACAAGTAGAACAAGTGGACTGCTAAAAGAATTTTATTCCAGTAAATCCTGTACAAAGCTCTATTATATTTACAAGAGTATTAAACCAAATCTGCAATTACACTATTCACTTCATCTGTCAGTGACAGGAGCTTATTACTCCTTGAGTTAAGTGGTGCTAGAGTAACTTGTAGTAGATGATGATGCACAGGTCCGTAGTTCCAAGCATTTGCTCAACAGTCAGCAGGCACCTGGAACCAGCCTTGCTAGCTCGCCTGCTGCAAGCTTGACGGTCCTATCACTTCCATTCTGTTTCGCAATGGCAGCACAAAGCAAACTCCTCGCTGATGCACCAGATCCAGAAGGAACAACACTGTTAATGAAATGCTCTGCCTCTTTGAACATCCCAGCATGACCCAATACCTCGATCATGTAGGAGTAATGCTCCTCCGAGGGCTGGATCTTGTAGACCTCAGTCATGGATACAAAGAACCTGAACGCTTCACTTACAAGGCCGGTCTTCGCGCAGGCCTTCAGCACAGATAAGAACGCCTTTGAAGTTGGACGGAAGGTCTCCTTGCTGATCATCTGCAAAAACAGGCGAACGGCGGTCTCCGGGCAGCCATTCTCGACGTTCGCTGTGATTATAGAGGTCCAGGAAGATGCATCTTTATCAGGCATATAGTTGAAGGCATCGAATGCGTGTCTGAGGTTACCACAATTGGAGTACATGTCGATAAGGTGGCTGTTCATACAGGCCGTGGAAGCAAGGCCAAGCTTGGTCATGTAGGCATGTGCTTGCAACCCTTCCTCAAGAAGTGCCAGTTTTCCGCAGGAACTCAAGATGAGACGCGCAGTATGGTGGTCAAGCTCCAACCCGCAACGTTGGATAACATGGAAGACATTAACTATTCCAACATGATCGTTAACTTGAGCAAATGCGTCAATCAATGCGCCCCATGAAACCTCTTGGTTTGAGAGTGATAAGCATAGTTTCAAAGCTTGGTGGTACCGACCTTGTCTCAAGTAAAACGTAACCAGACTTTTTAGAACAGAGGTGTTGGTTCCGTAACCATTTCGGATTGAGTTACTGTGTACCTCCATACCGCTAACAGCATCCCCAAGAGCCATACACGCCATAAGTACAGCAGTGTATGTGAATTCGTTCGGCTGCACATGCTCTCCCTGCATCATCCTAAACAAATCCATTGCTCTTCCGTACTGACCATTCAGACAGTTTCCTGATATAACAGCAGACCACGCAGCTGTACATGGATTCTTGGTTATCGAAAACAGAAGATTTGATTCCTCCAGAGCACCGCATTTAGCATACATGTCGACCAACGAACTAGTAACAAATGAATCTGGATTCGTATTGGACTTTAAAATGCAGGCATGCAACATCCTCCCTGCTGCCAGATCTAGATCAGAAGCACATGACTTCAGACTGCTTGCCACGATGAACTGATCAAGCTCTCCCTGGACTGACAAATAATATTTTAACATCCTAAGAGGAAACATCTGGTGCCGCTTATGAACAGTGGCCCAATTGACATACATATCCACGAGAGCGCTCATGACATGCTTATCTGAGTCCAAACCTGCTCTGATGAGGTACCCGTGAATTTCCGGACCATGATCAAAAGCACCTCTTCTGGTAATGACATGCAGAATGCTGCCCAATGTAAACTCATCACATTCGGCACATTCAAACATCATAGCACGAAAATGAGCTAAGGCCTCTTCATCACACAAGTTTTCTGCATAGCGCTGGATTAAGGTGTTCCAGGAAACCAAATCTTTGACATCCATCTCCATGAACACCTTTCGCATCAGCAGCAGTTCACCGGACCTCCCATAGAATCCAATCAGACAATTATCCAAGAACTCATTGCCGACCAAACCCATCTTGATCATGCAGCAGTGCAGCTGATGGCCCAAGCCCACATGGCCCAAACTCGAAGCTGCTCTGAGTGCCACCGACAGAGTGAAAGCATCGCACTCGACGCCGTCACGGACCATTTCCATGAACAGCATCAGTGCCTCGGCGTCACATCCGTTCTCGGTGTACGCGCTGAGCATGGAGGTCAAGGAAACCAGGTCCGGTGCAGCGATGCCACCGAACACCTTCTCGGCGCAACGGAGGGACTGGCAGCTCGAGTACATCGTGACGAGGCCGTTGGCGACGAAGAGGTCGGCGCCCACGTAGCCCAGCTTGGCGACAGCGCCGTGCAACTGCCTGCCGAGGCGGAGGCTCCCAACGGAGGCGCAGGCACGCAGCGCGACGGAGAAGACGAAGGCGTCGGGCCTGAGGAGCAGGCCGAGCATGCAGAGGAGCAGCTCGAGCGCCTCGGTGGCCGGGCCATGAGTGGCGTACCCGGACATGAGCGCGGTCCAGGCGACGAGGGACCGTCCCGGAGCTGGCATTGCGTCGAACACCTCCCGAGCGGGCCGCATCCGGCCGGCGCGCGCGTGGGCGCGGAGCAGCGAGAGCTGCTCCGTGGCGGCCTGGTTGGTGGCGGCATGTGGGATGGACGTGTTGGACCTGTGGTTGCCATTGCGTGGGGGTGCGGGGGTGATGGCGCTGCTGCTGAAGCTGGACGAACGCGGGAGCAGGTGAGGAGGAGGAGGAGGCGCCATAGGAGGCTGCGATGAACCGATGAGCATTGCGATCGCGGACGAGGACTCGACTGGACTGGAGTGGCCAAGAGGAAGAGAGGGAGATAAGGTGCACGTGGGCTCTTCACTCTCTCTATAGAGCCTCGAGGTGTTGGCCCATCTCTAAATTCTAATCTTTCCATGCTTCCAGCCCAGATGGAATCAAGGCCCACGCATTGCGACTTTTAGACGCAATGTTTGAAATTCGTGCAAACAGTTACAACCTTGATCTCGCACCCCAAATCCGGGGCTCGTATATGCCTTTCGGAAGTCAGTTAAGAGCAAGTATAATGGAGCTGTTTCCTCGGCGCAAACCAATGGGGGAGTGAGAGGAAGAAGGAGATCGAAAAACGGGCGAGCTGCGAAACGCCCGCTTGAGCCGGCGAAATGCGCTGCATGACAAATGGCCCACCGCCCGCACACATTTTACTGGCTGCTGCATGAGGATATTATTAAAGTAAAGTAGGCCCCACCAACACTACCTTCCGTTTGCATGAGGTGGGGAATTCTTCGTCGCCGGCTGCCAGCGCAGCTATTAAACCTGCTCTAAGCGTTGCATCTTCAACGCCCCACTTCGTCTTGCCGTCGGTCTGCATCTGTCTTCGTCTTTCCGTTGCGCTCAGCGATTCTGCCGTTGGGGGATTTGGCACGGGTTTGGAACCATCCAAGAGGCGTTTCAGGCATGGAATTTAGTCAACATTCCGAATGGACTAGATCAACATTTTGTCAAAGTACATTCATCATTAAAAATAAGGAAAAAGTCTATTTTTGCCATCCAACTCTTGCCTCAGTTTGGTTTTGGCCATCGAACTCCAAACCATGTATCTTTGGCCATCCAACTATCAAAACCGTTCAAATTTGGTTATCGGGCTGTTTTGATGAGTGGTTTTAACTTTTTTTATTTACAATTTAGTCCTTAGATCTTAAAATGATTATTACTTTTTGCTCGTACCTTCGATTTAGGTGATTCTTATGGTCACGTGTTCCTAACTGTGAGAACTATATTTTAAAGTGATCTTTATACTATTTTATCACTAATATAAGAAAAGTAAAACAAACAATTATCAAATAATATAATCAACATTTTAAGAGATAAAATTCATCATTACGAATGCATGACCACCACTAAAATCACTTAAATCGGAGATAGGAGAAAAATATTAATTATTTTAAGATCCAAGGATTAAAAAGAATTAATTTAGTGTTTTTTAGTCCTTGGATGTCAAAATGATTACTATTTTAGAGGCAAAACTCGTGCATACCAAAAACCGTATCGTGCTCACTTTGATTCGGTTCAGTACCCTGCTGGTTTTAGATTGCCTGATTTTGTTAAGTTTGATGGGGAAGATAATAAAAGTACTTTTGAATATATTAGTCAATATCTTGCCCAATAAGGAGAAGCTGGTTCTATAAGTGAATTGAAAGTGCGCTTATTTTCAGACCGCCTGTAGGGGTCGGTCCGACCGGCCGTGGCCTTTTCTGCCACCGTTGCAAGTATCGGTCATACGTTTCATTAGCAATAGGACCGATGGGTGCAACAGTATCTGTGGATGGTATAGGTGGTGTAGTATATGCAAAGGTACTATATGGCGGAACAAAATTCACAAGCTCATTAGTTCGGCCAATGCGTCCAGAATTAGGGATGCTCATGATGGGTTCTGGGTATGAAGGCTGAGCTACCAATGCATTGGTAGGTGTCACTATCTGTCCACTATAGAAATTCAACGGCATGCCATATGGTGGTTGTTCCATTATAGGATATGTCGATGATTCACATGTAAGGACATGGGTAGTAACACTAGTTGTAACTGGCAAATTATCAATAGGTGTTTCAGGTTGTTTACTAGCAGATTTTTTCTCTAGAAGCCAATTAACTAGAAAAGCATCACGCTCAGCCATCATACTTTGAATTTGTTCCATTGTAACACCAGAAGATGAATCACTTACATTGGGTGTTACCTCAGGTGGAGACTCATCAAAAACCACGTCCTTGAGCTTTATAACCTTGCCTTGACGATCTCTGGAGTAGTGCGACAGAAATTGCTTCTTCGCTTCCTCCTTACGTCGTAGTACTTCCTGCGCTTGCTCCTCTTCGATCTTCTTGAATCTTTCATCAAGGATCTTACAGTCGTCGGCCTTAAACTGATCTAGGTCAGGCCTGACGATGTTGGATTGATCAACTTCGCCGTGTTTAGGATTTAGACCGGTCATGGTAACCGATTTATCTTTCTTCTTCCCCAGCGGAGTCGCCAAAATATGTTGGCGTCTTTTCTGGCCAACACACAAACGCACTAGATCGTGCGGGGCGCAAAGGAGCTCGCTGCAACACCTCTGCGACGGGCGGTCAGACCCTCTGTTACGAGGTTTCAGACTCCCTGTTACAGGCGGTCAGACTCCCTGCGACAGCCCGGTAAGAAACCAACGAACGCCCACCTGGGAGGGACCCCGTCAGGGTAGGCGCAACTTGGGTTGTTCTAGGATCGGCAGGCCACCTAGAACGTCCTCGGACATCGTCGAGACGAAGGAAGAACATCAGATGAGATTGGAAAAGCTAGGGCAAAGGAATAAAAGAAAAGGTACAAAATAGTAGATGTATTTGTGTTTGACGATTGGGTAGCGGTCCTCAATCGGCCACGACCCTTCATAATATAGGGTGGGGAGGTCTTGCCCCGCAAGGAAGTTTCTTTACAGATCTAAATCGCGAGAAATCCCTAATTCTACTCGGACTCGGGGACAGGCGGTCAGACCGTCTGGCACATTGCCAGACCGGCTTCAGGGCATAGCCGGTCAGACCGCTTGTAACAGACGGTGAAACCGGCTGTAGAGCCAAACCGATATCTTGCCATTTTTTTTCCATCAACAGCTATAATTTAGCTTGTGCTTCGATGAGCACAATGCACTACACTATAGCTATGAATCGCTGGCAACAACATTAACAAGTTCTTAATTACCATATTTCGTGGTAACTGCGAGTTGTGGGAGAATATGAAGGATATTTGTTATTTAGAAAAGAGAGGTTTCCGTTTTTGCATTGAAAGCATACAGTTTACAAGCAAACAAAAGGCTGTGGAGACCAGCGCCAAGCATGGAGTAAACTTTCTTGTCCACTAGAGACAACTTTCTTGTCCTAATTCATCAACAATTGTTCTATGTCCACTATAAATCCATTATATATCTCGCTGTATCTGGTGATACTTATATGCATGTAACTATTTCCAATGGATATACTATACCATGTGCATTTTCAGGCTTGTATATATGTGTGACGATGTTTTTATGGACCTGCTATTGAACCATTTCGGTAAGAACATGCTTCTGTGTATTTTCACGAAGGAAAAAGTCTATATCACCCCCAACCTATGAGCAGTGGACTACATAACCCCCCAACCTATAAAAAGGTCTATATCACCCCCTGAACTTCTCAAAACCGATCAAATTACCCCCTGAAGCAGTTTTGAAAAATCATAGTAAATCATAGAAAAATCATAAAATGAAAAATCTAGTTGTGTTGGACTCCAAATGAGTAGATATACACACTGAACATATAATATGGTATGATTTAGTATATTTTTTTCACTATACCTTTAGATCTACGTTTTTCTCTATAGTAGTAAAAAAATATTAAAATATATCATATTATATGTTCAGTGTGTATATCTACTCATTTGGAGTCCAACACAATTGAAATTTTCATTTTATGATTTTTTTGTGATTTACTATGATTTTTCAAATTTGCTTTAGGGGGTAATTTGATCGGTTTTGAGAAGTTCAGGGGGGTGATATCGACCTTTTCATAGGTTGGGGGGTTATGTAGTCCACTGCTCATAGGTTGGGGGCGATTTAGACTTTTTCCATTCACGAATGTTCAAAATAGCAATTTTTATCCCCTGATGTTTTCAAAAAGCAGTTAAGTGAGTCATTGGAATGTGGAGTGGTTGGTATTTTTTTGATTAAGTAAATTCTTCATTTGGAATTTGAAATCAAGTAAATGAACCAGAAAGTCTGTGCGACTGAGTAACTTTGAATCCAAGAAGTTTCGACCGTTGAGTTATTAGCTAGTCAACCTATTAAAGTTGAAACCAGGAACCTTTGTAGCAGATTTAACATTGACTGCACTCATGTTCTTTTTTGTCAGAGAAAAAGTCCTGGAAGTGTTAGGGGGAACTTGAAACTAGCAATTGTAAAAAAAAAAAGAAAAAAAAATAGACCCGACGGGGATAAGAGCCCCGGGGTTTTTCATTAAGAAGGGAGACCTTCTCCGAGTCTAGAAAAAACTCCGAACCCTGGCTACGCTGACGAGGGGATTTTTTTTTTAAAAAAAACCAACACACAAATCTGCTTCTGGGAGGAATTGAACCTACGTTGGTGCAACCATACCACCGGTCTCTAATCACTAGGCTAGAGGACCTTAGGTAACTAGCAATTGTAAAAAGTAAAATCCAGTAAACAAAAGTCCTGCAAGGGGTGTTCGTCTTGAAATCACACACACTGGGTTTTATCATTTATTCCATAATTCGTAGTCACTTGCTAGAGTGGCAACAACATGATGCAAACCCCACAAGACTCAGTTTCCCAGCTAGTTCTAGAGTAAGGTTTAGGGGGTCACAGCATCACATGGGATGATCAAGCGTCAGCTTTGGCTGGGGTTATCTCTGGTGCAGGCTCCGTTGCAGGCGCTGTTGCAGGCGCTTCTGCTTCAGTGCTGGGAGCTTCTGCTGCTGCTGGAGCCGAAGCGGCCGGGGCTGTGGCTTCCGTTTCTCCCTCCCAGTAGGAGGTCTTCTTGCCTGACTTGGAAACCGTCTGGAAGACATCCTCAGGCTTGACATTGCCCTTGACTGTCACCTTCTGTTCCTTGAGATCTATGTCGAAGGTCTCGACTCCTGATTCCAGAAGAACAAGCGTAAGCTGCAGATCACTCGTATCCGTTTGAGTAAACTGGTGGTACTCAACTACTCATAAAGATTGGCATTTTGACAAATTAGTAGGGAAAATCCTCCTATCAAGTGATCAATTTGTCGGTAAGTTTTCCATTGTGAAGGCAAGCAGGTGTTTGTTAGAGATTCAATAGAAATTGCTGCAATAAAACAACCTTCCATCTTGGTGAGCACTCTTCTGACCGCCCCAGCGCAACCCTCGCAGGACATAGCAACCTTCAGGACAACAGTCTGCATGATCAAGTAAAGATAATCAGACCAGGAAAACATTGCATTAAGCTCTCACATATAGTATAGGGCCATCAATAAGGCCATGTTCAGATTTCCAACTTTTCACTATTCCTTCCTCACAAAACACGTTTCCCAGCGAATGCTACAGTGTTTTTCTTATACTACAGTGTTTTTTCCTACAATCTAAACACACCCTAAAAAAAAAATCAGGAGCTCCCACACTGGAGCTCAAAGAAACTGAAGATAATCAGACCAGAGAAACGTCATAATGTTACTGTATGACGAAGCTAGCTAGCTCTTATTACCAACAATTGAATATTAGAAACTCCATTGGGTCATTCCAAAATCCAAATATGAAACTCAGAAAATGAGGCGACCCATTATGCTCCCCTTATGTAATTTGCTCTTGTCGCAAGAATCCTTAATTCGACCATCAAAGTAATAATTCTAGGAACGGATGAAAACGCATCCGTTGGAAACCCCCAACATTAGCAAACTATTTATTGCTATGTGATGAGGATCTGATGCAGACGGGGATCGGTTACCTCAGCAGCCATGGCTGACGGCTCTCCGGTGAGAAAATCGAGCTCAAACGGCGGGCAGGAAGAAGGCGTCAGTGGGATCGGAGCTAGATCGGCGTCGGCGTGTGCCCTGGCTTCATGGATCGGAGGCTCCATAAATAGCCACCCGAGGTGGTCGCGTAGCAAGAAAGCAGAAAAAGCCGGCCGCCGGTGGGTGTGGACGGGCACCAAACAGCACGCACAATTGCACAAAGCACAGCTTGGATGAGAGCCAGAAAGCTCAAAAAGACACAGTGGTTGTTGCTGTTGCCCAAGATGCCTTCGTCCCCCGGCCTCTCTCTTCGGCTCGCCGTGTAGTACGCTAGTACCGGCGGTACACCGTGTCCCTCCGCTGTGCAGTACAACCGCGGAGACATGTGGTTAAGCTGCTCGTTGTGGTTGTACTACTCCATGTCTTCCAACCTGCCTAGCTAATCGAAAGCTTGTTGCGTCTCTGGTAAGGTAATCGCCCTGTTTTGCTGCGTGGGCGGCGGCATCTTTGGCCACTTTTGCATTGTGACGCCCGGCCGTCCGGATGGCCGGGGCGTTTGTTTGGCTTGGGCCCTTGGCCATCCATCCGTCTGTATGCGATCCTCTCTTTACAGGTGCACTTGCTTTGTCCGCCTCAACTGTCGTCTCATCAGATTCCTACAATTTGTTTTGGGTGTTCTTATCTCCCTGGCTCTCTCGTCCCCTGTTGATTTGGTAAACCCTGTTGTTGGTTTCTTTAGCCTGCAGATTGAGCTTCGGTGATTACTAAGGACGATGCATGGGGGTTCTGGATGAATAAATCAACCCGGCTCCGATAGTGTAGATGGTAGGACGATCATTATACAAGCTTTGCCAGAGTGTACAATCAGTGAAGGAGGTATTCAGTTCCTTAATTCTTTTTTTGATCGGTGGGTGCAGGGTGCTATAAGTATAAGTAGCCTTTTGTGCTGCTGCCCAGTGACCCCACTGTGATTTTTCTTCGAATTGCTGCTGTCGTTCTTATTTCATCAGTGCTCTCTCCTACGGGTATTCTTTTCTTGGCACAGGTCGAGTATCCTTCAGAGTTGTTAACTTCGGCTCACCAGTCAAGTAGTGATGCATTGCACTGCAGGCCCAAAAGCAGTCAGGACTCAGGACTGAAGAAGTTTGCGTAGATGGGTCGGGAGATAAGAGAGAGTTCCCCGGAGAAAGCATACCACAGGTCCAGATTTTGCATAGATGGGCCGACCAACTTAAAGGGACACTATATAAATTCTCTTCAGATGAATGTCTGAAGACTAAAGTGCTCAATGCTCATGTGGTTTTTTTTAAAAAAAAAATACAAGAAGAAAAGAAAGGAAAAAGGAGTGTTCATACAGGTGAGCACGAGCAAGTTGCCACAGCCCACAGGTAAACAGAAGACAGGCCCACTTAGGAAATAAATGAATCTGTAGCATGGTATGTCAGCCCATAATGTGATAGGGAAGTATGGGGCCCGGGACTTATCGGCAGTTCTTCTCTAATGCTGCAAGTCGTAGCTGTAGCGGTGCAGCAAAGCTAATAGGCTGCAGCAAGGCAGAGAAGCTAAACTAGCAGAGGCACTGAAAAGCTAAGGGCCTATATAGACGGTTTAATTTTTACAAAAAAAAATCCACATAAACGTGCTCCATCAAATTTCACCGTCAAAACTGCTACAACAATCGAGCTGGCTGCTGTCGACTGGGCAACTATAAGCTGACATTGAGCAGCCGCGTACGCAATTGGCTGCTTGCTGAGTTCTCCGAAAAAAACTATAGAGTGTACACTAAAAAAACACTTTAGAAATTATGGCGCAGCCAAGTTATGACTAGCCAAATATGAGTCTCCATATTTTTATGGAAAAAGTCTATTTTTGGTCATCCAACTCTTGCCTCAGTTTGGTTTTGGCCATCGAACTCCAAAACCGGCTATCTTTGACCATCCAACTATCAAAACCGTTCAAATTTGGCCATCGGGCTGTTTTGATGGGTGGTTTTAACTTTTTTATTTACAATTTAGTCCTTAGATCTTAAAATGATTATTAATTTTTTACTCGTACCTCCGATTTAGGTGATTCTTGTGGTCACGTGTTACTAACGGCGAGCACTATATTTTAAAGTGATATAGTGCTCACCGTTAGTAACACGTAACCACAAGAATCACCTAAATCGAAGGTACGAGCAAAAAGTAATAATCATTTTAAGATCTAAGGACTAAATTACAAACAAAAAAGTTAAAACCACTCATCAAAACGGCCCGATGGCCAAATTTGAACGGTTTTGATAGTTGGTTGGTCAAAGATATCCGGTTTTGGAGTTCGATGGCTGTCGGCGATTTATGCTGACTAGGTTCTCGAGGGGATGCCCCGAGAGAAAGGTTTAGGGAGAAGTCGTCGAGAATCTAGAGCCGAAGGTCACAAGAGACAATTTTAGACAGGTTCGGGCCGTAATGTGCGTAATACCCTACGTCTTCTATGGTGTATCTTGTATAGATGAGATGCTTTAAAGGGGGTCCCTGCCTCCCCTTATATATGCCGGAGGGCAGGGTTACATGGAAACCGTATAGGACTAGGAGACTTTTACAAGTTTATCTCTAATTCCCTAATACAGTTTATCCTAACCGACTAGGACTAATCCTTGCCTTGTGCGTCAAGTCTTGTACGTGGGCCGGCCCATAGGATGGTCCGCCAGGGTTGTTTAGTCCGTCAGGACTCTACACCCACAAGCCCCCGAGCACCTTATCTCCTGAAGAACAGCACTGTTGAAAATACAGAGTTTTTTGAAACCCACCAGAGTTGTTTGAAGCCCTCAGGGTTCTTTTTGATCCGCCAGGGTTCTTTGCTTTTGGAAGTTGCAACCATGCTGTTCAATAGGCAATGAAGTGCTCATAAATCTTCTCGAAGTTCGGATTGGTGCGCACGGACTAGGTGCGCCCAATTGGGCAGCCCCCGAGCCTCGTTTATCTTTGAAGAAGAAATTCGAGGCTCTTTCGAAGTCCGAACCAAAAGAGAATCAATTTCCGAAGAAATCCGAGTTCTTTTAGAACTCCTCATGAATTTATCAATTGAAGCCAAAAAATTTCAGACAAATATTTCCTGAAAATATTACTGCAGCCCCCGAGCCTAAATTTGAACGAATTCAAATATAGGATCAAAGAAGGACTATAATTGAAAAGTACCAAAGTAACGATTTGAAGAGTCAATATAAACCGTGCGCGTCCCTTTGTATCCGCACGCCTCTTGCGAAACAGATCTAGGTTTTGCGACAGTTGCTCTGTTAGCAATCCTAAGACTGCGCACAAACTCCCGCAACCAACTCGAACCCGAATCCCATCCACACCAAGCCTCGAAGAACTGCAATGGCCGGTGGTGAAGGATCCAGCCGAAGCAAGGGCGCAAAGAGGAAGGCAGAAGCCATGAAAGAAGTCGTAATGACTGAAGAAGTAGCACCTGCAGGAGACATTCCATGCGTGGAAGATCCAATCAGTGACTGGCCAACCAGTACACTGAAGGAAAAATATATCAAGAATCTGGAGACAGATGGATTCCTGGCAGCCCAAGAAATCAGTCGGTGGAGATGCGCCCACGGGCATGAATACCCCACTGAAGAAACCGAGGAGCTCGCGGTATGAAAAGCATTTTATGAAGTTGGTTTCGGTTTGCCGATCTGCGATTTTTTCCGCCGAGTGCTGCAATTTTATGGGATTGAATTGTGTCATTTGAATCCCAACTCCATTCTGAATCTATCCATTTACATCCACCTATGTGAAGCCTTCCTTGGAATAGACCCCCATTTTGCCTTGTTCCGCCATCTGTTCAGAGTTAAGACCTCAAGCGGACCATTGCAAGTGGTGGGGAAGGTGGTAATCCAGTTCCGTCAGGGCATGAAGCCAGTGTACTTGGATTATGCAACCACGGAGAGCCTGAAGGATTGGCAGAAAGAGTGGTTTTATGCATAGAACCATGAGCCACAACTGCCCAGCCGCTCGAGAAATCCTCCAGTAATGAAGCCATTCTGGAGTGAAACTGTCGGAGTTAATCAAGCAATGCAGATTCCCGAGCTGCTGAATATGATCCGGGATCTAAAGGCACAAGGTCTGACCGGTGCCATGGTATATCGATCATTTCTGATGAGGAGGATCCAACCATGCAAACAACGCTGCAATCCAGGGTACTTGTACTCTGGAGAAACCGAACCCTCAAGGAATGGCACCGGGAACATGTCTGACAAGAGGATCATACAACTCTTGAAGAAATATCTGGTCATCAGTGAAGAAAACTTTCCCGAAATAATGGAAGTGTCAGCAGTCACCATGACGCCTGAGGTATGAACCATATCATAGAATGAAGTCATTATCTTCTTCTTGAATGCATAGTATTAACTAATTCCATGGTTTATAACAGTATGAAGCTCGGCGATCATTGTATGTGAGTCTACCTCCCCTGGATCCAACCAACGCTGAAGAAGCAACCCTGTTGGCTCGCTGTGTGGATCCAGGGGTAAGGGATCAGGTGCGCCAACGCAAACATCATTCTGAAGAGACACCTGTATCTGAAGAACCTGACGAGCCCCATGCCTATGCTGAACAGCAGGTGTCAGAAGAACCCATGCCAAAGAAGGGGCGACCTCCAAGAGAGGTGAAGGGTCCAAGAGGGCCGCGTCAACGGAGCTGGTGGCACCTGTGCCCAAGAGAGCACGGACCCTACCCAAGCCCCGGGCAAGGGTCATCCCGGTGGAGAAAACAAAGGTATCCCCACAACCAAAGATGCCATCTTCTGTGGGGATAGCCATCGGTGAGATCGGAACCAGCCGATCACAACAAAGCGGCAGTGCCTAGCAACCTCTGTCGGAAGAAGAAATCATTCACAACATCTACAACCCTGTCTCCGCGCCCTTCTCAAGTACGATACCAGTGGTTGAAGAACCCTGTCCAACTGGACCATCGGCGCCAGAGCAGGAAGGTGAAGAGGAATTCACCTTGGGAGAGCCAGAGATCCCAATGCGACCTTCCGCCATGTAAGTATCTTGTCGTGCGTTACAAATTATACCTTCATAACATTCTAAGGTAACTTCTGAAGTTATGGACGCAGGGTTGAAGAAACTCCATCAACAACCGGGGAAGAGCCAGCCATCGATCATGCGGCTGTAGAGCCAGAGGCCATAGTGCTCGAAGAACCCAGGGAGATGCCAGAAACAACCCTGCCAGAGGTTTAGGCAGCCGTGCCATCAAGCCTGCCAGTACCAGTAGAAGCACAAGTTGAAGAAACGATTGCTGAGGTGCTGGCAGACATCGAACAACTGGTCACGCAGGCAGTAATTGAAGAAACTGAAGTAGAACGCCGTGACCAGAACTCTGCTGAGCCCCCGAGCGTCATGAAGACGTCCCAAGGCAAGGCGAAGGTTGTTTCAGAGGCAGGATGCTCAAGGGGTAAACAAGCCGAAACATCAACCCAAGAGCAAGCGATGGAAGAAATCCCCAAAGTACCCAAGGGTACTGGAGCTGAAGAGGAGATCGATAACTTCCGCATCGGGAGCTACGATCCAATGCTAAATCCGAATTCGCAGACCTTCGAGTACATCTTGGACGTGGCGGAGGATGAAGAGCACATCGACAGGGGATTGTACCATGCTGAGAGGGCAGTGGCCTACTTCAAGGTATGAGAAACAACCCTGTACTCGTTGTCCCTTGTGAATATATCTCATGACAATATTTCCGCAGGCCGTCGACGAAGCATCGAGGAAGAAAACAGAGTATATCCACAATATCTCCTTGATGCACGCTAAGGCGGACCGCCTTCAAAAGGAGCTGGAGCGCGAACGTGAAGACCGTAAACTCCAGGAGGCGGAAGATGCCAGCATGATCCGCACCTTGCATCTGCGGACCAAGGAGTTGGTTGCAGAGAAGGAGGACATGAAGAAGAAACTCAGCGCGGCGAAGACAGAGCTCAAAGGTACTCTTTTACTGCCGAAGTCTTGTAATGAAGTATCCCTTGTATGTGTAATATAACAACTCTGTCATTGTCTTGTGCGAGCAGGGGTGCAACAACAGCTTACGACAGCCCAGAGCAAGATGACGGATTGGTCGAACTTGGCCAACCGTCATGAAGAGGCGTTGAAGACTCTCTCGGAAGAGCATGATACTATCAAGGAGCAGCTCATAGTTGCAGTCGAACAACGCAAGGATGCTGACTTGCAGTTGATTCAAATTATTGAGCAGCAAAAGAAGGCTGCCAAGGATCTTGAAGACGCTCGCGAAGAAAACAAGCAGCTATCCGAAGAACTCGTCCAGGCGCGAAAAAGTCTTGCTAATAAGAAAGCGCTGGATGAAAAGCTTGAGCAGACAACCAGGAGAATGTCAGAGCTTGAAGAAGCTATGCAGCAAATGAAGAAGTCGGACGATGACCTGGACGAAGCCTTAAAGCGGATTTCGTTGCTAGAGAAGGCAGCGAACCCGGTGGTGAAGGCCTTGGTTCCTGAAGACCCTGCATCTCCGCAATCATTCCTGGAGCGTCTGAAGGCCATGCCTCGACAGTTGAAGGCTTATATCAAGAGATCATCCAAAGCTTGTCTTGTGCATGTCCTTGCTGTAATTAGGTCTAGGTACCCTGAAGTAGACATAGGCAAGCTTGTAGAAGGTGCAGAGCCCAATTGTACTGAAGCCGCCTTCAGGGACCTAAAACAAGAGGCCGAGCCGGTTGCCGAGGCAATTGTGCAAAGCCTTAGGTTGTAATTGAGACAACTAGTCATGTAATATAAGTTTTATGCAATGAAAGGTAGTATTTCCATGTGTCGAAAACAATCCAAGAATTTCTAAGAATCCTTGGGTGTCTCTGTGTTGATGACCAGGACTTAGTCAAAATATACGTTGCGTAAATTTTAACTGTTGGAAAAACAACCCTGTTAAGGACCCAAGGGAATCCAGGGAGATTTTTTATAGCACATGCTATATTTCAAGTATAGTGTATCCAGGGAGGATACTTGGGAACAAACTGTATGTGGTTTGCGAAGCAAGAACCCAGTAAGACCCACGGAGCGGCAGCTTTAAGCTGTAAACTATCGCGAAGTAGCGAAGTTGGAGGAACAGATCCGTTATCGGCCCCGAAGAAACCCGGACAGACCTCATTTATGTGCTCCGAATGCATGAAAAGAAAACTTTCCATGTCTACAAAGAACACGGAAGTTTTGAACGATGTCACAATGACGTAAACAACCCGGTAAGGGGAAATTTATTAAAATCTATCTCGTTGTCAAAACAACGGTACAGAAGAACTCATGATGCCGAAGCAATCAGTTCGTGCGTTGCCGGAGCAACGTTACAGTGGAGGAGCTACGCGTAGAATTTACGTAGATGCTCTATGTTCCAAAGATTTGGTAAATCAATACCATCTTCTGTTTGAAGTCTGTATGTACCTGGCTTGAGGACCTTGGAGACAATGAATGGATCATCCCAAGGCGAAGTGAGCTTTGAATGACCAACTGTATTCTGAATTCGTCGTAGAACCAAGTCTCCGATCTGGAATGACCTTGTCTTCACGTTTTTGTCATGGAATCGGCGAATACCCTGAAGATACGCAGCGTTGTGTAACAAAGCTGCCAGTCAAACTTCTTCAGCCTTATCAACCTCAATCGTCCGTTGTTCGTCCGCCATGGCTTCTTGGAATTCCTCAACGCGAGGAGCGCCATGCATGACATCAACGGGAAGGACGGCCTCAGATCCATAAACCAAGAAGAAGGGAGATTGCCCTGTAGCTTTGCTGGGTTAAGATCGTAAGCCCCAGACAACCGGGTAGAGTTCTTTCGTCCACCGGCCTTCAGCTTTCTTCAAGGTTCGTTCCATGCGAGCTTTAAGTCCATCGAGTAACATGCCGTTGGCTCTTTCTACTTGACCATTGGCGCGAGGATGAGCAACAGAGGCATAGCACACCTCGATGCTGCGATCTTCACAGTAATCCCAGAACTTGCTGCCTGTGAAGGTAGTACCCAAGTCTGTAATGATTTGATGCGGGATCCCGAAGCCAAAAATCAACTCTTGGAGGAATTGAACTGCTTTCTCTGAGGTTGGTTTGACAACCGGGAAGACTTCTATCCACTTCGAGAATTTATCAATTGCAACAAAGCAATACTCAAATTCACCAGATGCTCTGGGTAGTTTCCCAATCATATCGAACCCCCAGCATGCGAAAGGCCATGACGGAGGTATCAATTTGATCTTATGCGCAGGCTGATGTGAATGGTGAGCGAAATATTGACAACCCTTGCAGTGACGAACAGTTTCTTCAGCATCGTGTAAAGCCGTAGGGCAATAGAACCCAGCGCGGAAGGCTTTACCCACGATGGTACGAGAAGCTGCGTGGTTGCCACATTCACCCGCGTGAATATCCTAATGCCCTCTTGCTGTGAGACACACTTCATCAATGCGCTAGAGCGTGCGCCACGGCGGTATAATGTGTCTCCAATTATGATATAGAACTTGCTACGACGAACGATTTGCTGAGCTTCTGCCTTCTCGGTAGGGAGTTTGTCGTGCAAGATGTAGTCTATAATCGGTGCGCTCCAGGTAACGTCAATGAACATAACCTTGAAAGTGGAGGTTGTAGCGTCGGTAAGGGTTGCTGCAGCAATAGATGGCTTGGAGAACTCGTTAACGAACACACCACTGGGTACCTCTGCTCTGGAAGAACCCAGTTTAGATAGGACGTCTGCAGCGATGTTGTAATCTCTCTCGACATGATGAAATTCGATGCCGAGGAAATGCTTCTCCAACTTGCGAACTTCTTCATAGTACGCATCCATGTTCTCGTGGTTCCGATTCCAATCCTTGTTGACTTGTTTGATGACCAGCATGGAGTCCCTGTATACTAATAGGCGCTTGATACTGAGGGTGATGGCCATCTTTAGCCCGTGGAGAAGTGCTTCGTATTCTGCAGCATTGTTGGAGACGGCGAACCGAATCTGCAGAACATACTTGAGTTGATCTCCTCGAGGTGAAATCAACAAAACTCCATCTCCGCCACCTTCCAGCTTGAGAGAACCACCGAAGTACATAATACAGTGCTCAGGCTTGGTGGTGACGACGGGGAGGTTGTGCTCAGTCCATTCCGATATGAAATCAGTAAGGACTTGAGACTTCATGGCCGTGCGAGAACGGAACTCTATACTGTAGGTTTCGAGCTCAACAGCCCACTTGGCGATACGACCTGTAGCGTCTTGGTTATGGAGAATTTCGCCAATAGGATATCCAGTAATCACGATGATCTTGTAGGAGTCGAAGTAGTGCCGCAATTTCCTGGATGTCATTAAGACGGCGTATAAAATTTTTTGAACTTGAGGGTACCTTGATTTGGAGTCCGAGAGAACTTCGCTCACAAAGTATACAGGCCGTTGAATCTTCTGGACATGACCTTCCTCATCGCGTTCACCAACAATAGCAGCGCTAACGACGTTGGTGGTTGCTGAGATATAGAGCAAGAGATCTTCGCCCGGGAGTGGCGTGGTGAGCACAGGTGGTGTAGTTAGGAACAGTTTGAGCTTGTCGAAAGTATCCTGGGTCTCTTGTGTCCACTGGAATCTGTCTTGCTTTTTGAGGAGCTTGAAGAACTCAGTCTCGCGTTCTCCGAGTTTGGAGATGAAGCGGTTGAGTGCGGCCATGCAGCCCGTAAGCTTCATGACATCCATGACGGTGCGCGGCGGCTCCATATCCATGATTGTCGCTATCTTCTCTGGATTGGCTTCGATGCCGCGTTCGCTAACAATGAACCCGAGGAGTTTTTCGAATGGAACGCCAAAAACACACTTGGCAGGATTAAGCTTCCAGCGCCATTTGCGTAAGTTATCGAACGTCTCGGTGAGATCCGCGATTAAATCCTTGGGGTTTCTTGTCTTGATGACCACATCGTCGACATACGCCTCGACGTTTCTATGGAGTTGGTCTTTGAGACAACCCTGTATCGCCCGCTGATATGTGGCACCTGTATTTTTCAAACCAAAAGGCATGGTTGTATAACAATACACGCCATATGGTATGATAAATGAGGTTTTAATCTGATCCTCTTCTTTCAGCGATATCTGGTGATATCCTGAGTAACAATCGAGGAAACAGAGAAGGGTGCACCCGGCGGTGCTATCGATGACTTGATCGATGCGAGGAAGCCCAAAGGGATCCTTTTTGCAGTGTTTGTTGAGATCGGTATAATCAACACACATTCTCCATTCATTGGAATTCTTTTTTCCTTACAAGAACCGGATTGGCTAACCAATCCGGATAAAAGACTTCTTTAATGAAGCCGGCTGCTAATAGCATAGCTAGCTCTTTCTTGATGGCCTCCCGACGCTCGGTGGCGAATCTTCGGAGTCGCTGTTTTTTAGGCTTCATGCTCTCGTTGAGGTCCAGCTTGTGCTCGATCAACTCCCTGGGAACTCCAGGCATGTCGGAAGGCTTTGTGGCGAAGATGTCGGCCTGGGCCCGTAGGAAGTTGACGAGCGCGCTTTCCTATGCCAGAGTAAGAGTGGAGCCAATCACCGCCGTCTTCGTTGGATCTCCTGTCTGGAGATCAACTGTCTTCGTGGCAACTTTGTCAACGGGCTTGATGGCTCGCGTCTTCTTCTGCGTCGGGGCATCTCCGTCTTCCTCGATGACGGTAGCTGCTAGGGGGTGGAGTTCTTGGCGATCAATGGTGGACGCGGCTCTGACAGCGCACTCTACTGCCTCTTTGTCACAGACGTAGGAGCGCTTGATGTCACCGCGAAGGGAAAGAACGCCGTGAGGTCCTGGCATCTTCAGCACCAGGTACGTGTAGTGAGGGATGGCCATGAACTTGGCCAGCGATGGTCGCCCGAGGATGGCGTGGTATGATGTTTCGAAGTCTGCAACTTCGAACTTGATGAACTCAGTACGGTAGTTGGATGCGGTACCGTACGTGACGGGTAAGGTGATTTGCCCGAGAGGGATCGCAGCCTTCCCGGGTACGATGATGTAGAAGGGGGTATCGGCTGGCTGCAGCTTGCTTGTGTTGAGCCCCATGTGCTTCAGGGTCTTGGCGAAGATGTGGTTGAGCCCGCTACCCCCGTCGATCAGGACTTTGGGGAGCTTGCTGTTCGCCACCTCTGTTTCTAGGACGAGGGGATATCGCCCGGGACAGGTGATCTCCGCCCATTGATCTTCTCTGGACCAAGTGATGGGGGTGTCTGACCACCGCAGGGGTGTGACCACCGCTGGTTTTGCTACATAGGCCTTGCGCCGTGCGTTTTTGCGATTGCGCGAGGTGTCGCTGACTGCCATGCCTCCGAAGATGACATTGACAGTGTTGGTGACGTCTGGAAAACCGCCGTCTCCCTTGTCGTGCTTGTCGTCTCCGTCTCCATCCGTTTTCTGTATCTTGGTGGGCTTGCTGAATGTTTCCCATAGGAGCGAGCATTCGCCCATGGTGTGCTTGCTATCCGGATGGTAGGGGCAGCGCTTCTTGAGAAGCTTGTTAAATTCTTCCCTTCTTTGCTGCGGAGACTGAGCGGCGCGAAAGGTCTCGACGGTTGCGACCGTGTTGTTTGGTCGCTTCCGTGGGTTGTTGCCGTTGCGCTTGAAGGAGTCGCGCGGCTGATCCTTGTTATCTTCCTAATGCCCTCGACAAGTGTTGACGGGGCGTTTGCCGTAACGCTCCCTCTCTTGGTCGTCGGTGTCCATCCAGTTGGACACTAGCGCGCGAAATTCCTCTAGGTCGCGAGGACGATTGTGACCGAAATCACAAAAGAGACTACGATCAGTCATCCCTTCTTGAAAGTAATCGATGACTTCCGAGTCGGGGATGGGAACTCAGGATGCTTTTGTGGCGAAGAATTGCCGGTTGTAGTCGCGCAGGGACTCGTCTGGCTTCTGTTTGCACGCTCGAAGTTTGTATTTGCTGCCAGGGCGCTCGAAAGAACCCTGGTAGTTGGAAATGAAAGCCTTCTTTAGCGCGTGCCAGCTGTCGATGGAGTCTGGGCGAAGGGACTCAAGCCAGGTGAGTGGACCTTGCTCCATTGCAACTGTGATATACAGCATCTTGGAGATGTCATCGCCCCCCGATGCCTCAATTGCCGAAAAGTATCTGCGTAGCCAGATGTTGGGGTCTTGCTTTCCATCGAAGTTGGTGACGCCTGGCGGCTAGAATTTTCGAGGAAAGGAACTGACGCGGATGGCGCGTGTGTAGCAGGACAGGGCGTCGGGGTTGGGGATGTCGTATCCTCCCGCAGAGTCCGCGACATGGGATGTTGCTCTCCTCTCCCGAATCCGGATGATTTCATTGCGGGCATCGTTCTGGGTAATGTGAGAACGAGCCGGACGAGGTTCTTCGCGACGCCTAGGCCTAGGGGGTTCTTCGCGAGGCCTGCGGGGTTCTTCGCGAGGCCTGGCCGTGTCCTTTGTTCTTGCGGCAGAGCTGCCATAATGGCTGCTCTGACGCCTGGCTGACGGTGCTCGGTGGTGCGCAGAACTCTTGCTTTTGGAGGCGGAGCGGCCTCCGTCCAAGCGATCAACCATGACTGCTGCGGCTTCTAGGCGGGCCTTGGCGAGGTCGATATCGGGGGTAGCTTGGAACCCCTCGAAGACGCTGACCGCGAACATGATGTTGGCCGCAGGGGAGTTGAAGATGCCTTCTTTGTCGAACTCAGCATTGAGGTTTTTCGTCTGGAGGTGACGACGTCTGAGGGCACAGTTGCGGTTTTGCTCAATGCGGAGCTCTCGGTCTCCGTCTGTCTCTCCATCGACTGTCGGAGCATCGTCGGAGACAACTTCGTCGTCGTTGTCGTCATTGAGGATGACACAGGACTGGCGACCGAGGTTGTTAGGCCCGGTTTTTCTGTTACCCGTGGTAACAGAGAGTTTCCTGCCTTCCTAGAAAGGAAGCAGGGGGAGAATATCTCGTACCGTAGATGGTACGTTTGCTTCGTGGAGGGCAACAACAGGATCCATGTCAGGCCAATAGACGATAACATCCGAGGGAGTTGTGGTCATGACAAGATCTGTGTTGTCCTGGCGAGGTTGATGACACTTCGTTGCCAGCTGCTTCTGGTAGGTCGCGGCTGAGTTTGTTAACCCGAAGGGAAACTGAGGCGCGCGCGATCTACGCGATGAAGTCTTCGTCCCACGGGAACTGGAGTTGGGGTTCCTAGGTGCCCGTGGGGTTGTTGTCACGGTCCTGATCGTTGAACCCTGGTGGAAGTCGGAGGTAATCTGGAGTCCGACCAGGGAGTCGTGGACACGTGGATCTATCCGGCCGCTTGACAGGGGCTGGGTCGATGTGGTTGGCCCGAGCTTGAATCTGCTTCGGGCGCCATGTACTCCTCCGAGTAGGATACGGTCCTCGCGGAGTGATCTGCGCGGGTAGCAGAGCTGACGCAACCGCCTCGTCGCGCAGTTCACGCAGGAGCGTGCCGTCCTGGTTTGCGATGCAAAGCCAGGAACCAAAGATGAACGTAGCGCCTGCTTCGAACCTGGTGACGATGGAGGCGCTGAAGGATACCATCGATTCTTTAATGAATCCTCGACGAGTAGAATCCCACGGATGGCGACAAAGTGTCGGCCCAAGCGAAAGGTTTAGGGAGAAGTCGTCGAGAATCTAGAGCCGAAGGTGACAAGAGACAATTTTAGACAGGTTTGGGCCGCAATGTGCGTAATACCCTACGTCCTGTATGGTGTATCTTGTATAGATGAGATGCTTTGAAGGGGGTCCCTGCCTCCCCTTATATATGCCGGAGGGCAGGGTTACATGAAAACCGTATAGGACTAGGAGACTTTTACAAGTTTATCTCTAATTCCCTAATACAGTTTATCCTAACCGACTAGAACTAATCCTTGCCTTATGCGTCAAGTCTTGTACGTGGGCCGGCCCATAGGATGGTCCGCCAGGGTTGTTTAGTTCGTCAGGACTCTACACCCACAAGCTCCCGAGCACCGTATCTCCTGAAGAACAGCACTGTTGAAAATACAGAGTTTTTTGAAACCCACCAGAGTTGTCGGCAGTGCTCAGCAACCTTTGTCGGAAGAAGAAATCATTCACAACATCTACAACCCTGTCTCCGCGCCCTTCTCAAGTACGATACCAGTGGTTGAAGAACCCTGTCCAGCTGGACCATCGGCGCCAGAGCAGGAAGGTGAAGAGGAATTCACCTTGGGAGAGCCAGAGATCCCAATGCGACCTTCCGCCATGTAAGTATCTTGTCGTGCGTTTACAAATTATACCTTCATAACATTCTAAGGTAACTTGTGAAGTTATGGACGCAGGGTTGAAGAAACTCCATCAACAACCGGGGAAGAGCCAACCATCGATCATGCGGCTGTAGAGCCAGAGGCCATAGTGCCCGAAGAACCCAGGGAGATGCCAGAAACAACCCTGCCAGAGGTTCAGGCAGCCGTTCCATCAAGCCTGCCAGTACCAGTAGAAGCACAAGTTGAAGAAACAATTGCTGAGGTGCTGGCAGACATCGAACAACTGGTCACGCAGGCAGTAATTGAAGAAACTGAAGTAGAACGCCGTGACCAGAACTCTGCTGAGCCCCCGAGCGTCATGAAGACGTCCCAAGGCAAGGCGAAGGCTGTTTCAGAGGCAGGATGCTCAAGGGGTAAACAAGCCGAAACATCAACCCAAGAGCAAGCGATTGAAGAAATCCCCAGAGTACCCAAGGGTACTGGAGCTGAAGAGGAGATCGGTAACTTCCGCATCGGGAGCTACGATCCAATGCTAAATCCGAATCCGTAGACCTTCGAGTGCATCTTGGACGTGGCGGAGGATGAAGAGCACATCGACAGGGGATTGTACCATGCTGAGAGGGCAGTGGCCTACTTCAAGGTATGAGAAACAACCCTGTACTCGTTGTCCCTTGTGAATATATCTCATGACAATATTTCCGCAGGCCGTCGGCGAAGCATCGAGGAAGAAAACAGAGTATATCCACAATGGCCCGAGCTTCATACAGTTATAAACCATGGAATTAGTTAATACTATGCATTCAAGAAGAAGATAATGACTTCATTCTATGATATGGTTCATACCTCAGGCGTCATGGTGACTGCTGACACTTCCATTATTTCGGAAAAGTTTTCTTCACTGATGACCAGATATTTCTTCAAGAGTTGTATGATCCTCTTGTCATACATGTTCCCGGTGGCATTCCTTGAGGGGTCGGTTTCTCCAGAGTACAAGTACCCTGGATTGCAGCGTTGTTTGCATGGTTGGATCCTCCTCATCAGAAATGACCGATATACCATGGCACCGGTCAGACCTTGTGCCTTTAGATCCCGGATCATATTCAGCAGCTCAGGAATCTGCATTGCTTGATTAACTCCGACAGTTTCACTCCAGAATGGCTTCATTACTGGAGGATTTCTCGAGCGGCTGGGCAGTTGTGGCTCATGGTTCCATGCATAAAACCACTCTTTCTGCCAATCCTTCAGGCTCTCCGTGGTTGCATAATCCAAGTACACTGGCTTCATGCCCTGACGGAACTGGATTACCACCTTCCCCACCACTTGCAATGGTCCGCTTGAGGTCTTAACTCTGAACAGATGGCGGAACAAGGCAAAATGGGGGTCTATTCCAAGGAAGGCTTCACATAGGTGGATGTAAATGGATAGATTCAGAATGGAGTTGGGATTCAAATGACACAATTCAATCCCATAAAATTGCAGCACTCGGCGGAAAAAATCGCAGGTCGGCAAACCGAAACCAACTTCATAAAATGCTTTCCATACCGCGAGCTCCTCGGTTTCTTCAGTGGGGTATTCATGCCCGTGGGCGCATCTCCACCGACTGATTTCTTGGGCTGCCAGGAATCCATCTGTCTCCAGATTCTTGATATATTTTTCCTTCAGTGTACTGGTTGCCCAGTCACTGATTGGATCTTCCACGCTTGGAATGTCTCCTGCGGGTGCTGCTTCTTCAGTCGTTACGACTTCTTTCATGGCTTCTGCCTTCCTCTTTGCTCCCTTGCTTCGGCTGGATCCTTCACCACAGGCCATTGCAGTTCTTCGAGGCTTGGTGTGGATGGGATTCGGGTTCGAGGAGGTTGCGGGAGTATGTGCGCAGTGTTAGGATTGCTAACAGAGCAACTATCGCAAAACCTAGATCTGTTTCGCAAGAGGCGTGCGGATACAAAGGGACGCGCGCGGTTTATATTGATTCTTCGAATCGTTACTTCGGTACTTTTCAATTATAGTCCTTCTTTGATCCTATATTTGAATTCATTCAAATTTAGGCTCCAGGGCTGCAGGAATATTTTCAGGAAATATTTGTCTGAAATTTTTTGGCTTCAATTGATAAATTCATGAGGAGTTCTAAAAGAACTCAGATTTCTTCAAAAATTGATTCTCTTTTGGTTCGGACTTCGAAAGAGCCTCGAATTTCTTCTTCAAAGATAAACGAGGCTCGGGGGCTGCCCAATTGGGCGCACCTAGTCGGTGCGCACCAATCCGAACTTTGAGAAGATTTATGAGCACTTGATTGCCTATTGAACAGCATGGTTGCAACTTCCAAAAGCAAAGAACCCTGGCGGATCTCAAAGAACCCTGAGGGCTTCAAACAACTCTGGTGGGTTTCAAAAAACTCTGTATTTTCAACAGTGTTGTTCTTCAGGAGATAAGGTGCTCGGGGGCTTGTGGGTGTAGAGTCCTGACGGACTAAACAACCCTGGCGGACCATCCTATGGGCCGGCCCACGTACATGACTTGACGCACAAGGCAAGGATTAGTCCTAGTCGGTTAGGATAAACTGTATTAGGGAATTAGAGATAAACTTGTAAAAGTCTCCTAGTCCTATACGGTTTCCATGTAACCCTGCCCTCCGGCATATATAAGGGGAGGCAGGGACCCCCTTTAAAGCATCTCATCTATACAAGATACACCATAGAGGACGTAGGGTATTACGCACATTGCGGCCTGAACCTGTCTAAAATTGTCTCTTGTGACCTTCGGCTCTAGACTCTCGACGACTTCTCCCTAAACCTTTCTCTCGGGGCATCCCCTCGAGAACCTAGTCAGCATAAATCGCCGACAGCCATCGAACTCCAAAACCGGATATCTTTGACCAACCAACTATCAAAACCGTTCAAATTTGGCCATCGGGCCGTTTTGATGAGTGGTTTTAACTTTTTTGTTTGTAATTTAGTCCTTAGATCTTAAAATGATTATTACTTTTTGCTCGTACCTTCGATTTAGGTGATTCTTGTGGTCACGTGTTACTAACGGTGAGCACTATATCACTTTAAAATATAGTGCTCGCCGTTAGTAACACGTGACCACAAGATCACCTAAATCGGAGGTACGAGTAAAAAATTAATAATCATTTTAAGATCTAAGGACTAAATTGTAAATAAAAAAGTTAAAACCACCCATCAAAACAGCCCGATGGCCAAATTTGAACGGTTTTGATAGTTGGATGGTCAAAGATAGCCGGTTTTGGAGTTCGATGGCCAAAACCAAACTGAGGCAAGAGTTGGATGACCAAAAATGGACTTTTTCCATAAAAATATGGAGACTCATATTTGGCTAGTCATAACTTGGCTGCGCCATAATTTCTAAAGTGTTTTTTTAGTGTACACTCTATAGTGTTTTTCGGATAACTCAGCAAGCAGCCAATTGCGTACGCGGCTGCTCAATGTCAGCTTATAGTTGCCCAGTCGACAGCAGCCAGCTCGATTGTTGTAGCAGTTTTGACGGTGAAATTTGATGGAGCACGTTTATGTGGATTTTTTTTTATAAAAATTAAACCGTCTATATAGGCCCTTAGCTTTTCGGTGCCTCTGCTAGTTTAGCTTCTCTGCCTTGCTGCAGCCTATTAGCTTTGCTGCACCGCTACAGCTACGACTTGCAGCATTAGAGAAGAACTGCCGATAAGTCCCGGGCCCCATACTTCCCTATCACATTATGGGCTGACATACCATGCTATAGATTCATTTATTTCCTAAGTGGGCCTGTCTTCTGTTTACCTATCACATTGCGGCCCGAACCTGTCTAAAATTGTCTCTTGTCACCTTCGGCTCTAGATTCTCGACGACTTCTCCCTAAACCTTTCTCTCGGGCATCCTCTCGAGAACCTAGTCAGCATAAATCGCCGACATAGAGGCTGGTTTTGACGGGAGGGTCGCTAAAAAAGCTATGGCGTGCCGGATACATATTTGGCTGGAGATGCTCTAAGCCTATAGGGCCCACGATGGAATACAACTGGTGTTGTTGTGTTTGAGGCCGAGATCGGCTTGAGATGTGGGACCTACTTCTGGGTTAAAAAATCCATCATAGGAGGATGAACGATTGCTGCATGAGAGCAGGGCTTATGGTTAAG
Organism: Digitaria exilis; assembly: GCA_015342445.1. Taxonomy (NCBI): domain Eukaryota; kingdom Viridiplantae; phylum Streptophyta; class Magnoliopsida; order Poales; family Poaceae; genus Digitaria; species Digitaria exilis. Next base: position 708,571 of record JACEFO010002063.1, on the reverse strand, counting down.
CCTGCTGCCGACTGAATAAATGCTAACAAAATCGAGCAACACAGCTCATGCGGTCAATGAGCAGTGAGCCTAGCAACAATGTTGCCAATATAAGTTGATGCATGCACATTCGTCCACTTTGAGGACAAGCACTAGCTCTACATTCTCTCTCATTTTCTCTCTCTGGCAGCAGTGATTGTTCTGACATGAATGTGCTTCCCGCCCTGTTTGCTGGCAGTCTTCTGAGACAGGGCTAATGATGTGGCTGGAAGGAGACGGCGGCATTGCTCCTCTCTGTTCTCATTTTTTTATTGCATGATGCTAGGTCTTAATCGTAAGGCCGATTTTTAACCTTTTCTCTCTTAAGAATAAGCTTGAGACCGACACCGTACATGTAGAGTCGACCTTTAGTAACTCTATAACCGCCATTATACCACAATACTAGTGCCCTAAGTGGAATAGACTAAACACAAATTTCTGAGTCGTGCAGAAAATTAAGTCATTGACGTCATCATATAAAAGAATCCTAATAAAATCCTAGGATCTTCTCTTGCAAAAAACAATGGCTATAAGGTAATTTGTCCAAAGTTATTATTGTCACAAGACATTAGTGCTAGTACCGTGGCTTCACCCTTGGCAGATATTAAACGTTGGGGGTCTTAGGATGTCCTCAACAACGAGCGTTGTAGCTAACTAAGTAGGCATTGATATGATGCGGAGGGAGGAAGAAGTGAAGGCTTGCTAGGGCCAAGAAAATCATCGGTCTATTTATCCTTATTGCAGGAGATCTGAGATGGGAAATGGGGCATTTGCCATATGGTGTTGGTAGGTGAGAGAAAGATATAAAATATCGCACTTAGCCTTTCTCCTTTCTCCTTAATGCCATCGTTTTTGTCAATGTGTTTGTTAGTTTTTGTATCACCATTTTAAATCCCAAAGACTCGTATCCTAAGAAAATCGAAAAGTGAGTTTTATTTCTTTTCCTTTTCTTTAAAACAAACGAACAATAAGGTTATTGCACTCGTGAGGTAGCAAGAAAGAAGCATATAAGTGACCATTTAAAACTTTTAATCTTAACCTTCCTATGTGTTGTGCCACAGTGGTGCGCCTCAATCTAGTTACACATGGTACATCTAGTTACTCCAGCTACCCTTTTAGGCTTTATGTTATGATTGTCTTGTATGCAGTAGACGGTGTTATACCCTCTTTTAGATATTTAGTCGGTGGAAATATCCAGAAATAGTCTTGATGAGCAGCTGTGGACAAAACTATTTATACAAGTTTGGGCTAAATGAAAGTATAACACCGCTACATCATGGGTAGCTGTGGCTTTGCTTTACCATTCTTCTTTAGGAAGTAGGAGACACTTTGTTAGCAGACAAGCTACTGGTCATTGCAAAGTGAAGCTCTTCTAGCTGCCTTGGAGCCATCACTCATGTCAGTTATTCAGGGATTTTTTTTTCTCTCTTCAGCGTAGCACATGGGTGAGAAGCCTAAGACAAGGGTGTCACTTAGGGGGTGTTTAGTTGGTGGAGATTGTGGGAGATTTACTGTAAGTAGATATGTACTGTAGCAAAAAATAGTGAGGAAAGGATAGGAAAGAATGTGATGGATGTGATGGGAGAAATAGTAGATATCTTGGATCTAAATTACTCCTGAAGTGAAATTCCTGCTCCCCTTCAACTGTTATCATGTTGTCACACCACGACTGTGAACCTTGGGTGAGTGATTATGTTTGTCGGTTCCAGGCAGGCTTGTGTTCCATCTATCCTTAATGCTTTTGTGTAATTATTGCTTTTTATGGGAACGTGTCTTGCAGGGCACGGGTGGTCACCTACATGGCTCTGTCCACAACACGTTAATGCTCTATGGTCTGTGTCATCATGTCTTATTCCACTAGATCCTCGGAGTTTGCTCTAGATGTGACCATCAAATCCTAACTATCCTCTCTCCGCCTCTAGGTCCTAGCCCCTCATAGGATGAGTTCTCGAGGTTGATTTCACGCCACATTCACCAAGAACTTCAAGTCAGACTCTAGTGGACCTAGACCCATTTCGTGGCGGGTTCGTAGGTCTCTCACAACGATAAATGGGGCACATATGCCCCTTTGCCCCGTACGGAGATTGAACTGTTGCTGCAAGATTGTACGTATCTGCTACCGAAAATCCAAATCAAGTGGCACAATGACTAACCTGTACACATTAATATGATGACCAATGATGCATAGTGCTGAACAAGGTCGCTTCTCACATCTTGCTACTACTTAAGTTGTAGCGCCTGTTTCTACACATGGGATTTATGTCCCTTTGCCCTAGGCCCCTGGTGTTTCATGTCAATGACACGACACAACCTGTTTGGCTTGTGGCTCTGGTACACTTCATTCGCCCCATCATTCATAATGAAGCCACCATGCCTCTTCTTTTCCTAAGACCTGGTCAAGGCACCTCGTGGTCGTGGCGGAAGAAATACAGTTGGCCCTCTACTATCGAGTCACTATCACGTGAGGAAAAAAACTGCATGAGTACCATCCTCAAAGTTCTCACCGTGAGGACGGGTCTTGGATGTATGCCGCGTGGCCACTCCAAGCATCCGATGATTGAACTGACGATGTGCAATCGACTCCCTTCGCTCGGCTTGGCTCCCAGGCTGATAACCGAGCGGAGTCGGCGTCATTTATCGTTGTCTTCAATGTCCCTTGTCGTCTTCCTCGTCTATGCCGGAGACACAGAATCCGCGGACAAGCCCATCGGCCGCGATGACCCCCGCCAGCATCGCGCTCGTCGCCATCCTCGTCAATCGCGTCCTCCGCCTCGTCGACCTCGTGCTCGTGCACTGCATCCCCGTGGCTCATCTATACATGTCCAACGGGCCGTGCCGGCCCGGCACGACGGCCCACCGTGCCGGGCCGGGCCGCAGCCCACCGTGCCAGGCTGTGTCGTCGTGCTGGCCGTGCCGTGCCACCACCGTGCCTCGTGCCGCGGCCTCGGCCCACGGGCCGGCCCATGGGCTGATTGATCGTGCCGTGCCGCCCTTTGGCACGGCAGGCTTTTCTCGTGCCGTGCCGGCCCATGACACATCAACATTCAAACTTTTAAAGATTCACAAATTAGAACTACACAATCACATAAAAGTTCCATTCAAGTATTCAACATTCAAGATTTCAAGCAAGAATGCAAGATTTTAGAATCACATATTCACATTCAGACATTCATAGTATCATATACTCTGATATTCACATAATCACATTGGGAGGCACCGGGCCGGCCATTTTATCGGGTCGTGCCCGTGCCGTGCCACGGGCCAAGGTGGCGGCCCATGGCCCGCATGACGGCTCGGGCCGGGCCGGCCCGGGCCCGCTGCCACTGTGCCGTGCCGTGCCATAGGCCGGGCCAAAACCCCGTGCCGTGGGCCGGGCCGGCGGGCCTCGGGCTGCATGGCCAACTATGGGCTCATCTACGTCGGCGGCGGCAATGAAGAGCTCGAGCGACGCGCCGGGCCACCGCCGCGGCCGGCGGACATCCGCACACGAGCTGTACGAGGTTGCACGATTTGTTGTTTCAATAGCAGCGGCGACAGACGAGGGACAATGCGGATCGAGGGACACGGCTCCCGTCGCCCGTGGCCGGGGCAGGCGTCGCTGCAGCCCCCTGATGCAACTGGTGACGGCTCATCCAGGTGCGAAGGGCCCAAGCTACACATTGGGCTGTTGGAGGGAGCCGAGAGCGCCTTTCCTAGGCGGAGCTGCGGAGACTGTCCACGCTAGCAGAATCGTCGATTCGCTCGTGCTTCCACGCGTCGGTCATCCGGTGTGGGTCCGCACGAGATGAGTTTTGGGGACAGTCCCCACTGAGGGAGTGTTTAGTTGGTAGAGATTGGCGGAGATTTACTGTAGCAGATATACACTATAGCAATGAATAGTGAGGAAAGGATGGGAAATAATGGGATGGATGTGATGGGAGGAATAGTAAATCTCTAGCATCTAAACAACTCCTGAATTTTCTTCCATCACGCGAGCCCCATGTATCTTGGACCGACATGGCAGAGACTCAGTGGCAGAGGGACCAAGTGTAGATGATCTCGTTTGGGTCGTGGCAGTGTGGCATAGACCTGAGCATTTTGCGGGCCGGGCCGAGAAAAAGCCCGGTTTATTTTGGGCCGAAAATTTGTGCCCACGACCATCCCATGGGTAAGTTCGGGCCGAGTTTTCGGGTCGGGCCGTGGGCGGGCTTGGGCTTCCCGTCCTTTTTTAGTTGAAAAATAAATAAAATTAATCATCTGGGTGGGCTCGGGCGAGTCCGAATTCTTTTGGCTTTGTTTTCGCTGCCTAGTCTCATCCCATTAGAAGGTATGGGCGGGCCAAAACCCACCAGGCTCGGGCCGGGCCACAAATGCTCAGGTCTAGCGTGCACTTAGCTCGTGCAACTGATCGGTATAGGTTTAGGGTAACTTGGTGGTGAATCCTGTTAGGGGTACGAACCCTTTAATTAACGATACACTGGATCAATCTGGGACGAGATTGTTCCGTTTTATTTTCCAGTTGAGGCCATGTTTTTCACTATTCATTCCAACTTTTCACTATTCCCCTTTCACAAAATACGTTTTCCAGCGAATGCTACAGTGTTTTTCTTATGCTACAGTGTTTTTTCCTACAATCTAAACACACCCTGAATGCTTGGCCATGCATACCAACGTGCACGTAGGACGAAGGGACGAGTTTGTGCTGGAGAGTAAGGATAAGTTATTTTGCTAGTCTATACTATGGACCAAAATGTGTATTGAGGAAGACAAAGGAAAACAGCTAGGGTGTGTTTAGATTGTAGGAGAAAATACTGTAGCATAAGAAAAACACTGTAGCATTCGCTGGGAAACGTGTTTTGTGAGGCAGGAATAGTAAAAAGTTAGAATAAATAGTGAAAAGTTGGAATGAATAGTGAATAGTTGGTAATCTGAACATGGCATAAGGATCGGTTATCCAGATCTGGACCTCGTCTACATTCACTCGCTGTCCCGTCCTGCGTTGCCGCGTGCCGTGTCTGTACCTTGTTTGCTCCGCTAGTTCCTAGTCCGTTTCCCTGCTCTCCGTCGCCCGTCAGGTTGCAAAACCGGAGCTCACCTCATATCATTGCCATCAGCAAAGCCCATCCTTGTATAGGTGTGCATAGCCGCATAGGGCGTCTGGACGGCCAAACCATGGACCGGACGGCACGGCAGGTCGGCACGGCTGGACCAAACGCACGTAACACGTTCCGTTCCGTTCCGTTCACCCGCTGTCCTGGCCATGCATTCGTCTTCCTTCCATCCGTCCACCGCTCACCACCCGCCGTAGCATAGCAGAGTAGCAGTCCAACCGTCGCCGTCACGACGGCGTCGGCTTGCCGTACCTATGTCGCTATCCCTTCCCGTCCCTTGAAACGAAAGCCAAATCGATGGATCCCATCCTCAAGAGCCCACACCTTCCGGCCTCTTTACGCTACGCCTTTTTAATCCCTAACACCCTACGCTTCCCGTTCCCCTCCCCAACCCCGCTGCCTCTGCCCTCTGCGCCACGCCGCGGCCGCGCTGTCTCTGACCCGGCGGCCATGGCGGAGGAGCAGCAGCAGCAGAGGTGGCAGGAGGGCCACCGCCGCCTCATGTGCGCCAACAACTGCGGCTTCTTCGGCAGCCCCGCCACGCTGGACCTCTGCTCCAAGTGCTACCGCGACCTCAACCAGCGCCAGCCGAGCCCCGTCGCCGCGCCTGCCACCGCGCCGCCGCAGGCGGCCTTCCCGCCGCCCTCCTCCTCCTCCGCCGCCGCCTCCGAGGCCGCGGGCCTCGCGGCGGCCTTTGCCGAGCCCGAGGCGGCTGCTCCAGCAGCGACGGGCGCCAAGCCGGCGGGCAGGTGCGCGAGCTGCCGGAAGCGCGTGTCCCTGACGGGGTTCCCGTGCCGCTGCGGCGCCACCTTCTGCGGCGTGCACCGGTACCCGGAGCGCCACGCGTGCGCCTTCGACTTCCGCGCCGCCGGCCGCGACGCCATCGCGCGCGCCAACCCCGTCGTCAAGGGCGACAAGCTCAAGGACAAGGCCTGAGGGACCGGGAGTGGAGATCCCCTCTCCTCTCTCTCTCTCTCCCCCTTGTATTCCCGCTCTCTTGCTCGACGCGACGCCGGAACGAGGAGGAAGACGACGACGACGACGGCCGGAACGGATCGTTGAAGTGTGGAACTGTACGAACTACCCCCATGTATCCTATCCTACGATTGGTGTAAGCCTCAAGTTCGTGTGTAAGCTGACGCCCCCGTCAGCCATCTGAAAACTCAAATCGAAAGCTTAATTGGTTTCGAATAAAGAGACCCGGAGGTGTTCATCTCTTGCTGCTTCACTTCATGGACTTGCGATTCCTGATGTTTCTTCAACACCACCTTCGGTTTGAGCGTGGAATTGCCATCGTTGAGTGATTGATTGGGTCTCACTGAAATGAATTTCCAGAGTAGTAGACTTCAGGTTTCGTTTCCACTTTTGCCTACGCAAAATGCTACGCGAGGTCTCGCTTTCGCTGGTGACAGACACCAACAGCGAAGCAGCTCCAATCCGCCGGCGACAAGGAGAAAGGGTGCGCGATGCGGGTGATGCTGATGCCTTCGAGTTGGACCCGCCTCTTCCTCTGTAGACCTTTTTTCTTCGCACTTTCTTCGCACTTTCACAGTACAGTACTCTAGTGCTGTGTGCTCACGTCCTCAGCCGAGAAGAAAACGAGAGAAGAGGCTCGTCCTGGGGACGGACCGGACGGGTGCCCGGGTGGGTCAACCAATCGATCGCCGCAGCGCAGAGGGCGATCGGATAAGCACGGCGGGGCGGTGAGCGTCCGGTCCCCGTGCCGTACGTACGCAGAGCGCTTGACGCCAACGTCTGAGCTGCCGCCTCTGTGATGAGCTCGCGCTGTCGCTGCTGCCGCGCCGCCCATGCTGACAGAGCCACCACCACGGCCTAAAAATAAAAACTTTGATCTGGGTGTTCCGATGGGCCGATAGGGACTTGATTTAAAACGTTTGTAAAAGCTCGATTGGTTGGAACCGCGCCAACCAGCCGCAGTTGGCAACCAGATTTTGATGGAAACAATTCGGTCGGGAAAGGAGAAAGGCAGGCGACGGCCGTGCGCCGTACTTGCTAGCTGAGCGGCTTCAACTCAACTCGGCGCTGCAAAAGCACGCTACAATTTTGCAATAAACAAATGGAAGCAACAATTAACCATCTCATATCAACAACTGCAAAAGCACGCTACAATTTTGCAATAAACAAATGGAAGCAACAATTAACCATCTCATATCAACAATAGAGGATAGACTCGCTAAATTTTGGTTACTCAACACTAGAATAGCTTCTTAAGAAAGTATTGGCTCTCCAAATTAGCCACCGGCTAGCCAAATTTTACTAGCTAGCCGAGGTGCAGTGTAGAAAATAGAGTATATCGGAGTGAGCCGCTTAATATGAAGTGACATCTTTATGGAGAGGCAAATAGAGTGTAAAATAAAGAGTATAAAATGGAGCGTTTCTTAGAGATGCTCTTATGCCCGACACGTACCTCCCCCCATGTAACATATAGAATGATTTTGTGACAACAAGAGCTTCAAAACTAGATTCCACATCAGTATATCAACAATTTCTTGTTGAGAAATTGTTTTTCATTATACTCTAACTTTTTTATGACTTTTAAAACAATGGCTCATAATTTTTTTTAAAAAAAAGTGCTTCACTCAGCTTATTTGATTAAGTGGACATGGATGTTCATATTGCAAAAATAGATTGGGTAGTGTGATCAGAGAAGACGGCAGAACAACCGTGTTACGCTAGATGGATGTTTCATGCATATTGACGATAAGTCACTTTGGCAAACTAATTTAACAGTTTAACTTGTTTTGTTTAGCATTTTTGTCTACTACAAAAAGCAATTTATGTTTCTAAAAGATATTAGCTAAACATGTACAAGTGATATCTTATTCTAAAGTTCTCACTTAAAGAAACATAATTGTGTTATTAGATTTTAGGCCCTGTTCGGAATAGAGGAATACAGAACACTGGAATAGGACAAAACACAAGGATGAGAAGAGTGTGAAAACCGTAGGAATTAAAAACATAGGAATGGAGATTCCAGGAAAGTTTGCACTGCACATGAGAGACAACGTACACATGCTTTCCTTACGTTGGAGTATAGTTTTGGTTCCTATGAAATAAACCTCATTTTCTCCCTTTCCTCCAAAAAGGAACATGGCTTTCCTTTGATCGAAACGCAAATATGTTTTTCTTCCAAAGGAAATCATTCTTCCATAAATTCCTATGAGTTTCCTTCCATCCAAACGTGCCCTCAATTTTAATATATGGTTCAACAACTATAGCTTTTTAAATGTTGGCATTGCTCTTTTAAATGTATGAACTGGATAGCAGTGGCACACTCTAAAAGGATCGTGATATCTTCTAGAGGAGGTGAATAGGCGTTACTTGCAAATTACAAAAACTAATCCTCACCGCCAGTACAAAACCGGCTAGGGCGATTATAACAAAGAAACACTTAGCATGTACAGAAACCGGCCAAGTTTGTTTACCAAACCGGCCTGACCTGTTTCACAGGGACATCAACTCTAATTTCCCCTTTTTTCACAAGTTCTAGCACAATCAAAGTTCTTGCAAGGCTTGTACGAGTATTTCAACAAATCCAACAAGTTCTACATATAAAACAAGCACACCAAGAGTATATAAAAGTGGAAGCACAAATGAATTGCTAGAAAGAAATAAGTGAGGCAAACTAAAGTAGAGACACGAGGATTTGTTTGACCGAAGTTTGGATCCACCACATGCTACTCCTAGCACGAAAGATTCTACTCTTCGTTGAGAAACTCTTTAGGAAGCGAGTCTCTTGCAACTCATTCCACCGAGTCGGGTCTCTTTCAACCACTTTCCCACTTTCACTAAGGTTGCTTCTTCCCTTGCGGTGGCGAAGCATAACCTTCACAAACTTCCCACAGCTCACCATACACCTTGGGAGCTCACATGCAACCTGACCTATTTTGCCTGGCAAAACCGGCCTGGACTGGGCTGGCCTGACCTATTTTGCCCAGGCGGCTCATTGAAGTTTCTCTCAAGGCTATCTTCTCTCGGGGTTTTCAAAGAGCAATTTTGATGTTACCATGAGAGGAGCGTCACATCCCTCTTGGTAGTACGACATGCCTAAACTCAAGATTAAATAAGATCATTGTTTCATCCACTTGAGGTTGCATGTCTTCAATTAAGCCATACTTAATTATTTTCCCTTTTGGGAACTTTAAACACTTGATCACAACTGAGCATATCCATCTTGAGCTAGTGACTTGAACCAAAACCTTCATTGTATAGGAATGTCAACATAATCTAGTCCACTAGTTACTTTCATCATGGAATGATGAATTTTGCTTTCCGATATGAGACTCATTTGACATTTGATTCGTCGGTATTGATCACTTGGCCTGATTCTTCACCCTAGTTGGGTTCTTCACGGCTAGGTCGTTACTTGCCCTTCACCTTTGCTTAGCACCTCAGAACAATGCACTTGATCAAAATGCCTTCACCATATGACCAACACTCTGTGGTATTCAATGACAATGCTTGTGTAATTTTGCGTTATGGATGATATGTAGTTCTATGAAGAGGATTCGTTAAAATAGACAATACTTTGTGGTATTCAATGACAATACTTGTGTATTTTTGCGTTATGGTTGATGCTTAGTTTGTGAAGTGGATTCGCTAAAATAGACGTGCAGTTTTTGTGTAAATCAGTTCATTAAAGTGTAGTTTTTTTTTCAGTTTTAACGTAGTTTTCTGTTTTTTCCTCAAATTTAAGAAAGGCAGTCGGCCAAAAGGTCTTCAATTCATTTTTGAAATGACCTGGGCCATGAATATGTTCACCCTGTCCCCAACTGGGCTGGATACACACGATAGGCCCAATGCTAAGCTAGCTTGGGTTCATGTTCACTTTGTAGAGCGCATTGCCTTCCATCTCGTTGAAATCTTGCGCGGTCTACTCATCGCAACTTTTTTTTTCTTTGTAATTGTCGACCAGATATTTAGATACTAATTAAAATTATTAAATATATACTAATTACAAATTAATTACATAAAATGGAGTGTAAATAGTGAGACGAATTATACAATTCATATGTCATTAGTCACTGTCATGCTAAGTAAACATATGCTAACGATGGATTAATTAGATTTAATAGATTCGTCTCACGATTTACACTCCATCTATATAATTAATTTTATAATTAATCTATATTCAATACTTCTAATTAGTATCCAAACATCTGACGTGACACGTAAAAAGTTTGTAGGGTCGAACTAAACAGACCCTTAATTACTCACATCTAAAAAGAAAATCGCTGTAGAGAAAATGACTGAAGTGGGGGACGAGCATGCCATAGCAGCTTGTATAGCTAGCTAGTATTTTTTTTTGGATGAAATATAGCTATCTAGTATGGTAGTACTGTATTAGTTCAATACTGGTAGCTCATCTTAGCTCCTCCAGGCCACGGCCAGCAACGCAAGGGTTCAACAAGACAGAGGAACAGCGTTGAAAGAACAACCCGGCCTCTAGTTCCTTGCGACCTTCGCCCATCCATTCCGATACCGCCATCCGGAGGCCCTGAGCAGAAGGAACAAATGCACGCCGCGCTGCGGGTCTGGTCAAGAGGAATGATGACGATGCACACAGATGTGCGCGAAGCGAGGGCGAAATTCACTGTGGCTGACCACACATGCTTTAATTCAGTCAGTTGCTAGCTGTATAAAATTTTATAACCTCTCTCTCAGCCCATTCATATAGTGGTTAAACCTTTTATCATAAATGCGAGGCCCACATGTCTGTCATATTCTCTTGGTTCTTGTGCCTAAGCAGGCTGTAAGCTTGCAGCCCATTTCTCCTCTCTCTCCTCCTTTCTCTCCTCTACCTCAGCATTCAGCTCTCTTGCAGCCTCTTATTATACTTTATACTTGCTCTCATGCAAATGCAATCTTGACCCTCTGCCATTGCCTGTATATTCTATTCCCTTTCCTCGCCATGCCACGTTTCGATTTTCATTGGCCTGCAGCAGCGGCTGCGTTGCACTTGCACGAGACAATGCGTGCTGGCGCCACACCGCTGACGAGTGACGACCGGGCCGTAGCTGTGGATCTACTCCTAGGTTTTCTTCGGCTCGTTGCGAGCTGAAACAGTTCGTGTGACGTGCGAGACGGGCTCGTTCTTGTCCACATTCTGTCTTTCTGATCGAGAAGTACGAGATCGATCGAGATGCCATCGATCGGTCGTCGCCGGTTTCCCGGCTGCCATCATGGGAAGCGGCCTGATTCGCTCGCAGGGCATCATCCCCTTGAATGCAATGCAATGCGACGCACTCAGCAACATCGTCGTTTCTTTGATAGGTATAGGGCTTCTGGCACCACGGAACTCATTTCGGGGAATCGATCTGATTACATTTTGGTGTAATACTATTCAAGCGATTTTAGTGCTCAAAACGGTATTAGAACTCTAATCATCGATTGTAGTTGAAAATTAATTATTTCAATTAGAGGACTTGACATCAAATGGATACTTGCATTCAAAATCAATTGTACGGTTTGATAAAATCTTCAAAAGTTTCCTTTGGCATTTAGTTTAGCTTACATTATATTCTCAGTTGCAACAAAATCAATATACATATGTACGTCGCCAAAACACTGCAAAAACCAGCATTTGAATATACCACTTTTGTAACATACATATAATTTGGCTATTACCACAACCACGATTTTTTTTTTGAAATCAAACTATGTCTTTCAAAATAAATGTGGACCGATAGAATTGAGTAATATGGCCTCACAATAACTTCAAAATAGTATTCTTTTTTTAAAAATACTATTCAAATTTTAATTACTAGAGTTCAATTCTTTTCATGCCATGCCCACAGGAATAAGGTGAAAGGTGTGATAATGACTCGTGAAAGGTGTGATAATGACTCAGATGGGATCAGCTTGAATACCCAAGCTGATTACCATCGAGTGCAGTGGCAGAACAGTGCCCCAGTACCCATACATACCAGCTAGTACTACGGAGCAGTAGCTCCCCGTTACACTAGGGGCATCAAGCACCTCTCCTTGACCATTGGAGCTGCTCGACATCAGCTGCACAGATTTGACCGACTGGCTGCGGCTGGTACCTTATCATTGGAGCTCTGAGGTCTGCTCCATGATAATTCCTGCCCTGTCCCTGACACGGGCATCATCATCACCATGCATATGTGCATGCCGTTTTTTCCCTCGCTCGCTCCATCCAGCGTGCAGTGCATCCAAAGACGATTGATCGAGAGAAGTTTTTCCACGGAAGAAATCGATGCGTCGCGTTGACGGCTCTTCTGCGCCATAGCGAACGGGCACGTACCTACTGGCAGACTCTGCCGCGCTGCTAGTACTTCTTCTTCCTCTGATCTTCTCCTTCCCTTTTGCAGCTGGACCATTATCTTTCTGCTCATGCATTTCACTGCACCTGCGCGCGTCCCATCATGCGTTCAAAGAAATCATGCAACGCAGTGCAGTGCCGCCTGTGCATGTCATTAGTGTCTTTTGCCCTAATATTTGCAGGAGCTATGCCTCCTTTTTCTTTTCTTTTCGACAAAAGCGATTCCTGTTGCAGGAGCTAGATCGTCAATTCCATCGTTGTGATACAATACGCTGCAAATGTAATGCTAGCCACTACTCGTAGTAGTAATGCAACGGAAGAACTTAACAGACGGAGGCCACGTCAGAGTCAGTCCGACAAGCCTGCAACGAACGACATTGTGATGTGCAGCTAGACCTATCTTGCTGACGGAGCTTGCAGGAAGCTCCTAGCTGATGCCTGCCATGGCTATCAGTCTAGCACCATGATGCACTTTGCACAGAGCACCAAGAAGTACTTGGCTCGTCTGCACTGTTGCATCATAAACAATCGCCCATTCGCCCGTCCCTATACAGATATCCTCTTCCTCTTTTTCCTGAGACTGCTCTGCTCATGCATCCCCAAAGCGAAAAAGGGCAGCGAGGAAGAATCCGACACCCGCCCAATCCAGCAAGAGCGCCTTTCGATTTCCGCCGCGGGCGATCGAGTGCCTGCCCTGCGTGCCGCGCATATTCTCCCCTCCACAGTGGGCGGCGGCACCGCCACCGAGAAAGGCTCCAATCCGATCCAGTAGCGGCTACGACCCTCCTGGCATGTGGCAGCAATGGCATCAGCATTCGGCAGGGTATCGATCGATGCCGAAGAAACAATCACTGGGGCTATACTAATAACAGCGTACAATGATGGCCTCGCTTTTATTTCGTAATCATGCTCGCGCTCCATATGGGATTGGATCTTGTTTGTACCGGAGTACTCCAACTACTCCATGATATCCATGGATGCTTGGCTCTCCATGCATGCAGCAGCTTGCCTGTGCAAGGCTGCAGCTATAGTGTAAAAATGAAGGGTCGCTGAGGAATTCAGGTCAAGACTTCTTTTGAGCTGTGGTTTAGGTCAGGGTTTCACACTCGAATCTTCGGGTCAAGATCGCAATCCGGATCGAATCTGAGCCTCTGACAAGGCAGCCATAGAGAGCTGGTGCTTCGTTCCTAGTAGCAGCAGCTAAAATTACACTGTACTGTTGGCATTATCCAAAAGTGCAGAACTGCACACTAGCGTATGTTGCTGGTTCAAAACTGTTCACAAAAATAGAGTAAATCGGTGCAAAAATATCAGCTGAGGAGGTGGAACAGACAATTCAAAATTATGACGAATTATTGTGCATTGGACGGTGTTGATCATAAATTCATAATTATGCATGAAGGGCCGGGTAAAGCAGACAGGTCTGGTTGAAAACATGGGAAGGGAACAGGGGGGAAAGAGAGGGGGGCACAAGAGAACACAGAGAGATGCGATCATGAGCAATGACCCAGGAGATGAGCCATCATTACGAATCTTGGGCCGGCCAAGGCCCATAATCATCATCATCATCATCATCACTGGAAGCTCTCTCTGCCCCTACCTTCCTCGTTTGTTTTGTCCCCATTTTGCCCTCAGCCACTTGATTGTTCTGGACGGTGTTGGTAAGTTTGGCCCCAAAATTCCTAAAGAAAAAAATTCACTGCCGAAATATCCATTAAATTTTTATGTTTAAACACTTTTCGTCATACCAACAACGATAAAGGTAAATAAAAAATATATGCAAGATGTTTTTACCTCATTTGGATTATACATACGAAGAAACCTCACTTTTATTTATGCTACTTCGTTATACACCTAGTATATTCCGATGTGGAACACACCAAAAGAGTGCACGATGCATGCTAATTTCACTTGTGCGTCCCGAGAAAAACACTAATGTAACTGAGAAACCATACATGTCTACCTAATAAAATGTGGTGTGTGTAGTACTCATACTATGTTTAGCCTCTATCCCTACAATATTAGTCCCTCTGGATATGGTAGTCACAGAACCATAAAGGTGAAATATATCTCTGCAAAAATTCAAGAGATCCAAAGGTGAACTACACCTGCCTTCTTGATGTACACAGCATAGAACATTTGGAAATAGCAACATCGATGGAATTTTCTTCAGCAAAGTAGCCGGTGGCGGTGGCCAGATCTTCAACCTAATTAAGGAGGGAATTGTTATGAGGCGTGCAGCCCGTGAACTCCTAGAATAATTTTTAGCTTTATGGTGTAAAGTGCTTTGAGTTTGTATTGTTTCTTTGTAACCACAAGTTAACAAACCATGTAGATTTCCGCACGTACAAATAATCAAGTAGTGTGAACGTACTTTAAAAAGTTGAAATATATGCTATATGCTATATGCTGATTCTAGATATCATTGCAAAATCGAAACACATATACTATATTTTCACCAGCATGTCACATGTATAAGCTCGAGAGCAGCTTTTAATAATGAGTATGTATCGGCATATGGCTTAATATGTGGACCACATTGCCACCTAGGGCCCACATGGCAGCCGCAGGGGCCGTTGCGTACAAACTTCATAGAATTTTCACTGGGGTAAGCCGAGTAGGAGTGGGAGTAGGAGAGATGTGCTTGCCCCCTATAATAAGCCCCACCACCGCCACACTGAGAACACAAAACCATCCCCAAACTCCTCCCTTTTGCCGTCTCCCTGCCCCCACAGACATCCGACAGTCTCATCAGCCTCCTTGCCTTTTAGCCGCGCTACTACGACCAGAGCTCCCAAGCTCGGAACTCCACTCCACAGCAGAGGTCACCAGCTCCACCACCACAAGGTCCATGACGCTCCAAGACGCGCTCGCTTTTGCTAATGTTGTGTCATATCTGCTCTGTAAATGCATCACCAATTGCAGCACTTGCCAACGGAGACACGGTCCTCTGTTCCCTTGGTTTTCATGGCGACATTGGCGCGTCGTGCATGCGTTCTATCGAAAGATGAATGCTGCCTTGTTCCTTATTGTTTGATTCTAGTTTGCCTTTTCTTTTCTTATGCATGATACATCTGTCGATTTGTTAATGCGTCTGAGATGACAGCTCGCTTTTTTATACGCCGGTGATTGTGCAATTGTGACGAGCTTCAGCGTCTTTTTTCCAGTTTTATTTTTTGCGCCTTTTGAGCGGCATAGTGACCATATATTTCCATGCCAACGTCCCCCTGATGTCTCTCTGTTTTCCCATTTTGTGCAGGTGTAACAGGAGAATGGAGAGGCTGAACACGAAGCTGTACCTGCAGAACTGCTACATCATGAAGGAGAACGAGCGGCTGCGCAAGGCGGCCTTGCTGCTCAACCAGGAGAACCAGGCCCTGCTCTCCGAGCTCAAGCACCGCCTCGCCAAGTCCGCCACCGCCGCTGGCAACAACAACAACAGCAACAACGCGGCGGCGCCGGCGACGGCGAACCGCGCCTCGCCGAAGGCCAGCACCGGTGACGCCGGCAAGGGCAAGCCAGCGCCCAAGCCCAAGTAGGCATTCCACTTGCAACTTCGATCACAAGCTGCCTGGGTGTCTGCAGTCTGCGTGAGCTGCTGTTTCCTAGTGAATCGTGGTGTTGGTTTAGTGATTTAGTCAGTCACCACTCTGCTTGTTAATTGCCAGGAAGGTTTGCTTAGTTTTAGTGGATGGAAACCTCACGAGTCCTGCCCGACGACGGGCACTGATTTGTAGTAGCAATGCCCTTGTAATGAATCACGAATGGATGATGGTGCCTAGATCAATTGGAGGTACAGAGAGATGGGTGTCTCTAGACTGAGAGTGAGAGCTTCTCCAGAGTGATTCGAGGTGTAACTCCAGAAATTCATTTCTCACAGCGTGGTTCCTGTGCATGAGGTTATCCTTCTATGTCTTTTTTTCGATGGTCGTCCTGCAATCTCAAACAGTGCTTCAAGATCTTGTCAGTACACATCAATATTCGGGAGGACGCAGTAGCTCTCGTACCAACTACAGAGGATGCATCATCTCGGTTTTGTTATATGAATTCGATCACCACTAGTTTCTAGAAAACTTATAACATTAGATAAATAATACAATGGTCAAGTAAATAGACATCCTTTTAAATGTTGAAGCTAAATAAAGTATATACAATGTTATTGATGGTAAGATGTTACTTAACTCGCTTTTTTATTGCCAAGGAAGTTGCAGTTTGTGTGGCTGCCAAAAAGTGCTATGTTCAGAGTGCTCACTTAATCCTCGCTCAAACTCAAAAGACATGCTTGAGCTGCAAATCAAAAGGGTAATGCTATATTTCAATCGCCTAAAGACAAAGTTTCTTAATGTCGTGATTGAACGGTGTTCTTCCTTTTCTCTTCAGGTGCCATGCCATTGTTTCCTTGCCAGTTGCCACCGCTTTGCACCCCAACTGGACTAGGTTCCTTTACCGCTCTCCAGTGTCGCTACCCACTTCTAGCTACCCGTGGCATTAGTGTCACTGCCATCACCTAGCCACACTTCCTCCTAACATAAGGTTTGGCTATCATCCTAGGCCTCCCTCTGAACCTAATGGCTTCTAGAATCCTAATAAAACATGGTCATCCTTCACCAATGGCATAAGAACAGTGTATCAATTGGAAACAATGTTGGCTTCATGTTGCTAAGAGTTTAATCAATTGATATTTGGAACTGTGAACTAAGTCGTGTCATTGGAAATACAAGACCACTTGAATATATTCTGGTCCACGCCCACTTTCAGAATCCAAATATCCATGAACGAGAATTAACTGCTGGAATACCAAAGTTTATTTTCTTTTTCTTGGTAGGCTCAATGTGCCAAGTTTGATAATAGTTAGTTTTTTGTCAAGTAAAAGATGCAGAACTCCAGCCAATCAATTGAGAGAAAACAAGCTCACAGGACAAAAGGTGAATTTGCCCTTTACTCGATTCAAAACATATAAGATCAATAAAATTGGCATAGCCTACAAAGTATCATTTCAAATAGACATGATTGAATACAAAAATATTTTTCATTAAGAAACTAGTGCTATCTTTTAGAATTCGAAGTCTGGTGATATCTATCTTACATTGTTCTTCTTCATAATTCTTTATATATTTATGGTCAAGGCTAAATAAGTTTAACCAATATGAATAAGAATATGACATATATTTTGAGTTTGTTAAATACGATGGTACCAACCCTACAATACCAGATCCTATAACTCTGAAGTTAAAGTTTTTTCTTGAAAAATTAGATACAATGGTATATATATTCTGACTCATTTTCATTATTTTTTCACAAGCTGGTTGTTACCACACTATGATTGGCTGCAAATAGATAGTCCAAGACAGTACACGGTGCACTCAACAGGATTCCTGCGATGCACATGCCACTGCTATCATCATTCGACATGGTCTGCTATGCCTTTCATTTATCGTACCTCCTTAATACTAGTATTAAGCCTTTTTTAGATCGCCAAATTTTGTCAATTTATTTTGCCAACTTGTCACATCGAATGTTTGAACACTAATTAGGAGTATTAAACATATGTATAAAAATAAACTAATTACATAGATGGATTCCACATCGTGAGACGAATCTATTAAGCCTAATTAATTCGTCATTAGACACTGTCATGCTACAGTAACCCGTCATTAAAAATGTGCTAATGACGGCACATATTAGGCTTAATAGATTCGTCTTACGGTGTAGAGTCCATCTGTGTAATTAGTTTTATAATTAGTCTGTATTTAGTACTCCTAATTAGTATCAAAAGGATGGATGTGACATTTCGCTAACTTTCGCCAACTTCTCTCCCCCGTCTAAACAATACCTTACCTCTTTGAGAGCATGAATTTCGATTCTCTGTTCGTTGGTCACATCTCCTGCTCACCTGCTACTCTACCCTGGATACAATACCTCTGGGGTGTGCCTATAGCTTTATCCTCAATTTTCCCCAGAAAAAATATGAATCGTAAAGATTTTTTTTAGAAGGAACATGTATTGATGTTAGCACATTACATCGGCCCGTTTACAAACAAGAATTTAGAAAAAAAATTACAAAGAAGTTTAGAACTCCTAATTATCTTTCTCGACGACTTCAGGGATCCGTTTGTCACCGCCGTCCAAACCGCTTCCCAATTGTCGCTAGACGCCAGAGCCAATCTTCACAAAGTAGAGGTCGTAGAGGAGGACCTACTGCTAGGCGCAGATGCCGAGTACACTGCCTCCCAGACACATCAGTCAACTCCGCCCCCATGACACAACCTTCAAATCCAACGTGGGCAACCTGAGTAAAACTCATATTTCCACCAGAGATCATATTCTTCGGAATTAAACAGGTCAACAACATCATCACCTGAAGAAGACGATGATGCGTCGGCCCTGGACTCCAACACAGGTCTCCCCGGCCTCTCCATTGGTGTCGTAAAGATTATCTTGATAAATAGATATATTACTAGAAAAATATCGCGCCGTTGACGCCCTCGAAAGACACATCACAGATGTACATATCCGTGCTTATAAAGTTTTGTTTCGGGTTCGGTCAAATTTGATCTGAATTGTTAAATGTATGTGTGTGAGATGTGAATCGTTAAAATATATCTATGGATCGTCCATGTGAGAACTTGTATGTGGTGGTCATTATAGGTGTCAATGCTATGGTATATGCAGTGTGTAAATGTGCAAGACGATTAAACCATTCACCGATACACATTAAAGGGGTTGGTTTCGCAGAAGTCTTCTTAGAGTTTTCTGTGGATTTGTTGCTCATGAAGTGCAGATTGATTTTGATGAAGTTCAAAGAGTTTTATATGAAAGCAACATAGACAAAGTGTGGGTTGGTTTTTTCAGTTTTTTTTTCTTTTTAAAAAACTATAGTAGGCCACGGACAGTTGGACCCGTTGTGGGCCCCATGGGTCCATAGTGGGGCCCACTTGCAGGGCGCACGTCGACGGGTCCCATGGGTCTCACCGTGGGGTCCACTTGTAGGACCCATGTTAACGGGTCCCATATGTGGGGTCAAATGCCCTAAAATTACTCGAACTAAAAAAACACCATTCTATGCTGTGGGATTAGACGATTCAATTGTCCATGATTTTTTGCTGATGTTGCCGCCTCTAGTTTAAAGAAATGCACCCGAATCAGTTATAAATATAAGCTCTATTTTTTAAAAAAAAGATAAACTAGGTATGGATTAATCCCCGTAGACAATACCTACTTGGCAAGATCCCACAAAATTTGTAGGAAAGGAGGACTATACAAACTTGCTAGAGTAAAGGTAGGACAGCTACAATGTGCTTAAAAAGTGGTCATTATACAATAAATGTACCCTTAGGACTGGCTATATACGGTGTCCAAGTAGTTCTTATAGCATTTATTGTTAAAGTAGTCCATATGCATATGGACCGGCCACAAGAGAATAAAATAGATTGCTTTTTAAGCTCACTATTTACAAATGAATATAAAACTAATCCATCTCATGCGCCAGAGCCAGGAGGAGGTTGAGAAGGAGCTATTTTGTTTTTCTCATGGGACCCATGTTCATTCCCAACCGGTCTATAACTAAGAGCACCTTCAGCAGGACTCATGCTTGTGGACTGCATGGTCCTTTAATATTGTTGTTGCCAAGTATCAATGACTATCGAGGTTGCATTGTCACAAACTCGCAACCATTCTCCTGCATCGGGGGCATAATGGCAAAAGCATTTATCAAGGGCATCCACAATGGAGCACCAAACCAGCCCATAGGGAATACAAAATGTCTCAACAATCCATAAACATTGTGGAACTAGTCTATAGGAGAGAATATATTTCATCTTTCCGTAGCGGGACTCTTATATAGAATAAAAAATAATTTTCTCTCTTCTTCCACGCCACTTTCTCTCTCTCTCAAGTAGTGTTGTCCTCCTCTCACCGTCTCTTTCTTTATTGGATAGCAGATCCTATCTAGACCTTTAATATTGTGCAAATTCCATAACTAAAGACCAACTGCAATGAGTCCGTCTATTTGGAGTATTGCACTAACATTGTAGCTTAACAAGAAAACTTGAGGAACCGCAGTTAAAAATTTTAGAAACAACCTTTTAACTACCTCAAAATGCCAGAACTGCAGTAAAACAAATTAGATACAGCCGGAGAAAGATGATGTGCAGGATCACATCAGATGGAGCTACATAACAACTGGTCACAGACACACTTATGCCCTTGATCCAGCCGTATTCAATTAGATCTCACTGCACACATCATTGCGCAAGAAATGCTTTGATCTCGCAAGTACGCATATATGGTCTTAACAGCTCCCTTTTCCGCAGAGGTAACGCATTTTTCCGCAGAGGTAACGCACGAATGCACGATATATTATTGGGACTTGTCAGCGCCCGGACGTCCGATGTCTGGGCGTAGCAACGGACGGTGCATGTGAAACATTAAGAACATAATCTTTGCAACATTGACTGTGACATAGTGAAACATTAGAACAAAATCTTTGCAACATTGACTGACAGTGAAACATTAAAATAGAAACATTGCAACATTGATGGTGAAAGTGAAACATTGAAAAAAAGCATTACAACATTGACGGTAAAAGTGAAACATTTGAACACAAATATTGCAACATTGATGATGAAAGAGAAACATTAGAATAGAAATATTACAAAATTAAAACATATTAACCGTCCAGAGAGATAAAAATATTAAAACATTAGAGCAGAATGTTGCACACAATATTCTACAACACCACGAGTGAGTGGGGGGAGCGTCCGATATGCGCCGGACGTAAGACGCGTAGCATTACCGTATATTATTTGCATTTGCATTCACCAGTCCAGTTTATTGGGAAGTAAGATTCGCAAGAGTACTTCGTTTTCTGATAAAAAGTGATTGTACCTCAGTACAACTACAAATGCATCTGCAAATTACGAAACAAAAACACGGGCCATCCACAACACACACATTCCTAGGCCCTGAGTCCAGAGCACAGGCGATGGAATCACAGAGGAACCAGCTGGGTATCTGGTTATCGCCCTCTCCAATTTGCAGGAAAAACAGCTCCAATGAGCACTGTCCAAGGGACCAGTATGAGACTATTGAGTACGTCTATACATAACAGCCAAGTATAAACTTGTACGTATGCATCCTGTGAAGCACCTGATCATGAATCATAATGCCAAGTGCCAAAAGGTATCGAGTGCTACTCCGAAGCATCATGATCACGAGTGATACCAAGAGATGCGTGAGCGCAACTGCTGAACCGAGGTGCAGACACCCAACCAATGTACTCCTAACGAAGCAAACAAATCCCTGTCCAGGTTCGGAACAAGCGATATTCTACCCTCAACGTCAGACGATCTCATCTACAAGTAAATCATCAGAGTCAACCTCTAGACATAAAAAAGAGAGGAGATTTCAAGAGCACCTTTGTGAAAAGAGTGCTAAACCGAAGCGTCCTAACATCCAACACAAATATTTACATACTGCTGCAGCCACACAGCCTGCACGCTCTTGCAAGGGGCCACTAGCTCTTCCCTGCTAAACGCATACACCCCCACTAACATGGTCACATCCTACCGAAGCGACGAGTTCAGAACCGTGGCAGCCCAAAATAGAACACAGGCTCCTCACCGTTGTCATCACGCTTCAAAGCACAAGCGCAGAAGGCATCACTACCCCGCACACTAACACACACCAAGCACAACTGCAAAATGCGACGGACGACCGGTTCTGGCACCGGCTTCACTCGTCGTCCAGCACCACCTCCATGTTTTGCTCCTCGTACTTCACCCCAACCAGGAAGCAGATGCTCACCTGCAAAGCCACAAAACACCTCGTTTACAACGATGGCAATCCTGGGAACTATCTGCAGGGAATTGGCACAACGTACACGTGCCTGCTTTGGGTCGTACACAGCATACTCGCTGTACTCGAGCCGGCCTTTCTTGTTCCTGGACGGCACTAGCTTGCCGCAGGGGACCTTCACGCCGTCCCTCCAGGTGAAGTGTTCCGACTCATCGGTGGTCTTCCTCCCCACGCCTTTGACAGCCATCTTCTTCGCTTCAAAGCCTTGGGCATCCTGTTTGTCGGACAGAGAAGATGGTCAAGCACTCACTCAGGATTCAGGGATTAGGCTGAGCCAACTGAAGGAAAGACAGTGTAGGCCGAGAACCTCGGCCCCTGGTGTGCCGGTTACTTCTGTGATCTCTTCGCCCAGAGAGGCCACAGCCAGGACCAAGTACCCTTCTGGACGATCCACTGCAGTGAAGCCATAGCGAGCTGCTTCAGCAGCTGCATCAGAACAGACTATGGCTTTGCCAAACTGAAAATTCAACAGCAAATCATTTAGCACAGCACTTCGTATCTTTTTCTTTGATCAGGAGAGGATCACATGAGCAATGGGCTGCTCACCATGTACCCTGGCACAGGAAGGTGACAAACAGCAGGAAGGAATCCTTTATGTAGATGCCTAAGCAAGTTGGAGCTCCTAGTTCCTGTGCGAAAACGAAATACCGTGTGTTCAAAACTACTTTGCACCATTGAATCGTTGTTTAAATTGATGATTTATCATTTAGAGAATCGAACAACATACCACACCAGAGAAGAACTTTATTTGGTAGATTCTTTATTTTCTCATAAGAAGGAAACGCGCTGGACTCTACAGCATATATCCTCTCAACAGAAACACCATAAACCTGCAAGAAATTTAATCATTTGACATATTTGGAGGACGAGGATCTACAGGTAGAGGAGTATGATGTCTTACCACATCGTCAACCTTGACAGGCTCATATGTTTTCTCCAGATACCTCAGAATCATCTTGTAATCTTCGGAATCCTCAGCTACAGGATTGATCGTACAACCCAGCTTCTTGTAGCATTCAGAAAGTGGATCATCCAAAGTTGAACCAGACACATCCCCAATGAGATGAGAAGCGTCGTTTATATCACGTACTGTCTCTAAACCTGAAGCTACCTGCACGCCAAATGAATTGTGAAAGCTTTAACTAAGCAGATCATGCCACAGGAATTATGAAAATTACAACGAAGTACATAACCAACATTGTCCGCAATCTGCTCAAATCCCCTCAACACGTATGGTCGAGTTGTGGGGAACAGAGTGAACCATTTGTTGCTGATTTCTGTCCAGAATGCATCAGCTTCTGGGCCAGACTCTGGAACCGACTCTGCATATTGCCTCATTTGAAGAAGCATGTCCTCTCCTGCCATGGAATAATTGATGACAAACTGCTATATATCGGACCACTTTCTATATTTAATAGAGTGGCACGCAACTCTCTGGTATGCTAGAGAAAAAAAAAACACTGAAGTTCTTACCTCTCTGTAGATGGAGATCTGTAAGCATTCCTATGGGAACGTCAGGCAGGTCCTGGGCCATCTCCATCAAAGCATACCTGTCACAGAAAAATATGATAATCAATTTTAGTGATCCTCCCAAGCGATAGAAACCAGACAATTTAACTCGGGTATTGCTCTTGTTGAACTGACTTTTCTAACAAGTAGACATTTGATTTTTCAAAATACCAACTAAAAGACTGGATTTTCATCTAGCACTTGAGAAAGTAATTATCTTGTATACCTGTAAATCTCTTGGCCACATAGTTGTTTCACAAGAAAAGAAACAGATGGATCAAGCTTGCAATGCGCTGCTGCAGTTCCCAACTGACGAAGTGCTAAGCCTCCATGACGCACATCAACTCCAACATCCTGTCGCAAAATAAACATACAACATGTCACTACTAATGTACGAAATCAGTTAAAGGGCCAGGTTCAAATTGAATGCATGGAAGCTAGTACAAAGAAACCAGAGAGCTAAGTACCATGTCCAAGGGATACATCTTCATACTCTTCTTCTCAAACTTCTTCTCTCTTTCCCAAGGCTCAAACTCATTTCCTGTAATCTCCTCAAATAACCGAACAAATTCTTTAATAGCATCATTGACACGGCTACCAAAATCTTCGACTCTTTCCTCTGACATCTGGTCATGGCCAATTGGACTTTTTTTGTAGAATAGGTGCAAGTGATTTTCAGGGACCATAACCAGTTGCATAATGCATATCCTGCATAGAAATAATTATGAAGTTATTGAACTTTAGACTCCACGGAAAGCCCCTACCCCCCAAAACAGACACAAGTATATGAGAATACAAAAAAGGTAAATGAGAATACAAATACATACTGATTCATATCGTTTCCTAGATCGCACAAAGCAAAAGCACAATTGTAGAATATGCCATCCTTCTCAAAGATACACCCCCCATCTTTCTCAAGTTTAGAGTCCTTGTGCACTGCTTTCTTACCAGCAAGTTTAACCTGCCCAATTCAATCATTAATGTTGAGCAGTTAATTTAGTTTGCAAACACACATGAAAAAGAAAACACTGGACTAAGACAAGCAACCTCTGCAGCTAAGGTCTCTATGGCCTCCTCACTTGGATCAAGCTGGCCCAGAGGGAGTCCTCGTCCTTCCGGAACAACATCAGAAGCAATATCATAAGCAGCTAAAGGTTGAACTTCCTTCTTCTCAATACTATCCATTATCCAATTCTCGCTAACAACAGGTGTCCCACGCTCCCTGTGAATGCAGTATCAGTTGTAAATTCAATTGAACTGCGCTTGTCTACTTTTCTCTCAGCTCAGAGCTGTGAACATGTAAAATACAGAAGTAATTAGGCAGGACTTACAGTGCTTCAGCAAATCCTCCTGAGCCACCTTTATCTCTCTCAGCTGGAGAAGCAACCACACAGGTAACACCTGAGAACAGAAACGCACGAACATCATCAAGAACCTCCTGCCATAGCAATTATCAAACACCAAATAGATAGCGTATGACACAACTAAAGGAGGAAAATATATGATACACACCAAGCACGGAATTGTTGACCTTCCCACCATGCTTCATTATCTGCTCCTTGAAGTAACCCTAACCATTTTCAGACATCAACAAAATATTCATGAAGCTCAAACCAAAGATGGGATCAGTGTTGACATTCAAAGGCATTACATGTGAGCGTGACATCCGTCCAGACAGGGCAACCATCATGCCGGAGAAGATGTGGGCCTCTTCATCAACATCACGCTTAGGGAACTCCTTTCCCTCTCGTTGCTTCAGCCACTGCAAGAAAATAAACAAAATGCAGACAGCATATGACAATTCAGTTAACGCAACCCTAACCATACAGTTCTTAGCTCCAGATAAATATACATAGTGCAATCTCATTACCTTTTGGGTAAAACCATCTTTTATATCATCAGGAACTTTTATAGGACCACTTCTCCTTGAAGGATCATTAGTACTGAAAGTACAGCGTGCCCACTCGCTGTAATTCCCAGTGCACTTGTATTTCCACCCCTTGAACTCAAGCTGACCACCACATATTGGGCACTTCTCGAGGGGTCCATAGAAGATCATATCCTCACTGCAGCCGTTGTCGAAAATGGTTAGAACAGTATGCGAAAGAGATTCTACTCTCAATTAAACGACTTAAAACCTTTCAGAAGGTTTGATACCATCGTGGAACGATTGCATCATCCGATCCAGAAGCATCTTGTTCATTGGCTTGAAGGATCTTCCTCATGTCCTCAACAGAGAGGTGTTCTCCTATTCCCTTGCAGAACTCTGCAAACTTCTTGTTCTTGGAGGCTACATGTTGGCCCCTCTCCTGGTCTTTGCTCTCTGTTTTCTGCTTCTTTGTGGCAGCCTTCCCTTCTTCCTGGGCAGCTGCGTGCGCCCGTGATCTTGTCTCGTGCACCTCCAGGAACAGAATTTAAAATTCATCAGGCACACAAATATTCAGAAACTGCATGACAAATTGGTAGGAAGCAAATACCATAACTAAATTATAACAGAACTGCAGAAGAACTGGACCATTATATTTCAGGTACATATCAGAAGGAACTTTCATTAAGCAGCACACAAAAAAAGAATTGATCTATTTGAGACAGATGCTTTTAGAAGGAAGCTAAGAGTTTTTCCCACTTTGAAGTGAAAAAAACGGCGTCCAGTTCTAACATTATTCATCATGTTCCACAGCAAGTAGCAATATCTACACAAATGGACAACGAACAATAGTTTGCCACTATTTTATTGCAATGCTCTTTCTTTACAATTTCAAAAAACTATGTGACCAAAACATGATTGGTGGGACAAGCATAGGTACAGTCACAATTGAGAGCATTCCAGGATGACAGAAGCAGAACAAAGGAAATAGTGACCTGTAAAACCACTAAAATTACAACAAATTCGAATAACCATACACTTGTTACCAATTGAAGAACCATACTACTCAAGGAACATCCTCATTACTATCCAATCTAACTCCTTATAGGTTAATTTATTGCAATACAAACACCACGAACCAGATCTCCACCGATTTGCAGCAACGAAAAACGAAAAAATGACGATGAGAGGCCAATAACTAACAGTCTCCTACATGAAACAAATATTCTAGGCTAGAGGAAAATGTACGTGGCAAGGGCGAACAGGGCACGAGAGCAAACCATGGTGACCGGACGAGAAGAAGACGGCAGCAAGAAGCATCAGGGTTTCGACTGTCCCCCATTGCTGCGGATAAATAGGCTAAATAGGCGCGGGGGGCAGACCGGCGGAGACGAGTGCGGGTGGGGGGAGGTGGACAGATGGAACCTTGGTGTCGCCGCGGCCGGGCTCCAGGTGTGCCCATGGCCACCTGCCTCCGCGACACGTCGCCTGCCGCCCGCTCTCATGCAGCGCATTTCGGGCTCCGTGAGGCGGGAGGGACACGAAGCCTGGGGTATGTGGCCGTGTAGGGGGGACGCCAAGAGTCGGATGCAGATGGATTGGGAGCTGAGAAGCGGTGGAGAGCGGTCGGAGACTCGGGGGAGCTGCGAGCCGGAGCGGCGGCGGAACGAATGTCCAGCTCCAAATCTCAATCTCAAACGCTGAAGCGTGTGTGCTGCTATGGTCTCAAAAGTCAAAACCTCACACAATTTGGAATATAGAGAATACCTGAATTTTAAATATATATTGTTCATATGTAATTATTTGTTAAAATGTTTACAATCAGATATATTTTCTTCACACTACATGCACGAAAGTAACCCTATCTTCTCTAAAAAATTGAACCGTCTGATCGAGATGGATGAAGTCATCAGAAGCACATTAATTGCTATTGATGGTGTATGACGCTGATCACTAAAAGAAGAAAAAAATATGAGCACACGAGACAAGTTAGCAGGATCCACCACAAGGAACCATACATACCAGTTGATCTAAGCCCGATTTTGATAAAAAATACTTAAGTATGTACGAGTACGTTCTAGGTTACCTTTTAAGTGTATACCTCTAATGTATTATTAAAAGGAAAATGTCTACTTTGACAATATAACTTTTTTGCAGATTGATTTTGTTCATCCAACTTACAAACAAGGTACTTTTTACCATTAAACTACTAAAACCAGGCAAATTTGACCATCTACCTAGTTTCACGAACGAATTTCATTAAACTAATGAAATCTGGTTTAAGTTCATAAAAGTCTATAACTAATTCAGTTTGAATCAGAAAATTTTAAAACATATACCAAAGTTTCTCAAAAATATAATCAGGATCATGCTCTAGTCCAAGTTATTTGAATATTTTTTATTTCTTTTGATAGTGTTTCACTCATTGTTTTATGACCATTGTAAATTACCGTTTGATGATATATTGAATTAGGAGATTGACAAAAGATTGGTGCAGAGAAAATTTCATACTAATTTCCTATTTTTTATATTTAATTTTAGTTATGAATGTTTAGATTGACAAGGGGGTTAGACTATTCCTTGTTTCTCGAAATAAAGAGTTGCTAATATACTATGGATTAGTGGGTAAAATGTATCTGTACGACCAAAACTATGAGTGAGAGTTAGGATTTCCAACTTTAAAGTAATGATTAAAATAGTGATTTTATTATTATTAGAGAAATTGTATTTTCCAAAAAAATTTAGCTAAATATGGAAAAAATCAGAAATAGTGGTGTACTAGACTTAAGTTATCTCATTGAACAATATTATTTGGAAGAAGTCAATTCTATTCCAATTTATTGAGGTTTATCTACGTAACCCTAACATAAGGAATCTGGAACTTTAATCCCAACCCATAATATCGAAAATTTTAACTCGGGAACTATATAAAATCATCTAAATAACACCCTCAAACTATGTGATATTGTACGTGGAAAATAACATTAACATATAACATAGCTATAAAATTCTCTTCACCCTCAAACTATTAAAATTTGTCTGGATAACTCCCTCAATTATCCAACCAACTAATAGCCCCTCGAAGTAGTTGATATCGTCTAAGTCATCTGGTGTAACATTTTTTTATGTTGTTACATTACTATGGATCATCTAACAAAATAAGAAAGATGACAAAGTATTGACAACATCCCTGTTTATATTGCCTTCATTTTGGTTCCTCGTTGTACCATATCAATGAGCTACAATAGAGTAGAGATGGTTATTGGAACATATTCCCTTCGTCCTAGAATACAAGGCATCCAATGGTTCAAAATTTGTACACAAATTTAAGACATTTTAGAGTATGGACAATGCTCATTTAATTCTCTTTGCAGATGGCTAGATTGGTTTGCTTGATTGAGCGATTAGTTAAGTTGTACTCTTTGCAAATAGTCAACACACCTTCTCACATATTAACTAAGGGTACATGCATCTTTATATGTGTACCTAATATGTCACGATATCTCTAAGGGCTTCTCCAGTGAGAGAAAAAAAGCGGTACATGCTCCTAACTCCTAAGTGAACTGAGCTAACTGATTCATCATCATTGCATGTAACCGGTTCATTGAAGAAAGAGAAAGAATAGACTAAATATCTTACACTGATTCATGATGTATGGACAAATAGAATTGGACATATAATACTTTGCTTGTGAGAAGAAGGGGTTGAGTAGAAGAAGAAGAAGAAGAATGATTATGTCTTTTGCAATGGGTCCATCGGTATAACTTAAAGTGGGGTTGAGTAAAAGAAGAAGAAAACGGATTATTTCTTTTGCAGTGGGTCCATCGATATAACTTTATACTAGAGAGAGAAACTATGTGTATGTTTCCTGCTGACATGGAGAGCATGTTCCGATTCACCACTATGGATGCCTTAAGATGCCGTATATTTCGTACAGAGAGTATACTTGGGTGAGAGATGGGGTGTTTCTGCTCCCTTTTCTTCGTCTTTAGTTTCTCTTGTCCTTTTATTTTTTCTTCTCATCTTCTAAAGCCAGTTTTGCCTCTATCAAACCACTGTCACTGGAGTTTTTCTCCACCGCAATGACAGAGGCGGAGCTCGACCTCAAACCAGGGGGGGCAATTGGCCGAACATTTGTTTACCGGATAGATCAATTGCATTCTCATCAACATGCATCCATGTGGATGATTCATGAAAAAAAAAGAAAAAGGTAAAAAATAGGGGGGCTCAAGACATGTGACCTCATGACTTGTGAGAATAATTAGTCTTTTGTAATTGCATCGTCGCCTGAGCGTACAGACGGAATTGAGTTGAGCACAAAATTGGCAAAAAGGAAGCAAATGGACCACATATGCCAAGCTAAGAGCAGGTCTAGTGAATCCGCCTGCTGCCGGCGTCTCTTGGAATGATGTGGCACGGTAATGGCGTGACCCACTGACATTTAATATGTAGCACCGAGGCACTAGAGTGCTCAGCCCCAATAGCAATCAAGGCAACACATTTTGATTCGTCTTCGCCGACCGCAGGTTGGCGCATCATGAGTCGCTCGTTCTCTTCTCTCTTCTTTTCTCTCTCCGCCAGGTTGGATCTCGCCGGCTTTACGGTCGTTACTATACCCGCTCTAAACCATGCAACCTGTGCCACTTTGATCTGTCACCAGTCAGCACATGTTTTAGTTTTGATTTTGTAGAAGGAACGAGGAAAATGATGGTTAATCCAATGAAGAGAAAGCGGTTGCTTAGTTCAATGGAAGAGAGACCTCTGGTGAATGGTGAGTGGACATACTTTGCATGCATGCAGCATGCAAATTTACAAGACACGCGTGTGATTTCCTCCAGAGCAAGGGACCCAGGGCCCTCTATGGCCATAATGTAGCTCCGCCAGTGCGCAACGAGGCGACTCATGTCCACCTGTTAATAAGCTGAAATCAGTTTCCAACTATAAATTGGTATTACTCATGTTCAGGATCAAAATAGCACTGGTGTCTTATTTGTTGCACACCATGGTCTTTTCTCAATTGATTTTGCACAAATCTATCGGAATCCACCAAACCGATAACAAATGGTAGCTTCGCCCTTCTTATGCTTTGCGATTATGGTAGAGCGAAGATAGCAATGAGACAAGGCATGGATCCCAAAATGCCTGCATGTCCAAAGGATGCAGCGGCTAGTGTGTCCTGTACTCCTGCCCGCAGTCAATGGTTTTTGTTGCTACCGTGCCTCCACGTTGCTTCTGGCGGAGATGACGATGGTGCAGAGGCGGCATTAAGCTGCTTTGGTGCTGCACCGCATGGAGCAATTCAGGGTGTGATTGGTTACTTGGTCTAGCTGAAGCCTGGATAGATATGCATGGCCAGCCCAAGCCAGGTCTAGACAATGCAACTACCCTTTGTTTGGTTGGATGGAGAATACTTAGACAGTCTAAGGTTGTGCGTGTTTGGTTGCCTGCCTTAGCTGGTTATGGTTACCTCTTTTCTTCTTCGTTGAGTTACCTTCTTCTTCTCCAGTGAGGTAGCAACAACTCCCCTGCCGGCGATATAAAAAAAACTCCTCTGTCAGCCACCCCACGCCGACTGCCACTATCCCAGTGGCCTCCTACTCGACGCCGTCGGCTGCAGCTAGTCGCTGCCAAACCCCTCCAAAAAATCATGGCATCCAACTCGCGTTCATCAATTAGAAAAGTCATGAGCGTGACGACATCAAACACTTCTCAATCGAGAATAAGCAAACACTTGCGTGCTTTAAACGAGACAGCGGCCTAGAACTTTCAAATCTACCGCCAAAAAATCTTCAGTCCTAAACAATACATTTGAAATCCATGAAGCCTGATGTGGAATCTAGAGACGAAGGGGTCAAAGAAGCTGAATCTGATGGTGTTACGGTTGCTGCATGTGCTCGTCCAGGCTCTCTCCATCCATGGATATCTACCAGCACATCCAAGCCATCTTTCTCCGCGGCATATTGAGCTCCAACGGTGACCGAATCGAGTCCTAGCACAACCGATTCAAGCTTCTCCTATGGTGAATTGAGACTCCAAAGTGGCAAATTAGACTTGGATGTCCAGGAATCCCCTTCCCCCAAGAACTCATTTGCTCCAGAGATGGCCAAATCGAGGCCTAGCACAGCCGATTCAGGCTTCAATGTGTCGAATCGAGCCCAAAAAAAGGCTCCACGGTGCATCGACCTCCACCACGAACAAATCGAGCTCCACCACGGCGGCACTAGGGAACAGAGCCAGCAGCACAAGAGGATGGCCGGACGGCGATGGTTGGGATGGCGGCGGCGGCGGTGAGGCAACGACGCAAGGATGGTGGCAGCAGCGAGGCACACGACGGAATGGAGAACGCGAGTGCAGACTGCACATCCATGGCGGAGGAGGAAAACGGATGAGACGCAGTGAGTGGAGGTGACAGGATTCGCCTACTGGGTTTCAAGCGCTAGCGCAAGACTGGCTAGCTTAGTACGCCAGAAATCCCCGTGCTATCTAAGCCAGGCTAGCGGCTCTATTTTGCATTGGGAGAGCCTGGCTAAGTTGTTGTGCAGGTATCCGAACAAATTGAGTCTGTGCTTCTAGAGCCTGTTTAGGGTGTAATACAGGCAACCAAACATCCCCTCAATTGCTTGGCAACGGCGGTTAGCGTAGGAACAAGGGACGACAACGGCGAGGAGCTCACAGCTCAGGGCGGTTTTAGTCGTTTAACTTGGTCTGGAAGGAAGAAAAGATGAAAAATAGATAAGGGATTATATATCAAATAAATTCGTAGTTTAAGTGTCAAATTCCGTGAGTGTGAGTCACTCAAATATAGTTTCTCTTTTTGAATCAGGCCCACCTATCTCCTGTTTCCTTTACGAATCAAGCCGTTGGCCGCCGGAAGCCCCTCCATCCCGAATCCCCCCAACTCGGTGGGACGGTGGCCAGCCACGCGCGCTGGCGGCTGGCTCCTCCCACTGTCTCCACCTCCACCTCCACCTCCGCCTCCGCCTCCGCGATGATAACCCACCATCCCTCCCTTCTCCGGCCGCCCGTCCTGACCCTCCGCGCCGGGGCCCTCGGCTGGCGCCCAACATCCCCCGCCTTCCTGTCCACCACCGTCTCCGCTCCGCCTCCCCCGCCGCTCCTCCGCCTGCGGCCTCTGCGCGCCGCCGCCGATGGAGCTTCGCCGGTAACTCCCAAATCGAAACCCCAGAGCCTCGGGCGCTCTGCTGCTCCTAGAGGTATACTTCGATTGAGCTGTAACTTGTAAATGCCTACTTGCTCCGCAGATTAGTGGCGATGGAGGCAAACGCGTGGTGCCGCCTCCCTCGCTGCAGGCCGCGCTGTTGGGATTCGTGCGTAGCAACTTCCTGCCACTTGGTGAGTTCCTCAGTTCATTCTTCCACGCGATCCCATCTGCTGCGTAATCCGTGGGCAATTTTGCACTGCCCTTTTTTTTTGGGAATGCAGTGCTTCACGACCCAATTTTGACAGAATTGACAAGTCAATACAATTAGCTAGCTCCAACTAGCAATTAGCCTTGCTACGTTATCATCATGAAATTTTACTACACGACAGAAACGAGCACGAGCACGAGCAATAGCCAGGTTAATTTCTAAAATGCAGAAAGTTTGTGAGTAGTACATTATGCTGTTTAAACATTTTAAAGTGGTTATGTAGTTTGTTTAAATAATTGGTGGCACGATGTTTATAGTTGTTAAAATCATGCAAGTGTCACTGCTCTCGAACTTATGTGGACTGATTTCTACCTTTCTCATTGCTAAGCTCTCGTTGGTGGGGTCATATTGGGTCTCCTAGATCCTACTCTTGGGTGCCTTGCTCACAAATTCTCCCTGTCGAAGTATAGCACTTTTGGAATATTCGTGATCTCAGGTTTGGTTTCTTAACCTTTTTTTTTTAATCCTTGTGCTATTAGTTCTGTATGCTTATAGCTTCAACTTGGCTGCATAGGACTAACCCTGCGAACCAAGGAGCTTGGCGCAGCATTAGAAGCTTGGCCTGCTGGACTTTACGGACTAGTATGGTCTCATTTTCTAATATTATTATGGGTCCATAGCTGTAAATATGTAGAAACGAGTTATTACTCCCAGCATTTGGAGCAAAGATATTCCATATATGAAATATCATGCCATTGCTTGTTGTTAGAGATGCCAGCTCGCATACTTCTGTTCAGCACTCTAGCACCCTCAATAAGTTCGCTAACTTCTTCTATTGCTATATATAATGCAGGCCTCTATTTTGCTGTTTACACCCTTTCTTGCTCAGTTTGTTATGCAAATTCAGTTCTTCCCTCCTGAATTCATCACCGGTAAATTGGTTGAATTATATGTCTAAGTTTCTTAATGTTTTTTATGTTATCATGTATTAGATTTGTACTCCTTACAGCTTATATGTTTGATATAGCATCTTTTTGTCAGACATGTTTGATATTAACAATAACAATGCATTTTACAGGGTTAGCTATGTTTTGTTGCATGCCAACAACATTATCAAGTGGAGTGACACTAACGCAGGTACTGCTTGTTTCAATTTATCTAATAACATCTAATACGACAGATATTTTCTCATATAGCTAAACTAGCATTACAACCTAACATTTTATTTTACTACTGTGCAGCTTGTTGGCGGTAACTCTGCACTTGCTCTTGCAATGACAGTTTTATCCAATTTACTTGGCATTATCACTGTAAGTGTCAGCTAACTGATTTGTCATGCGTGTGTGATTGTGTGGGTTCAGTGCTTGTGCGTCTAAGCCAAGCCAGCCCTTTCCTGATATTATTGGTTGGAGATATGAGGAGATCTGGATTGGTTCTATTTCTATAAACCCAAGATCTCCTCAGACCATATGTCCCTATGTGTATGTAACCAATGTATCTCAATCAATCTAATCTATTATTCACCGAATCACCGCAACATCTATCGTTTTCAGTAAGCAAAAATTTCTATACTTCTTTTTTCTTTATGTTCAAATGGCATCGGTGATTAGACTAACTAACCTAATATAAAATTACAGAATTATCTTG
Organism: Digitaria exilis; assembly: GCA_015342445.1. Classification (NCBI taxonomy): domain Eukaryota; kingdom Viridiplantae; phylum Streptophyta; class Magnoliopsida; order Poales; family Poaceae; genus Digitaria; species Digitaria exilis. The sequence continues at coordinate 673,909 of JACEFO010002063.1, read as the reverse complement.
TTGTTGAGTACTTATAGTTGTGCATATTTTTTCCAAAGTCATTGAACGTAATATTCTGATGGATGCATATCAAGATATTACTTTTCTTATCTGAATGTGATAGAAATTGTGTGGTTCTTTATTTCTTTTGTTTACAAATGAAGCAAATATCGACGGACATGATAGTTACTTACATGTAATCCACCAATCCTCAAATATATCAACAAACTACTAGACTAAAATGTTCATTATAAGATGAAATGAACCTCCAAAGTTAATCCTGGCATGGACTCTTCCTGGTTCTTAGTTATATTCATCAGCGAAAGGGCCTCTAGCTGGATTAGTTAGATGGCCTCAGTAACACTCCTCAGGTCCTGGGTTCGACTCCTCGTGGGTGCGAATTTCAGGCTGGGGTTAAAAAAAATCCCCTCGTCTGTCACCACACCAAAGCATAGGTCTAAGGCCCGGCCTAGGTAGTTGGTCGTCTCACATGGGCAACGGCGCCGCTGTGTAAGGGTGGGATAGGGGTTCGGGGGTTTTCTCGACCTACGTGAGAAGGCCGTCTCTCTCAAATGAAAGCCGTGGGGGTGGTCTTACCCCCCGCTGGTCGAGTTTTTTTAGTTATATTCATCTGAGTTCAGACTTGATTAGTAGCTTTAGCCCTCCTAATTTTCTGTGTTAGTCAAATAATAGTAATAATTTAATCCTGAACCCAAGACCAAATTAGATGTTTATATAATGAGCCACCTATATTTTCATTTACATTAAACATTCCTATTCTGTGCCATCTGGTCATTGTTCTTCATGATCCTGGAATTAGGTACCTCTTTCTCTTGCAAAGTACATTGGTGCTGGAGCTGGGGTGTCATTGCCTACTGAGCAATTATTCAGAAGTATGGTCACCAGGCTTCTGATCCCTCTTATTATAGGGAAGGTATGTGGTTATTCATATCTTTGTACCCCATAACAACCTACCTGTTTCATATCAATACTATTTTGGGCGCTTGGATGATCTGGAAGCACATGAATGCTTGTGTTTGAGGGTGTCTCCCTCTCAGTTAAATTCCATCGTGAGAGAAATCAAAGATGAGCATAGTCTATGGTGTTTGGCCGGCGCTAAAATGCTGCAGGGCTTGGGGTTGGCTGGTACAGTAAAGTTTTGATGACTTCTGCATCTTCTTTTAGTGGGATATGTTATCAATCATGAATCATGGCTAGATTATGCAAAGAATAACCAAAATGACCTTTCAGATTTCTCAAACTTTTTTTTCTCAAGCTGGTCTTTCAGATTTGAACTCCACTACTCTATTTTAAGTTCATTATCTGAAAAGTAATAATTGAATTTACCATCTCTCCCTATGCCTTTTAATACTTCAATCCTGAAATTTCTGAAGCTTCCTGGAGATACATCTGATCTGATGGTTTGTTCTTTGTCAGGTTGCTCGAGAAACCTCAAAAGGTGGGTAGAATTTTAAATATCTTCCTTTATTTGACAGTTACACCAGGTTATGAATGTTAATTCACAATTGGATTTCGTGTATCTCTTTATGCAGGTATTGCTGATTTTGTTGATCGACATCGACAAGGATTTTCCATTGCAAGTGCTGTTCTTCTTAGCCTAGTATGTCTCTAATTTTAAACATATTTGGCCAAGTACATTTGATTAATCCATTGAGCCGTTTTGTTCTATGCAAGTATTGGAATGGCTTCCAGGATGGTAACTTTGAACTTAAAAATTGTTGATGCATGCATTGGTTGATTTAGGTGCTGCCATCATTATGCTGCTTCTGTAGAGAAAAATATTTTTTATTTTTCGATATATTAGTAACATCTGGATCACTTAATTAGTCCTTCAGCAAGTCATGCTTTTGGGTCCATATGTAGTGGTCTTAGCCACCTCTTTTGGGCAAACAGGGGACGAGTGGGCAACTGAGTTGCTATGCATGCTTAGACCTGTCCTGCATGAAGTTGAACACAGTGAGTTTTTGGTAGTGTTAGTCTTTTTCATCCTCAAGTATCGAGGTTTGGTTACTTAATCCCTTGATGTATGAAACCAGGTATTGCACCCCTCAAATTATTGAAAACTGTCTAAACAAACCCTCAGGGTGGTTTTGCAACCGGTAACTAATCATGTAGGGGTTTTTCTTTTGATTAAGACTGAAGAGGATCTTATCCGAATTTGGATGTAAACAAATAGTACGCCCCTGTTTTTTCTGTATTTCGTTGAATCTTTTTCATGGCTCGATAGAGACGGTCTATGAAGACACCCTTTCGCTGGCTCTAGTGGATTCCAAAGTCATCAGTTCAAATCCAATGAAGGGCTTGCCTACATGGTGAATGATATTGATGATGACATGGCGGTGAATCAAGATATTATATTGACCCCTCTCCCTTCACCCATATTACACTCGGGCCCATATGTCATCCGCCCCTCCGTCTTCCTTTTTCCTTGTACAGCACAGGGGCAGAACTACATGTAACCGTAGGGATCAGCTGCTCCCGATGACTTGTTGCTAATCCAATTGAAATATTCTTGAACTAAGCCATTTGCACTCCAAATGACTACGATAGTTATTCTGAGACTAACCCCGGTGGCAATTTGTTCTGCCTCTGCCCCTTGTCTAGCATCTCAGTTCCTCCCAAGCGACAGTAACAGAACACAAGCGCCCCTGTTCCTCCACCATGCTCACCCTGGTGCTATCAGCTATGCTCACAAGCTCCACAGCTCTGGCCAAAGTCCTGTAATCCTTTCGTCCCCACCCCCACACCACCAGAATCGGACATCTTGAAACCCTTGATTAAGGATATCAAAGGATTATCCATCAAGCAAATAGATCCCATTAGGCCATTCTGTAGTCTCGCAATACATGCTGCACTGCTGCAGAATTGAATAGGGGAAACAATACCGGTGTCACACAGAAGCAAATGTCTGGATAATGCTCAGCGGTCAACTACAAATAGGATTCTCTTCTGATTCTCATCATGTTCCTCCTTAGGCCATGAGCAACTCAGTTCATCACTTTGCCTATGACCTCCCCGATACAACCGGGCCAAGTGCAGCGACAACAAGCAGGCACATCGGCAGCCATACATTGCCATGTACTACAGCCTCCCCCCCCCCCCCCCCCCCCCGTTGCTGCGGCGTGACTTGATGACCTGCCGCCCCTGCGGTTCAACACCACTTGGCTGAGTGTGAAATGAAGAAAGATATGACAGATAGGGCCGAAGTGTCAAGGAGAGCAAAGAAGAGAGGCTTTCTGACATGATGAATTGTGGCCACGGCAGTGTCCATGTAGCGTGCCTTGTTGACCATTGACAAAACCAGTCTAGGGGGTTATTTGGATGGTATTGAAAACCTTAGGGTGCGCAATAGATAGATGAACCTTGATGCTTGAGGGGTAATTTAGACTTGTCCCTATTTGGGATGTATGTTGATCCAATCATATGACAAAAAGACTACGAAAATCAACTTCTAAGTTCAAATAGAGAAACTGAGAGCATTTTGGTGTTACATGGGTGAATGATTTCTGGAGTTCGTTTTTAGTTTATTTTGCTCTTGTAGTTTGTGTTCATTATATTACTAGTTTGCGTATCTGTGATCTTTGAGCTTCAGTTCTAAAATGTTCCATTTGACAGGTCCCATGGATTGAAGTAAGCAGATCAAGATCACTAATCTTATCTCTTGAAGTAAAAGCTTTTGTTGTTGCTCTTACTATTGGAGTGTACGTTTACCTTCTGACCTTATCTTAGTGAAAATGTTTATAAATTTATGTGGATATGATAGTGCTTGAAGGAGGATGAGGTTTAAATACTTATTTTTTGTGTTCATGTGTAGTCATGCTTTTGCTATGGTTCACCTTGAAGCTTTGCAGCACAACATTGTACTTAAACTGCTATACTTTGAAATTATCTATCAAATTATTATTGTTATTACATTTTTACCCAAGACCTTGGCTGATTATAAATATATGTTCTAATTTTGCTTAGGGAATCGACTTCCACCTGACACTCAGTATAATGTACCTGTTATGAATAGCACTTGTTTCATTATAGGGGCACTAGGCCCAAATATATACAGGTACAGGTGTGGGGAAATATGCACAAAGACCCCTTATACAATGGGAAAATACATAAATACATATACATCTAACACCCCCCTCAAACTCAGGGTGGATCAAGAACACTGAGTTTGGAGAGATAAAACCTGTGGCGAACTCCAGTCTGTGCCTTAGTAAATAAATCAGCCAGCTGAATCTCTGAAGGCACATACCGAGGAGCAACAATACCATCCTGTACATGTGCTCTTGTGTAAAAAGCATCAACACCAACATGCTTACTAAGCTCATGTTTCACCGGATCACGAGCCATACTGATAGCACCTGTCCTGTCAGAAAACAGAGGAGTCGGCATAGAAGTAGAAACACCAAAATCCTCAAGCAACCACCGTAACCAAGTAACCTCCCCTGTCAGAAGAGCCATAGCACGCAACTCAGCCTCTGCACTCGAACGAGAAACTGCTGTCTGCTTCTTAGTTTTCCATGAAATAAGAGAACCACCAAGAAACACACAAAAAGCCGAAAGAGATCGACGATCAGAGGAATCACTAGCCCAGGTAGCATCACAATATGCCTGAAGCTGTAAAGAGCTAGAGCGAGGAAAGAATAAGCGACGAGCCATAGTCCCACGAAGATAGCGTAGAACACGAAGCAAGTGAGTGTAATGAAGCTGGGTGGGAGCCGATACAAACTGACTCAGAATATGGACAGAATGCGAAATATCAGGACGAGTAACACCAAGGTAAACAAGACTACCCACAATATGACGATAGCGAGTCGGCTCAGAGAGAGGCTCACCATCATTAGCACAAAGATGAAGATTAAGTTCCATATGAGTCTCGACGGTGCGATGATCAGTGAGTGCAGCACGATCAAGAAGGTCATGAATGTACTTCTCTTGGGACAGATAGAACCCCGCTGGTGTAGAGGAAATCTCGATCCCAAGAAAATAACGAAGAGGACCCAGATCAGACATCAGAAACTGCTCACTGAGACGCGCCTTCACAAAGGCTATATACTCAGAATCATCCCCCATAATGATCATGCAATCAACATAAAGAAGAAGAAGAGTCTGACCACGAGGGGAAGTGTGAACAAACAGCGCTGGATCATGATTACTGGCAGAAAAACCAGCAGCAATGATCACAGAGGCAAAACGCTGAAACCACGCATGAGGAGCCTGCTTAAGACCATAAAGTGAGCGACGAAGACGACAAACCATACCCTCAGGAACAGAATAACCAGGTGGAGGAAACATGTAAACCTTCTCATGCAACTCACCATTAAGAAAGGCATTCTTGACATCAAGCTGAGAGATGGACCACTCACGAATAGAAGCCACAGCAAGAAGAGTGCGAACAGTAGTCATATGTGCAACAGGTGCAAAGGTCTCATCATAGTGACGACCATGCTCCTGCTGAAAACCACGAGCCACCAAACGAGCCTTATAGCGCTCGAGAGAACCATCAGAGCGAGTCTTAACCTTATAAACCCACTTACACGTAATAGGACGAACATGGGCAGGAAGAGGAACAAGATCCCACGTGCCAGTACGCTCAAGAGCAGCAATCTCCTCAGCCATAGCAAGCTGCCACGATAAGAGGTAGGCTTAGATAGACTCGTGATAGAAAAGGCAGCAGGAGTGAAAAAATCAGGACGTCGACGAGTAATACGATCACCATGTCGGAGAAAAGACTCCGGAGAATCCTCAGATGAAGGCTCATCTGGAGACGAAGGCACACGAGTGGAGAAAAGCTCAACAGGAGATGAAGGCACACGAGTGGAGAAAAGCTCAACAGGAGATGAAGGCTCATTAGAAAGTGGAACACGGCGAGTATAAAACCGTGTCACGGGTGGCTTCACAAAAGAGTCAGGGACCAGAGAAGAACCGGAAGAAGACGTCGGAGGAGAAGGCACGAGGGAGGATGGCACCACAGAAGAAGGTACCAGTGGAGGAGACACCTCATGAGAATGAACCGACGGAGAAAGGACCGGACGAGTACTGACTAAAGAAGCATCAGGCAAAGTTAAGAATGAGAGAGGGTCAACTAAAGAGACAGGAGGGGTATCCGAAGATGGACGAGGATAGTAAGGACGAGACTCATCAAAGACAACATCCCGAGAGATCCGCATCCGACGACCAACAGGATCCCAACAACGATAGCCCTTATACTCAGCACAATATCCAAGAAAAACACACTCAACAGACTGAGCAGTCAACTTAGTGCGCTCGCGAGGAGCAAGAAGCACATAGCACACACATCCAAAGAGACGAAGGCTGGTGTAATCAGGCAACTTGCTACAAAAGACGCTCATAAGGAATCCCGCCATGAAGAGCTGATGAAGGCTGAATATTAACCAAATAATTGGCAGTAGAGACAGCCTCAGCCCAAAAATGAGGAGGAACAGAAGAAGCGATCAAAAGAGCACGGGCAGTCTCAAGAAGATGACGATGCTTGCGCTCAGCAACTCCATTCTGGGCATGAGCGGCAGCACAAGAAAGCTGAGCAAGGGTACCTTGCTCAGAAAGAACCTGACGAAGAGCTCCAGAAAGATACTCTCCCGCGGAATCAGCACGAAAGACACGGATAGACGTATCAAAATGAGTGCGAATCATAGCAGTAAACTTCTTATAGACGGATAAAGCCTCACTACAATGTTTCATAAAATAAATCCAAGTGTGGCGAGAAAAATCATCTATAAAAAGTATATAATATAAATGCCCCCCGTGGAAACAAAAGGAGCAGGACCCCATACATCTGAATGAACAAGATCAAAAGGACGCTGAGACACTGACTCACTAGAATGATAGGGAAGTTGTATCTGTTTGCCTAACTTACAACCTTGACACTGATGTAAAGACTCATGACCTGAAACAGAACCTAAAAGACCACGACGAATCATAGCAGACAATCGAGAGCCACAGATGTGACCCAAACGATGATGCCACTGAGCGTAGGACGAGGTGGACGATGCAGCAAGAGCAGAACCAATAAGACTAGCAGGGGCAGCGGAAGGAAGATGAAGCCAGTCAAGCTCCCAAAGCCGTTGAGAATCATGGCGCCGAGGGCCAGTGCCAACCAACTGACCCGTGCAACGATCCTGAATATAACAAAAATCAGGGTCAAGAATCACACGACAATTATGATCAGTAAGTTGACCGGCAGACATAAGCTGCATGGTCAAATCAGGCACACAAGAAACATCAGGAACAGAGAAAGAATCAGATAACAGAGTACCCTGGCCTACAATAGGAAGAGGAGAACCATCGGCTGACAAAACAGGAACGAGATGGAGGAACCATGGAAGATAGACATGTGCGATATGGAGTCATATGAAAAGAAGCACCCGAGTCAAGAATCCATGAATCAGTACCTGGAGTAGAAGAGAGGCGAGATCCCAGAACCTGTCAGTGCAGAGGACTGAGTCACAGAACCAGCAGCTCCCGAAGACGATGGAGCAACAAGGCGACTGAGCAACCTGATGATCTCCTGTGTATCAGAACCAGTAGAACTCCTATGAGAACCTCCAGTACGAGAACTAGCAGCACCCTGTGAAGAACGATGAGCACGAGCCTGTTCCTTCTTCTTTCGGTAACAGAAATCTTCTACATGGCCATCTCTATCACAATGATCGCAATGAAGACCACCACCACGACCTCTACCACCAGATGAAGGTGACTGGGAAGAAGGCACCACAACAGGAGAAGCAGCAGTAGATGATGAAGAACGAGCAGCCAACACTGAAGGAGATGATGAAGAAGATGGTAACAGACCAGCAGTACGAAGACGAATCTCCTCATTACGAACCTCAGCAAGAGCATCCATCAGAGAAACACAAGGGTCACGAGCAAGCAGCTGAGCACGAAGCGGCTCAAACTCATCACGAAGCCGAGTCAAGAAGTCATAAGTACGACGAAGCTCCAGGGCCTGCTTCTGACTCCGGCAAGACTCACATGTGCTGGGAGACAACTGAGGACCAAGAGTATCAAGCTGACGCCAAATAGCAGAAATCTGACCATAGAAATCATCAACCGTAGCATCACCTTGTCGAACAAGATGCTCCTGACGTATGGCAGCAAGAAAGGTGGACTGTCCAGTAGGCTCATAACGGTCACGAAGAAAAGCCCACATCTGATGTGCATACTCAGACTCAACAATATCTGCAGAAAAACAATCCTCCATGCTAGCAACAAGAATAGAAGCAGCCCGAGCATCCTCATCAATCCACGCCATGTATACAGGATACTGTGACTCATAGGAGGACATGTTGTCATCATAATCAGTCTGTAACCGCGCAACAGTAGCATCATGAGCTGCAAGCAAATCGTCATATGTCTTCGTCTCTGCATCAGTAGCTGTAGCCGAAAGAACAGGCGGCATTGGAAAAACAAGCTGTGAAGGAGCAATAGGACGAGGCGGACAAGGCAACTCGCCAGTAAGAAAAACCCAAAGACGCAGACCGCGCATATGAATCCGAAGACGAGGAACCCAGTCACGATAGTTGGTGCCATTGAAAAGCACCGGGCAACGAAGAACGGGAACACCTCCAGATGATGTCGAAGGAGCCACCTCGACGGCGAGAGCGCAAGAGAAAAGCGGTGGGCGACAGCGAGAGCGCACAAGGAAAGCGGCGCAAGCAGCAGCGGGTTTTTTTTTTTTGCCGAGTACCCTACTGATCTGAGTAGTCCAGACAAACAACGGACCAAGCTGCGAGGAAGCACCAGACCAGACCAGTAGTCCTTTTTTTTTTTTAGAACCGAGCCGATCAAAGACGAGCCAAGCCGATCAGAGGCCGAGCCAGTAAAAAAAACGAGCCGACGTAATCAGTCGACTCAAGGAATCGAGTCTGCTTGATATGAGATCAAGCTCCACCAGAACGCGACGGCGACGGATGAAAAATCCACGGCGGCGGCGGCGGAAGCGGCGCGAGTTTGCAGCGGCGGCGGCGGCGGCGGCGCGATTTCGCGACGGCGGTGGCGGAAATCGGTGACGGCGGCGGAAATCAGGGGCGAGATTCCGACGCCAGCAGCAGGATATCCGCGGCAGAAGACCACAGCTACGACGGCGGAAGCTCACGACGACGAAAACGGCGGCAGGGTTCTGCTGAAGGGCGCTGGTCCAGCTGGCAGTTTGGTTATCTGATTTATCAGGCCAACTACTGCTATTCATCCTTAAAATAGTGGTAAATTTAACTTTATTCTGTCGTTTTTGTGGTCTTTTGGTTTAGATTGTGACACTTGATATCGGATTTCCACAGCCTTACTAAGGCTTCATTCGTATACTTTATAATCCCCTCTAATCAATACATACTAGAAGGGAGTGGCAGTGAAATTAGTCTATTTTCCACTCCGATCCATATATTTTGAGGCAACGGGTTTATCCAAACAAAGCCTAAGTAACCAATCAAGTCGAGTCAGTACTCTCAGTCGCAATAAAAAAAAGGAAATAAATGGAGATTATCCTGCTTCAATGTCTCTTAAGTGATTTTTTAAATTTACCTCTTCTTGCTTGTAATGGTACTGTGCACTCTTCTTTTTCTTACCTCCAATATAAACTGATGCTTACTTTCGCTGTCACTTCAGCTGTACATCAACATCTAACAGCACATTTCTTGTTGCAGGATTCTACATCTTGCTCTGTTCGCTTTCAACGCCGCGATATTGCAGGTCTTGTCACGTCTTGAACAGAAAGGGGAATCAGTCTTTGCTAAAAAAGAGTATGCACGAGCTGTCATTTTGGTGGCTAGTCAGGTCAGTCTTTATCATGATTAAAAGAAACAGAAAGCCTATAAATGAAACTAATCAAGCTCCTGCTGGTGACCATATGGTTGCCTGTCTGGTACTTGGTACTGCTTCTAGCCGTGCCGGGGACCTATTGGCAATTGATATTTTCATGCCCTGGATTGCAGTATAGTTTTTGGTTGTGTAAAGTGGGTGGTCTAGAGGGATTTTAACAGACACAATCCAAACTAATTGAAACTATCTTTTGTTTCCTAATTTACCCAAACTCTTGAATCCCTAACTTAGTGGGCAAAGACATATCGTCGTCAAGCAGCAAGCCCTTGACAAGAGGACATAACATGGTTAGGCAGCAACCCCTTGACCAATGATTGTATTCAGTTTTGCAAGCTAATCGTTAGCACACCACCTGTGGGAGGGTGGGCTTTTGTCTGCTGAGCTTGTCTATGTTGATTCTTTGAAGGGAAAACAAAAAGGAGAGACCCCTACTGTCGTATTAATGTTTAGTAGCTGATTAAGGTTTAAATTCACATATAAGAAACGAATGGGAAAAATGCCTTTATGGATAAAGGGCGACTGAGAAAATTTCTGCCTGTTTGGACGAGCTAGTGTTGACAGACCCTCCGTCCCGCTTTAATTGTCGCTAGGGAACCGGGATTGCTTCACAGGCGTGCTTCCCGAGCAACAGGGACAGAGGAGTAGTTGGCATGTTTCCTGCAAGTTCTGCTGCGTGCTTCTGTTCATTACTGGACCCGTTACAGCAAGAATGTCTACTGGCATATAGCTGTAACTTGATTAGAAGCTGCTTAGGGTGAGTTTAGATTGGGAGAAAAAACACTGTAGATCCAGAAAAACACTGTAGATCGTGCCGGGAGCGTGATCTGTGAGTGGGAGGGATAGGATGAATAGGGAAAAGTTGGATGAATAGTGTTTTTTTGGGAGAAGTTGGGTGAACTAAACTCACCCTTAGAAAACTTGCTTGGAATGACCATGTTTGAATCAAGTTTGTTATCAAAGTTGTTCCAAGAAACTAATAGCTAAAGATAAAATTTTTATCTCGTCTTATGGCACCAAAATATTTTAACCGGCTTTCTCTTGTAGAAAACACTGCCGGTGTTGATTGCTGTGGTTGATCAGCTTGGAGGAGCCCTTGGGGAGTCCGGATTTCTAGTCATCCCTTGTGTTGCTGCACACATTAACCAGGTTCTCATTGCAAAGACAATACTGCTATTTGTCACTAGCATTCTCGTAGCAGTCGTTTCTGATATTCAAAACTCCTTGCAGATAATTATCGATTCTGTCATAGTAAATTGGTGGCGCCAGAGGGATCAACATTTTACTAATACAAAGTAACTTCAGAATTCAATTTTGGCATGTAAAAATGAAAATTAATCAGGATTTTCAATGTTTGCCATGTGACACTAATATGCAAAATGATTTTGTATATTCAGTTGTTTGGAATGAAAGCATTCATATAGAGATTATTTTACAAAGATGCTTTCTTGCTTGAGGGAAAAATATTCTGTCTTGCCTCCAGGATCTTCAGATGTCTCCAACTCAGTGTTTTCGGATTTGAATATCAAATGAAAACGTTGGTTGTACTTGTTCTCCAGGAAGTTCATAAAGGCAGACTTGCAAACTGCAAAGCTGATTTCGTAAAGGACCATCATATATTTCAATTTTATCGTCCCTTCGGAATCTGATCTTACTGCTATTTTTCTCATCGCCCTCTGGTTGGCCTTACCATGCAACCTTTTCTTTTGTGGTTGATACATTCCAAACTGTTATAGCTGGCATTGCATAGACATTGTTGATTTACTCGGTTCTATTGGATCCTGAGATCCATGACCATGACAATTGACACCTGCAGTTGGCCTGTAGAATCGTAATGCTGTTGCGCTTAGGAGATGATCCAAGCTGCTAACAGAGGGACGGTACTCTCTTGTAGCCACAAACTTATGTCATAATCTAACCTGCTATTAACTATCAGTCTTGTTCAGTTCATCAACACATTTCATTTCATTTCATTTCAGAGTGCAGTCTTCTATGGGTGGATATAGCAGATCGCTGGTTCTTCTAACTCCTGTACAAGCTTGTGACCAATTGAAGCCGGTGATTTTGATGGACAGCCTCCAAAGTCCCTGGTTTTCTGGTACTACAAACCATCAAGCTGGCCCCAGTGTCCCTCTCTTTGGGCAAAAGCTGCGATGAGAGATTCAGCCCGCTGCTGCTTTTGAGTTTTGACAAGCTGTACAGTGCCCTGATTGTTCACCTGGCGTACGTACCCTGAGGGCACGGGTGGTGGATGGTGATGTGCTGGTGCAATGGACACGGACGGACCCGTGGGGCACGCGCCAGGGAGTATGCGCTGCTGCCCTGTTCGAGGAGAAAAAGGCTCCGGTGCTAACAGTTCGACTGCCATGCAGGGCACCTTGGTACAACGAGTCAATGGCACATTGACACATCACACATGGGCTTGTACTCACACACGACACAATCATCTCCAGCTTGTACTGCTGTGTCCTGGGCGACAGCTGTTCCCCACCTCGTCTGTACAGGCAAACAAAAGTGTTAACTGGAGCAGCGAGCACCTCGTCTGTACAGGCAAACAAAAGTGTTAACTGGAGCAGCGAGCACCTCGGATGTTCTTTCTCCACTGTGGTAGGAGTGTCTCCCAGGGATAGCTGCTAATTGTCTAATCAGACGGACAATACTGTTGGTTGAAGTTGAAGCCGGGAGCCCAGTAGAAGCGCTTGCTTGGGTAAGGGCAACAGCTGCATATCAGGTGATTCAGAAGATTGATCTCCTTTTGCAGAGCGCTTTGGTGGCTGAGAGATTTGCTTCACTCTCCAAGCATCAGAGACGGGATCGCACAGTTGCTTGGACGCGTCAATCTTTGCGCCACATGTCGACGTCCAAGATGTCCGCAGCTGCAATTCCCGATTGACAACGGGCTCTACTTGGAAAACATAAAATTCCGGATCACATCCACCTCGTACATATCCGTGTAGATAATTCATTCACGGATCTGCATGTGGTGTGCCCCCTATGCTCTAGATCGCCCCTGTCGAAGGCCCGGCGATGAGATGCGGAGAGGCTGCCGAGATGCTCCCTGACGTCGACACGTCAACAAGCAAGCGGGTTTTGCGTGGAGCGAGGCTCCGACGGATACATGTGGCAAGGACCAACTTATCCTATCGAATCCGTCCCTTGTCCCGCCATGTTTATTTGGCGGCCAACTTGGCACCATCGCTCTGTGCACGCTTCCTCGCCTGCAACACTATGTGCTTGGGGGTCTGGTACACGCTCTCCTGGAGGAAGGTGAGCGCTGGGATGGGTCGCCTGCTTCAGCTTGACCACATACTTGTCCTGTTGTCCATTTCTATATTTCTCCTGTTCTTATTATTTTTGGTAGCTCATTTACTGTTTATTATGTTAGCATAGTGGACTTGCATCTAACGATTGCATTGTATTACTCTTGTAGTTGTAGGCCGCACTTGCTTCATTTACTCTGATACCCTGGCACTGGATCGGCTTACAGGTCATCACCGATGATTCAACAGATGATTTTTTTTAGACACTAATTACGGGCTTTGAAAAGATCGGGCTCAGCCGCTCAGGTGCGGTATTACAACAATGCAATTTTTGTGCTGTGATATGACACAGCTTAGGCCTTGTTTAGATTGCAAAGTTGGTGGAAAGTTGGCGCGCTGGAAAACGTGTTATGTGAGAGGGGACGCGCTTTCCCGTGCACCAAGTTGGTGCCAACTTGAGCAACTAAACAAGGCCTTAGTATACTTTACCGAGGCTTCACGCAGATATTCACGCTTTTATTTTACTGAAAACTGTGATCTCTCACAAACTTTTAGAGTTTTGCTGCCTTGATTTTTTCTGAATTTTGAGTGTCATATCACTGTAGCTCTCGTACAGTCGTACTGTCGGTGGCTGATTTGGTCACACCGGCACAAACAAGTGATTGCGGTGCAAGCCACTCGTCGCCCCGATGGCGGGTGGAGAGACGGGAGTTTTTGTCCTGGTTCCGGCCACGGGGCCGTACGTCCAGCAGTGGTGCGTAGCACCGGTTTCGTGTTGCTCGTAGTAGGGGATTACAAGCAAGGTGGGAGAAGGAGATGAGCTCCTAAGTCCGTGGACCTTTCGGTGGCTAAGTGTTTTTGTGTGTTCTGTTGTGTATCGACCTGCCGTGTCCCCCCCTTTGCATGGGCTTCCCTTCCCTTTTATAGACCAAGGGGGGAGGGTGCGAGTACATGTGTTCGTGGGGCTGACGCTACTAGGTGCACTGTGCTGCCCATGCCGCGCACGATGCGAGCGGGAATCGCGCCTTCCAACTCCGGCTGACGACATGACAGTGGTTGACGTGACGCTCTTCTCGTGACAGCTCGGGACCTCGAGGGTTGCAACTTGAGCACGGCGTCCGGATCGAAGCTTCGTAGTTTCCTTCGAGAGTCGCCTTCGAGGATGGCAGCGCATCCGAGGCAAGCATGGTCAAAGGAGTGGTTGGCACAGTATCACTGCCAGGACCGGCCTGTGCAGTGTCAGATCAGAATCCACCGCGCCAGGTGGATTTGACCGATGTCTTCTCCGCAGCGTGGGCGGTGGCGTGGTGCAGTGAATCCTTCTTTTTGACCGCAGAGGAGTCATTTATGATCAGTGATGATGGCCGCAGAGTCCCGGGCGCTGTTCTCGGCGTGGCAGGCTCGAGCTTGGCCCGCAAGCTCGAGCTTGGCCCGCAAGCTCGAGCTTGGCAAGCCTCAAACGTGACGGAAACGCCGGCTCGAGGGTGAACGTCTCCCTCGAGCCTGGCGGCCGAGTCTCGAACGTGACGGAAAACGCCAGCTCGAGGGTGAATGTCCCCCTCGAGCTGGGCCGGGCTCGATCGTCACGGACGTCCCTGCTCAAGGATTCAAGCGGGACGAGCGCCGTGGTGAAGTCTGTCGTGGTGGGCCTTTGATGGGCCACGGTGCCAGGCCAACCTTGTTTGTGGGCCTTGTTACCGAGTAGTTCTAGGCCTAAGTTAGGGTGCCCCTTTTACAGGTACCCGACACGTACCTATTCTGATTTCTTTTTGCATTAGATCTTGCGTGCAAGATTTTTTCTTAGGAAAAGAACAATAGACTAGTGGTAAGGAGGCTGTGTAGCCTCTTCCCTCCTGAATCATAGGACGGACACGCGTGCCAATCTCGATCCAGTAAGAGCAGGTCTAATGACCACGCCCACCTACAGGTGTCAGGCGCGGTGGTCTGGCATGTGAGGACAGTGGACCCTACTGGTATTTAATAGATCAGAGAAAGCTCATCCAATCATAGCATCCCATTCCGTCTTTTTTTTGCCGACTGCGCACATGCATGTCGTGAGATGTCCGCTCTCATCTCTCTCTTCTATATTAGTTCTCGACAACTTTTCGCTGATTATTAGACCTGCTCTAAATGACATTATTACTGGCTTGGGTTCCTATACCAATTGATAACTAGTAAGAAGAGTGCAACAGTTGAGTGTTGCCATACAACCTTCCGGCATGGCTGCATGACTTGGTCTTAAGTGACTTAAGATTAAATATAGAGGTCATGTTTTGCCAGAAAATCATGTGTAGTGTATGAATTCTTTTTATATGTGAAAATAGTAATCTAATATAAAGTATTTCTCCACTTTTGTTTAACAACTAACAAAGCGTTATTGACGTGATTCATATCATGGTTATTTTTTAAAAAAAAAACTAAGGCTATTCCCAGTGCAAAGTCTCATTCTACTGTTCGCAATAATGACACATCATCGAAACAAGCTTAGATAGAAGAATGAAATAGGGTCTCCCAGTGCACAATTTCATTTTGCTATTTCATATGCAAGTAATATAATTTAATTGTGATGCATGGGACTGGACAATGCTAGATGAAATGAAACCCTCTAGCCCCCAATACTAGCTTTTTATTGTCTTAGAAACAACTCTTTCTTCACAATTACCTTACCATGTTGAAGAGACCATGACACCGAGAGGGGGGAGGTGTTCTAAAAACTCCATAGGTCCAATCCTACAAATTACACAAGCCAATTCTAGGGAGATGTAAATGGTGAATTAGTGCAATAAGTAATGTGTAAAGAACACAAACTCTTGGCATGATGACTTTTTACCGAGGTACTGGAATGCTTTCCAACAATCCTCGTTAGAGCCCCTCTCGAGGAAATGCCCACACAAGGGCCAATATCTTGGTCGAGTAACTCTGTAGATAGCCACATGACTTCTCCATGCACAAGTGGGTCCCCGGATGGTCCTTTCCATCGTCACTATCTAGGTAGAGTTTTGGAAAATCACGTATGGCATATCCTCCCTCTCACAAGCACTGGTGGCCACTCCACAAATTCAGTTGGGGGTCTCACAACGCATAAGCACCAATAACAAAGAGGTGACACTGTCCCTCCTATGGAAAGATCAGTGGTTCATTTTGGTGGAGGGATGTGATATTCTAGGTTGATTCTTTCTTAAGGATTGCCTCCTGTAAGGTCAATGTTGGGAATTTGGTTTGCTTTTGTAATGATCTATGAGATCTGGGTGTTGTCCAATGGAAATTCCCATAGCTCTTTTCTTTTGTTAGAAAAAAATCTCTGTTAAAAAGTTCTTGTCCCAAGATGCATGTCTAGAATTTGATAGTAGATGAGAATTTGCTGCACGTAGAGGAAAGCTTACAAGCAGATGAGAGCTTCAACTCCTATCAAACCCATTTTTAAATGGATGTGGAAATCTTGTTCTAGAGGCCAGAACAAATTTTCATTTTGGCTCCTTCTTAGAGATAGACTGAACACAATAAGTGTGTTGTGTGGCAAGAGGAGAATTCTAGATGACTACAACAAC
Organism: Digitaria exilis; assembly: GCA_015342445.1. Lineage (NCBI taxonomy): Eukaryota > Viridiplantae > Streptophyta > Magnoliopsida > Poales > Poaceae > Digitaria > Digitaria exilis. The sequence continues at coordinate 657,273 of JACEFO010002063.1, read as the reverse complement.
CACTTGTTGAAGGATCTAGGCCTCTAGTATTGCGCTATGGCGAGTTTTGATGATTAATGACAACCGGATCTGCTGGACTAACTATTTCCATGAGATTGTGTGGTAGGTTGAGTTTTGGTATCACGATGAAAAGGTTGATACTTAATTGGTTGAGGATCAATAATTTGAGGATGTGAATCAAATGAACATCATAAGTTGATGAAGATAATCAAGAGGACGAATAAGATAAGTTGGTGATCAAGAACTAAGTTGGGAGAACATGATAAGTTGGTGACCAATAACCATGGTGGATGAATACGATAAATTGCTGATCAACAATCATGGTGATCAAAATGAGAAACTGAATATATTGATGACGCGTGATATAAAGTAGTTTATATGGCAAGATGGTGAAGAGTAAGCAAGGCTCGGCTTCGTGGCCCATTGCTTGCAAAATGTGTTGAGGAAACTAGGAACTTTGTTGATGGATTCCGCAAAACCTGGAGGGAAATTGGTTGCACAATTATGGCTCATGGATGGACATATAGGAAAAGAAGAACACTTCTTAACTTCTTAGTCTACTGTCCCAAAGGTACCTATTTTTTCTTTTTACATTTAGTCTTGTTGTTCAGTTTGTTTCTATAAATAATTCAAGACAATATTCAAAATTTCCTACATTAGGTAAAAAACCCACTATGACTCAATCAGTTTGGATGAAATTCGAAAGGGAAATGAAGCAAGGATTGTTGAAGAAAATCCACCTCGCCTTAACTCAAAAGAGCTAAGTGAATTCCGTGGTGAATTTGCTGGTTGGAGTATACAGTGTAGGTCTAGAATAGATTATGCCTTCTTGTTTTCAGCTCCATATATTGCACTATGAGCTGTGGATATATAGGATTGATGGAGGAAGCAAAGCTAGCGGTATGGCTGGTGGTGAGAGCAACACCAAAATGTATACATAAACAAATGTATATATGCACGTCTTGTCAAGCATAGGAAAAATTATTGAGTTGTATGCACCAACCAATTCAACCTAAAATCTTAAGCTGATAGGAAAAGATGGACAACTCACTTGTACTCCAACACTCCCCCTCATGTGTAGGCTCTCTCAGGCCGCATATGTGAAAATAGGAGTGGGCTGCAATCATTGTATTTAATCGCGCCCGCCAGGATTCGAACTTGATCTCTGGCTCTGATGCTATATTGAGTTGCATGCACCAACCAATTCAACCTAAAAGCTTAAACTGATAGGAAAAGGTGGGCAATTCACTTATACTCCAACAAAAAATAAACGATGGCATAACAAAAAAACAAGCAGCAGTCCTAGTGACAGGATCAAAACCAAAGTACACTGCAAGCACCAATGAGGAGCCATATGACAGAATAGTAGGCAATCCTGCCAGGGTGTGGTCCAAAAAGAAACACCTAATTAGCTACGTATATTATTGTATATATAAAGGCTTGGAAATTTCCTTGCAGAAAAAATAAAGGCTTAGAAATTGAGACCATGCACGCTACTCCTAACTTGTTTGTGTAAAATATGTTCATGCCCGAATCTTTGTCACCATTTGGATGTCTTAGCCTATGACTAAAGGCACTTTTGTCGATCATTTTGATTGCTTCCAAAATATTTTGCACCTATAATATCTAAAAAATATGTCTTGACAATCATGTTAGTCCAAATGATTATGTTGTGATTTGATCACAAAAATAACAAAGAATTCCTTACACGTCACCATAGATAGTGATATGTCACTCTATTTATTATATATGAACCCTACACTAGGAATAGCCGCTGGCTTGGGAGCTAATATCTTCTAACTTATATCAAGAGAAATGTGCTTGTGATCCTAGTGGCTGAACAGCATTATAGGTCTATATGCTACTGATGTAGCACTACAAGATCGGGTATATAAAACGACTGAAATGATGTAAAAAAAAGGAGGTCTAGAATAGATTCTGCCTTTTTGTTTTCAGCTCCATATATTGGACTCCCAGTCCCAGCTGCGGATATATAGGATCGTTTGAGGGAGCAAAGCTAGCGATGTGGCCGGTGAGAACAACACCCAAATGTGTGTGTGTATATATATATATATATATATATATATATATATATATATATATATATATATATATATATATATATGCATGTCTTGTCATTGAAAAGTGAGGTAAAAGTAAACGATGGCATTAAGAAAACAAGCGGCAAGCCGTAGTGACAGGATCAAAACAAAAGTACACTGCAAGCACCAGTGAGAAGCCATATGATAGAATAGTAGGCAAGGGAATACAAGAGCCATGGCCATTGCTTTCCCTCCTCCTTCACCACTCGACACGTACTCCATGGCCATTGCTCATGCTCTCACACTGTTCCCCGTCAACACTCCCAATCATATTGTCACCTCAACTAGAATGTGCAGCAAGTACTGGTAGTAGATTGTAGCAGCTAGCTCATGGGGTCTCACGAGCAAGCAGCTAATCAGCAACCCTTCTTATTTGAATAAACATGCATTAAGAGGAAAAAAAAACCCTGGCCAGCTAATTTAACTCATCAATCGCAGCTCGTCTGTCCCATGCAAGATCAGGTACACGTAGGGTCGTTGGTTGATCTGGTTCCGTACGTTCAGTGGTAGTTGTTCAACAGCAGCTAGCGCCGGCGGGCGGCGGTCTCACGCTGCGCGTTGAAGTAGACGGCGGCGACGGGGAGACCCAGGTCGTTGTCCTCGGCGAATTGGCGGGTGCTGAAGCGGTCCCTCGACGACGGCGGGCTCACCGCCTGTCGGCGGCTCTGCCGAAATAGCACGAATATGAACCTGTGGATGCCGATGTTGGGCCTTGGGTTCTCGTAGCTCAGTAGCTCCGTCCCTGCATGAATGCAGACAAGCTTCAGAAGGAAGGACAAGGAGACAGAGGAGACGAGACAAGGAACTGCAGATTAATCTAATTTGTACACCACTACACCACCACCACCACGACCCTTTTTAACCATTTATTTGACTCTGCGGCTGTGTACTCTGTACTCACTCCCCTCAACACAAGCATGAACAAAAGCAACATGGACAAGAAAAAGACTTACCAAAAGAAGCATCAGTAGTCCCAGGAATATCAGTAACAATCCTGCCAGGGTGTGTGGTCCAAGGAAAAAAAAAACACCTGATTAGCTACATATATTATTGTATATATAAAGACTTGAAAACTGAGACCATGCACGTTACTCCTAACTTGCTTGTGTAAAATATGTTCATGTCCGAATCTTTCTTGTTGAACACTAATCATGACCTAATCAAGCTATACACTAGCAAGTTGCATGGATGCCGCCTTAATTAGTTTTGCTAGCTAGGCGATACCCTTATTTAATCTGCTATAATTACTTTATTAAATCTGGCTAGCTTGTATTGGTTAAATTACCAGTGAAGGTGCTCCCTTAGGTATGGATCACTAGGTCCTGGCACATCAGGGTCAGTCATCACCTGAAGAAGCACAGCAGTTAGCACGCGGACATTTTTATTACCTTCTGTTTAGAGAGAAGAATGTATAAATGTAGCTAGGGACTTGAGTCTGCGCACCAATGTGAAGAAGGACCTGAGATCGCCACCCTGGACCTCAACACGCGGCTTGTTGGCGACCACCGAGGGGAAGAACTCGTGTCCGTTGAAGACCTGCTTGTTGGAGTTGTAGGTGACCATCATCTTGACGGTGGGGTTGAAATGGTCCAACACTTCACCAATCACCTTCCCCACAATGAGAGGCTCCAACACCCTTGACATGTCTAGCCCTTTAATCTCAGCTCAACTTGCGATGATCAGTAGGGGTGTGTGTGTTGCTGAGAGAGCAGGCGTTGGCCTCTATTTATAACGTGAAGAGGCGGGCCTTATCTATCTGGCTGGACAGCTATATTCTGAACTGAGTGTGACGGATCATGTATCACACATTTTATTTAAACAGAAGTTCTGTAAAAGTTCAGGTTGGAGCATCTCTATCATCACGTACGGTGGCTGCCAGACTAACACTTTGGATTGTTAGTCCCATGGTCATTTTCCTTCAGGTGTGGATTATAGAATAGAGGCACTTGCGGCCCAAAAGTCCCTCATTATCCAATATATTACACATGTATATCTTAAAGATATTTATTCTCTCCACACAAGATTTATGAGAGTTCTAGATGAACAATTAATAATGTGCCTAGAATCCACATTTGACAAAAAAAGAAAAGGATCTTTAGGTCCAGAGATTATAGTTTCGATTATAGTTTCCAACTGCACAAAGTCCTTGAAATATCAAAAGAGCACCTTTAAATTTTATATAGTCTGTACCATTTCATATGCATCCGTGAAATGTGCTTAGAGTGCCAAAGAATCTGCACTGTAAAACATGCAGTTTATTATTTTCTCCAAAGAATCTTCAGTAAAACATGAATTTCATTTTTTTCTTCTGAAAACTTTATAATAGACAACGTGTGGTGGTGAATGTATGATATATGTCAAAGATAGCAGCTTAATTATGCCAATTCTTTTGGTTGTCTTTATTTGCCCATCCTTTTCCAAAGAAGCATACAACGTTAATGTGAATTCTCTCCATTGATTATCCCTTTGCTTAGATGTATTTTATTTTGCGTTGAAACACCATATTTTATATTACCTTCTGCAGCTGGAGTGAGCTTGGGTGTTCACAAAGCTGCTGCGCATCTCCACTCATAGGGGTATCTTTTTCTCTTGAGGTAAAAAGCAAGGCACGCTGAATCACCACTCTGCTGATCAAGCTATGGGCTGCAAAAGAACATGCCCTAAACAGCACTGCACTTGGGCGAGCTTGCCACTCCTGGTGATTATTCCTGCCAGGCAGGTGCAAGAGGAGGACATAAACTAAACTCAAGTGGGCTAGGCCTCCCACCACCACTTCACAAAGTGGCCCTGTGTCGAAGTGCTCTGCTTATAACACTTCTTTTGAGGGAAAAGGAGATCCTCAATTATCAGCTCTTCATTAGGCAAAGGTTAGTGCTCTTGTTTCCATAAATAGTTGATCACATCTGCAAGTACATGCATGCCAGTTGCGTATTCTAATCTATATTTTTGGTGCTAACAGACGTGCTTACAGAGTTGCATTGTATGCTTATTTGCTACTACTAACTATTGAGTTGCATGCTTCAATCAATTCAACCCAAAAGCTTAAGCTGATAGGAAAAGGTGGATAATTCACTTATACTCCAACACTAACTACTTATATGCAAGCAAGATGGAGATGATAGTGGCCAGGGTGGTTCATTTCATTTCACTTGTCTTCACTTCTCGCAAGGAAATTAAGTGGCAACATATGGGGCAAACCATCGCCAGACAAACTAAAATAAACACTTATTCTGCTACAAACCCCCGAGCGAATCTGCTCTGGACAAATTTACGTTATCTCGATCATCTTTCTAGAAAACATTTAACAATGTAACACCACCACAACAATCTATTATTCTTTTTCTGTATCGAATGCTTTCTTTTGCACACTGTTTTCACAACCATTGAATGACGTTGTAGATACCGCGTTCAAACCCATCCTTTTGGTCGCCGTCAAGTGAGTTTCCCTCTCCCTGCCTTGATGGTGCCATATTTCATAGTGAGTGGCACCCAAGGAAGCGAAAAAGGTTGGTGGTGAAGGCTGATCATGGCATTGGATTCTGGCCCGTGATGTAAATGGATTTGGTTGAGCAAAGCAATGGGGCTAAGACCAAGCACAGGTAAATACGCTATGTGCTACTGTAGAGGCTGGTTTGCCCCACAGTACTCCAAGCCTAATAATGGCAGTGGCTACACAACGAACGTACTTTGACCTTTTCTTTCCCAATCAGCATTTTTTTGAAACGAAATTCTCAATCAGCATTTAATTAGTATCTTAAAATAATGACATGAGTGATTTGGAGGCTCTTCTCATTCTATTTTTTGACCATTAGATATCAAATCAGTGGTTCAGGTATTCCTTTTTTCTCTCCTCCCTCTATCTCTCTCTTCCCTATGCTCACTTCTCCACCACTCACCCCCTGCTCTAACCTCCTCGCTCTCTTTTAGAGGAGAGTTTAAGATGGAGAGAGAAGAGAATCTAAGCCATCCATTTCTTAGATCTAATGGTCTAAAATCTTGATGAGGAGAGCCTCCAAATCACTCGGGTGAGAGATAACTTTTCCCTAAAATAAGTGTATCATTAGTTATATGGAAAAGGAAACCAGATGCTTTTTTTTTAAGAACACAATGCCAGATTCAAGGTTTCATCCCAAAACAGTGTCCAAAACTCGAGGGAAAAAGATTTCTGTATAACACAAACAATATGCCAATATGACTTGTGATACCCTCACCTCACTGGTGTACGACGGGACTTTTATACTATATTAGCTATCTAGTTGACCTTTGGATAGTTCGCTGCTTAGTCTGAGGTCTAAAAAAAATCATAATTGAAACAACAGCTCTCTTACTCTAGTGGGAACAAAAGCTGAGCTGATCATAGTTTTGCTTGAGTTTTGGATCCAGCGTGATTACAGGTTTATGAAATCATTCTTTAGCGAGTTAAGTCTGATGTTGATGAGTCAGTTTACATTTTTTGGGATAGCAAGTATAAGATCCATCATTAGTCCTGTACTGTAGTTGGTTTGTGATGATGTAATACAATAGCTAATAGGTGAAACAATTCAAGCCGATCTCTAGGTAAGAGAATAGCACCGATCGTTGCTACAAATGGAAAAGCTTTGTTAGTCATAGATTCAATTGACACTGCTTTACGGACACCTAAGTTGGATGTTGAAATCACGCGACCAGCAAAGCGTCAAACTAGAAGATGCTAAATGCTTTATCATTTCTGGCATATGCTAGGCCTGGGGAATGTTGTGTGTTCTCAAATGGGAAAAAAAATGTAAAGCTGATTTGTAGGGGAAAAAACAAAGTAATTTCTTAAAGCAAAAGGACAAAATTTCAAACTGTTGTCACCTAGTTATCTTAATTCTCTAGAAGATTTTGTTACAAAAGGTCTTAATTTGACCTCGTCAATGCTGCCATCATGTGGTTTAAGGCCATGGTAACAGCCATGGTTAAGGACCATGAATGAACCTTATGGCTGTCATTAGATGGAGAATTAAGAATTACACTAATGCCTAATTGTAACTTCTCTATTTTAATCTCCCTATAAATAGGGACCATGAGATCAATAAGAGATTACTGAATTCACAATTCCCTTGTCTCTCTGTGTTCATATACAATTTTATTCACAACATTATCAGCAGCTTTACCACTGAGCAACAGAGAAAGCAGAAGCGAAGGAGAAGAAAAGCTCCGGCAACTAAGACGTCGATCTCCTTCGTTGATCCTGTCTTCAACCGCTGGTTGTGGACTGAGCATTGCCCTCAAGGCCTCAACCACGGCAACGTCTGCACCATATTCTTGCTCTTCATCAAATCGACGAGCAAACTCTGCATCAACTTCAAAGGCAATTAGACAAAGGTAAAATGCCACTGGGTATTTGGCATGTTACTGAACGACGACCTGCGGTGATTGAGACGGTCGAGTTGAATCCAACTCCTGACTCTGCACGCCGGAACCCTGCACGCCAGGGCATCGTAGCCGTGCGTGGAGCCATGTCCCTAGCCATCAGCACGGACGCTCCCAGCAGCGCAATTCTTCCATGGATCTCTGGCCCCACCCGAGCCTTGATGCCGGTGGCGGCGCCCGTGCCCAAGAACGTGTCTGACGCTGGCGGCAGCAAACTAGACCTCTTGCATCAGCAGAAGGGCCTCCGTTGGCAGCAGCGGTGTTGCATGCTCGCCTGCGTACTGCGTCAGCAGAGGCGACGTCCTGGTGCATGACCGCCTGTGCTCGCATGAGCAGCGGCATCGCCAACGACGACGATATGGCGCCATCCTCGCCTCTTGGACCTCTCTCACGGAGGCACCTCATCCGCTCATCATCGAGACGGCGCAACGTTGGAGGTGAACGTACAGTAGCTCCGGCACCTTCATCTCTTGGCCAGGTGCCCGACGAGGGCACCAACCCTTGGCGGCGTTGTGCTCACCAACCCAGGGTAGCGCGACGGAGCCCGCTCGCTCACCGGCACCGGTGGATCCAGCAGCGCCGCGCCGCCCGTCTTCTCTGAGCCACAGCTCGCACCACCTCCCCACCTCCAGTGCCACTCCCCGGGCTCGCCAACGCGACAGCGACAGCTGAAACCAGCCCTGGTTGCGCCAGGTGACCGGGCACGTTCCGGCCGAGACGACCGCCGGCGGCGAGGCTCGCCGTCCCCCACCCTCAGGTGAGGGGAGAGGCTTGAGCGGGTCGGAGTCGGAGATGGGATCCAGGAGGTGCGGCAAAGGGGCGCGACAGAACGGTGGTCTGCTGGCGGGCTAGCGACGACGGCGGTGGCGGCTGCGCGGCGGCACTGGCGGCGCGTGGGGGTTAGGGTTTAACCCCTCACCTCACCCAAGCCAGCCACTTTAGGCCGTGGTAGGCCTGGCCGGCCTTGCTGGCCCACCAGCCCACGCCGCCTCGCCCCCGCCCCGCACCTGCGCGCCTGGGCCTTAAGTGGCGGTGGACCGAACCGAGATTGTCTCGGCCCGCCGCCCAATTATCTTAATTTATTTTCTGAATTTAAATTTCCGCAGAAATTTATATTTCAGCCCCCAAACTTCGTTCAGTTTACATTTTACAGTTAATTAGAGTCTGTACTGTTTATATCCAGGCCCTTATTACTTTCTGTATTTGTAAATATGTGTTTGTTAAGCACTTTATGCATTTCCATGTCTTTATACTTACAAGTTATTTGCAAATTTAATTTTCCTCGCCTTCCTATAATTTACTTTAATGCAATGCTACCTCTAAATTGGACGAATTCTTTGACGTTTGAGGTCACAAGGATCTACGCATACCTCCGTATAGCGACTATCCCTCGAACTCAGAATATTTACTAAAATTGTTCACGCTTATTAAATTCCTCTATTCATTCATCAAAGTTTGTCATATATCAAAGTGGAATTCAAAACCACCGAGGGATCTACACTATTATTAGTGATTACCCGAATATGATATCATATTGTAGGAATTTGAATATCGAGCTATTTAATCATGCGACAACCACTACAATTTATCCAATTCATTGAGGATGTGTATTTTTTATTGTTCGAGTTCATTTTATTTTGAATTCACATAAATTGCATTACATTGGCCATAATTTCTCAAAGTTGTTGGCAAATCATAATGTGGGTGAGATGGCCACCAATGAGTTTGAGATACTTGCTCTTGATGGTACAAATTTTTGTGCTTGGGCGATGGATATCAAGTGAATCTGTCGAAACATGGACTATACATATGTATAGATGAACCAGTTGATGATGGAGCCACAGCTCCATCCACCATGTCCAATTTCTCCGCCTTATATGTAATAAGGAATCACAATCATCATGATGTGAAAATGGAGTACACATTGGAGAAAGACTCGCAAATTTTGTGATGTCTCTCAAAAGCGCTATGAATAGCATGATGCTATTGTCGTCCCCAGAGGTAACACATGAGTAGAACAATCTATGCCTACAAGTTTTTAAAACTATAGACAAAGTTCAACCATGATGTTCATAACATATGCTTAATGCTCCAGTTTTGTGAGAAGGAACCTGATGATGTGGATATGAGAAGACTTTGTCTACAGTACGCCCATATGAAAGGATTATCACTCAATATCGGGAGAGGAATTTTACATCCTATTCTTCATGCATTTAGACATTGAAACAAGCAGAGAAGAACCATTAACTCACTTTGTGGTTGCCACAATCATATAGCTAAGAAATGCACGACCCCAAGCATCTGGTTCAACTGTACATGGAGTTTGTAACTCGTACACAAAATACCCAAAAGTTTGAAGCACACTTCACCTCACATGGGCTGGAGATTGTCGCTATGGACCCCATCCCTCAAGGAGCGGGACCGAGCAACTCCGCCAAATGAAGAGAAGTGCCTTCTGGATACATTTCATATTTTATATTTGCAAAAGTAGTTTCTTGTATTAAAGACATGATGTTGCTATTATTCTATCATTTATAATGATGGACAATCTGATGGTGAGGAAATTTGTTTGGTTGATCACATTTAACCATTAACACAAGTATAGGAGATCAAGCTCTCCCAATGGGTATTTCAATATTATAATCTCGTTGATACACTCATGTATCCGAATTATACAAATAACATTTTGGTATGGTTCCCGTATCAAAATCCATTAATTAGAGTAATTGAGTGAATCAACACTCAATTCATATGGATACATGAAAACTAAACTTGTGGCAATTTTTCCCTTATCATGTGAGAATGTATTAATATACAATAATCTCATACTCATATGTTGCGTGCAGAATAATTTTTCTCTCTTGATAGAATCAAGATTTGGTATGAGTACCTAGTCATTCTACCTTAGGATGATGAGAAAATATAATTTATTCTCTTGATCACAATAAATTTCCAAAATCATCATATTTGATGTGCATCATATGTGCAATAAGGAAATTAATTTTAAGGGCCTCTTACCTTAAAATTTTATGTGAACCTTGCAGTTTCTTGAACACATTCAGGAATATGCATTTGGCTCTATTGAACCATTATGTGGATCAGCTAGGTGCTTTACAAAACATATTGATGCCTATGTGTGTCCCTTCGGGTGATGCAAATTTTGCCAAACAAGTTGCTCACAGTATTCAATTTAGAGCAAATGGTCCACAATGTGGGATCACATCCATTCACATGGAATTGTTTGACTTATGGGAGCTATGATATTAAGTATCTTAGATCCATAATGGGCTACTTATATCTCTAGTAAAGAGAATTAAATTGTTTTGTGTGATCAAAATAGAAATTGCAAATTGCCAACATCAGTTGGTGGAATGCGGATGTGCACATCGCATTCATTTCAAATTCATCAAACTGCAAATACGGCTCCCTCCGTTGCAGTAAGTACTTGGATATTTTTGACATCAGTCAAATATTTCCCATCTATATATTGGTTATGACAAGCACACCAATATCACCACTGCAGCATACATTCATGGGTATTGGGCATCTTTGAGGTATCATTATCCGTCAATTATTAGATACCTCGGATCGCTCACATGGGATTTATTGATAACCCATATGCTGTTCAATTTGAGGATGGTTCCAGGCATTAGGGGGAGATTCAAACCACATGCCAGGAATCATGTGTGATGTCATATATTTACACCTCCCTCACGATTATCCATGTACTTAAAGAATCTGGACTATCAAGCTCAGAATCTTGTATTTGCAATCTATTGCAAATAATCTGCCAAATGCATTTACACGCTAAAAGGTGCTATTTGGTTTCCATACTCATTGTGCCAGAAAGCGTGGAGGTACCTTTGCGAAACCACTCAACTCCCAATAACAAGGGGAGAAGTATGGCCACAAGAGATATCGCTTCTTGCAAGCTTATGTGGAAATAAAGATGTAAATGCTATAATCAACATCAAGTTGAAAGACACCTTATGGATACTCACTATCCAAAGCCTATGGATGTTAATCATCTAAAAGACCAGCATATGTGTACACACTTAGGCGCTTGGTCATTAGAACACCCTAATTTTCACATTATGGGAAATGACATGGAGTTTGAGGGTCAAAATTTTCACAGCAATATTGGTTCAATTGAATCAATTATAAAAAAAAGCCTACAAATGTCGACATTACTCCATCTCAGATTGTTGTAAACCTACTGGATGCAGACCAAAAGTCCTAGGCAAGAGCGTCTCAACGCTCACTTTGGGTCAAATCAAAGGTGGCAATTGTGGAGAATCTCTGTCGCTAAATTATGATTGAGTAACATCTTATTCTCATAATGTTTTCTTTATAGAAGCAAGGTGGTGAGACAGCAAGAGCTTGTAGCATATGGGTTCACACAGAGACCTAGCTAGCATACCTTTAGTATGTGTGAAAATTATGTTCCTATACTCATCACTGGCAGATCATATGAATTTGATAGGTTCGAATATACAAGTCCCTATGGACTTTGCATTCTGAATCAATATCGCAACAAATGTTCTGTACAACTCAAGTCATCTCATGACTTGAATGGTCAGATTGTTTGTGGTACAACTGACTATGTGAGTCCCTTCCTTAGAAGGCTTACTCCCAATCATGGTGGTCGCATATGTGTGTTTGTATTGAAATCCTAATTGGATTTTGTATCATCTCCAACCACACAATAAATCATGCGATTATTTTTAGACGTATTATGAGATGATGATTTGGTTAAAACCAAAACATGCTTAAGTATTCAACTTAAGTACATAAATCGGTCTACCAATATCCAAGTATGTTGCATGATCATTATCATTTATGGTTGTTTAATCCCTAAAAATGGACCAATATCCATTTCAACCCTGGGATTGAACCTTAGTGCCATCAAGCGCATATGTATATTGCAAACTGCATCAGGCTTGAATGCCTGATATTGCATTTGTATATACTATACTTGCTAGCTCGAAGTGTGCAACTCCAACAATACCATTTGGTAGGAGGAGGATATCCATTGATATCTATATGGTGCTAAAAGATCTTGACTTATCATTAGAAAAGTTAAGATGATCATAGTGGGATATGATGAAATTGGCCAACCAATCCCCATAATATGTGCCAAATAACAGACTAGTGACTTTGTGAAAGAGTTCTCATGGAAGTCATCATAGACTCTAATGATTATTCACACATACCATTCCGAAATCTGACATGTGAATGTATGACTTTGTCGAATGATAAATTGTGGTTCCATTGAATCACTAGCCATTATCTATCAAGATAATGGTACTTATATTGCTTGGATACAAATGGGTTATGTGAGTGAGATCACTATCTTGCCCACAAAGTATTTTATTCTCATGTATATCAATACATTTGAGGGATAAATATCTTGCAAATGTTGCTTCGCAATTTTATTCAAAGAATCTACACCAACTTCTACACTCTAAAAGTGTTTGTAGAATTGATGTGTGATGACTTTGAGATTTGCAAGGATTAGGGGGACTTTCCTCGTATTAACCTATTCATGCATCATGTTGTACTCTTTTCTTTTTATGAGTTTTTCCTCTCAAAGTTTTCTCATATAAAAGTTTTTAATGAGGCAATATCAATATAAGAATATATGGCATATCTTCTATTTTCCCCATAGGGGTTTTTAAAGGAGGTATTCAAGACATACTATGTCATATTCTCTCCCACAAAAGAGTTTCTCTTGAGAGGATATAAAGACATGCATTGCTCTCTAAGATCTACCGGATCTGATTTGTGATTGAGCAATGAACATGCATATGCCATATCATTTTCTCCTTATTTTTTCCACTGGGTTTCAAGGAGTTTTAATGGCATATCTATACACATGTTCCTTAGTTTTTTCCCGTCGGGTTTTTCTTGGAGGAATATGGATAAGGCAATGAATTGCACAAGAGAATGCCATATCTCAGTTTTCCCCAGCGGGGTTTTTCTAGAGATAAACGAGGCATAAATTACTCCTTAAACCCTCAGGCTTATGATAGAGTAATCAATAGACAAACTATTCCTATTTTTTCTCCCAAAGGGTTTTTCAAAGGAATTAAAGAACATGATGATCTCAAGAAGGACTCGATCCAAAGGGGGAGTGTTACAAAAGGTCTTAATTTGACCTCGTCAATGCTGCCATCATGTGGTTTAAGGCCATGGTAACAGCCATGGTTAAGGACCATGAATCAACCTTATGGCTGTCATTAGATGGAGAATTAAGAATTACACTAATGCCTAGTTGTAACTTCTCTATTGTAATCTTCCTATAAATAGGGACCATGAGATCAATAAGAGATTGCTGAATTCACAATTCCCTTGTCTCTCTGTGTTCATATACAATTTTAATCACAACAGATTTAGCCATGATGCACAGATAATCTTTGTGCAACGTCTGGTTTGCAGAATGTTCTCTGTCCAGGATTGGAAAAAAAAGGAGGTAAGATGGGGGTGGAAATCCTTGTTTTCCTTTCTGCAAGAAAGAAGCTTTATTGTGCAGTGCATCTGCAATAGGAGAACTTCATATCATCATTCTTTGTGCAATTGTGTCAGATTGTATGGTTATCTCTGTTCAGAATTGGAAAAGGGCGAAACTGGTGGGACGAGTCCATCTGGCGTTCCTGCTGTGGGTGTTCCTTCGCAACTGAAGAAATGGAATGCATCGATCCAGTCAAAAGCTAGCACACAGATATGAGGTATTCCTGGTCCTGTTTTCTATATTTTTGTATTGCTGTTGTGCCACTATGCTTAATTACTCTCTGAAAACTCTATAGAATACCTGCACCTCTCTGCTAGTCTAGTGAAGAGAACCTTCGGTGGTCACGGCTAAAACGATCAGGGTTCGCACATGTATGTTTAGTTCTGAAAGCATGTATGTTTCACGGTTTTCATGTATATATATAGACCCAAGATGTACCTGGTTTGTGTTGGGATAAATGGCAGCAACTGCACTGATTAATCCCTCATCCTATGAAGAACATTGAGGATAAGATACGCAGCGTAATAATAAGAATCACATGTACTAAGGAACGGTGATATACATGGGAAACCTCCTCAAGGTAAGAGTAAAAACCTATGGGACAAAAAACGGTTCACTCCAAGATTTAACAATAATCAACAATTGGTTATAAGGAGCCTTGTCTAGAACCTCTAGATAATTTTCACTAGTAGTAACACATTCACCGTGATGAAAACTTGCCATCAATTACAACCACAACCATCTAACAAGAGGTATGATAATTGTCAAACACAAAGGTTACAGATTATGTCTCCTTCAGTAACCAGTTCATATCTCAAAAACTATAGGCCCATTGAGCACAAATTTTGGTAGGAATATAGTTCCACAAGTCCTCAAACTACTGACAAAGTTTTAGCTCAATCGGGCACTGTTTCACCATCCAAACTGGTCATGATCATGTACGTGCGAAAACTACAATCACCTGTACTGACACCTTCCAAATTTGATGAAACTACAATCACCTGTACTGACACCTTCCAAATTTGATGCTCTGTTGAACCAAACCTCAAATCAACTAACAGATCACAATACTCTAAGCGTATGACCAGCTCATCAAGTTTAGTGCAAATCCAAGCATGTTTGAGCCTCATATCATCACAATACTCTTTTTTTTTCCTCTCTTAGTTGTGTTGTGATTGTTCTAATGTTGACAGTTCTTAACCATGAATAAATTTTTTTATCAACAAGAGCATAAATAAATTATTAAAATTAGAATAGGGCTTTGATGCTAACTATTTCCACAAGTACTGGTGATTTGTGCTCTGCAATCCTTTACAGGTGAAAATATCAAGAAAGGACAAAAGAGATAAAGGAAAACGGTTGCTTCACGGTGCACACTTTTCAAAGGATCCAAATGATGGGCCTACTTAGGTCAACATAAGTCATCGTCGGCGAAAAACAGAAGAAAGCCCAGTCCACGACCCACCACGCGGAGGCGATGACTGAGACCCTGCAGCGTGGAACCGGCCGAGCCCACTTGATCCATTGGCGCCAAGCTTCCTTGAGGCGATTCTAAGGCGGTTTCCAAGGTCGGCAACACCATCTACCATACTTAGATCATTTTGAACCGACCTATAGGCCTATATAAGCATGGATATCCCCCTATACTTAGTATCAGAGAATCGTTTGTAATTAAGAGACGGAAAAGATAGTTCTAGGAGGGAACAAAGATAAGATAAGCCTCTGATATATTAGAATTAGAAGTATTTAACAGAGAGATTATAAGGCAATAAGAAGGTGATTAGAATAGGATTCAAGCTTGATTAGATTGTTCTTTGGCTGCTTCGATTCTGTACCTTATTGGATTCATACACTTGAGTAAGTCTCCTAGTTCTTCTTTTGATTATTTATTGTTAAGTTATTTTTTGATATTGATTGCTTGTGGGAACGCGTGTTCACTATCCTGGTGTACGGGACCCTCACAGTAGGGCAACCCCACGCAGCACTGTGGATAAGTATTTCAAGATAGACGTGGTGTCTGGGCTTTGAAATTTCATTCGTTTGTTCAGGGTCTTACCAGTAAAAGGAGGAAGGTGTCAAACGTGACATCTTTGACATATAGATAGTACTTCTCCCTCTCTGCCTAGGCCTTAGAATAGTGGTTTTGACACCTTAAGGGTTTTTTGGATAAAATATCATACTAGGTCACCGAAGCAAGCAAGAGATAGATAGAAATTTCTTACCTTTAGAGTTTTCATTAGAAAAATGACAACATTATCTTAAGTTCAATCTCTCTTTCCCAACTCCTAGGTGTAGCTTAGTGAGAAAATAATTATATTATGTTCCATGTGGATTTCGATACCCTAAATACTTTCGGGTGAAGTGCTACATCGGTACGTATTTTTGTGCGCTTGCAGATTCATAAGAATTAAGAAATACCAACATCGGTACTCTCTCTCTCTCTCTCTCCCACAAACTGTTGAACTTTCCCAAAGTGATGAACATAGCTTGAGAAGTAGGGGATAGGGTTTTCTCGTGCTTTTCACTCTCTCTAAAAGTGATCTTAAGCATTGATTCAAACACTAAATCAACAGCACACAAGCACTAGGATTGTGGGCTGTTTTACTGCACTTTGTTGGGCTCCTAATCATCCTCCATGTGGAGTGATAGCCAATTGTTTGTTCTAAATTATAAACAATTTTAGCATGTTTAGTGGGGACAAATGGTGGCCACCCTTGGATAATGGATGATTGTCAATGCATTTGATGTATCTTTTGGCTTGTAATATGCATTGTGTAGGATGCGGCACGACGGTCGATGACATGATGTGAAGTTTAAGCGAAAGGTTCATGCCGATGGACTAAGACGGTGAAGGTAGAACATGAGTAGGCTAGGATTGAGGGAATTAATATGGCGGAACCACTCTAGATAATCTAGCTGAAACACTGATCGCCCGAGTAAACATTATTCGATCGGCCACAACCTATGTATCCACCAGAATATCCAAGTGTCATCAGGTATAACGTTATGATAAACCACCATTTTCCAGGTCATTCACAACGTCACATGAAGGCGAATATCCATGTACATACATTCCATCATCAAGTTTTACATCACAGGGTGCACATGGATAACTTTCATAAAATCATGAACCAAATATTAAGTTACTACATCACCATTGTTCAAATACAACCGAAGAATAAAACAACTTGGTTTGATGTAACATCATGTTACAGGGATATTAAATTATGTACCCACTTAAAAACAACACTGACATCAAAGGTCTGCCAGCCGGAACAACACTTAGCCCAAAGAAGTCTGCCAACCGGAACCAATGTTATCCTAAACGCTAAACGTTAATCAGTCGGTCGCCCTTGGTTTAGTATTTAGGCCATTTAAATGGTGTTTAAACAGAGTTAAACAACATAAATGGTTTTGCATAGTAACACCGAAGTATACATATTTGTATATGTAAAAGCTAGATATGCTGGTTATTCTACATATTTGCACATGTAAAATGTAAATATTTTATCAAATATTTTTAAACAAATCTATATCTTCCCTAGAACACTCATATACTTATGATAGTAATTACTTAAGTGTTGATTATGGTAGATGTAATTTTCATATTGACTAAATTATGGATTAAATCGCCATTTAGCTCATGTAATCATGATTACTGAATTTTGTTTAGGCAATTTAGACGGTTTGAACATTTTAAACGGTTCAAATGTTTAGGGCCTAAATGACACGGGTGACCTTTGTTTACCATTTAAACGATGTTTAAATGGACAAACCGTCCGTTTAGGTGAACAGTGGTTGGAACAACACTTAGCCCAAAGAAGCCTCAGCTAACAGCTAAACAACATTGCCGACTGGAGGAAGCAGGTTGACAATGAACAAAAGAATTAAGATAACCTACAAAAGATGTCGCCTGCACTGAAAAACATACTCATCCCTCAAGATGAACTCCAGGGACCATTTATTAGGCAGAGAGGTCGGACAAGCGATTGAAATGATTGACTTGGTTGGATCGTTTGAAATAAGATAGACACAAGCAAGGCTGAGTATGGTTTTGCTAAAAGCAAGTAGAATTTGATCCTTACTTTCAATATTTTAGCCAAATTTAAGCTATCCTCATTTTACCTGACTAGATTCTTGCAACAGAAACAGAAAGCATGCATTGGATTAAAGCACCTACAACAACATACAAAAACTAAGACGATTTATTCTTCTCCATCAACATCTTTCAAAGTTGCATTTGTTGTTTGCAAGGTTACAGCGGGAATTTAGTCTCAATATCCAAGGGATGAGGAAACATTATTTCAAGTTTTAAACCTTGCAAGGGCTACCAAAACAAGAACAAAATGGGAGCCGTCCCAGATTCTCTCGTGACAACTTTTCCCACCACAGTCTGTACCTTCAACCCCATTGTCCACTTCTGAGTGCCACACCCTAACATAACCTAGGACCTAGTCATGTGCCACAACCACGACTACACTTGTATACTCTTCTTCCAAAAAAGAGAGGAACTGTGATTTGAGACTCAGACCTTTCAGGTAACATCTGTTTATCGGCTCCATATAGATTCTATAGCATTGGTATGTTAAACACTTGACCAGTGGTGCCCTAGATAATTTAGTCCTCAGCAATTTTCATCTCTTCTATCGACAAGATAAAACCACCAATATGCCTCGCACAACCGCTCCCTGACCGGTTTCCTTATGATACCAAAATAAAGAGAGGAAACATGTTTCTCGTGAGTGACAGGGATCACTCCACTTCTGCCAGCCTATTTAGCTATGGAAATGGCTACTCGATCCTATCATGCTAGTGAAAAGAACTCAGGTACCTAAGGTTGTAATTGTAAACAACTCCCTGAAACAGAGGCATGAACCCAGGTTTGGCTCCATATCCAGCATCAACTAGGTAGAATTTTCCTAACATATTAGGAACATGGTTATTAGATTTGGGTCTAACTAAATTGTTGTGGGCATAAAGATCTAGAAATAGTAATGTTACCTTCTAGAACTCGCAGCCCATTGTCACGTTCTAGTGCGTCTGCTAAAACCTCAGCATCATGTGTTGTCCCTTCTCAACCAGCCAACAAGTAAGTAAATTTCAAGTCGAAATCTACTGATACCATCACATTTTGGGTAGGAAATGACTTTCTACCATGAAAGGGTGCTTCCATTGACTTACTAACAGATAATCTTATATGTGTTCCATCAATGGCACTAATACAATCCTATTTGTGAAACAAAAAAAATTAGAACCCACAAAGTATGACTATATACACCTCTAAGTTGTTTTCATTTTTCATACCTCTATTTCTTAGATTGTGACCAACTGTATTCAAGAACATGGAGACTTGTTCCACAATGCATACATAATTAGTGTCATGCAACAGAGCATTCCCTCAAAAGCTGGCACAATCGGAAAAAGGGTTCTCCCTTCAGCCTTATCATTTTTGTGCAGGTTGTATCGTCCGTAAATTTTTGAATTAAGATACATAATCCTAGACTTATCCCTCTCTTCGGTCGGCCCATAAGTAATATGCTGCCTCTTATTTTGTAGCAGTCTAGATGTGAGAAACAAAACGACCATACAGTAGTGATAAGCATCAACAACTTCCTTTTGTTGAGCTTCCTTTTGTCCATCTACATGACCCGAATGAGCACAGGACATGTCCCAAAATTAACAGAAACAAATAAAGATGATTATTAATACAAAGGTAGTATACTGAACATTTTGGTTTGCACAAGAAACAAAAGAAAACAACCACAGAAAATCAGAAATATATGCATGGCTACAACTTTCAATTTCTGCATCAATAACACACGAGCCCTGCCCACACGCAGCTGTAGACGCGGAGCACTAAACTGCAGCTCTCGCGCTCAAATCGGGCCAGGCTTCACAGCTTCTCGCGCACACGGCCCAAGGTAGCAAGCAAGCAGCGCACGGCACGCAGAGCAACTTGCGGCCCAGGAACACAACGCGGATCGGCGCCAGCAAAGTTCAGCAACATGAGAAACGTTGCTTTCATAAACAGTAACTCATGATGTTCAAAATAAAAACAGTAACTCATGATTGGACAATGATTGATAACTTGATTAGCTTAATGTTTAGTGCTCTGTCCTGTAGCTTGTTTATTTACTGAACCAATCATTTTTCTTCCATACCAAGTCAATTGAATATTTGAGCTTAAGCAGTGGATTAGCTTCATATTGTTTGCAAATTGTCTGGAGCATTATATATCACATCGCTTCCGTGTTACTCAGAGAAATTAGCATTACTCGTATTTTTTGTCGTTCCTAGAGTGAGCTTATCACACGAGTTGACTCGTGTCATCTTGACAATTAGAAGAGAAATGTCTTCATTAGAATAATTTTTTAAGGGCTCCTGAAATGATCAAGATGCCTAAGAGGAGGGTGAATTAGGCTTCTATAAAAATTTTTGCAATAAAACAATCCTATACAATAAGCCAATTCACCTCATGTGCCTGTAAGTGTGGTTTGTGCCTAACTAGTGTTGAAAAGAGTTTTGCAACCTAGTTCCAATCCTACTCTAGCATGGCAAGTATAGGAATTGAAATTCAGAAAGTAAACTTACTCAAAGTAAAGAGAAGAGTAGGAAGCCGATTTTTCCCGAGGTATCGAGGAGTCGGAAACTCCCTCATAGTCCTCGTTGGAGCACCCGCGCAAGGATATATCTCATCCTTCATCCACGCAAGGATCATGTACTCTCGTAGGGGATATCTATTTCCCACTCCAGAACGGCGGATTCCCAAAACCGTGTACACCTTCTTGGGGCTTCACACAATCTCCACGTGAGCTCCCTAGATCAACACCACCAAGCCGTGTAGGTGATGCCGAATCACCAAGAGTAACAAGCTTCAGATCTTCACTTGACCTAAACTAACCAAGAGCTAGATGGATGCACACTTGCTACTCTCAAGCACTAAAGAGAGTTCTTAATCTTCACAAGACCAAGAACACCAATCAAACCAACTGCCTTTCTTGCCCTCAAACACTCCCCAACAGTAGCTCGATGAATAGTGAAACTCGTGTGGCAAGAGAGTCTCCAAGTAGGAGAAGAGTGGCTATAAATAGCCCACTCAAAAGCATTAGCCGTTAGTGCTGACGCAGAGGGACCGACTGATTCGATGCCCTCCAAAGATGGCCACCGAACCAGTCAGTGCCTCCTTGGATTTGAATTTCCAATGGCTAGCCAGTGACCACCGACTGATTCGGTGGCCAACCATTGTGCAGTACCGAAACAGTCGGTGCGCACCAGAACTGAACAACTACTTCCGGCCATAATGACCGACTGGTTCGGTGCTGCCCACAGAATCAGTAGGTCCCCCTTGGGACTTGGACTGGAGCTGGATCTTGAGGGACACCGACTCATTCGGTGGGTCTTCATGGGGTCACCAAATCCGTCAGTACCCCTCCAATTTTACTCAGTACTGAAAAGCCATTTCTAGCCATAAAGACCGACTGCTTCGGTGCTACCCACCGAACCAGTCGGTCCCCTCTGGGACACAGGCTATCACATGGCCATGGGCACCGACTGATTCGGTGGACCCTACTGACAGGGAACGAATGAGTCGGTGCCTCTGTTTACTTTGCAAAGCAAACAAGACACCGACTGATTCGGTCACTGCCCCAGTGAACATCGAATTAGTCGGTCCCTACTGAGCATCTCTAATTTCAAACTTCTTAAGGCTGAAACTCGTCCAATTCAAATTCTTTGAGTTACCAACCTTCACAAGGGCTTCGACATAGCTACCTAGCACTAGATTTCACAAGTGTGCAGCACACCTAAACTCTAGATTTGTCCAGGTCAAGCTACCAATCCTCGACCCCCTTTATAGTACGGCCAAAGGAAAACAAAGACTAAACTACTCTAAGTGTCTCTCAACATCCAAACGGCACTTAGAACTAGCTTATCCTTAATATTCGAGCATATCTTTTGCACCAATACAATCATTTGCGAATGATGGGGGCCAAGAATACCGTGAAAGCTCATCATTGCACTCACATAAACTTTGCCTCTGCAAAACACTTGTTAGTCGCAATGATTATGTTGCCATTAATCGCCAAAACCGAATTAGGGGCCTAGATGCTCTTTCAGCTCTATTCACTCTTCTCTGGTCGCTTAGTTGGATCCCAGAAGTATAAATCATCGCACAAATATAGATAGAGCCTATTGTAATGAACATTAAAAGAGACATCGACATGGCTATCATATCTAAGACCTCCGTCAAAATAATAATTTGTATTTTTTATTTTCACTTCTTCGCCATATGATTTTTTGACACTATTTTCTCATAATATTCATGTGAAACAAAAGAAAAGACGTCGGAAGTCTACTACAGTACAGTCAAAGTCAACGGCAGAGTTTGCCTACCATATATCCATATATAATAAAGAAATCCAAATAATTTTTAGATCAACCCAATATTTGGACCCTCCTCAAGCCCCCCCGCCACACAAAAAAAGAAATAGAATACAAAAATATGGGACAAAAAATGAAACATACATGCCTTTCGCTGTGCGTCTTTACTTGCTTCAGATATCAAACAATGCATTTTTTTCTCAAAATAAGCATATACAAGTCTTTCGCTCCAGCCTATACTTGACCGTACATGGCCCATATATGCTAAACTGGTACTTGTTACTTACTTCTATCTATTAAACATTACCGGTGCTTAGTTACCGTGAATTGATAATGCGTAGTACTAAACCTTACTACATAGTTCAAGCTATACTGACCTTTCTATGTTTTGTACTCATCACTTAAATATGAGACTAACCTGTGAACAAATGGTCCAGCAGCCCTTGTTTATAAGCACCCATCTCTTGCTTTACCAATATGCCCTACGTTTTGTTCCTTCAATTATGGAAACTCCGGGACGCGAAGTAGTAGGATTGGTTCTCATAATTATCACATGATTTTTTTAAAAAAAAGGATTTGTCTTTTTTTTTCTTTTTTTTTGAATAATGCCAAATCAAATAAAAATATCCAAAAATCTAAAACAAAAGGAAATGAATTATTTAATTCAATAAAAAAGAAAAGGGAACAACACACCCCCTTAAGGTCTTACTCCAGCGGTATCTCTGCACATGAAGATTCCTCACCCTCACTCAAGTCAACGACACTTTATAAGATAATGAAAGTTATCGTTGAAGGAATTTTTTTTATCTATGTTTCCAAAGTGTATGTATAAAGGTTTTCAATAACTACTGGTAGTCAAAGTTTCCAAAGTGATTAAGAAACTTAATATGTGATGTGAAGATCTTAGTTGTTGTCATCACAAAGTTCAAACTAGATGCTAAGAACTGTCTCCGTAATGATCAGGACTATATTACTCACCCTATGACTTTCAGGAGGCACATTTGAGACCGGCATTGATCTGTTCTCCTTGCCCCTCTTCTAGAAGAAGCACGATCCATGTTCAGACGGCAGGATCAACCTAAGAGAGCAGGTCATTGCTGGTTGGTCATCACTCATCAGGGACGGTCTCCATGGCATGAATCAGATATTCAGGTCCATCTGGAAATATGAAAAAGCTATTTTAATAAAGCTTAAAAGTTAGAAAAAAAATAACAGATGACCATAAGAAAGCATTGATTTAGCTCAATCATGGTGATGTAAAGTTGTTCGATTAGCAGAACAATAACCATATGATAACGATGTTGAATCTGGTTATAGGACTGAATTTTTGACTAACGACAAGTATTCCGAGAAAAAATGAGGAGCAGTCCTTTGGCGGCATATCAGAGCAATGAATCGAACTTTTCAGCAGTTGTAAGGTGAATCCTCTGGCGGCATGACAGGAAAGTTTAGAGGAAGGGGCCTGAACGAGTCTGAACTATCACTCTGTCAGGGAGGATCAGGGAACAAATTGACCGGCCCCATGACGATCAGTGTGTTCGGCTTGTAGTTCTGAAAATAAAAACGCAGTTAGACACCACATACATACGAGCCAGGCTAGTTGGAACCCAAGCCACATACGACCCACTGCCAAAGAATATTATTTAGTCCTTGCTGCAAAGGTCTATGCGGTGGACTAAAATGAAATGTTTTCTGTCATGAACCGCATCGAGGTGTGCTCTTCCTTTCTTATACCTCACATAAGTGTACCATGTCCACATGCCACAGTTCTAGGCTTCGAGCAGACATCTGATATACAAATCCTATCTCCGCTCCACTTGTGTTAGTTTGTTCATTGTGTTTACTAACTTATGCTCCTAATCATAGAGGATGCAGTCACACAAGATTGGTACTTAAGCTTATTTAGTTTTGAGTTTGCAAAGGTCTTATCATGATACATTGAGGCATTGACCAAATATTTGTGTATCATTGATCAAACCAGTCGGCATCACTCCAATGTCCAGTTGTCCGCATGATATTTCTAGTGAGCTGACTTCCGTTTTCTTTTTTTTTTAAACGGCATGAGATTAATTATTTCAATTTAATTGATAAATCAGGAGTACAAGACCCGCTAGCCTGGGAAGGTAATATACAATTATTTTTACACTAAAAGTTTCACAAGTGGCTTATCCCCAGAGCTATCTGAGCGGTTGCTTCCTCTTGGAACACTCTTTTTGAACGAACACACAGTGCGAGCATCATTGATATAGAAGAAAAATATAAGCCTACAGCCCTGGAAGGCCATAGATGGGAGAAGAAAAAGAAAGCGAATACACGAAGATCCACTCGGTTGGACTGGGACGTCAACACAGGGAACTTCACAGGAGCAACATGATAAAAGGACATATATTTGGGGTTCTCCAATATTTGCATCCTCGAAAGCATATAAATAATTAGTTGGATCAGCCTTAGTGCACCCCTGTTATGGTTATGGAAGTCTGCAGTTCAGCATAAGCACAAAACCTTCTTTTGGTTACTCCTAAAAGACAGGCCGAGTACAAGAGGACTGTTGAGGAGGAAAAAGATAGAGTTACCAAGTTATGATTGTGTCTTATGCATGTTTAACACAGAGGAGACTATGCAGCATCTGTTCCTCCAATGCCCTTTTATTCAGCAATGTTGGAGCCTCTTGCATCTTCATATATCTGATCCAAATGACCCCCTCCTGTCCTTGGAAAGCTTAAAGCAACAGTTACATCTGCCTTTTTCATGGATATAATTATCCTTCTATGCTAGCGTATATGGATGGCTCGAAAGGATCTCATCTTAAGAGGATTACAACATTCTTTACAGGGCTGCAAAGATTTATTTCGTAAAGAATTTGCTCTGGTTATCCTACGAGCAAAGAAGACTTCGCCAAATCTTATGTCTATATGGATAGAAATTGTGCTGTAAATTTATGGTTATCCTACAAGCAAAGAAGACTATTTTGAAATCTATAAATATATAATCAGTAGGGAAAACACAGAGAACTTCACAACTCAACTCTCTCCCGGTTGGATGGGGCATCAACAGTAAACACTCAAAGCTGCAGACCCACGGAGGCAGAGCAAGCCAAGTTGCAGTGGCTATCAACTTACTCCTGCTTAGGAAGTCGCCGCCAAAACACGATCCCGCGTAGATAAGGAGTTAAGAAAAATGGATTACACCACACCGAGGAGGCCACCACCATGTGGCACCTGTCGTCTTAGGGCCGCTGCCACAGCAGACACCATCTGACAGAGTGAAAGCACCGAATCCACACACCATCTGCCGCGATGACACAATGCGTGGGGACCACGCCACACCCATCCTTGGACCCCTCCTCGATCTCATTGCCTTGCTGTAGACACCACACACGGGGACCTCACCACATCCGCCACACTACTCCATGTTGAATAGCCGAACCGCGACCACCGGACAATAGGATGATGAATGGTGTTGCCGCATAATTCAAGAATCCCATCAAATAGCCCGACCGCAACCACCAGACGGAAACATCACTTTGCACCACCCGTGCAACAGCCACTGCCACCATGCTAGCAAACCAAGTTGTCGATTGTGCCTTCTTTCGACGATGAACCACACCGGAGCCACCAAGTGAGCTAAGCAACCCACCATAGTCTGTTTCAAGCCAAGTCATCACACAATGCCGATGTTGCAAGCGTCGTCCACCGATGCAGTGCCAGCCCGTACTTTTTTTTTTGCGGGTAAGTGCCTGCCCGTACTGACAGTTGCCAAGCAATGTGAGCCACTGCAGCTCGCTGCAAGCAGCCACAACCAAGACCCAAGCGACAACCCTTGGGCGCAGACGTGATTTGGTTGCCACCACTTGAAGTCAACAGCCCCTTTAGAGCTTGCCACCTACACCATGCCGCCTTGCCAAACCATCGGCAAACCATCCATTGGCTAGCCGAGATGGGTCTCCATCAACACACCTCCAAAAAGGTAATGACGCCGATGGTACCATCGTCGCTTGTTCGTCCATCAAGTGGACAGGGCTTTCATCTGGAGAATCCATACAACATCGATGCCATCATGACACCCTGACAGGGAAAATGATGCCCTAGGGCGTCGTTATCATCGCCACCGGCAGGATACCGGCAAGACTTTAGTCCAAAGAATCCCATCTCGTGCATCACGCCCACTTCCTAGCAACCCATGGAAGCCAACCCAGGGCTGCCGTCGTCGCCGCTGACAACTCGCACCATAACATAACCTCCTTCCAGCCGCACCTCCACAGATTTGTTGCCTCACGTAAACATACAACCATTGCCGCAGCACTGCAACGCATGCCACCACCTCACACAGACTCAACTGTCGCTGGGCCTCCCCGCCGCAAGCGCC
This sequence comes from Digitaria exilis, assembly GCA_015342445.1. Lineage (NCBI taxonomy): Eukaryota > Viridiplantae > Streptophyta > Magnoliopsida > Poales > Poaceae > Digitaria > Digitaria exilis. The sequence continues at coordinate 630,522 of JACEFO010002063.1, read as the reverse complement.
CCTTGGCCGCGTAGGCCACACAGTAGCCCTGCACTGGCCACATAGATCCTGCATGAGGGCCATCAAGCCACCACGTCCACGCAGGCTTCGCCACCACCGCCTGCCCCCAGCCAGTGCCGTCTCCAGGCGAGGAAGCATCGATGGAGCCCATAGACGAGAGTCAAGGAAGATCCAGAGTAGGGGCCACCGGATCCGGCGACTGCAGTGTTGGATCCGGCCTCGTCGGTTCTGCCACGACCCATCCTCCGATGGGAATCTTCGACTCCTAGAGCAGCCTCACCCGCCCGACGGAGGGGAGGCGAAGGCTACCTTGTCATCAGCATCCTCACAGGCCGAGCGGGCTTCCAACAAGTTCTTAACCCGACACGGGGCGAAGACAAGTTCTTAACCCCAAAAAAAATAATTGCATCAACTTGTCGTAGAAGACTCTTGATGTCTAAAAATCTTCGAGTTCTCATTCATATCGCCGGAATGATTAGGAGCACGAGAGCACACAGGGATGTGCGCGAAGCTGAAGGGGAAGAGGTGACATTCATCCACCATTCTTGGAGTGTTTCATTGGGTCTCCAGTGCCAGCGGTCAAAGGCGGCCTGCGCTGTCCAAACCCCAACGAGCGACCAGAGTTTTCTTGTGTAGTGCATTTAGATTGCAGTCTCCATAGTTTACGGGCAGAGTGAGCAGAGCGGGGTGTGAGGCCAACTCCGCTTTGCTAATCTATCTGAAGTTGAGATGCGGTTTTGTAGTACGACCTAGGCGAAGAATTTGCACTTAGGAATAAGCAGCCAGCTTTTCCCCAACATTTTGTTTATTTTATTTTGTTGGGGTCGGACCATTGAACTTCACCTATCAAGCAAGGACAAATGGGTTAAACATTGCAATATCTGTTTCTTGCACATTTGACAAAAATACCATCGATGAAAGGGAAATAAACTGCAAAAGCATTCCAGTTGTCATCATATACAAGGAACTAATCTTCAATGGAAGGGGAGAAATGACACTCTGAGAACATAAGAGGTTACGAGTCTTTAAGATAACACACGTGGCTAGAGTGTTTCTAATTTTCGAAGAAGCGTTCATTTATTTGCAATGTACAGAATAAAGCTTTGTTTAGGTTTGTTCTAAGTCAAACATACGTCTTCATATTTGATCCATAATATCTCTAAAAATGTTTATCTAAAGAAAATCATGTTATGACAGTTGGTTTATATAAATATGTGAAAATTATTGTATTACCATTGTTCATGATTGTTTTTATTCGTGGTCAAAGTTGAGAATGTTTGACTTTTGGACAAACATAAACGTAGCTATATTCTGGAATGGAGAGAGAGTATTTAGGCTTGTACCACATAGTATGGTGACCTTGTGCTCATTGACATAAAAATTAAACATATTTTTCTTTGAAAAGTAACACTAGCTGATGTGACTTCCGAAGACTTAAAAGTCATAAATGTCTTATATACCATGATGTATAATTAATTATCTGTTTGGATCTCACCTAGCTAAAGTTTTACTGCCTGCCTGTTGGGGATCCCTAACTAAAATAGAAGTAAGGCCATTCCCACCCAGTGTATAGTTTTTTAAAAATAAATTACCAATCTCATATCTTATGTCTCATTTACTCTCTGTATCATCTTGCTTTCTTTCTTCGTTCTCGTGTAGATATAGTTTCTCATGAAAGACACAATGTCCTCATCTTTCCTCTTTAATTGCTTTGACATATCATCAAATTGCTTATGTGGCGGCCTATTTAATGCCATGGAAAAAAAATTGTAGTAGATGGGTTGGAGATGGCCTAAGTGTCTATACTTACCACCCAGCTAAAATTTAGTTATTTGCAGGTTGCACCTAGCTAAAGCCGGTAAACTTTAATTGGTGTTATCCAAATGGGGCCTAAATTAGGTGGTGTTCAGTTGCATCTCTTCAGTAGTATCTAAATTCTAAAATAATACTGTGTACAAATAAAAAAAAATTGACATGAGTATTACCTTTAAAATATATGCTATAGCTTGAAATGAAGGGAGGAGAGAGAGCTAGACAAGTAAAAGGAAATGCCAAATTTCCAAAAGGATAGGGCAAGGACTAGTTTATAACCACCTGTTAGGTTATAAATGTCCCACGTATTATCATGTCTCTACCCCACTTATTTTAATTTGCTCTTTTTCTTACTTCCTACCTAATCACAGAGCCAGTCACACATATAATTAAAGTGGGCACTTTGAGTTCATTTTGTTCATGGTTTACAAGTTTATACTATCGTAGTTATTTCTGCAAGAAAAATTATTGTAACATGCATCACACCAGTCAACCCACTTCCAAAGCCACATGACACTTCCAGAAGGCTGACTTTCATTTTGTTCATATTGCGTGACTGAACCGAAATCTCATCCATACACGCTGACATTGCATTAGAACCACCGAACCAGAGTGTTGGGCTTCGTCGCCAATGAAATAAGGCTAATATGTTCCTTGCACAGATGACAAAATATTAACGACGAAACGGAAAATATCTGCACAAGAAGCAGCGTCACCATGATGCGATACAAGCTACAAAGCTATGGTGAGTCCTCAAAAGTAAGCACTGCTACTCCGTACTAATTTTCCACGGAATGGCGCCGATTTTCTTTGGTTCCATACCTCTTAACTCGCATTCCTTTACAACACAAGTTTTATCTCCAAAGGTTTACTCCATGTGTCAAGAATCCTGCATGGAAATAAACTGCCATATTGTCCCATGCACGACTTTAACTGCTTGAATAGTTGCATTGAGGTTTTAACACTCACGAGTAACGAGAGAGGAGGATGTACTTCCCTCCGTATGGTAAAGGAAGTCGTTTTGACACGATCTTCAAAATATAACTTTGACTAATACTTTATTTATAAAATATATTTGAAGAGTACTTTTATGAAGCTATATTTCAATACGAATCTACTCATACCATTTTCATATTTCTAACTTACCACGTAAAAATATATTTATAGTCAAAATTTAAAAAATAGACTCAGGACAATCTTTAAATGACTTTACAATACGGAGGGAAAATGACTTTCCAGTATGCGTGCCTACTACAATAGTGTAACGGTTCTGTTATGCATATAAAAGGCATGAAAGGAGATATTTATTATGTGTGTGTGGAGGAAAATTTTGATCAGTGTGAAAAACAGATTGATTCACCCTCCTCTCTTAATCCAAGAGTAAATATGATTTTCGTGGGCATTATTTATTCTAATGTAAAAGGTCTAACAGTATATTATATGGTGTCCAATACAGACAAGATACCTAGCTAATGTCAGTATTTGTGATGAAAATATGGCATATATAAAAAAACGCCACCTTGTAGCAATCTCCCCCTTTGTCATAGAATTTCTGGGCATGCATGTCTATATATGACAAATGACATCATTGTTCACATTGCGCGGATTATGTCTTGAATGAAGGACCACTTGTGTAGTTTAGTCCTGCGCATGGATGAAGGACCACTTGTACCTCACTATGTAAGAAAGGGGAAAAGGAGACACTATGTTTGGAGACACTATTTCGGAAAGTGTCTCCAATGATAAATCAGAGACGCTTCTCAACTATAAGCGTCTCCTATTTGTTCAATATATATCGAAGACACGTCTCCTAAAGCATCGGAGACACGGGTGATTAACCAGTATCTCCAATTCCCCATGTCATAAGAGACGCGGCTAAACGTGAAGCGTCTCTAATCCTTTCAGAGACGCTAAATACCGCGTCTCCGATTGGTTACAATTGGAGACACGGAATTTCGCTTCTCTGATTAGTTACAATTGGGGACGCAATCTTGGAGACGAGAATTGTTTACGTCTCCAAAGGGCGTTGGGACGCGTCTCCAAATGACGTCCCTGGCATAGTGGGCCTATTAGGTTACAAACTAGCATCTTAGCTTGTCAGTTTTATATGTCTATGCCTTTACAAACTAGCATCTTAGCTTGTCAGTTTTATATGTCTATGCCTTTTCAGTAATCTTGAGGAGATCGTCAACGCTTACATAATTTGTGATACTTACTACTAAATGTCTATAGGTATCTTTGTTCTTTCTTGACTGTGAGTGGTAACCTTTCTTATTCTCTGCTTCCAATTAATATATGGCATCTTTATTATTGCTTCCATTTCTAGTCCTAAACAAGATGTTGCTGATTTTGCATGAGTTCTTTCTTTGAGAGTTTGAAAACATCATGCGGTCAGGATAACTTGAATTTAAACAAAAATTAACTAAATAATGACTGGATTCAAATAATAACAAACTATCAAGATGAAAAAGAAAACCCAAATAACTCTGAGGACCAATAGGTAGATTATATTTTCTAGAAATAGATTGGTACTGTCCCTTATTTAAGAAATGTTTATAATTTTTTTAGGTTAAACCTGATTTTATTTTTTTAGATAAAGATAAAATCTGGCCTCTGCAAACGTACACAGCCACATTCTTACAAGTTTTGATCGCTCAGCTTTAATTGCTGAAAATTCAAGGGAAACCTTATTTTATTATTTTCAGAAAGTAAACATATGCAAAACCACATTTGAACCCAAATAGAGGGTGGAATCCATTCGTTTTTGTAGTCGGATGGTTAAAGATACCATGTTTAAAGTTTGATAGACAAAGATAGTAGCGATAATTCTTTTTTGCAGGTGAGATAGTAGCGATAATTTGATTGCCAAAAATAGAGCTTTATCAATGTATAATATAATATATAAACATGTTATACCACTGTAATTACTCCCTCCAAAGCTCCTCTCTCTGCCTGTAATGTCATCATGAAAATTAAGATAGTCAGATCTATCAGCTGATGATGTTGACCATGAACCAACCATAGTTTTCAATCAGGGAAAAGCATTTTACACGCAATATTCATAAGCAAAAGCAAATTGGTGGGGTCCCCAAAAGATACAGCAAGGACGTTTCAAAAGTTGTTATCTGATTTTTCATGCATCTAGAAACCAAGACATGCATTATCAGGAATCATGCTCTACGACGAGAATGCGTGATTTTCTGCTCTAAAGTCTAAACGTAGTAGGTTAATTTCCCTATGGTCCGTGGTTTTGAAGGATTGCCGTGGTACATTATTTCATTGGCCACCAATGCCATGTTAGTTTTGTGGCAGGGAACCACTCTGCACACTGTTGGATTCAGAACAGCGTTCATCAAGCGACCCCCTTTTTTTACCAAGATTTTACCATTCGCATACTAGTCCAACGTTTTCCCGGGAATATATGAGTAGTCGCTTTCGACAATTAGAGCAGAAAACTACTCCTTTAGCACTCAGCAGCGGTTGAATTACATGTCTCTTTCTCGCCACGGTAAAAGTTACACGCAATTAAAAAGGTTACCGGTAGAGACGTACGTAGTGTATCTTCCTTCTCCAGCGCAGGACGTTATGTGACCTTGGTAAAATTGAGTTCTCCTGTCTGGCTGGGTCTGTGGATGAGGTACCAGTTCTCCATCGATCAGCCAGTGTGTCAGGTACAGGTCATTGCTCCTGCACGAACGAACCGCTCACCGGACGAGAGCGCGTGCCGGCCGGCGTGCCTCCGACGCGAGCAACCAACCAAACTAGGGGTCGCCGTGCGTGATGACCGTGACACGCGCTCAGCCTGCTTCATTCCAATCGTCACCGGTTTCCCCGGTCGCAGGCGTGCAGCGTCGATCTCCTGGCCCCGGAATGCCCGGGGCTCGCGGGTTCGCTGGGCGCTGGCTGGCTGGCTGCTAGTAAAGCAGCCGCCGCCGGGCGGAGGACGTCGCCGCACGCAGCGCGTCCTTCTTTTTTTTTTTCACTTGCCCCCCCCGAGCGACCGGCTTTTCCCGTATGCTGCGTGGTCCTCGGTCTGCGGCTAAAATTTTACTGTAAACTGCAGCCAGGCAGACGGTCCGGAGGCGGAGTCGGCTGCGTTGCCTCGCTCGCTGGCCGCCGCAGCCGGCCGGGCCTGGCCGCGGCCGCTTAGCTATATATAACGGGGCGCGCCACGCCTCTCGTTCCATCGCCTCGCCATCAGAAACACAAACAAAACAAGCGTCCCAGCGCCGCGCAGGGGACTCGCTAGCTGCCGGCCCTTCCGTGGCTCGACCGTACGCGTGCTCTCATCGCTCTCGTCCGGGGATCCGGCCATGGCTGCTGATGAGGGCAAGAAGCCGTCGTCGGCCAACGGCGGCAAGGCGCCGGCGCCCAGGGCCTCCGACTCCGGTACGCATCTCCCCGATCCTTCCCTCTCTAGTACTCTAGTCTCTCGGCCCGTTTGGAATGCTCGAGGCGTCCTCGATTTGGGGTGCCCTTGATAGTAGCCTGATGATAGAGACAGGATTGGAGTTCACCCTCGATGGCTTCGCTTGGCTTGGCTCGCTCATACTGTACACACACGAGAGCAAAACCTCACAGGAGCCGACAAATTCGCGAGGGGCAGCGTAGGGCAGGGTATCTGATCACGCTAGTCACGGGTCTAACTGGCTGAGATCGTTGTCCCCACGTATGAACGGAGCGTCGAACACTCGATGATCGCATCCGATGCACATCACCTCTCGACCTCATGGCCTCTTCTTCTTCTTGCCCAGTCGGGCGTTAACCCCGATGTTCGCTGGCCTCCTGCCTGCCTGGCCATGTGATCGAACCATTCCATTCATCCATGCCATGCCGTGTTCTCAGGGAGGCAATCAAATAAATGGCAAGACTGTCCATGGACAGGCCTCACGCCTCTGTGCGACAATCAACTTGGACCCAGGATCAGAACAACTGTTCCATGACGATTCGAACGAGGCTTTGAAAGCGACACGCTGCCACCGTTTTTTGCAGTCTATAGCACCTTGCTTCCCGTCGCACGGTTTTGGTCCTTCCGGGGCGGTGAACATGGCGAAAAGGACTAGACAAAAAAACACAGAGTTTTGCATCGGAGATGTCTATGTACCGTGCACGTTTCTTGATTGATCCTAGAACGCGCGGTTTTTACCAGTTGCGTGCGTGCGCCTTGTCCAGATCGTCAACCGGCCGTTGAAAACAGAGGCCGGATGCAGTTGAGGCCATACATGCTACATTGGTACTAGGACCTTTTAGCATATTCCAATCCGGAAATTAGAAGCCTCCCGCGCCAGTTGCTTCCTGGAGCAAACAACGAAAAGAATAGAATTGTTTTGAGAACGAAAATAATAGAAATGTTTATGTGGACACAAGTTTTGTTTTTAAATTTGTTTGAATCTTAGATAGAAAAATCAGTAGCTACTAGCTCCTGTGCACGTCGTTACATGCTAGCTATTCTATTTTATTACTGGATACATACAACAGTTGACCACCGCTATGCCTGTCCACACAACAGTTTCTTATTGTTACACCCATATCCACTTCATGTAGGAAACTCATGCATGAACATTTTGCAAATATCAACTTATCCTGTTATGTTACTATTTCTTGCAGCAGATAAAAGGCCTTGTTTTGTCTTGTCTGACACGAGCACAACAATTCTAATAATCGCCCATGTGCTGTTAGTTTTTCTGTCCACGCGATTGATTGGATTCAATAGGGATGTCCTCACTCCGATCTCGACGATACGTCGAGGCATCGCCCTTGTGCTTCATGGAGTTGGACTTTCTTTCTTTCTATCTTTTGAGTTGGACTTTTGCACAGCTATGTACCCACTGGTTCGAGCGTTGAAGATATCGAAAACGACACTTCGATTGCGTTTTCTCGGCCATGCTAGTTGCTACCATGTTCAGTTCGTCTCCGTTTCTCGCGATCTGCAGCATCATGTGTTGCTTTCGGCCGCACTGTTTCTGTCATTCTCGGGCGGCCAAGTGAAGATCACGATGACAAGACTAACATACATGAGCATAATAAACTATAGCCGCCGGTGACAATTTTATTTGGGATCGTAATGTCATGGATGGCATAGAGATAGAACACGCACAGTTTTCCTGGTTGGATACGTGTGCTACGTCCAAAGTGTGCGTCAACCAGTTGAAAACACAGGGGGGCGTATTCAAGTCCAACATAACATTTTTCTTCAGTATGACTGTAGTCCTTTGTAACCTACTGAAGAAAAATAACTAGCCGAAAGCAACACAGGATGCTGTAACCGGAGGAACATGGAGCTGGAGGTCGTACCAGGATCGTTTTCCTTCCACACCGGTTGCTCGCTGGAGCAAATAATTGTCCTGCACACGACAGTTTCGTTTTCAATTGCTGCAAGTTGCGACACTCCATGTTATTATCACGTTCCTTCCACACCGATGGTCTTCACCGCATTGCTGTCGTGGTCACGTCGAGGCGTCAGGACCATATTGCAGTTGACCGTCGATATAAAAGCCCATTCATTTCCATGGATGCCACCGTCCGAGCCGCCGTTTTAAAATTGTGTATCTTGTCGGTTGCGTTAGTTTTAGGGAGTGTCCATGTCACACATCGATCGGAGCATCAAGCAGCATGTACCATGCACACTGTTAAACATTGACATCCCGTGACAGCAATGCACGCCTGAACTGACTTTTGCATACTATTTTTTTTTCTCTAAAAGGAGGTGTTATTGGTTTCTAAGGACTATTAGTAATGTTTATTTTTTTTAAAAAACGAATTAGTAATGTCTATGAGTACGTCGTTCCAAGTTTTAAGCGGCGTGCCGCGATGCCAACTAATTCTGCTGGTCTCACTCGCAGGCGGCATCACGAAGCGGCTCCCGCGCCTGGCTGTCGTGCTCTTGGTGGCGCTGGTGTACCGGCAGCTGCAGGCTCCGCCGCCCAAGATCCCCGGGACGCCGGGTGGCCCTCCGGTGACGTCGCCGAGGATCAAGCTCCAGGACGGAAGACACCTGGCCTACTACGAGTCCGGCGTCCCCAAGGACCAGTCCAAGTACAAGATCATCTTCGTGCATGGCTTCGACTCCTGCAGATACGACGTGCTCCGTGTCTCACCGGTACGACTTGCATTGATGTTACTACGTACGCAGCATGGAGTCTTGTTTAAAACTCGTGCTGTGTACTGAACTGGAAAGGGTGTATACAACAGGAGCTGGCACAGGAGCTGGGGATCTATGTGCTCTCCTTTGACCGACCTGGGTATGGCGAGAGCGACCCACACCCGGGCAGAACCGAGAAGAGCATCGCCTTCGACATCGAGCAGTTGGCCGACGCCCTGGAGCTGGGCCCCAAGTTCTACCTCACCGGCTTCTCCATGGGCGGCGAGATCATGTGGAGCTGCCTCAAGTATATCCCGAACAGGTATATATACAAACTAAAGATCGCAACAATCTATGTATGCCGCCATTTGCACAATTTATGTATGACTGCTGATCATGGGCTGAATCTCTTACTGCAACCTGATACAGGCTCGCTGGCGTAGCCATCCTTGGCCCTGTGGGCAACTACTGGTGGTCCGGGTTCCCGGCGAACGTGTCCCTGGAAGCCTGGAACGTGCAGGTCCCTCAGGACAAGTGGGCCGTGGGCGTGGCGCACCACGCGCCCTGGCTCACCTACTGGTGGAACACCCAGAAGCTGTTCCCGGCGTCCAGCGTCATCTCCTTCAACCCGGCCATCCTGTCCCGTGAGGACATGGCCATAATCCCCATGTTCGCCTACAGGACCTACGCCGTAAGCACGCATCTATATATACGTATATTTATATATATATCCCTCTGCGTTGCGTACGTGAACGTTTGCTCATCTTGTTGCTTCTTGGATCGATCGGCGATGCAGCACCAGGCGCGGCAGCAGGGGGAGCACGAGAGCCTGCACCGGGACATGATGGTGGGGTTCGGCAAGTGGAGCTGGAGCCCGCTGGAGCTGGAGGACCCGTTCCCCGGCGGCGAGGGCAAGGTGCACCTGTGGCACGGCGCAGAGGACCTCATCGTGCCCGTGCAGCTGTCGAGGTACATCAGCGAGAGGCTGCCCTGGGTGCGCTACCACGAGCTGCCCACGGCCGGACACCTCTTCCCCATCGCCGACGGGATGGCCGACGTCATCTTCAAGTCGCTGCTGCTCGGGGACGACGAGTGATCAATCCATGGGGCTTTACTTCTCGGTGCAACTCTTACTTGTAGAAGACTTGTAGTGCAGTGAGATGTGAGAGTGTCGTTGTGATTTTGTTGCTCCTGTTTATGCCGTCTTAGTATATAGAGGAATAATAACGAATCGTTACGTCCGTGGTCACTGAATCTTTCGCCCTTGTCTAAACACACACATATCACTGCTCATCGATCATTTCGGTTTCAACACAGAGCATGAGGGTAAGGAACAGCAGAGGAGGGAACGAGGCACGGTATTGCTGCTTTTCTGATCGCCACAGGACATTTGTTCGTTGCAACGGTTGCTGGCCGCCTCACTAAACTAGGGATCGAGTAGGGGTATCTCTCTTCTTTGATCATTGCTGGCTTGCTGCTGCGTGTCACCGTTGTGGTCAGAGTAAAACAAACGATGATTCAGTAGTCCGGTGCCACCGTGCCATACTTTTCACCTCTCATAAACATTGTAGTCTCTACAGTGCTTGATATGCATGTGGGTTTATGCGTTGAATAGTAGATGGATATATATAACTAGATCTGCTTTACAATTTAACAATCTGAGTTTTAGCCTTTCACCTGGTGGGATTATTCCTAGCTCTGCAAATGTGCTATTGAACAGTGGTGAGTGGCTTTATCATAACTACTTGCATGATAAGAAATGAGTGCTTTTTTTTCATTTGTTCTTTATCTGTATCTTCAAGCTTCGAAGTGGACTGGCTTCTTGTGTATAATAAAATGTTCAAATTGCTGTGAACATTTTGCATTACCGATTGTGGCTAACACATTTTTTATTCAGTGTTGGTTCATCATCCATTCATTTGAGCCGTAGGCTCGAAACATCGCATGATGATGGATTTTTTTTTTCAGGCTACGAACGTGGGCCGTCCAGCCCAGCCATTCGGTCCTTGCTGGCCTGCTGGGTTCTGAATTCTGATGTACAAGGGTTGCTCGTGGTTGTGCAGAAGTGGATGGCGTGCATGAAGAAGCAGTCAAGCAGATGACGTCCCCGTGCATCACAGTTAATTCGCACAAGGAATGCATCAAGGAGGTAAGCACTGTTACTTTTCGCTTGTAGAGCACTAGCTTGTTTGTATCAGATTCTCAGTAGTAAATAGTATTTAGCATTTGGGTCGGTGAATTTGATTCGATGCTACCGCAGATGTGAGGACCAGTGGTGGTCACTCTAAGATGATGAGTGATTGACAACCGTCGTATGTGATGTGCTCTTGGCTTTGATGTGCGACGTGGCGGTCGACGGTGCGTGGTGCGACGTGGCGGTCGACGGTGCGTGGTGCGACGTGGCGGTCGACGGTGCGTGGTGAAGGTCAGGCGCGAAAGGTCACGCCGATGAACCGTGGTGAAGGCTGAGCGTGAGTAGGCTTGGGCCGTGGAGGACAAGCGAAAGGTTCAGGCCGAAGGACCAAGACGGCGAAGGGTGACACGAGTAGGCTTGGGCCGAGGGACCCGAGGATACTGGGCGGAGTCACGGGCGGCTCGCATGTGCACGGACGAGCAAGAGTAAATGGTGAAGATGGCGTCGGTCAAGTCAAGAAGGATAGCGATGGCGAGCGTCGAGTAGGCTTTTCGTTGCGGTGGAGGCGTGAAAGAGCTCGAAGGCGTCGTGGCACTTGGCGGAGGCCGGGCACACATCGACACCGAGGGTTTGACCGGTTTGGCCTCAAAACCAGGGCTTCGTCAGGGCGTGCGGCGTCGGACGAGAGGGTTTTAGGTGGTTTGGCCACAAAATCACCGAAGCGACAGGTTTTTCGGTTTGGGCCTCAAAACCGGGGGCGAGTCCGGTGTGGCCGGGCGGCGTCGGATTGGAGGACGCATGGCATCATCGCGAAGCTTGCGTCGAGGCGAAGCGAAGTCGTGAAGACGCCGGGTCCGTCCGGTATACCGATAAAAAGTTGGACGGTTTTACCCCTAGAGGGTATTTGGGTTGAGCACATCATGTAAGGGCATTTAAGTCTTTTACCGGGTGCTTATATATATGAGGAGGGGCTGTTTGGGGCAGACATCTCTTTGGCTTAGAAGCCGGAGGCATCTCATTTGGTTAGTGAGTGTTTTTCTAGGGTTTGAGGGAGAGAGATGAGAAGCTCTTTGTGTTGAGCTTTTAGCCATCCAGTTTGGATTAGTGTAAGGATTAACTTATAACTGTACCTTTGGAGTGAATCAATTCATCTATCTTGTGCCTACTCTTTTCATCCCGAGTTTATTATTTTCGGTATTTTCGGAGGTATTTTTGGGGATTTTTCGTTCGTGTAATTTAGCTGCGAAATTCGTGAAATTTGATGGAGACATTTGTTGCTAGGATCCTTGGGAGCAATCTTCGTGTGATCCTCCTTCAAATCTCTCACGGGTTTAGCTCTAATTTGAGTTTTCCCCGTAATTGTTCTTCATGTTAGGGTTCTGAGTTCATCCCAAATTCACGAGATTTACTTGAGTTTTTTCGAATCCAATTTAGATCTGTTGGTCGATTTGTTTGCGCATCTATGGCAAGTATTGCTTCGAATCGTTAAGAATTGAGGAAGTAATTTGAAGCTAAAGCTCGCGGGGTTTCTTTGCTCTGGTTTCTGTTTCTCGGTCGGTTTCAGGTCGGGCGCGGGGAGAGGCGAGGGCGCCGTTCAGGTGGGCCCGCCCGTCAGCGGCAGGAGCGAGCTCTGCCGGCGTGGGTCGGCGACCCTGGCTCCTGGCCTCGTGCGCTCCGCGCTCGCAACGCACAGCAGCAGGCCGCAAGCCCAGTAGACGGTGCACCGTGCACGTGGCCCACGAGCTCTCGTGGACGTGCGCTCTCGAGCAGCAACGCGCGGTGCACGGTGACGCACGGCCCTCACAGCAGCAACAGCTACAGCTTGCAGCTGCTCTCGGCTCAAGCAGCAGGAGCACGAGCAGGCAAAAGCTTGCGTGGCCTGCACAGCAACAAGCAACAGCAAGCATCCGGGTAGCTCAGGTGAGAAGCAGATCAACGTGATTGATTTTTGTGTGCCATCACTTTCAAGCTACAGTAGCTAATCCTTTGCTAATCATTCATTACTTGCTAGTGCTTTGCTCATTGACTTGGCCAGTAATTTCAGTTCTTATTAGCTTGGTTATTGAATCACTTTGAGCACTTGTGTTTAATCAGTAGCTAATTAGCCAAGCAACTTTGATAGCTCTTCTTATGTTTATTGTTTTCTCTGCTAGCACTGGAATGGTTTAACTGAGCAAGTTTCATAAGAGCAAGTGGATTATTAGTCAGGTGCTTTGTGAGCTGTTCTCTTTTTGTCTAATTCATATCGCTTCCGCATTAATTTGAGAATTGGCTTTGGAAGATTGGATCTGCAACGTCCTCCTGGTCACGTAGTTGTTGAGTGTCGAGCAATTAAGGATCAGAGAGATCAAGAATCGAGATAGTGATTGCACTGGAGCTGTCCTCCTGGTCGGAATTCCTAACGTTTGGAGTTGGAACTCAGCTATCGTTAACACAATGCATCAAATTGGGAGGACTGGGGCAGCAGGTGATACATGCAGATCAGTTGCTTGCTGCTCTGTTATTTGTGTTGCATATGCTTTGCTTATCCTGGTGATTGTTGGTTGTCCAGAGAAGGGAAAGCTAAAGCATGTCATTGTGAGCAGCCATCCTGGAGAAACTCGAGACATAAGTGGATAAAAGTTAATTTGCACAGCTCATGTAGTATGTTGAAGGACGCATGGAAATAAATGCTGCTTTTCCAGATGGTAATCGATCACATTATTACAAGTTGATTGTTGATTGCTTCAGTATTATCTGCGTCAAACCAAAAGGCCAATTTATCATGATAAGGACAATGTAACTGAAGAGTGGTAAATGTAGAAATGAAAACAATGCATGTTTTTCTTATGTTTCCAGTGTGTGCTAGAAGAAGATGCTATTTCAACATATTTTTTTCCTCTAACAACTGTCTTTCTGATAGTCATATGACATTTGCAGCTTACAAGGCTTATTGATCGACAGAGTTGCTAGTCATCAAAATATATTTGTGTCAGACACTCCTGGTGTTCTATCGCCGACCTTTGCTTATGATGATTCTGATTCCAGACTAAGACTATCTTTGACAGGTATCAATTACTTGAAAGCTTCTTGCTTTACTTCAACTACTCCCTCACTTGTATTTTGTAAAATAGTTGTATTATTAGTAGCCCAAAATCAAAGCCATAGGAAAGTACATTTAAATGCCAACCCGGTGGTATTATTTTTGTAAAACAAAATTTAGATTACATGAGGAAAAATGTTCGTCAAAATTGCAATGGTTTCAACCTTGTAATGTGAGCACTCATTATATTGGGGATTTGGGATGGAGTATTTTTTACTATCTGATACAAGCACACTTTTTTGCAGGAGTAATCAAGGGATCCTTGTTAGATGAGTGTGGTATTGCACATTTTCTCACGGGGAAATCTAAGCCTTTTCTTCTAGTGGTATTTCAAATACCTCTAGGAGCAAGAACAAGAAAAGGCGCTATGTTCCAGATCAATACCCTGTAAGTTGTAGCCTACTTTAATTGTTTGTGCAATTTTTCGCTGCTGAAACAAGCAATTTTTCATATTTCTCATGTTTAGATTTCCCCGTGAGAGTGACTTAAAATTGTTTGGTCCCAAACAATTTTGCATGGTACCTTAACTTGCTTGGGACAAAAAGGTTTTTTGTTCTTTGTATTTACACGAGTGTGTAATTCTTTGATATACAATGTATGCACTGCTTATTGCAATTTTTCAGGAGTTTATGGTGAAGACTGAAGACTATGCACCAAGTACTTTTTGGGACTATATCATCTTTTAAGGGTGATCTTAGAAAGGAAGACGAAAACAATTCAGAAGATTCATAGACACCCAATTTAATTTGTATCCTTCCAGGAGGCTTTCAAAGTTTCAACTGGATCAGGTGCGGATATGGGCAAACCTATAGCTTTGGAACTGCTCAATCTCTATTGGGCTGGAAGGCTTGGCCACCACCTTAGACCATGTTCCAGATGTTTGGCAGGAAGTTGCTGCGTGGCTCCCAGCCGGATCCATACTTCTATGGTGTGCCTAGAGCCCGGTACTGCCTGAAATCCAATTGTACCTAGGCATCCAGCATAGCTCAAATCCACTCGGTCTTGACTAACCGTGTGTGTCTCCTTTGCTCATTTAAGCTGTCCATTGGCTATAGTTAATTATTTGAACTCGGGCTTGCGTCTAGTATTTATTAAACGTGCACTTGAACTGCTTTATCTCACTTGGCATGCGCAGAGAAATCATGGTCTATATCCACATCAAACAAAAGTCGATCTTCTTTACCAATTTGTGTAAGATAAACATGTCACTTTACACTCGATGGAAAGTGACACCTAACTGCCCATCTGTACCAACCAACATATACCACATTAATGGCTCTAAAATCTAGTATCACAACATCGATCTATCAACGATAACCACCGCACATCGATCGATCCACGATAACCACCGCCCCCAAATAGTTCTTCATACTACAACATTAACAATATTTCAAAAGAAATGTACTCCAACTCACAAAGTCTACACGTAATAAACTACTAGTAATTAATTAATCATGCACCGCCACAAAAGGATATGATTAACTAACTAATCCTCCATCTCGTACAGCTTGGTCTTGGGCGGCCCGAACTTCTTCTCGAGCCGGCGGAGCTCCTCCGGAGACAGCCCGAAGGCCCTCTCCAGGACGCCGTCCTTGATCCCGGAGCCGAAGACGGTGGCCGGGATGCGCACGATGCCGGGGTTCTCGCTGTTGAAGCTGCCGTACACCGTGGCCGGCTCGTCGCCGACGTTCATCTGGAAATGCACCATGCCCCTGGGGAACACCATCACCTCCCCTATCTCGAGCACCTTGGCGAAGATGCGGCCGCCGGAGTCGACGAACCCGGCGTAGACGCGGCCGGCGAGGACGAGCGCCGTCTCGGTGGCGCGCGGGTGGTAGTGCGGCGGGTTCACGCCGCCGGCGGCGGAGAGGTCGGCGCGGGCGAAGGACATGCCCAGGGTGTGCAGCGCCGGGAACTGCGCCGGGGTCACGGAGATCCCCGCGAATCCGGTGTCGCCGGAGAAGTTGCCCGCCGCGCGCACGCCGGCGAAGGCGAAGTCGGACGCCGTCAGGTTGGCTGGGCTCCGGCACGGGTAGGATGGGAGGAGGGCGAGCTCCACGGGACGCCCGTGCCCGCCGGCGTCCGGGACGCAGTAGTCCTGCACGGGGTCGGGGTCCGCCATGGCCGCCGCCGGGAGCAGCACGGCGAGCAGGAGGAGGAGGAGATGATGCGCCGCCATCCCTTTGTTGGCTGCTATCACCGGCTGGCTCGCGGTTGTTGGTCTGTCACGGAGGCGGGAGGCCTCGTCTCACTCTTCACTCGTCGGTGCGTGGTCAGTGGTCACCACTGCTCAGATCAGCTGGTTGCAGCTGGAGCTTTGGCAGGGTAGGAGTGCAAGTGATCTAAATCTTTGTACATGTGGTATATAAATAGTCTAAATAGACATGTTACGACTTATATAAACTATGATTTTTGACACACTGTTCTACGTGTAACGTACCATTAGTATTATGTTATTGTTCAATAATCGAACGCGTGCTGATGTCCAGTTGGTGGGTGTCGGCTTCTCTGAACGGAGTGGAGTGACGGGGAAAGGAACAGGATCCTTCGGACTGGACCACAGGACCCAGGTCTCCACGAGAAGGCACGGGGGAAAATGGCAGGTTCCTGGACGTTGGGAACGGAGTGCTTGCAAGACGTTGCAGGCTGGTATGCACCATCTTTGACTGAAGAAAATTCTTTCGGTCAAATTCATCATCCTTGTGCGATGCTAGATGCCAGGCTTCCAAGAAATTTCATGAATTATGACCCAGAAAAAAAAAGGCGGAAATGCTTGGATTGGTGCCATTTATGACCTGTTCCTGTTCCAGGAGAGCCTGAGACTCGGATTCGCGATCATGAACACTCGAATTGTAACGGTTTCGTTCTTTGGGAATCATTCCATGCATGCAAAATCTATGGCGATATTGGTACCAGCTGGGGGCAGCGGTGACCTTTTGTGAACTAGTGCTATCATGTCATCTCATCTGGGCAATGATGCTTTCGTGGCGTAGCAGGCTCTGACGGTGCCCGCCGCCAGCCGGGGAGCTACCGCCATGCCAGATGCCACACGGGTAAGATATCGCTTGCAAGTGCCGCGACTTGCCCCGTTGCTCGCTCTCCTGCGTCTGCATGATTATTGCCAGCACAAGGTGATACGGATCGGTTACCCTAATCATTTCACCAAATATGCTCCGACTGAAAACAAACTATGCCAACAAACTCAATTACTAGGGACGTAACAGAATGTAAACAAGGCATTTTTAAAGCATCAACAGAGCAACTATTCCTCATCTTCAATGAAAATCTTGCATAACCTGCATGTATAAATTACTTACAAGCACTCTCTTGACTTATTTGGAAGTAATAAATAACCTACTAGTACTACTGTACTTGCATGGTGTGGCAAACAGGAACTGATAAAGACAGAGCTGACGGCTTACTTGGGATAGCGCTCTTCGATGAAGCTAAGTGATCTCCCTGATCGGGTAGCACTAGTCAAGGCTAAGATGGACAAAGATGTTGGACATGTCATAGTGCATGGACGTTGCCAGCCCCCAACTATGCTGCGTGAGGTCAGTGTTGTGCACAATGTCCTAGCTCATCTGGGACTGCTGCTGCTCCATGGCGGCGATGCGATGCGGTTGTTGGGCCATGAGAGCTCCCGAGGGACCGGGTTCTCAAAGTCAAATCGTGCTGACGATGATGGTCCAGTCTGCAGGCCTTGAGTGTAGTAAGGTCCTTGACTGTAGTCGTACCCGGGACCTCCAAAGTATGAACTCGTGCCACCCTGAGCAAAATAATCATAGGTTTGCTCGAAGTTCATATTTTGGGTGTCCGACTCCACAGTCGAGATTCTCCTGATGCTTCAGCTTCTCCTCCGGTTTGTTGCGTACGCCTGGTTCGTCCTTGTGTCATAGGTCCAGTGGTGGACCTACAATGCTGCGCCAAGCGGTCTCCTTTTTCCTCATCTGCAATTTTAGTGGGCATGGAAGCTCGTGATCATACCCAGGGTAAGTCATAAAAAGATAATTACCCAGCCCTTCATGTAGCAAATGCCCCTGAGTAAAATGCTCCAAACCAACACAAATCCGGTGCTCCTCCGTCATTGGCAGAAAGGTGACCTCAGCATTTGTCCGAGCATTGACGTGCGTAGGAATACAAGTCACCAAGGAGGTGATGTCAATCTGGCTCTTACTCGAAATCATCTTTGGCAAGCGTGAAATCAACAGGAGAGTACTTTATTTTATTGGCCATGACATAAAGACAATTAAGCTCATAGGAAAGACAAAGACGCAAATCGGAGTGGGAGTGGACTACCATAGCAATCCACTTCGCTAAAAAGCTAAAAACCAAAGAGTGGGGTTGTGAATGCAACTAATACTGTTTTTACTAGAAAGAGGATCATCGGAAATGGCATCCCACCACGAGTCACGCTTGTATCGGTTTGTAATACATAGTGATTTTATAAAATCAGCATGTAATATGACTGAAACAAGGCCTAAGTGATAACCACCACCACCCCCCGCGTTACCGACGAGTCCGACGACAAGACGGGCACGTACTCCTCACAACACCGCACAACATACGCCGTTAGCCACCGTCAGGAAATAAGACGGCATTGTGGGGGTGACTGCTGGGCCATGTGGGCGGCGCACGTCGCCACAGAACGATGATGTGCTCACCAACTCCACCATTGGGCACAGAGCTGTACTGTGGCCAAGAACCGTCGCATGAGTGGTGCCCTCCCGTCGATGTTAGCTAAAGCGCAGAGGCACGGGGAGCTCTATACCCATGACACGATATAGCCAGCCAAGAAGAACAGGCGGTGCACGTCGCATGGGGCCAGGCGGGACCAAAAGATTGTGGGTGCCATGGTGTGGTGGCCAACAGAAGGGTCGAAAAGGGTCCTGTGTGGACCAACGAGGACATGGGAGACGAGTTCCAACCCCTACCATCCCTCAAATTCTATCTATCTCTCTACATCGTGTATCGGCCCCCACCATGGTCTATAAAAAGGAAAGCCATCCTCCGGCATGGGGCATCATATTTCTCATTTGCTAAGTCCCCTACACACTTTCTCTCCCAAGCAGTGTTATTAGGACCAGACCGGATCGACGGTTCGACTGGAAAAAAACCCAACTGGAGCCCCCGCCAGTCTGGTCCGCCTAAAAGACCGTTACGCAAGCGAACTGGAGAATATCCGGTTGAACCACGGTTTCCGTGTAAAACCACCTAAAAGACCGTTACGCAAGCGAACCGGAGAATATCCGGTTGAACCGTCGTTTTTCATGTAAAACCGAGTGGTTTTATCCTAATCAGACCGATAGAAACCGGAGAGGCAGCAGTGCGTGGAGCAACGTGGCAGCAGGCGTGCGCAAATAAATGCGCAAAAAGGGCTGTAGTGTGGATTCGAACCCTGGTTGTTGGCTTCCCAAGACTGTTAGCTACCACTGGACCACTTGGGTGGTTGTGGTTGATTGTAGAATGTAGTCCAATTTGAACCGTGTTAAACCAGTGATTTAACCAGTCGGACCAATGAACATTGAACCGAGCACCTTGGCCGCTCTGGTCCTAATAACTATGCCCCCGAAGGCCTGAATCAGCCCTCGTTGTAACCGAACTGAGAGTGCAATACATTCGCCACCCCCTAACTGGACGTAGGGATTCTTCCGGAACCAGTATAAATCTTATACCTTGCTCTCTTGAACTGGTGTTCACCATACTCGTGCAAGCTCTGAGATCAACATTGGCCGGCATGCCTACTCCCTGGTATGACCCGTCGATACTTAGGCAACCGCGCATTGCTCTACCTCTCTCTCTTCTCATATGTTTGTAGCAGCTAGATGTTGGCAGTCCTTAGCTACACACTTTTAGTGCTATTTAAGTGGAGCTTTTGGACTAATTCATATACTAACCTATCACAAGGTTGTACTGAGGCCAAGGACCGCCGGGTCGCACGGACGGTGCATGCCCACCGACGTCAGCTAAAGTGCAGAGGCGCGGGGAGCCCTATACCACAATGCAGTACGACCAGCCGGGAAGAATGGGCGGTGCACGGGGCCAGGAGGGACCCAAAGAACTTGGGCGCCTTAGTGTGGCGGCCAGCGGGGGCGGGGGGAGGGGTTGGACCAGCGAGGGCACGGGAGACAAATTCCAACCCTCACCATCCCTCGAAATTTCTCTATCCCTCTTTTTTTACATCGTGTAACGGCCCCCACCTTGGTCTATAAAAGGAAAGGTCACCCTCCTGCGTGGGGGATTGGATTTCTGAAATGCTAAGTCCCCTACACACTTTATGTCCCAAGGGCCTGAACCGACCCTTGTTGTAACCAAACCGAGAGTGCAATACATTCACCACCCCGAACTAGACGTAGGGATTCTTCCCGAACCAGTATAAATCTTGTATCTTGCTCTCTTGAACTGTTGTTCACCGTAGTCGTGCAAGCTCCGAGATCGGCATTGGTCAGCATGTCGTACCCCCTAGTACGACCCATCGACACTTAGGCCATGGTTCCGTTCTATCCTTGCGTTTGGTTGGAGAGTGAGGTAGGATGGGATGGTTCCGTTCTATATTTTGAGGATGGAATGGTTTTATCCTAGTGTTTGGTTGGAGGGATAGAATGGTTCTATTTTTTGTTTGGTTGGTGGGATGCCAAAGAACTGGTTCAGTGCTCCGTTAGCAGCTGTTAAATGCGGTCTACCTGTCGGCCACATCTCCCTCGACATCTCTGTTTTTCCCACCAGCACTCAGCAGGGGACCTAGCTATCAGACACACCTCCCTCGTTGTCTCTCCTTCCAATCAGATAAGCTTCCATTGGCAGCACGCACCAGGCAGTCCACCATCCACCGCTCGTTCAAGCTCGCCACCCGTGAACCTCGCTGCCTGCCCTCCCGCTAATCTCTTGGCTGCTGCCTGCTGCAAATCATGTTGGCCGCCGGTCATGCCCCTCCTCGTGAGAATCAAGCTGCCCGCCGGCCGTGCCGCTCCCCGCAAGTCGACAGCAAATCAAGCCGCCGCAACGTCGCTCACTGCAGGTACCGGTGCTCACCGCATGTGCATCCCGGCGCACAGCTCGCCGGCTGTGTGGCCGACCATCACCCGCACCTGGAAGCTGAGTATGTCCCATCGACGCACTAGAAGATGGCAGGTGCGTGGATGAGGAAGGGAGGTGACGGAGCGCAACGGCATTCGCGAGGGATGGCCCCCGTCCGGTCATTTTTTTGGGACGAGCCTATCCCGAATCTCGTGAGTATATGCTCTTTTCTGGGATGTCTCCACTCCTTTGCTCCTGAACCAAACGCTAGCAAAAATAGAATGGGATGGCTCCATTCTATGCCATCCCTTAAACCAAACACACCCTAAGCCTTGGGCTTCGTAGACTTAAGCGTGAAGAAATTTGATATTTGTAAAGTTATCCATGAGATTGAGTCAAACTCAGAGACATTCACGCAGCCCAGCGTAGCAAGATGATTCGATGCAGTTTAGGAGATCTAAACAGCCTCAAATGACAAAACTTTAAGGAGGCGTTTGGTTGTTGTATATGTAAGGTAATCTGTTTACGGACATCAAGAGATACTGTTATTCGTGGTTTGGTTCACATCCCTTGCAATCAAGTTGCACTATTAACAAATACCAACCTATATAAATCTGATACCGCTCAAACTCCAGCGTAATAAGATTCCCTCGCCGCATCCTCCTCCCCACTCACATGGCCGCGATGTCTGTCTCCGGTCGTGCCGCCGCCAAGCTGCAACTCCACCCACACATTTGTTAACGTTACCGGGTCTCAGCCAAATAAAAAATGTAATCATATTCTAGTAATCAGGTACGGTGCTATTCGTTTACATTTGCGTTAACTTTACCATTGCACCAACGGAACACCTCCTAAATACCAACGTTGTCGGCATCGTCGAGATCTTCGGTTTGGACCTATGGAATGGATGATTTGGAATATGTAGCTAGGAGATATGCCCCTCAAAATACATGTTGCGCAGAAGAGTCTAAAACCAAACAGATTACGGTGTGACGCTACTTTGGGGATCTTAACATCGTTTCCAAGGAAAGTCATGACTCAGAAAGTTTCAGGAAATTTTGTGCTACACGATTTAGACTCATAGTGAGCCCTATTTGGAGTCCAGATGTGGGAGCCCAGACTTGGGAGATATGACCTCGGGAAGGAAGGGCTGCAAAACATGAAAATCTAGGCGAGGCAATCTTACAAAAATTATGTTTTGCTTAACTCGTAAGCAAGGATCTCGTGGAGGAAAAGGTGGAGCACAGCCCCAGGCTCCCCCTAGGGTATAAATACAACCCCTTAGGCGTCCCAAGAACATCTATTGATCCATCTAGCATAATAACTCAACAAAATCCAATGAGCAACACCGGAGGGAGACGACGGTCGCCGCAAGTCCTCAAAGTTGTCGGGCAACCCTAGCCTCCATGGCCTCCTTGTGTGGTTGTGTCATAGTGGAGTTCATGAGTTAGTTGGAGTCGTCAATGGTATGTACTCAGTGGTAACAATCTATGCTATTAATGTCTTCATGTCATCCAATCTATTAGCGATCAAGTATCTCCTAGGTTGGCGCTTGGGAGTACCTCCTTTTAATGAATTTGTTCTTTTTTGGATATGATTGTTCTAGATCTATTCTTGAGATAGGTCACAAAGGGTGTTCTTGTAACTGTGGTGGCTGGTGGTTCATGCCAGGACTACCAAAGGGGTTCGACACATTCTACGTGCTTGAGGGTTCATGGACCGAAGAGGAGTGTCATGACCGGGTGTGATCCTTGTGTAAGACCGAAGGTCATGATTTAAAGAAGCTTAGGATGATATGCATGTTTTGCTTACTCGATTAGATAGAACTACAACGAGAAGGCGCGCGATAGGCTGAGTCATAACTTTGGTTATGTTTTATCTTTACCGATGAGATCAGCCTTCATACTTCACTCATATTTTAAAGGTTTCTCTTTATATGCAACCTATGCTTCATGTTAGGATAGATCCATTAGATTAGATGGAAATCTCTAGTAAGTTCATTGTCGATCCACAGATTGGAAGGAATACTCTAAGGCAAAATCTGATGCGATCCGTACGCTTGCGGTTCACAATTGACGCGCCTAAGGACCGTCAACACTAGATAGGACAGTAGACATGCATGGCAATCATCATTAGTCTCTGCACCAATCCTCAATTGGCTGTTGTTCGGGTCTCTATGTTAGACCATCAACCCATCATGGCAATTTGCAATATCAGATTAGAACTCCAATGTTAGACATGACATGACATATTATTTTTACATTATCCATTAGCGCATGATTGATCACTTAACTTCATTATTGTCATCATTAGGGACAAAATTTATGTAGGTTCAACATTATCACACATCAATTTTGGTATAATGCTACTGAGTAGTATGGTGTAGCACATGTGTGTTGTCCAATAAATTCATTAAAATTTGTTATTTTGTTAAATAATATTGAGAATATGGAATGCATACTTGGAACATTCTAGAATATTGTGAAAGATACGAAAAGTTTGACATGCATGAGGATAAAGATCATGCCAAACTAGGAAGCTTCTATAAGATTGGAGAGCATGCATGAGCCATCCATAATAGCCATGCTTCATGGTGAATTGTGGAATACTATAGAAGCATGATATTTTATATTGGTAGAAATATCAAGAAAATATATGGGAATGAAGATAATTCTAGAGTTACATATTTGGTAAAGCATAGTGTAGAAGGTGAACACATGTCACTACTACAAAAGTCATGATCTCCTACAGATAGGGGTGCCCTTCACCCCCTTATAAAAAGTCATGCCAAGTAGAAAACATATGAAGATGGTATAGATAGGCAAAATGAGAAATGACTTGCCATGGTAGTATGACATGAGAAGAGTAGTAGAATAGACACGTAAAGTGTGCAAGAGTCATCTAATGTTATATGAAGTTATAAATATAGGTTTGAATTACTTTGTAGATAGTAAGTCTCCCATATTGGTGTCTAGGTGAATGTTTACATAGTAAATTGTGATTACTAGTCTTTAAGAATCATATGCTAATTTAGAGTTTCGTACATGGCCCTCGAATTCTTCAAAATGACCCTGGTGGGGTGCGGCTGCGCCGAGCTAGTGGCATCTTCTGGCTTGTGCAGTGGCGTGGGTGCCATACACTGTCAGAGTGCTGAGGGAGAGGGCGACAGCAAGCACTTCCACCACAAACATAACCTCGATGGCCTGTCCTCTGAATTTTTGCATTGTGAGGTGCTGCGGGGAGTTCGCCAGGCATGGGGCTGAGTCGATATGGGGCACATACCATTGCTAGTGCCGTCATTGACACGCTTCATGTAACAATACATTACAAATCGATCAATGAATCAATTATTGAGCATGAAATTAGTGAATAAACATGCAATCCAGCGTAGATACATGACAGATGGAGCAAGCGAGCCTACCTGAATAGTGAGGACTTTTAGGTTCAGAAAACAACTCAGAAGGTCAACGAGAAGTGAACCATGGTGATTTGTGTCCATATGGATGGCCGCAACACGTGTGTGTAGGAATCGTAGTGCCGGTAGCGCCCTAAAGTGGACCTACAGAACATATACTAGTGTTAGTTGTGTCAGCGTAGCGGCAGGTCCAGTAGTGACCTTGTGATCAGCTATGTAGCTCAACAGTTGCACCGTGAATAAGCTACTAGATTTGATATGTAGACCATCCACGCTGCAGGCTATGGTTAAGAGGCATGATTGTATTGAAAGTTTCTTCAAGCCTAAGAGGTTGTTGATCTATCTGGATAGGTCAGGTCCGTCAAATGCACACCCTGTTAGAGTAACTCCCTTGAGACTGGACCATGGGTGGGTGTCTAGATTAGCAGTTTCCATGGCACGACGAATGCAAGCTCTGATATTGACGAAGCCAATGGCGAGATATGTGAGCCGGTGGTTGCGAAGGTGGTGTAGTGGTGCCTCTATGTCTTCCGGTTGGTTTAAATTGATTAGAATGAATTGTTACACTTCTTTGGATGTGAGTATGTCAAGCCATCGCTGAACGCACTCAGGCGCTAGGAACGCGGAGTCATCTAGCCGAAGGCAGACAACAAGGCTCGGATGGAACTCTAGGATTTTGGTCATCTCTACAGTGAAATCGACGTGGCACCCACTGAGGCCGGGCACCCAGGTGATGATGCAGCACTCTGCCTCCACGAGGCCGGCATCATGGAGCTTCAACGCAAATTTCATCCACACCAAGAGTCGTTGCTCCTTGAGCGGGCAATGGTGCATGTACAAATCAAAATAGGGATCATACTGGTCCTCGGGGTGGATCCCTCGCCGATCGAGCGCAAGGGCCATGGGGTCGGACGTCACATTCAACATTTTTCCACATTGATTAAATAATATGTGAACTCCATGTCAACATTTTGGATTGGCAACATTTCACAAAGGTTATCGTCGGTTTGCTTTTCACACCTCATAGCTAGGTACTAGGTTGGTCTTGCCTGATACATGGTTGAACATTCTCTTATAACTGATTCAACAATCAATGGATTTTGACCCAACATTTTCGGATAGTCTAATTCATTGGGGGTGTCTCATAATTAATTTATTTATGGTTGGTTTGCTCACACTTCGGTCTAATTTGGAAAATCCCATCCCTTTGGGATCCTTGACTTTTTCCCTATAGGTTCTGGAAGTAATTATAGGAGGTCCCAATAATTAAAGGTAGCACTGCTAAGAGCAATGCTAATGATTTAACCAGCTGAAGGCTAAATACTACTGCCATGTCATATAAAACTAGCAATAAAGCTTGTTCATATAATGAGTTAGCTGATAGGTTGCCTATTAGAGTTGTGAATTGAACATATAAATATTCAATGTTTTCTTACTTAGAGCACGGCTAATGGTCTCGACTGCAGCAGGCTGCAATGTACGGTGGCATGGCATGGTGGTGGTGGGCCCACTAGCAATTATGGCACAACGGTAAGCTTTCATCCAGTTGTAGTTGCAGCTGAAGCAGCTCTCTGCCGGCTTGGAGCGGGTGCGTCGCAAGATGCCAGTTTCATTTTCTTTCTTCATTTCTCTCTCTTTCATGTCGGATTGCCCGCTCCTCGTCTATTGCTATACTTGCTCTTATAGGTTGTGAACGAAAAAATAGCTACTTTTCCTTAGTTCTTGTGTTTCAGCTCGCCGTGCCATGAAGTGCCCCACTCTCTCTCTCTCTCTTTTTTGAAAGAGAACGGGCAGGAGTTCTGTCGTTTATGTATTAATAAAGCAGGGGAAAGTACATATAAAGAGGCCTAAGCCACACAAAACAAGACCTCAAACCTGAGGTTTACAATCGTATGCCGTATGAACCCGAGGTTTACAAAAGGCCTCACTCTCTCTGTCTCAGACATGGAGCAGCATTTCGCCCTTTTACAAGACATTATAATACCTGCTCTAAAGTCTGTTGCTAGAAAAAACTAAAGGCAGGTCCAACACAACTACTTGTACAGGTACCAGCACGTGGTCTCAATTTTAAAAATCAGGTTCAAGCACGAGTAGATTTAGATCGTGCACATATTCCTCCCATGTCTCGATGAACAAAGTCCCTGTCTCATGTAGAAAAAGTAGATGCAACGTCACAACGGTGCTTGTTGGTATATGAGATATTGTATACCTCTTCCGTTCCAAAATACTAGTCATTCTGGGTGTCATTTTGAGTGTTTAAATTCATAACATCTTATATTAATCTAGACATGTATTTGTCTAGATTTATAGTTTCTTCAATGAATTTGGTAAAAGCCAGGATAACTAGTAATTTAGAACAGAGGGTAACAAATAATAATTTTGGCGGCAATACATGGAAACAAGTCATATCTCAATGATACTGCTGGAGGAAGAAAAGGTGGGAGCGACGTTGCTGCATGGCGGAATGGCGGACAAACCCCTGGCGTTTTGTGGCTGAATACCTAGGCCTGCTTGCCTTTCGAGAAATCGTTTTTAGGCATCGCATTTCGACGCCTTTGTTTGAACGTGCATGTACCTCTCAAGCTTCCTGTGTGATGCATTTATTTTTTGAAGAACTTGTGTGATGCATTTTATTTCTGTAGATTCGTTGCTGCTCATAATTTTTTTTTAGAGAGGATCAGTGCCAACGGGGCAGATATATGCATTAATGTCCAGTCTATTTCAAGTACTACATGAACTTCTCCAAGTTGAAGAGCTTCATGTTCTCCCGTGGGTGCCTAGGGTAATAGCTTTTTAAGATAATGTATATATTTTTGGCATTGGACATGTTTTCTGAGGATCATCGCGAACTTAACTAAGATTATTACAGTATAAGAGAACATGTAGCCATAACATCAGAAATATACAATATATAAAAACAGAAACAGTAGAAATATCGAAATATCCAGTTAATTTGTAGCTGTTGGGTAGTCGTTCCTTTCGTGGCTTCTTTCTTATTGTCGACCCAAATGGATCATCTTCACCTCACTGCAACTCAGGTGAAAGCGGAACTAGAGCATGAGAGAAATTCAGTATAGATGAATTAGCTGGTTGAATTTGAGACCATTAATCGAAAAGTGTGGCCTTGGTAATAGACGTCGAAGAACCAAACATTGTCTTAGCTACTAACTGTTTTCCAGCTCTGCTTCCTTCACTTGACTATGACTCGGGTTCATCTTCTTCATGGAATACCAACAAACTAGCCCAATTAACTTCAGAAGACAAAAAAAAGCTTCATGTTGTTTGGGGCCAGGCCTTTAGAAATAATAAAAAAAAATTCATGGCTACCTTAGTTCTGGAGATACTGAAATAGGCATATTCTTGCTTTAGCCCGTTGAATGGCCCACTAACTTTCGCAGAATAGCCATTTGTGGCCATGCATATATACCACACTGCTAGTCAATCATCTTGATTTATGCCGATCTGACTGAAAAGGATCCCCTAAAGCAAATGCCACATTTGCACGAGCTGATTTGCAGCTACAAAATGTGTGTACGAGGCCACTCTGAATGTGCTGGGTATCCTTCACAGCTGTCGACTTTTCTGAGGACACGCATCATCCTCGGAGGGCACCTGAACACCACAGATATTGATTTTATAGGCAGCTCATCAGCAATTCAGCTGGGATTTGAGAAAGAGAAGCTGCCCGGCAGGCAGCACCAATATCTTCTTTTCTAGATATCCAAGCCGGTGGCGCGCCAAGCTTTGCGGTGATTCAACCCTGTCATAAAAGCGACACCGACCCTTCAGATTGCAGGGGTCATTATCGCGAGAAAAGAAAATAAATGAAAATGCACACATCAGGAATAGTCATTGCACGTCCTCCATTTAGGGGTTATACATCTCAAACTGTGCTTGATTTGTTGAGGTACCTGACTAATTGTGCGTTGTCGTTAAGTAGGAAAAGTGGAAAACGGTGAGTTTCATGTGATTTTAGCAAGTGCTTGGTACTAGTAAATGGGTTACGTTTGTAGTTTCTTTTTCACGCAACGACTACTACTTTAGGCCTGCTCCAAATATAGGATTATTATTCTGGAGTTTGTAGACCAAATTAAAAATTGTTTAAAATATTTACCCGTTGTTTAAACTATAAACAAAATGGTTTATTTAAACCTGTGGACGCCCCTTCAATATATTTAAATCATGATTTCTTCGAGCTGCCAATAGCTACCTCAGATTCAGGCTTTCTTGGAGCTTTGCCAACAGGTTCTTAGCTAGCCTAGCATACTTCATCACAGGTAGACACTAGGGAGGGCACGAGGCAATGTAAGGCTAAACTATATATACGCTCTGTTTGGGACGACTTACGTTCAACACGATTCTCACTGAAGTCGGATTCCTAGAGAAGTGGCTTCCCGTCAAATCGTGTCGCCTAGAATCATTTCGTTTGGCGTCCTCCGTAGGAATCGCGTCGTGGGTGGGGGCGAAGACGCAAGGAGCCTCTGCGCCATGGATGGCTTCCTTCCTCTGTGGGAGGGGGGTTCTTCTCCGGCTCCCTCACACAGGGAGTGCTCCAGGACGGCCTCCCTCCGCTGGGCACGGGGTTCCTGCTCGCGAACAAGCCGCTCAGGCTCCGGCGGCGTGAGGACGGCCTTCCTCCGCCAGGGCGCGGGGAGCTTATGCTCGCGGACGGGCCGCCGATGGCGGCGAGCACTTCCTCCCCGGCTCCGACGGCGCGATTCCACCTCGTCTTGCGGGCGCTCCATGGACACGGCGCGAGGAGCCTCTGCGTGGGGGCGCTCCATGGACGCGGCGCGAGGAGCATCCAGGGGCACGGACGTGGCAGACGGTGCCGGCGGCGCGAGGAGTACGGACTGGTGCAGAGGCGGGGTCGGGGCGCAGCACACCGGCGTCCGAGGCGGGAGCAGAGACGGGACCTGGGACGGAGACGGCGGCGAGAATCGAGCCGTGTTCGGTAGAAGCATCTCAATCAGCGATTCCGCGTTGCAGCGTTAATGCCGTGGTGGGTGGAATCACGTTGGAATCACGTTGCAGTGTTGCAGTGTTAATTCCAATGGAAGCGGGCCAGAAGCTGCCCCAAACAGGGCCACGCACCAAGAAATTTGGCGTAGAAACGGCGTCATTCAAGTAGCTTGAAGGTCATATGGCTAGAAAATAAGGGGATACCTAGAGCTTCTATATATAAAGAAAAAGGGAATACCTAGAGCTATGTCATAGGCTTCGAGTACAGTTCCCATAGACTCACACTTGGGGATCTATAAAAAATCAAATACGCATATGACAGGGCCATTTGTCTTTGGCAACGTAGGCTCCGATCAACTTTGTCGGACAGAGGTACATTAGAGTCATTTATAAAAAGGATGATGATCCTGGCCTATAAATATCTCTATGGAACCATCCATGAGAGTAACTATTTCCCTGGAGAGTAAATGTGATTCTCATTCATAGGTTGATCAAAAGAATTGAAGCTCTCACTCACATGGATTTCTGGAGCCTCACTGTGCGATTGGATGTAGAATGTGTGACGTTCTTGAAATGAGTATAAAATCGTGTGTTACTTTGAATTTTCTTTTAGATGATCGGAGTTTTTTAAAATAATAAATTTGTAGCCTCTATAGCAAGTCAAGACACCCACACACAGCCCTCATATAGGAAAAAAAAGGAAAAAATAAAGAATGAGACTCAGGCCTTGTTTAGATCGCCAACTTTCACCAACTTTCCAGTCACATCGAGTCATATCTTCTCTCACAGACACGCTTACCAATGCACTATTCACACGTCCAACTTTCTCCAACTTCCTCAACTAACAAAGCCTCGGTATGCAGCCCTCGGTCTCATATTCAACAAACCACTCAAACTACATATTAACCTACCCCCAACTACAAAGAAATGGCTTGATGTGGTTTCTACTGTCACCTTGTATACCATGAATCAAGATGGTTAAAGTCAACAAGCTCCATTTTCCTCCTACAAAAGAAGGCGCATACCTAAGGCATTTCATATGTCAACCAAGTCAACATGTTTTCCACTGATCAATCAACTGGGACAGCTCATGACCTGCAACCATAGATGATGACTGATAAGATTAGATAATTGGCATTCCCTCAAGAAGTAGTTAAGCTTCTTCCTTGTACAAGCCCTATCGAATTGTGTCATTCCTTCACCTCCTAAACCAATAACTCACGATTGAAAGTCTGTATGAGAGGTGAGATCATTCAAGGCGTGATGGGTCCAGGAAGTAAGATGGCGCCACTGGTAATGTCGTCTCTTATGACGCCACTGGTGATGTCGTCTTTTATCTAGCGTATACCACATTTTCACTTGAAAGATCGCATGACATGAGAAAAGGGTAATAATGTACACTTCCAATGAGGAAAATGGTGCTCGGGGGTATCACAAATGTTATCCCTGTTAGAGTGACAAACTGATATGCACAAATTTTTAATCTAGATCCCAGACTTAGCATCATCATCATTGTGCATGCTCATGGATCATGAACACCAATCCTCCTGGGCGCCTTAGCCACCAACCATGACATTGCAAAGACCATAGCTCTTGTTGGCCATAACCCTCATAGTCCCATGGAACAAACAAGAGACAATGCCTATGGACGTGAATGCTTACATATGTGTACTACCACTGCTATAATAGGATGTGAACTGAGCCTAGCTCAGCTGGCAAGGGTCCTTGTGGTGGAATCTGTCCACCCGGGTTCGAGTCCTCGACTCGGCACGGATGTTACATTTTTCCTGGATTTATTTCAAGATTTATTCGGCTCAGTCTCTTAGAGGTGCTCATAGGGGTAGGGTTGAATACATGTATTCATAGGGGTGAGTGTGTGGTGTGTGCATTTGTGTAAGAGTCTTCGATTGTACTGTCATTCTTAAAAAACAAATACTGCTATAATAGGATGCATGGAATTCATAGTTCCGCACTACAATAGATGGTACGGTATCATTCATGACCGCCTGGCCGACAAAAAATCACAGAACAACAGATAGAGGAAGACAAGATGGTGGATCAATAATCAAATAATAGAGAAAAGAGAAAATCAAGACCAGATCATTAATTGATCAAATTGAACCATTATCGAGCCATGTCTTCCAATGAATCGGGGGAAATCGATATGTAGCCAAGAACGTGACAAACTCTAAAGGAAGAGGCATCACCGATGAACTTCCTATAGGAGTGGATGAAGAAATGTTGCTATTGGCCGTCGCCTATATGTAGGAGTGTAGAAAAAGCATATGAGACGTCTGTTGTCCGCTTATAGTAATCGGTAGAGCGGCTAGGGTTTGGTTGTGGTGGCTTGGTGCATCCCGCGATAAGCAAGAGAGACATGTTGAGTGATGAGAGGAAGGTGCCTTTGGTTAAGACATTTAGGGTTTGAATTTAGTTTTGGTCCGTACTAAGCTATACCAATGGTTGTACAAATTATAAAATACTTAATAGGCAACGTATTCTATGAGAACTCAACTCCCGTGAGAACTATGAGAACTCAAATCTAGGCCGCACGATCTTCATCCAAGGATAGCGCGTAGGGAGAGGTGGGAGGGGGATTTGTAAAATCACCACCCCCTTAATTATACTTTTGTAAATCCCCCCTCACACCTTCCCCTTGGATGAAGATCATGCGGCCCAGATTTGAGTTCTCATAGTTCTCATGGGAATTCAGTTCTCATGCCATACGTTCCCTAATTAATAACAGGCTTGGAATATAAGGTCTTTGATATTTTATTATTTGTCTACCGGATTAACTAAGGCTGAAAAAACAAATATAAATTTGGATATGCTTAGAAATAAATAGTGAACAGATACAAAAATGTTCAGTCGTCCCAACTCTTTAGATTAGCAAAGACGAGCCAAGAGTTTCACGTCCTAGGATTTTGACTCTCCGAATTTGCTGTGAAAAGTGAATTACGCAATTGCTTGCGTGCACACAAGGGGCCTGAGTCAGGATTTCCTTCTTTTTCTTTGTAACATATAAAAAGGGTCTGTCTGTTCGTGACTTGAGTGATTTGGGGGGTTCTACCACTTGAGTGATGAAACGCCCCAAATCACTCAGATTTGGGACAAACCAAAATCTGAGTGATTTGCAGGGTTCCATCACTCAAGTGATGAAACGCCCCAAATCACTCAAATTTGGGACAAACCAAAATCTGAGTGATTTGGAGGGTTCCATCACTTGAGTGATGGAACCCCTCAAATCACCCAAATTTTGAAGAAACCGAAATCTGAGTGATTTTGAGCTCCCAGTCACTCAAAAAATGAAATCCACCAAATCAAGCATAACTAGACAAAAAATCAAACTAAGTCATTCAATTCAAATAGTCACTCAGATATGAAAACACAGAAAATATAGGCTACATCAGATTTGCCAAAAATGACAAATACAGTGATTTGAAAACAATAAAAATTTGAAGGAGAACAACACAGATTTGAACGGTCAACACAAATTTTCATGTTTGAACTCAAACAATATATATTTGACCTCAAAAATCATATCTCATAATTGAAAACTTGGGAGCAGTTTAAATCTAAAGAAATCATAAGTTTGACAATTTACCTTGAATTACATGACAAGTTAAACATGACAGCAGTTTAAATCGAAAATTACATCAAGATTGAAACTGTGAAATTGAGCAAAACTAACCGTGACATGTATAACTCTCAATTTTTCAAACCAGATATCAATTTTCGTCAACTAGCAAAACATAGAGCACATGCACCCATACAGAAGACATACCTTATGCCAAGGTGTTCATACAGCCCAGAGTGAGGTGAAATGGGAGCTCAACAATCTGGCGACCTCTAAAGTATAACCAAAAAAAACTGAAACTGAAAAAGATACACCAAATTTGACAAACCTTTTAAACACTGGAAACCAGATCCAATTTAAAGCAAAAGATGACAACAATTAAGTTACGTAGGCTGTTGAACCATAACAAAGGAAAAAAGACAAAATTAACACAAGACCAGGACAAATAACTACTTGAAAAAAATTATAAGGCAGAGATGTACAAAAGGGGAAGGCCTCAAATATTTTCACTTTTATTTGACCTTTAAATAGGAATGGGATCATGGCAAGCATGGAACCATGTGTCACATCCATCCCAACCATGATATCAATGCAACTGAAACTGTTGCTTTGGAATGGATGTGTCACACGGTTTGATGACAACCACAAGAAAAATGTTACACAAAAATTAAAGGCCATCATACATTATCCAAGAAAAAAAATGATAAGAAGGCATATCATCATAGGCCTAAAAGTTCAAGAGATGTAGTAAAAAAGTTCATAACAGCAAAATTCATATGAGAGAAGAAAAACACAGGTAAGGAAACAAAAGGTAAAGGGATGGGAAGGCACTGACACACCTGATGCAAATCTTTACAGGAAGCAGGGACAGTGACGTGCAGCCAAACATGTACAAAAAGAGCTAAATTTTAGACTCAAATATAACAGATTTGGAGAGAACAAAAAAGGGGAGAAAAGAGGAATCAAACCTGGACATATGCCAAATAAGAAATACTATTGCTCAGCTTTGAGATTGAATGCCTATAGAAAACATAGGAAGATATGTTATACAAAACATATGTAGATATGTTAGATTTGACAACATAATAAACATTCTTGACAGTTAGAGTATTAGTGTGAAGTACATCAAAATTGACAGTCCACTGAAAATGCTACAACCCATATATCAAAAAAATGGACTGGGCTAAGTGTAAAACCACTGAGCCATAAAAAGGCTAATCATCACAGGCATTAAATGACAGACTGAGTTTGAAGCTATGACAGTAGGATATAACTGAAATTATACCTAGACAATAATTGTCAATAGATCCTAAAAGTACTGTGAAACTAGTATAGAAGGCTAGGACGATGGAGCACAAGCCCAAATCTTAGAATAGAAGTTGAAAATACTATATTACATAACAGAGCCAAAAGGTCAAGAATGTATTTGGACAGGAAAGCCCAAATACAGTAGGCGACATGTCAAACTAAAATGAAAAAAAGGGATAAAAATAAACAGAGACATGACAAATGAAGAGAAAAACAGTCTGGAATAAAATCGTACAAGGCTAGGAGGATGGACAACATGTTCACATCTGGAATAAAAGTCTAAAATCCTATATGACATAACAGGACCAACATGTCAAACTAAAAAGTATAGGTCAAACTATGCAAAAAGTCTTATATGTGCCACAATAGTTGGCACTGATTAGTATAAGCAATGAATAATGCAAAAAGTTTTCAAATAATTTACTATGGTTTCCAAAATTAGAAATATAGTGCAGTCTGTTATTTCCCTCAAATGGGAAAGGTCAAATAAAGAAATAGCAGAGTTTCCAAAGTAGAACACAAAAAAAGCAAGAGAAAAGTTGAAAAATGGCCTCAGATATGTTGCCTTTGAATTGACCTTTGACTAAAACTAAATGTAAGAGTTCATGGCAGCCATGAAACCGTAGAAGACATCCACCCCAACTTAAATATCACAGCATAGCAGCTGTACCTTGGGAATGGACGTGTCCCAAACCATGAGAGAATGGCACTCAAGCTTATCCAGCAAAAAAAACCTGGATAAAAAGGCTAATCATCACAGGCATTAAAAAAAGACTGAACTTGAAGCTATGACAGTAGGATATAACTGAAATCACACCTAGACTATAATTGTGAATAGATCCTAAAAGTAGTGTGAAACCAGTATAGAAGGCTAGGTCGATGGAGCACAACCAGTAAAAGTAGAGCACATAGTTAAGAAATGAAAGCAGAACAAGGCAAAGTCACACATGTTAAATTGAGAGGAGCAGGTTGAAGAGTAAGTAGAAGTTGACC
Organism: Digitaria exilis; assembly: GCA_015342445.1. Taxonomy (NCBI): domain Eukaryota; kingdom Viridiplantae; phylum Streptophyta; class Magnoliopsida; order Poales; family Poaceae; genus Digitaria; species Digitaria exilis. Next base: position 595,141 of record JACEFO010002063.1, on the reverse strand, counting down.
ATGACCAGAAGCACAATTACTCCATAATGCAATAGGAACATACCTGGTAAAACCAAAATAAGCAGATTAACATGACCCAGAAATGTATGCCGAGCAGCACCATATAGTTCTGTCTCCACCTAACACCATGTATAATAGAAGAGTTAAACATATTTTAAAACGAAATAAAATTAAACAGACAACAAAGAGTAATTTATTGGGTTCAGGGAGGAAATAAGAGGTCACCAAAGATGATAAGAAGGGAAGAAAATGAGCAGCAAGTAAAAGCACTAAATAAGGGCAATCAAGGCAATAGGCACTACTTCATCCTGATAATGACAAGCAACCACTAATTGGAGTGCTAAAGATATTACAAACAATAGACAGCAGCAAGTAAAAGCAGTAAGTAAGGGCAATCCAGCAAATAGACAACAATTTAAATTAGACAGTAACTTAAAGATGAAATGACAACTAGATTGTAAATGTCAAAAGTATGTAACATGAACTATTAAATACCAAACACTAAATATAAATTAACTGACTTGGAAGGGGCACAAAGCAAAAGAGAGTTCAACCAGGGAAAAAGGATTAAATCCTATGAAAGCCCAAAGAGGGCCCAGTAAAAATATATAGCAGATAAAGAAGAAAAATAAAGGAAAGAATAAATTAAAAGACCACATAAAAAAGAAAAGCCCATATAGGAAGGTCCAAAGAGGGCCCAGTAATAATATAAACCAAATTGTTGGCACTAACTAGTATAAGCAATGAAAAAAGCGAATCCTTATGTTAATGGGCAGCAGCAAGTAAAGGCAGTTAAAAAAGGCAATCCAGGAAGCATGCAGCAATTTAAATTTGACAGTAAATTAAGAATGAAATCACAGCTAAATTTTCAATGTGAAAGGAATATAAAATATAATGTCAGTTAGTTTATGTTAATAAATTATTAATAACAACCAAATATGAAGTTACTGACTTGGAAGGGGATAAAGCAAAGAAAAGTTGAAGCAGAAATAAAAGGGTTGAAAGCTAGGAGGGCCCAAATAGGGCCCAGTAATAACATATACCAGATAAATAAGAAACAAGGAAATAAAGGATGACATAAAAAAGAAAAGACCCATATAGAAAAAGAGCCCAACAAAATAAAGCAGAATAAAAGACACAATTAGAAAAAGCCCATAAGAGGCCCAAAATTATATAAATAGATCTAAAGTGGCAAAAGCAAGATGCTATTGCACGGTAGGTGAAAGCAAAAGGGTAAAAGTAACCCTGACACTAGAGCAAAAGGTAAAAGGCCCTTTGGGCGTGGGGGAGAAGAAAGAAAAGCAAAAAGAGGAGGCTTCGGCAGGAGCGCCACTGCGCGTCGGGGAGAAAAAAAGTGAAGAGAAGACTGGGCGACGGGGAGAAAAAAAGAGAACAGAAGACTGGGATGATCGAGAGGGGGGAAAAAGAACTGGACGGAAAGTACTAAAAAAGGCATCAGGATCTAACCAGGATGAAGAAGATCAAAAACCAAGCATCCACACAAGGAATAGGCACCAGATCAAAGGAGGCAGTCGATGTGAGCAGCAAGAGCACAGCACCAACAGAAGATAGATCTGAAATTGAACAGGTTAGCCTCATCTTCAAAATCTGTAAATTGAAAAGGAAAAGTTGAAATATACTGAGTAAAGAAAAGTGTGGATACATATCTTTGTACAATTGCAGGCAGATCCAGTTTTGTGTTTGGGAGGAAATATTGAACATCCATACAGATTGATGTGGTCACCTGGGCAAGACAGAGAAACAGATGAAAGTGAAAACTACAATTCAACAAACACACAACTAATCAGTGGATGCAGAAGATCAAGTACAATGCCTCTAATTGAATATGAACAGGTAATTGACAAGGGAAAATTTCATACAAATTGTTAAAACAAACAATGGATTATAATTAGCTTCCCAGTACTGAAAAAATTATTGAATTGCAGGAAGGACACCCGAACATCTACAATGCAGAAAGGTGGAAACAATAAATGGTCAGCTATAGTGATATTGGGCAACGATGGCCAGAAAAAATTAGCACGGGGAACGATGGAGTAAATTTGCTGGACAACTACAACAATGAACAGGTAACAAAATATATGCATAACACAAACACTAGACAATTTGATAATATATACCAAAATATAACTACTTTTATTTTGCAGGGATATTACACAGAATTGCTAATGACTCAAATAAGGAATTCACAAGAAGAAAACAGGAACTCTCAAGGAGATGTAGCAAATGGAGGCAACTATCAGGCAAGACATATAATTTCTTGATTCTTAATATACAGTATGTAATAAATAACATACAAAAGGTTATAGATTGTACATACACTTTTTACAGGGGCAAGAAATGTCATACATGGGCATACTTACAGGCAGATATGGGCTTGAGGTACACACTAAACTGAGTACAGAAAACTAAAGAAACTGAAAATAACAAAGATTAACTTGAAACAAGAGGAAGCAATGCACGAAAATGAGTACAAAAATTAAGTACATACATGATGTTGAAGGTTTTGCAGGAATCAGGACTTGGAATGCAGGAAATCGATTGGCCAATTGAACAAGAGGAAGCAATCATTGATAAGTACTAGGTAAAAAGAATGAAGTTGCAAAATTTGTAATACAAAGATTGTATTATTCAAATATAGAACAACTAACCTGGCAAATCATTTTGCTTGTACAGATAACCACGGAAATAGATGGCATGAAGAATAATATCGAGACTCCCAGCAATGAAACAAGAGCAGAATATTCAGTAAGTGGAATCATGTTTTGGGCATACATGTAAAAGAACCTAGTGACTGAAAAGGAAATCAGGAAAAAATGAAACATACCTTATTTGCAGATCGGAGAGCAAGCAGATGATGACGATGAAGAAACTTATTTCAACAATGATGATGGAATCTGTAGACAAGAAATTTTCAGTACAATACAATTACAAGAGGTTAGATTGCTGATGTCAAATGATTTGAACTGAAACTTATATGAAATACAATTGTAAATTTCTGTGCAAATAATGATAATAACAAAGCATTTAATGACAGGTGGTCGCTACAGATGGAAGCACCGGAGGAGATGCATATAATGCAGCAGAAAATGAAGGTTCAGCCAACACTGGAAATGACACAGATGCAGATGGAAATAGAGTACTCACAGATGAAGAAGTTGATGCTTTCATCCAGAGGGAGCAGCTGGCAGCATCTGAGGGGAACAATGCAAGCATTGACAGCAAATACACACCTCAACTCGACATGGAATTTAGAAAAAGAGAGGATGCTCACCATTTCTTCTCTTTCTATGGCTTCCTGGCAGGGTTTCAAGTTGTGGTGACACATGTAGCAAGATCAACAAGCAAGAAAAGAAATGGTGAGATATATAAGCAAGAGATGAAATGCCATAAATATGGACAAGAAGGAAAGAAGAAGGACAACCTGGAACAAGAAAATATGCTTGTAGAGGCCACTGAAAGCAAACAAAAAAGGAAAACAAATGTACAGGTTAGAACAGACTGCAAATGTGTGATGGTAGTTACGGAAGAAAAAGGCATTTGGAAAGTAACTAGGCTGGATCTAGACCACAACCATGAGTTGAGTCCAGAAAACAGAAATCAACTATTCAGTGGAAAGAAATACATGACAGAAGATGAGAAGGGAATGGTAAGAACACTGGACCATAACAACATACCGACAAGGCAAATGATTGGAATTCTATCTTACCTAAGAGGAAGCTTGACTGCTCTGCCGTACAAAACGAAAGATGTTCAGAACCTGAGAACAAAAATAAACAGAGAGGTCACTGGAAATGACATGATGAGAACATTGGAATACTTCAGGCAAAGAGAAAAAGAAGACCCGACTTTCTTCTATAAATTTCAGCTAGATGAGGACAAGAAAGTGAAAAACATGTTTTGGAGAGACGGCATATCGCTGAAATGGTATGCAGAATATGGGGACTATGTCAGCTTTGACACAACCTATATGACTAACAGGTATAATCTACCATTTGCACCATTTGTGGGAATCACAGGACATGCCCAGACATGCTTATTTGCATGTGCATTTCTGGCAGATGAAACAACAGAAACTTTCGAATGGGTGTTTGAGACATTTTCAGAATCAATGGGTAATAAACATCCTAAGAGTATCATAACAGACCAAGACAAGGCAATGAGATCAGCTATAGCGACGGTTTTTCCAAACACAATACACAGGAACTGTTTCTTTCACATTAAAAGGAAATGCTACAACAAAAACCTGAAAGTATTTGCAGCAAATGAAGGATTACCTGAAACCACTGAAGACATAGTAAATTTCTCTGTCACCGAGGAAGAATTTGAGACAAGTTGGCTGAAAATGATAACAGATTACAAGCTGGAAAACAACAAGTACTTTAGAAAGATGTGGGAGATGAGAAATAGATTTATACTAGTCTACTTCAAGCACGACTTCTTCCCATTCATACAGAGTACTGGAAGGAGCGAAGGCACAAATACGAGATTCAAGGATAATGTTGGCCCTACATATAGTGTAGTCAGTTTCTTGCGTGAATATCAGAGGATAAAAGACACAAGAACAAGTAACAAATAGAGGACAGCCAGAGCAAGGAAAAGACACCTAAAGAACTACAATATGGATACACAATAGAAAAGTAGGCTATAGAGCTGTATAACAGGAATATCTACTTGAAATTTGCAAACCAGCTGAAGCAAACAGAAAACTACAAGTACAAGGAAATAGAAGAGGGCAGGACTTTTGAAGTGTGGTACAAATCAAACAAAATCAGGAAAAGGGGAGTTATTAGAAGGTATATTGTGCAAACGGACCTTCCCAAAGGTGCAGAAGAATTCAGCTGCATATGTGGCAAATTCAACAAAGATGGGATAGTATGTGCACACATACTGAAAATCATAGTAGAGGAGGAGATTAATGAAATACCAGAGAAGTATTACTTAGAAAGATGGAGGAAAAAAGAGAAGAAATTCCACATTCATAGAAGAGAACAAACTAGTACAACACATAGGCTGCTAAGGTTCAATATGTTATCTAGACAAGCAGCAGAATTAACATCTAAAGCTGCAAAACGGAAAAGGACAGCAGATTACCTTGCCAAGGAATTCCAAAGGACAGGAGAGGAGCTTGACATAATGTTGGCCAAAGAAGATATGAGACCAGAAACAGTTTCAAATGAGGGGGCAGTACAAACTCACAGTTTGGGGGAATCAAATTCAAATGGAAATCAAGAAATTGTTTCCATTGGAGATCCTAAAAGAATACAGCAAAAGGGAAGGCCAAAGAATCCTACAAGGCTCATGCCAATGGTTGAACAGGAAAGAGCCAAAATGGCTAAGAAAGCAGGGAAGAAAAAAAACAATAAGGGAAACACATCAAGTAAGATCGATATGTACATATAAAATGTTTATGTTATTGCTTAGAAATTAGGCTTCTAATAAGACTAACAAAATAATAATCTTGAAAATGCAGGTCCTCAAGCAAGTAGGAAGAAAAGGATGAAGAAGACAGAACAAAGCAGCATCCAACAGGAATAAAAGGGAGCAATGTCGAGTGGGGACACATAAGCAAATGAAATATGCAGAGAGCTACAAGCAAAGGATACCAACATAGTAGTAAAGTGAAGGCAGCATGAGAGATGAAAAAAACCATAGACAAGGCAAAATATGTATTTAGTACAATATAGTATATGGAATATGAGTTTTGTACACAAGACAAGCATGAACAAAAGTCTGGGAACACTATTTATGCGACCTATTACATTTGTGGCTAGATAGTAAAATATGCTAGAAACAAAGAAACTAAAGCTATGAGGCTCTGGTGCCCATGAAGTAGACATCTTTTGCAAAGAGATGAATCCACAAGCAGGCCAACTAATCTTCCTGGGTAGAAATAAGGAAAAATGACAAACTGACAAAAAAAAGTCCAAACTAATATGCTATGAAGTAAGCAGAAATACCTCAAGTTTGAAGTCAACTACACGATTCTTCATGCCAGTGTTTTTGTGGTGGAAAACCAACTAATTGGCTATCAAAATCATAATCTTTGGGATATCTTGTGGTGTGAAAATAGAAGTAAGCTTAGTCCTTGGGGAGTTCCAGTGTTCAAGGAACATCATTGCGTAAATTCCAGAATCATAACTGCACAAAAAAATTTCATATAGCAATAAAGAAAATAATTACTAGATCATACAGGAGAAAAGGAAGATGTGAAAAATAGTATGATGAGGTTGACAGCACAAAAAAGAAAAAAATACACCTAATATACAATAAGTTTACGATTAGAAAGATGATGTGAAAATATAAAATACCACATGTGAGGAGGTAATAAATCTATAAAAATGCAACTATTCAATAAATCTGGCTAAGATAAACAGGGAAATTGAATATCTTTTGAACAAAACACTACTGCAAAATAGATAACGGAATGTACTAGATTAAGTAATGAATAATTAAGATTGAAATAGGAAACTAACGTGTTATCAAGTGGCTGCTGAGGAACAACTGGGAAGATAAAGTCATACTCATCAAAGCCCATGTCAAAGTGAATATACTTTTGCCAGTAAAACTCAAAAGCAGATCTCTGCAAAATTAAAATAAGATGAGAAACTATGGCAAGAATTTGAAAAGGAAAAATAATAAGAGAATAACATAGGGTAGGGACTAACCATCTTTTCAGAAAGAATTTGTTGGTACTCATCAGTTCTAGTAAAGAAGGAATCAAGAATAACATATTTCTTGTCCTTGATGTCTACGACAAATACAAACCAGTGGTCTTCATGACAAATAGGAAAGTATAGCTGCAATAAAAACAAGTAAGAGACGGGAAATTAATAGAGATGACAGGAAACTATCAGCGGGGAATGAAATTAATAAATGAACATTAAAACAATAGCAGGAAAAATGAAATTTACCATATTTGAAAGATGCAGTGCGCGAGCCTTTGATGATCTTCGGAAAGCACGAGAAAGAACATCTTCATCAGCAAACTCAGGATCCTTGAGAAGATTTTCCTATGAAAAAAATTAGATTAAATGTAAGTGAAAGAAAAAAAGAAAACATACATTACAGCTAGCATATAAGTGACAACATAAAAATAAAAAAGGAAAAAAAGAAGTGAAACTTACAGCAATGTTTGGAAAGAAGTAATGCCTCTTAGATATATCAGGGTGACCATTAGGCTTTTGGAACAGGCTATAACAGAACACAGAGATCACATAACTCTTGACAGCCCCCCCAGGCTTGAGAGATTCACCAAGGGCCCAAAAAGTACAGCGAACACCATAGAGATAAACTGCATCTTCACTGAAATTGAAATAAAGGTGAACAAAAATGAGAAATAATAAAGAAACCAAAAGAAATGAGATCAATTTGAAACAGGATTATAAGGTGAATGAACAAACTAACCCTTTAAACTGAGAAGATGATAACTTGCAGATGGCCTTGCAGTTGTCAATCTGGGATTTTGAAACACTGATCTTATTGCTGGTAGTACAGAAATCTCCTTGAAATAAAGGTCCAGGATTCAGCAATCTACGGGGCCCATATCGAGGCATTTTTCCTCCAGTTGAATTATCTCTTGCTCTAAAAGAAACAGACTGAGTACATGGCCGTGAGGCAGAAGGCCCATGAGGACTGACAACAACAGGAGTTGCAGCACTGGCACCAGAATTTCGAAGGTTGGAGTTATACAGAGCATTATATTTGTTGCTCAATTCTTGAACTTTATCAGACAAAGTCTTTTCACCAACAATTTGAACCTCACAATTACCCTGATGGAAAGAAAACAAAAGTTAGAAATAAAAAAATTTGACAAGGCCAATTAGAAGTATATGCTCGAGGTCAAATGACACACATAACCATTCTCACACAGTTAAAATAATTAGATATAAAATAATGCATAAAGCCCACGAGTAGCTGAATGAAGAACCAAAAAATACATTGATCACAACATATTTTATATAAAGTAATACAAATTTTGAAAATTGGTCAACAATTTAAATGTAACATGACACTTTAAATATAACTGTCGCATCTATAAATAATAAAACTCAAACAACAAGGAAAAAAATGCAAAGAGCAAGACATAAGGTTGAGAACCATACTTGTGGCTGAGCTTGAGAACGTGAGCAATGATATTGAGAACTTAATATGCCTCTGGATCCTTTTGACAAGCTACTGGAATCTTTAGGAGAATTTGGGTCAGTGAACTCCAAAGTTTGAAATATAATTGGCTCTTCCTGGGTAAAAAGAATTGAAGAAATATAAATAACAAATTGTCAAAAAAAAAGAGGAAGAAAGAATATAGTAAAATTGTGGAGAAAATAACACACTTACATTTTGAGACAGAGAGGGAGAGTCATTTTCCTTGCCTAGTGCAGCCAACAAAATGAAAACAAGAAAGAAAGAAATAACAGTTAAAAACCAAAAATAGAATGATTATGAGGAACAAATAAGTAATTTAGAAAGAAAAAAAAGAAGTTGAAATACCTTTTGCGAATGAAATCTAGACAATCTTGGATTTGAAGAAGGGGTTATAGAATCAGGAACAAATAGGTTGTCACCAGACTTAGTAATCCTCTTTGCTGATCTTAAGTTGGTAGAGTCTTGTAAAGCTGGCCTATTATATTCATGATAATGTTGGTGCTGGGATGTGCCTTGAGAATCAAGAGGTCTTTTGTGTACTGAAAAAATTAAAGGATCAAGAAAATGGTAAAGGTGAATAAATAAAATGTAAATCATAAGAAATATGATTGAAAAGGGAAACGATAATGACAACTAACAAGTACAAGCAAGGACAAATAGAGGAACTACATATTTCAATTAAAACATGCATGCGGTGACGAATGCCAGGGAACAAGATTTCAAAAAAAAAAAATAAGGTAACTGGTCAAAATATATGTGATGCAGAGCAAACAATAACAAAAAAACAAGGCAATAAATATCCTTTAAACAACATGAGATATATAGGTCTAAAAATATGCTACATATTTCATATGGAATAAATGAAAATTTCATCTACAACATGCATAGAAAAGCAAAAAAAAATTTGAAATTCCTAAACTTTTAAAAAGTTGACAGCAATTCAAATGAGAAAATACTGAAAACATGGAAATATTTATTACATTTGTAGGAGTTTTAGAAGCAGGCAAATTCAATTTGGGAACAGGTAGAGGCAAAGATGAGTCCAAATCATCAGCAAGATCCTCTTTAGATTTTATAGGGGAGCACTGCGAAAGGGAGGGTATAAAATGATAATCATCAAATAAATATTTAAAAAAAATAAGAGTTACAGATAAGACCAACAAAAAAAGGGATCAGAAAACAACAAAGGAAAAAATTGACTAGAGAGACAAACCTGAGGATCAATATTTAGATGGCTAGAAGAATGAAAGGATTTATGAAGTTCGTACTGAGAACAGAAAACACCATGAGAACCATTCTCTTCTGTAAAAAAGAATAGAAAATGGGAGAAAAAATTAACAACAAGGAAAATGATTTAAAAAAGAAAACAAACAAGCTGTTGAAAGGTTACCTATATTGTCAAAATCTTTAGGTTCAGAGAAATCAAAGTTGTTGTTTACAGGAGTACGAATAGGTTCATGGGACGGTGTAACTTGAGGGGATCGAACAATATTAGGATCATCAGTATCAGCTGAATCAGCAAAAAGCTTGACAAGATCCAAAATTAATTTCGGAGTTCGAGAATTAATATTGGAAACATAGTTCAGAAGATTGCAAAACGATTTCTTCATCTCATCGGGCAAACCATTGATTGAATTAACATCCAAGTTGACTGGCACTCTAGGGTTGAAGCAAAAGGTCTGAATAAGATTGCAGATTTTCTCCTTCAACACAACTGGTAGCTTACATCCAGAATAAGAATCAAGCTTCTCACAAAAATCGTCATCCAAAAGAATGGAAGAACGGTTTTGCAGAAAAATCATGTCCTAAAGTAATGGAAAACTGATGTTACTAAATTTTGAATAGAATAATATAAAGTTTAATTTCAAAAAGGAATAAATGATGAAAACAGAAATGCCAATTGATCTACCTTAGAATAACAAGTAGCTGAAAAATCCAATAGAGGGTGGCAACCATAAGAACCAGTGGACTTCATATCAAAAGAAGAATATTCTTTTAACATTTCACCTTTCCACACAGCGATCCGTGGAATATCATCGGGAACTTGGCGACCACCAAAATTAACAAAGTCCAGATACATAACCTACAAAAGGAAGACAAGGTGATGTATTTAGAGGAAAATGATTATAATCAACAAAACAAAAATTTGAAACTTCAGAAGAGAAAAATATACATGGAAAGAAAATAGATATACAACAGGAAAAAAGCTTGGAACCATAAGCAGACTTACTGCAAGATAATAGAGACAACCACCTAGAGTTTCACCTTCACATTCTTTAGAAGATTTCCCAGCATTGAACTTCTTTATAGCATCCAGCAACCAATTAAGAATAAATCCACACCAGTCCAATTCCTTATTGAACTAATATCTTCAAAAATTCCAAAATATTTATAGGAAGGAAACAATGATGAATTTGGACACAAAAATGTGCTCATTGCTACCATAATGAAACAAATTAAGGTGTCTTCATCGAACATTGGATCATGGTTAATAAGCTTGCTTGCAAAGAAGTTCACAGAAGGAATGGACTGTTTCTGGAATCTGGACAACACTAGAGATTTCCCTCCAGAGATATCAGTAGGGAATGGCTTCTCAGTCATTGGGAGCCGAAGGACTGAATAAACAGACTCTCTAGTAAGGGAAATGACCTTTCCATCAGAAACAATATCAGCTGACCTAAAGTTTACATGTTGAGCAACCCATCTAACAAACTTATTGGGCACAAAGCATTTATCAAACTAAAGAAGAGTTCCTAAACCATGGTTCTGGATAACCTTTCTGCTCTCTGGACTCAGAGCATCCAGAACAGAGGAAAAGAGGGTAACAGAAAATCTAGTAAACACATCTTTAGGTCTTTTCACAGGCATAGGCATCTAAAAAAAGGAAAATAGATATGAAATGAGCTTATAATAAAGATATCCAAAATAAAAGGAAAATAGAACATAATAGAAATGAAAATAAAAAAATCAGAGCCTAATGATAAAAACAACCATGTAGTGCCACCACGCCGGGCATTACAGGGCACAGGTGATATGGAAGAAATCACCTTGCCAAATCCACTCTGGTGGGTTTTCGTTGTCTATGCTTACACGGTTCAATTTATCATAAGGCTCTATTAATAAATAAATAAACAACAAGGATGAAGACAAACAAACAGGTATTCAGCAGTTTTAAACTATGAACTGATATAAATAAAGACTCACAAGCGAACAAACAATAATTTAGCAATGAAAATGACTGTGTAAATAAGTATAATATGTGTGAAGCAAATATATCTATAATAAGAGTAACATAACAATGACAAACATCAAATAAAGGATTCCCTATACTCAAAGAACTGAAATGAGAACTATAATCTATTTCAACGGAGTCAAAAAGCAGAGCAAAGATATTGTTTAGTTAAAAACAACAGGAGAACACAATTAAAGTTGAAATAAGATTATAATAATGATATACAATACAAATGGAGAATAAGGACAAAATGCAATATGAAAATGTGCAAATCAAAGCCTAATGATAAAAACAACCATGTAGTGCCACCACGCCGGGCATTACAGGGCACAAGTGATATGGAAGAAATCATATTGCCAAATCCACTCTGGTGGGTTTTAGTTGGCTATGCTTACACAGTTCAATTCATCATCAGGCTCGATTACAAAATAAATGAATAACAAGGATGAACACAATCAAACAGGCATTCAGCAGTTCTAAACTTTGAACTTAAAGCTAAAAATGCAAAAATGAAATATAAAAAAGGATTCAGAACATAAAAACCTGATGGGGTAAAGACATGGCCAATTTCCTTTTCAATATTTTGATCTCTGCCAGCTGAATAAAACATAAAGACAAACACAAATTAAATGACAAACAGAAAAAAGATATAGTAAAATAAACAAGTAAACAATAGGCTTGATACTTAAATACAACTTACATCCTTTAGTACTTGTACATAAGCTGCACGCTTGATACTTTCATTGGACTCATCATAACCATATGAATACTAAACAAACAGTAGAAAAAAAGATTAGTTAAGATTAGAAAACTAATGATCAACACAAGTACATGAAGAAACTTATAAGACAGTAAGAACGAAGCAAAACACATATACTTACAGCAGCATACGGGTCACCTTCAGATTGACTAAATGCCTGAGAATCAGAGAAGTCTTGAGATTCAGTTCAGCATCATCAGATTCTTCACCACTTTCAAGGTTGACAAAATCAGCTGCCCTCTTCCTAGCCATCTATTAAAACATAATTCATGTTACAAGACAGGTAAAAAATAAAATTAATGAAAACAAGTGAAAAGGAAATAATACGGTTAACTTACAGGGGCATACGAAGAATAGAAGAAAAAGAAAAATGCCAGCAAGAATATAGCTCAACTAATAACTATAAAATATAACATAACAACACAAACATAATGATATAATTATGTAAAAACAGAAGCAATACAAATTAGGATTAACTAAGAACAATTGGATATATAAAATACAAAAATTAATAAAATAATGTCGAAGTACATGTGATATCTTAAAAAACAATTGAAAGCTATAACTAGTGCAAAACTAAAACTGCAAATTCTAAATATAAAAATAAGACAAGGACTGTCTAAATATAAAAGCAAACTTCACCTGCAATCCCCTAGTAAAAAATAAAGCTGGCACTAAAACTGTGACAAACACATTTAGACTAATATACTAAAAGCACAATAAGACAGAGCACAAGCTGAGTAAAGAAGATCTACTAAAAGTTTGACAAGAAACTAAACATAAAACTCAATATAAGAACAGCAGCTTATATAAGTAGATGGAATAAAACACACCGTTGGCTAATTCATGGACTAAAACTAGGTATATAATAATCAAACAACACATAAACTAAAACAAGCTATCCAAATACGTATACTGTAGTATTGTATATACATCAAAGAATAACTACAAAAAGCTAAATAATATAGCACTAGAGAACACAATAATATGTTGACACAGTAGAATTAAAAAATGATAGGCACTTTATAATACTGGTATTCAAATTAAATTTATGAAATGATATGCTAGAACATATAGGATTACAAAGAAGATGAAATGGAAATTACGAGACTGCAGGCAATCTGTTGCAACCATAGTACTGCAATGTTAAAATCAAAGAAAGGAAATGAGCAGCAACTAAAATGTGACAAACCAGAATGGAAAGAGGAACAAACTGAAATAGAAAAAAAAAATAAATGGAGACAAGTATAACGACACCTCAAACTGATACAAGGAATGAGAGAGGGGGGTAGAAAATCAATAAATCGAGAGAAGAAGAAGCGAATCGACAGCACGGTGAAACCCTAGATCCGTTGCACTTCGATCCAAAAAGTAATGAGCCGATACACAAGAGAGGCAAATCAAAGCGATTTGAAATCAAACAAGGAAAAACTCGGTGGAAATCTCGATACAAAACTAAGAAAAATGGGCAAGGGCCCAAAATGAACGCCTGGATAGCTGGATTCGTATCCGCATCTGTACGAGTGAAACACAAATGAATCAGCCCGCGACCAGGACGAATCAAAGTGGATCCACATGAACTCACTGACAGAAATACAAAAAAACGGAAGAAATCTAGAAATAAAATCAAACAAAGCGGGTTGGGGAAGGACCGCCAGCCGCCGCTCTTCGCCTCATAGAACAACAACAACATTCAAGGAAAACCTCGAATCGAATCAAAATCAAACGGGCTTGAACTGAAACAAGGGTGAAAAACCCAAAACAAAAGAGAGAAATAACTTGACTGCGTCCAAATCAGTACTAGCAAAATAAGAAAACCAAATCAAAGGAGGGCAGCGAGCAGCGGGGACGGACCAAAATGAAGAAGAGGTGAAACCCTAGACAACGAGCTTCGCCGCCTCGAGCAGATCTAGGAAGAGGAAAGAGGGAGAGACGGAGAGAAATGAGGAAATGAAACGGGAGGACACACGTCGGGAGAAGAAGAGGCGCGACACCCTAAAAATCAAACAGTGAACCTGGACGGTGGGACCCACATGCGCGTGCGAACTGGGGAAGGAAGAGGCGCGGCACAAAAAAATCTAAGAAAACAACTGAACGGCGGGACCCACCTGTCAGTTATGCGCGTGCGGACTGGGGAGATGAAGAGGCGCTGACAACTTGGGCCCACAAGGCAGCGAAATAAACAACCAAATCAGGAGGGGGAGTGGATGGAGAAGATGAAAAGGGATGAAGATCCAACGGTCAAATAAACTGAGTGAGGAAGAGGTTCAAATCACTCAAGTGAAGTTTAGCTTTCCCTTATAAAAATCACGACGGATGCCTCATGCTTGCACTGCACTGCACATAACTTGATGCAGCTCCAAATGTTCTAGTAGGTTCGATGCATGTAGCATTCCTGAGGGCGGACGTGTCGCGGAACCCCACGGCCGATTGGTGAATTGTGAACAGGGCGCGAAACCAGTGGAGGCCTGGTCAGAATCAGGACGGACACCGAGAGGAGGCTGTGAGAGCGGCCCGGTGAGCCAAGTGGCCCCTGCAAAAAATCCGCCCCACCCACCGGCATCAACCCACTGGCCCTGGTGCGGCCAGCCAGTCCTCTCCGGATCCAGCATCCCCAAGCCCACACGTTGACACGCACGACGCGCCCCGGCCAATGAAACCCCGCGCGCGCGCAGGGCCATGCGTGGTCTTCCCCGCCCCCACCGCACCACGTACGTACGTACGTAGTTGGCCGTTGGCGCGACCGCAGCCACACGCCGCCAGGCGGCCACGCTCTCCTCCCGCCCACCATAACATCGCGAGCCTCCCCCTGGCGCGCGCGCGCCTCCGCCCCCCCTCCCGCTTCTTTAACGTGTAGCAGCCCACCACACCCGAGCTCGCTGCCTCTCCTCCTCTCCCTCCCCCCACCCACCAGGCCACCACCGATCTCGGCTGATCTTTTCCGCTCCTCTCCTTCACGGCCGCTGCCAGTTGCACTTGCACCACAGCAATACACAATCTTTATCGCGCGCGCAAGCGCATGGCGCCGTCCGACTCTGCTGAGCCGTGCACGCAGCGGCCGCCTGCGGCCGAGCAGCAGCCAGCGCCGCCGGCCTGCGATCGGGCGCCGGCGGCAGGAACGTCCTCCAATAAGTCCGGCCAGGCACCACCGGAGTCGACGGCGAATTACAAGGCTCCGGCGGCGATGGAGCCAGCGGAGAAGAAGCAGGACAGGGCGGAAACGGCGGAGGAGGCCGCGTCGTCTGACAGCTGCTGCGGCGGCGTGGCGGTGGCGCGGCGGCCGGAGGAGAGCGCGCGGGAGCGGCTGAAGCGGCACCGCACCGAGATGGCGGGGCGGGTGCGGATCCCCGACATGTGGGGCCAGGAGCGGCTGCTCAAGGACTGGGTCGACTGCGCCGTCTTCGACCGCCCGCTCGCCGCCACCGCGGGGCTCCTCACCGCCCGCGACGCGCTCGTCGCCGAGTGCGCCGCCGCGCGACGCCCGGCGGTGGTCGTCGTCTCGCATGCCCCCGCAGGGCGTCCGCTCCGGGTGCAGAACGGCTGCTCCTGAACGACGCCCGCAGCTGAGAGTGCTTTGTTTTTTTCTGCAACTTCTTCGATCTCCTTCTTGATGATGATTATTACGTGCTCCGTTTCTATACGAATCCTCTATCGGTCTGAGTATGAATTTGATACCCATGCTTGACTAGCACTGGTGGTTGTAATTAATGTAGTTGATCACCATTTTTAGCATGCTACAATCTTGTTTCAACCAGTACTCCCGCTGGGCCGGGGGTGTGAATTATTCAAGAACTGTCTGTTTTTGTTCATGTGTATTTGCAAAGTTTCTCGCCGCCTTTTGCTACAACCTATGGGGATTCTGCTACTACGATCGTCTGAAATAATTTTGAGCTTCATCTAGAAATCGAATATGCAACTGATGCTATCGCATGTGCTCATAAGCTTGTTTGTTTTCTCATGAATTCATGCATGCTCCTAGTTACAAGTTTGCTAGCTACTACTACCACGATCACAGAGATCTGAAAACAGCAAATATCTCTAGCCAACAAGCTAGCTAGGCTAAGCAGCAGGGTCGCAGATTTAGATCTCCATGATGAAACCAACACGAGATTCTGCATCAACGTCTTACCGACGTGGCCTCCTGCCCTTCTTTCGTTCGATCGTCTTTCCATTTGTGGAACAGATTCTCTCCTGCTTTACTGTACATGTTGTTTGCACTCGTCAAGTAGTCAACTAGCTTGTCCGTCGGTTCCTGAAAGTAATGCGCAAAAAAATCACACCCACAGTATGTGTGCAAACATACCCAGAGTGAATAGCTTAGCATTGGAAACCCTTTAATTTAATTTGGACGCACTTCACTGGGATTTTAACAATCCGGATAGTGGATAATAATTGTTACGAGAATCCTGCCGGATTTGAGATGGTAACAAACCATCTTGTTTGGATCTTTGTATTGTAATTTGAACAGTGAGTACGTTGAGAATAGTAATGTAGATTATGATAATCTCGATTGTTGAATTCTTAAAATCTTAAGTAAAGTACAATTTGTTTGGATTGGATATTGATTATCTTCGCTGGATTATAGAATTATTATAGGATCCATACTGCTCCTGCATGCATATGTATAGAGAACGAAGTCCAACTTAAGATGATTGAAACTAGGGGGTGTTTTATAAGAAAAAGATAGGTACTTAAATTCGAGTTCAAAGGCCTCAAAACTAGGTGATGGAGATATGCAACTGAGAGATTCAGGAAGAGCCAACCGGCGATGATCCACATTAGAAGACCCCGGCCCCATCTGCTGGTAGTCGACTGAGGCGATATGCGATACAGTACAATTGGAGAACGGATGGTTAGCTGGAGAAGTTAATAGCTGATGCTAGCAGACATAAATGATAAGTGACAAGTAACTAACACTGCATGATGGTGTAGCAGCATTAGACTACTGAAGTACAGGCTGCAAACTACTCTAAAGTCTCCAATGCAGATGTCTCACCTCTCTCTCTCTCTCTCTCTCAAGGTATATATATCTATATTCTTGCATGGTAAAAACAATATTGTTAAATTCCTAAAAAAAAATCTTTTATCTCAGATTCTCAGAGGAAGAATATAACTTACTACATCTCAAAAGAAAAAAAAACTAAACTGTGACAAGGTCATCATCAGATAGTTCTCGATGTAGTGGAATTAGTCGGTAAGTACTCTCAAATCAATATAGTAGTATACTAGGCAGCTCTCCTGCCGGCCTGTTAAAAGAAAATTAAGAATTTTAAAACCAGAGATGCATTAATTAACTGGTAAGTTTTAAAATTTAATGTTTGAATACATATAATCGCATAAAGATGTATAAAGAACTGGACCAAGCTAAGTTCTACTGGAAGTCCAATACATGAATCTTCACAACAGGAGGCATAGAGCCTCAACACTCACTGATTGCTCATGGGCCCTTTTGGTCCGAAACATTCTGTAGGCTGAATGTGCGCAAACAACTCCTGTCAGGCCCAGTTCTGAATGTGCGCGAACGGCTGACAGGGGAGTTTCTTGTGTGTAGATGTACTTGAATAAAAGATTTTCTTGTTTGAACAACTAAAGTGTCCTTATTTTCCTGCACTTTTGTTTCTTTTTATATAAAACATTATCATTCATCCAATTCCACGCCCAAGCATACAACCCAAGGAGTTCGGTTCTGTGAAATGAATAAGAGAACTGACCAGGACAAGGGTGAGGGCAGTATTAGAGAAAGCATATTCCATCACCCATACAGTGGCGGATCTAGAATTACAAACGATGGGGGCTCTTGTTCCTGTCTTCTCTCTTTTTCTTCTTCTTTCTCTTTATTTTCTTCTTCCTCCTCTTCACCCGTGGCTGAAATTTTTAGGGGTGCTTCGGGGGCTATGTGGACAACGTGGAGTTGGGGGGGGGGGGTGCACCACGCTGGATCTGCCCCTGCACCCATAAATATACTAGTATGAGTTATGCCTACTACTAATGCTACTGCATGTCATTCTTAAAGATCATGTAGTTTGCAACAAGTACTAATATCAGTTAGCTTTAGCACCTGTTGGGTAACACCAACCGAGTCTCCGTGGTTGAAGTCAAAAGAAGAGTATCCGTGTAGGTGAGATGATAAGGAACCTACACATGATGTGAGAATCTTGGGTTCAAATTCTAAGCACTGCACATGAGCATATTTTTTTATGAAAAATTACATGACTTATGATTTGTGACGCTCATCGTGTGTAAGTCCCCTTTAGATTTCATCATTTTGCCCTCGGCCCTACTTTTCGCAAACCAATCAGAATACCACCGGTGAAACCTTGCTTAGTCACAATGGTACACAGCTAATTTCCTCACGAGTTTGTTGGAGCAAACCGACTTCTCTGAAGGATGAAGGGTTTCACTAATTCAACTACTGATTCCCCTTTGCCCAATTAAATTATAGGTAAGAGTTCCCAACTAATTAAGGGTTTTGCACCTTTCTATTTTGAAAATTACAAAGGGAAGGGAAGATTCATTTATGTTTAGACTTCAGGTATCAAACTCTTACAAATATCATGTCAAGGAAGCTACGGATGCTTGAAGAAAGTAGTGTTGCCGTTGGAGAGGGTACGGGGAAACCTGCACTTGTCCATACCCATATCCAGGAATCAGTTGCCCAATCTATACCCTCCCCAATTCTGCCCGTACCCATTTGCCCATATCTATTGGACAATGGATGATTAATTGAGTAGACACAGTTGGGGAGGAACCCGGACTGAGATTCATTTAGAGAAGAGCCGAGATCAAGATCGATTAAGAGGCAAATACACACAGCCCAAGAGCAATTGCAAGAAAGGAGGCACAATCCAATGAAAAATCGAAAGGAATCAACGAAACCTTGAATCTCAGATCATTACAAAATTGAAGAACCCCCTCAGTACGGCCACGGAGTATGCAAATCGAAAGGCCCCCTCAGGGTTCAGGGTGCGAGCGACGAAGGGAAGCATGACTGCGGGGCCTCGACGCCGGCGGCGAGGAACCAGCGGTCCATGCACACGCGCTGCACACGGAGCACCGCCGGAACTTGTGCCACTCGCACAGCCGCGCCGGCGCGGAGGTCGCGGTCCACCTCTGAAACTATTTGTTAAACTGGGCGCACTTCCAGATCCTTTATTTTGGTAAGCAGTTCAATTGCAGGTTAGATTACTTTACTGTCCATATATGATATATTGAAGCATATGCATTCGGGTGTTTCGTGCTCTAGCTTCGCCCTGGCTGCAGCCTCGTAATTACCGAGGAGTACAGTTTCTCCCGTGAGATGAGGTCGTGTACTCACGCGGATGCTGCGGCGCGACACAGAGGCCGGCCGACGAGGCAGCTAGCGCCCAGGACCGACCGATGCCGTTCTGTTGTGCGGACGCGGCTGGCCAAAGACGGGGGAGCGGGACGCCGCCCGCCGGGACGGATCACGCGAAATGCGTGGCCGCTTTGGATTTTGCGATCTGGAGGCAAGAGCGAGTGGGCTGCGGAGCGCACTGCGCACGTGCCGCGCCGAGCCGGACGGGGTGGTGAGCGCACCGACGCTCCCGCCCGTACACAAGTCGATTTGGTATGTTATCCGTGGCGCAGGAGGGGCGTGTGGCTGTGTGAGTGCGACGGCTGTTGCTTGACTCCTCCGATAAAAAGCGTGACCAGACTGCAGGCGACTAGTACTAGGGCCAGACTCGTCACTCGAGAGGCTGTGGCACCAACCGGAAGACCGGTGGATGTGTTTAGATTGTAGGAAAAAACACTGTATCATAAGAAAAACACTGTAGCATTCGTTGGGAAACGTGTTTTGTGAGGGAGGAATAGTGAAAAGTTGGAATGAATAGTGAAAAGTTGGAATGAATAGTGAATAGTTGGGAATCGGAATGGGGAAGGTTGCTTTGAGCAGCTGGAAAGCGTTTTTGCGAGTGATTTCCAGATCTCTCTTTGCAGGAAGGCATGTCAAAGCTTCCGGAGCCACCTCGTTTCCACTCTGAATCTTTGAACTTTTGCTTCGAGATCCGGCAATGGAGGCACCTGCATATGCTGCTGCGTTCCTCCATTTTTGCCTTTCATACCTAACCCAATGTTTCACTGGCTTCTGTAAGGTACGGTGCATATGAGATCTGGCTTCATACATAGCAAATTATTGCATTGGGGCCGTGAGTTTTATGAAATAAACTGAAACATTTGTTTTTCTTTCATGTTTCTAGAGTACATATTTTAAAACCACTCCTACATCTTCATTCGAGTGAATCTACGAAATCTTCCATCAAAGAGATTTTAACTCTTATATAGCCTAAGCTCCTATGAGAGGAGCGATGTTGTTGTAAACATGATGACTTAGCAACATGACAACATAATCACAGGGGAAGGCAACACGTTGCCAGGACCTAGAGCAACCCGTGTTGCATTTTGGGGAAGAGCACCCATAGCTATACTATGAGAGTATAGAGTTTCGTTGAACCTCGTCAACATATATGAGTTTAGATTGAGGAAAAAGCACTGTAGATCTAAAAAAACACTATAGCTAAGTTCTGAAAAACGTGTTCTATGAGAGGGAGGAATAATATGAATAGAAAAAAGTTGAGATCAATAGTATGTTTTGGTTAAACTGAATGCTTGACAGAGGGATCACTATTTTGGCTGGAGGTTAAAGAAAAAGGATAAGCCATTAAAACAAGAGAAAAATATATATTTAATTTGCCAAATAGTAGTATATTTACTACAAAATTTTCTAGCATGGTGCATTTAAATAAATCTTCTCCCAGAAGAGAGAAACTATAGCAAGTGAAGCGGGAAAAAGTTAATTCACCTGCTCCTGGAAATGAATGGTTTTTTTTTTACAGTAGCAACATAAGGTTATAGTTGTTTGGAACCCAAAACTTGCCTAGCCAACATGCCAAATTGTTTAACCAAAATATAGGCAAGAACCTGAAGAAACCAAACTTTGGCACTAACGTTTGCCCTCAAACCGGTCAGGTACCAAAATTTATTAGCTTGGCATATTTGGAAGCCAACCAAGTATACGCATAGTGCCTATGTGGTAGGTGAATTCAAAGCCAGGCATAGCTGCGAGCCCTGAATCATCATGGGGGCGTTTGGTTGCTTGCATGAGCCCCAGCCAGGCTCCCCGTATGCAGACAGCACGTGTTTGGATGCATGCACGGGAGGTCTGGCCTGGCTCCCCACATGCTGGCCAGGATTGGTGGAAACGCATGGCTCCCCGCATGCTAGCCAGGATTGGTGGAAACGCATGAATCGACTGTTTCTGGCGGGCCTGGCTCAAGGCCATAGTCCACTAATGATATTATTAGTACATAATTAGCATATATTATGTTATATTAATATATTTTAAATTAGATTAAGATTTGTAAATATAAAATAAAATCATTATAACACAACTTCATAAACTAAATATTATAAAGTCACTTATTTTCTCTATCATACGACTAGATACGTATAGGCAACCAAGCACCTTCTTTTCTCAGCCAGGCTAGACACGTGCAGACAACCCAATATAAGGACTTGCGCGCACTCAGCCTGGCTCACACATGCGAGCCAAGCTAAGATCATGCATCCAGCCGACCAAACACCGCATAATATTTTGTGAGCTAGCTCCGTGTTTCGCAGTAATTTCCACTCAAGACACGTCTAATGCTATCCTTCATCCACACCGGGTGATGCGTCACTGCCAACGTAGAAAACGACGGTGGCTTTCGGGCCTCCCGGAGAGAGAGGCAGCCGACGCGAAAAAAGTTGGCAGGTGCCGCTCTGCTGGAGTGCGCGAGCGTGGTGGGTGGGTGTGAGCTAAGCACGCTGCACGCCCGACCCTGGCCCGCCTCATCCGACTGGCCCGTCTCCTTCCTCGCACTCTCGCCACCGCCGCACAGAACAAGCCAGACAGAGGCGGGAGCATTTCAGCCTTCCCTGTAACCACTTCTAACACTTCAGCCTCCACTGCCTATATAGCCAAACAGCCTCTAGGCCAAGTAAACGTACGCGACGCAAGGGCGCTCGGATTATTCATACACCCAGCGACGCGCGTGGGCGGGGGTGACCTAGTTCTGTGCGTCTGGTTGGAGCTGCCAGCTCGCATATTCTCCGCGGCCCTGCGCCTCTCTGTTCGGGGAGAGGCGGAATCGGGTGGTGGTGGATGGAGGCACCTCCATTTTCCTCCAAGCTTACCGCCTGTTTGTTTGCCCTGTTCCTCCCCGTCCTCCTTACAGGTGAGTTCAATCAGTTAAATCTCCATTTACAATCGTTTTTTCTTGCCGCTTTACGTCGTCTATACATAAGAATCGTCTTGCCAAACAGGGGCGGAGCTGCAGTTGTGCCTGGGTATTCCCAGGAATACCCAGCTTTTTTTAACAAAAAATTAGTATACTTCAAGTTTATACATGCACATATATAGTAATGGGGCTAATTTTTTATTTCTCAAATTTCCAGCAGCATAGACCTTGCTCCCTTCCCACCAGACGGCCCAATAGTCATATCTGGCCCAATCAGCCCCCTTTCTCTTTCTTCCCTCAGTCCCTCCTCGACCGGGGTCATCCACGCACGCAAGCGCTCGTCCGCGGCGGTCCGCTCGAGCGCTCTTTCTCTTCTCTCGTTCTTTCTCCTGAAAGTCTTTTCCCCCAAATTAGAAAACTAAATCTCTTGTCCTCCCCAAATCAAGAACCCTAGGCCTAGTGATGTTGAATCCGCGGATTGCTGGACTCCAGGGCAGCACCGGCCGTCTGGCAGGCCGCGGGCGGCGGCTGATGCCTCTGTGCAGCGGCCGAGAAGGAGCAGCGCAGGGGAAGCCGGCGGGCAGGGGCGCTCGCCGTCACCCGGTTGGCGTTCCGTTCATCGCCAGCCACGCCGCTAGGCGCCCAACCGACGCCGAAGATGAGCATAATGATGATGTTCTTCAAAGTTCAGAAGCTTAGTATAGAATCAATGGTTCAGTGTGTTCTGTTCTAAAAAAATGATTCATTGTGTTCCTTTCCGTATATCTAGATATTTGCAAAATGAAGCAGAAATTGGTTGATTTAAAAACTATTTGATAGAGTCCAAGATAAGGAAAATAGGTTCAGGCTCCACACCAACGCCGCAGCAAGTTACCATTGAGAGTGAAGATCATCCTCATCTGGGTGCTCCTGTTCAGCTTGTCACAATTGAGAGTCAGATTCGGAGTGGCCTTTCCATTTAGGTTGGGGGCCTGAGGTAGCAGCCAGAATATAGTTGGAACGGAATGCTATAATTAGTTTTGTTTGGTACTTGTTCAAGCATAGAATTAATTTCTCCTATGGTGATGTCTTTGTGAATGGGGGATTTAGAGATTGGCACATGAGAAGAAAAGAATTTAAGAGATGATTAATTTATACTTTTAATCTTTAGTATTGAACTATCGATGTGTCATGGATTTTTTATTTTTTTATACTGTATAACATTGTTTTAGTTAGGAGGGAATACCCAGGTCTGAAATCCTGGCTCCGCCAGTGTTGCCAAATGCATATTGTGATAGGATATGACCAAATCCCAAATGCCCTGTAATGACTGATAATATATGTGTATGGTTTTTCAGCCTGCCTACAGCTAATGGCGCCCCTTTGTAGCGTTCTCGTTACTTGCCCAATCTTTGCCTCCGTTTTTGTGTTGCTTGCCAATCTTGTGGCTCGAATCAATGATCTTCAACCCCGGATTGGGACTAGAAGTCTAGAATGAGCGTTTGCTAAGATTTTGTATGCACTTGTATGGAGCAGAAGGCGTATTTGTTAAGGTCATGCGCATTACCATGTGCCTTGCTGAGATCAATCATAGCATCACCTAGCACTTCCCTGTTTCAAGCAGGGGCAAGCGGGAAGTGACATGCAAATATGCAATGTTCTCTAGATTGCTAGGTGCGCCATGGCGTAAGCCCGCCGCCGCCCACTATGGCCAAATATCCGGACGCCGAATCACCATATCAACTTTTTCACGGCATTTTCCAAGCTAACAATGGGCAGTGGCCACCTTAATTTACTCGCTCCAGTACCCAAATTTTCTCCATCATTATATTCCGGGCGTCTGAATTATTTGTCGCTGATTGAGCTGGAGCTGCTTTCTCCACAAAGTTGCCGGAGTCGCCAGCTAGGCAGCAATACCTCCCATCCTGTATACTGAATGCAACTTGCGATTTGGCATTCCACGTGGTTTTGGAATAAGTGGGGCAATTTAATAGCGATTTTTTGGGGGGTTCTTGGTAGCTCTCAATGGCAGTCTGGCAGAACAAACCACATGCTCATGTGGTCCACTGAGATCTTGCTTCCATTGGATCACGTACGCCGCTACGTTGCACATGTACATTTCTTTGTATTCTACTAGTACCCAGTAGATTGCTTCTCGCTTACTCTCAGCTTTCTGCACTAGGGATAGCGTGTCTCGTGTGATGGTGTGAATTGCTCGATGCAATGGTTGTCATTGACGTAGTTTCAAAGTTTAGTGCTGCTACAATGGTCTAACGGTAGGTCAAGAATCGAAACGGGGCTTCTTCGCTTGTTTCTCGGGGTGCAATGTGCACGATCTCTGAAACTTCGTTCGCAGAAATATGCAACGAGATCATACATTACTGATCACTGAAAGACGGGGCCGATTTGATTTGCAGGGCAAGTAGCGGTAGCCGCCGCCGAGTCGTCCCTGTCGATCGGCGTCAACTACGGGCAGATCGCGAACAACCTCCCGTCGCCGGCGCGGGTGTCGTGGCTGCTCCGGTCGATGCGGATCAGCAAGGTGAAGCTCTACGACGCGGACCCCAACGTCCTGCGCGCCTTCCTGGGCACGGGCGTCGAGTTCGTGGTGGGCATCGGCAACGGGGCCGTCCCCTCCATGGTAAACCCCGCGGCCGCACAGGCCTGGCTCCAACAGCACCTGGTCCCACACCTCCGCGCGGGGGCCCACATCACCTGCATCACCGTGGGCAACGAGGTGTTCAAGGGCAACGACACGGCGCTCCAGGCGTCGGTGCTCCCGGCCATGCAGTCCGTGCACCGCGCACTTGGCACGCTCGGCCTGCAAGGCCGCGTGAACGTCACCACGGCGCACTCGCTGGACATCATGGGCGTCACCTACCCACCGTCGACCGGCACGTTCCACCCGGCGGCGCTGGGGCACCTGCAGCAGTTCCTGAGCTTCCTGTCGGCGACACGGTCGCCGTTCCTGATCAACTGCTACCCGTACTTCGCGTACAAGGCCGAGCCGTCGAGAGTGCCGCTGGAGTACGTGCTGTTCCAGCCAAATGCTGGGGTCGGCGACCCGCACACGGGGCTCCGGTACGACAACATGCTGTACGCGCAGGTGGACGCCGTGTACGCGGCGATCCAGAGGCTGGGGTACACGGACGTCGAGGTGAAGGTGTCCGAGACCGGGTGGCCGTCGCGAGGGGACGCTGACGAGCCAGGCGCCACGCCGGAGTACGCCGGGATCTACATCAGGAACCTCCTGCAGCGGATCGAGATGAAGCAGGGCACGCCGCTGCGCCCGGCCACGCCCGTCGACGTCTACGTGTTCGCGCTCTTCAACGAGAACCTCAAGCCCGGCCCGGCGTCGGAGCGAAACTATGGCCTCTTCTACCCCGACGGCACGCCAGTTTACAACGTCGGCCTGCACGGCTACCTCCCGCCGATGCTGCTGTCGTCAGACGCAGCGCCACAGGTATAGCCATTCCATCCTTCAGGCCTTGTTCTTGTTTAATTAGAGACAATGCTCTGCACATTTATTTCTTGCAAGCTTTCGACGTGTCATGCGCAGATTGGGTAGTTTTGGATAGAAACGGCTATTGCTTAGCCTTACCACTTTGCCACTTTGCCGTCCATGCCGTCACCTAATTGTTCCCGTCTTGTCACGTTTTAGTGGAGCTGGGAGAGTGAGATGCCGATTGGCAGCCAAAGTGGCCATGGCCAGGGTAGGCAGGGAATAGAGTTCTCTTCTCCACCCGAGGCGAAAGGAAGATACCGTAATCAGTAGTAGTTGCGTTAGCACAAGAACACAAACAAATGTTGATCTGTCTGGAATCATGATGGACGACAGCATCATTCCGGGATTAGTAAACACTCAAACTGTTCCCTCGTGCATTTTGTGTGCTCGGCAGGTGATTCAATTGTTTATGCTGGTGGCCATCGCGTCCGTTGCTTTCGTCTTATCCTGACAGCATAAGCTACCGACGGAGCACTAACAACAGCAGCCAGGGAATGTGAGCTGAGCATCTCACGATGAGAGGGTTTCCTGTTGTAAATCGCAAGGTATATTCAGTTTTGAAAAATATGAACGTACAACATGCTTTCTCTGTATGCCAATTGTCAAGACAACTAACAAAACTGCATTTTCAGCAGGAACTTACTGAGTAATCTGGTCATCTCAACCTGGGTGTACTCTGGATTTCTGATAGCGTTCGGCTTTTATTGGATTCATATTGACAATAGGTTAGAGCAAGTATTATGGCTGGCTATATGCGGGCTGAATCCTTGTTGGCGGAGAGAGTAGAGGAGAGAGAGTGCGCAGCGGCCGTTTCGTGAGACGCCGGCTTCGGGCAGGCGGATACGTGCGTGCTTGCTCTCATTGGTCTGTCCGTTCCTTTGCTCACTCCGGATTGGCTTCACGTGCTGCGCAAAGCAGGTGCTGCTGCTTCCTCATTAATTACAAGGCCACGTTGGAGCTATTTCGCCCGCAAACAGGCTTAACCATTACCCTTGCTCTTAGAAGAGACTGAAGCTACCATCAACTCATCATCAGAGCTCAAGTTGACCCAAAAGGATAGAAAACAGTAGGAACAGATGCATTGACGGAAACTATGTATTTGTGGATGATTGATATCAATATTATGTAATATTGTTCTTTCTCAAGCTTGGTGTATTACCTTGTCACTACATGTGCGGACTGAGGATACTGGACACATTGTTAGGCAAAGTTGTCGATCACTCCAAAGACATGTACACACAGGGGATACACATTTTCATGTTAATGGTAGAAATTGTTACTATCATGAATCACTTCCCAGAAGGCCATGCCAGTATAAGTCTGTCTCTAGACATACAGTTTGATATGAATGCCTAAATCTGAGGCCCATGTTTACGTGTGTTCTTTTTACATGTTCTGACGGGTTCCATTCAAACCCAGCAGCATCATATCCCTGGATTCTGTGTCGAATTCTAAATTTGATCTCCAACCCCATGAATGGAACTACCTATACAAATGTGCAGATCAATGTCACAGGTATGTACATCAGCAAGCCAATCATGGCCGATTTCAATTTAGACCAACAGCTTCCACAAAACTTGCATGGCGAAGTGGTGGACTGGTTGTATGCCTTATGCCTGTCAGTTGGGTCCAAAACCATCATATTCAATTGATTGAATGGTTCAGTTAGATCTATCTTCCATTCACTTGGATGCAGATAAAAAACTATCATCCAGCCAAACCGAAAGACCATGTAGAGTGACCATAAATGCCAAGAATCCACTGTGCCATCACTCTGACTCAAGCTCTTTAAACCGCCTCTCCCACTCCTTGACTTCATAATCCTGCTCTAACAGATCCTTCTCAGTAGTGTAGACAATGTCCTCTGGTGTAATTACTTTCCGTTCAGCCATGTCACGTGCACTGAGCAACTGAAAAGATAGGAAAACACAAGCCAAATTTATGCTACTTCAAAAGCTCAATAAAAAAAATAGTATCACTTAGTGAAGGTCATGAAGCCCAAGTATCATCAATTAGTATCTAAAATGGGTAAGACCATAAAACACCAAGATAATTTGACTAATATCGAAGAGTGAAAATAAAAACTTTCATCTTTAGCATCTATTTTCGTTTTTTACAAATAGCCAACTGCGATGCAGGTATTGACAATATATGGTTCAAGGCTCTAGCTGCATAATAAAATGAATCCCTTGACGTTACAGATTAAACACCTACACATCGGTTTCTTTCTAGAAGTTTCTGATGCAAGGAACAAGAAAGTTGCTACTGATCACAACCAAGTTTGGCCTATAAGGTTTACATGGACCCATCCTGAGTTCCTCCAAACTGATCATGTGTGGGTAAAAAACAATCAAGAGAGTTGTGTGGAACTTAATTGTTATTACCTTTCTTCTGAGAGAAGAATCTGGTGACAGGAGTTCCTGAGCTCGTTGTTCTCTGGCCTTATTCCTCTTTCTAATATCATTGTTGGTTTTGCGTAGCAGAAACCATCTAAATAATGGTATTGCAAAAAAGGAGCCAGCATATATCTACAAGTCACCACAATAGAGAAGTACATATTATTGATAATAGTCTCATAAGTACATAACCTAATTCCACAATCAACAATTTGTAGCATACAGAAGCTACCCCTAAAAAGAGGGGGGTTAGTAGTTTCTGTCAGACCATATGCTTCATTGAAATTACTAATGAATTGAAGGGCCACCGTATAGAGTAAACAGGCATATCAAGCCCAGCATACCTGAAGCAAAGGATATAGCTGTGCAGCAAATGAGATAAGTCCACCGGGTGTCACCGTCATTTGCCTTCAACATGAATTTTTATACATATGTAAGTGAAAGGAATCACAATTCAACGATGCTTGGGGCCAGAATTATAATTCTTACTTAAACAAATTTCCAAGAATGATGACACCAAAAAGATTGAGTCCTCCCAAACCAGCAACCATTGCCTTCTCTGATGCATTTGCTTTACTGAAAAAAATTGAACAGGTCGGTGTATGAAAATGCATATAGATTTTTTTTAGTCCAAATAGGTGCTCTGGCGGTTTAATTTTTCATATGAGTGCCGCATGTAACAGTTTTACATGTGTATGTGAGTGGGCTTGGGGTTGTTTTTTTTGGCGAGGATCTTGGTGGCCCCTCTTTATATTTTATTTTCTCTTCTTAATGAAATGAAACACAGCCCTCTTTGTATTTTCAGGGGAAAAAGAAAAAACATTATATACATATAAAGAATTAGGAAATTTGGTGCTGACAAGAAAAATATAATCTAATGGATCAACCTTATAATGCCTAATCCCTGGACCCCATACATTAGCACATTGGTGCTGCAGATCCGAAATAATATTAGCAATCCACATGGCAATCATGTTTGGAATCTAAATATTCTATCATGGGAGTTTAAGGTTTCCTTTTCTGATTGGCAAAATTGCATGTAGGTACGGGAGATATATACTGACCTGAATTTCCATGGTTTCTCCTCTAAGTACTTTTCAACTTCACCAAACATCGCGGACCATTTGGTACCCACATATTCCCTAACCCTACCACTCTTTGATGAAGCGGTACGTTGCAATGATGGGAACCGATACAGAATGTTTCCCTGAATAAATAAGAATAAAAAAATCATTAAGCAGCTATTTAAAAGATTGCTGCCCCCAAACAAGATGTGTTGAAGTACATTGGCTTTTATGACGAGAAGCCATGTTCACTATGCAGCTGGATTGAAAGTTGTCACATTAGATCATCGCAGTTTTCTAATGAAGTCTAAATATTAAAGAGAATAAGATTTGACCTGCTCATCGACCTCCGGATGTCCCTGGAAGCGTAGAAGAACAGGAAGTATAAATGATTCATCATCCTGCAGTTCAAGAGATGGTATGAATATGATACGCCGCACTTCAATTTATAATTCAAAAGAAGAGTACATTGTTTTTGAAGGTGCCAGAAGTAAAGAATTTAATCAATTCTAACAAAACAATAATGAATATTAGCACTTTGGGCCAGAGTTTCCTTGCCTTGGACTCGTCTGATGGTGGCGGTACATCAAGAAACGGTGCCAGTTCTTCAGCTGTAACAACTCCACCATTTGATGAAATATACTGCCCAATCTATGAATTATTCAATTAGCCATTAGAAATCTGTAATAGCAAGTGAATATATAATACATGGTTGTGGCAATTTCAGACAAAAGAAGCTATGTTTTCTTTAGAAAAAGAAAGAAAGGAAAATACCATCTTCCACCGCTTCTCTTCAAGCCCATCATTTGGATCACCATCCCCAAACACAAATGAAAACACCTGCGGAATTGATTTAATCAACATTACATAGAGTTTCAGCCACTCACACATTTCATCGTTACATAGTGTGAACAAACAATCAAGTCAAACCCTTTTAAATTACAGATTCAATAAAGTTCATCCCATCTTCTTTTTCTACTCGACGCCTTCGGTAATAATCTGCATCCAAGTACCTGCAGACCCATAAATAGTGTGAATAATAATAATGTACATGATAATTTCTGTTCAGATACAAGGTTGCAATTCCAAATGATATGTGTAGGTTCATGTCACCATTGTAGTCCCTTAACAGGAAGTCAGGAACTGGTGAGAGGTATAACATTGGGACTTTGAAGCACCAGAAATACAATGTCTTCTAACAACTGAATAGCTGGAGCTTAAAATCATGGCTACTGTAGGTAGAGTTGCCTTCATGAATGCATCAGGAACATTATCATGCCAAAATCATTAGATGATTTGAATGCATGTAAGTATGTAACGGGTGTATTTCAGGAAAACATATATAACAAGAAATCACTTCCACTAAATGTGTTTATATTGGTTTCTCAAGAAGCAACATTTCTAGTAGAACTTTCTTTAGGGTTTTTTTTCCCTTCCCCCCTACGATGGTTTATTTGAACATGAAATTCAAGAACACTACACATGGAAAGCACAGGCAATATCCAGCTTGAAATGTACAGTAATAAGCGATGTGGTGACAGATTGAGTAATGGGTGGGTCTTCAAAACTAAGACAAAGAATGTAACATCGCAATCAGCAGTTCCAAAACACCTGATAAAAATCAAATGAACTTACCAAAACATATCTGTCGGAATGATGATAGTTGAACCATAAGATCTCCGCCGCCTACCACGACTATCATCATCACTGCTAGTAGAAGAGGAAGTGCTATCAATCAAAGGCACATTGAGTAAATCACAATACCTAGCTAAAGTTCCTAAAATAAGAACATATGTTAATATTCATGAAAAAAACTTCAAGTTTTGTTTTATTTTACATTTTATGAATTGAATTAAGATAAGACACCTCTAGATAGAGTCAAACGCCCACCAGAAGAAGTAGACATAATGATTAAAACTACTCTTAATTCTCCACATGTAGTTCAATCAACAATCAGTAAGGCATTCACAGAATGCCCATTTCAGGGAATGGAACGACATAACAAAGATGAAGACATTGTGCCAGAATAGCTTTGGCATTCAGTCAGTAAACATCCAGTAGTTAGAACACACAAATTCCATCCTGCAATAGTAAACGCACCTTGAGCTTGAGAGAATGGCAATTATGGTAGTGTACACTAAAAGAATGGAGGCAATGAGTGCTGTCCCGAATGAAACCCGTACCAAATATGCACCCACTTCCTGAAATGCAAAACCGAGCAGCAACACAGGCCAGTATCAGCAGAATTCGAAGTAATCAAGAGCACCTTCACACCCTCCCTTTCTCCAAATACCTTAGCTTTATCAACCAGAGGCTCGATTTTCATCCTAAATGACTTGCCTGCCAGCTTAGTCCTGTAGTCTTTGGGGAAGACGTACAGAACCTCCCCATCCTCCGACACCTACACCGACCGCAACGATTATTACGAGTATCGGAAGTTATGCAGCAAAGGAGGCAAAGATACTAACAACGGCGCACCTCCAGGAATCCTTCGGTGTCGGCGGCGAGAGCCTGGAGCGCGCGTTCGGCCTGCGCGAGCTGCAGCCCGGCGCGGGAGGCGACGTCGCCGATGGTGACGCGGCCGCCGAAGTGGTCGACCGCCTCCATGGCGCGGTCCCGCACGTCGGAGGGGAGGCGGTCCGTCTCCACGGCGCCGCCGGGGCGCGCGAGCGCGGGCGGCGCCCCGATGGTGCTCCCGGCTCGCGCCCGCACGTCGGGGCGCCACGTGGGCGGCGGGGCCCGGCCCGGGGCGACGCGGAGGCGTTGGGGGAGGGGGGAAGGGATGGGGAGGAGGAAGGCGGCAGCATGGCGCGGGGGGCTGCGGGGAGGAGGGAGGGGCGGGCGGAGACGGAGGTGGAGGGAGAGGGAGAGGGAGATGGAGGCAGCGGCGGCGGCCATGGCTGACGGCGGCGTGGTTTGGTGGTGGGGTTTAGGCGGTGGTGGTGGGCATTCTGCGGTGAGGACGGAGGAGAGTGGCTATGGAAGGGGAGGAGGAACAGGAGGTGGTCGTGTGAGCTGGCCGTGGCCACGAGATCGGATTTGGTCGAAGAAGCGCACCACCGGGTCCGAACGGGATGTTGGCTCCGGCTTGGGTTCGTCCAGAAAGGAGAATTGAGCGAGTCAGCGTGTGCGCGGTGCGCTAGGATTTTGCTTCAAAAAAGCGTGTGCGCTAGGAGGTTTGTGATTTATCCAAAATTACTCTTTTTTTTGTTTTTTAAAACAGGATGTCCTTACTGGTTATATTTATATAATTGAAAAGTATTAAATCCTTATAAAAATTTCACGAAACAAAGAAGGAAGCAAAAAAATCATGTAAATCACACCATGTTGTTCATCCACTTAGTCATTGCGTCTGCCAATACTTTTTTTTTCTCTTAGAATAACTAAGGCAAGCTCCTTACTGAAGTGTCGTTTGCAGTCATCAACAGTTGTTTGGATACTCCGGAAAATTATATCATTCCTCACCATCCAGATGGACCAACACATGATAATGATGACTTCCATGTAGAATTGTATATTAAGTTGAACTTGAAAACACTTGGGACTTGGGTTTTTTACAAGGAAGATTCCCCCAACTCTTTTCCTTTGCCAGACAGTAGAAAATTTCATTCCACAAGTTTGTTTCTCTTGAAGTCTCTTCCAAATTCTGGTTGCCACTGATTTTAGAGGCCTCTGATCAGCTTTCTTTACTCCACAACCTCTTGTAGCATTTGCCGAGACAGAAAAATTTGAATGATGAATGGTCATACATACGGGTTCATGCATCTTTACTAGAAAAAAGCTTATGATACTCTGCGGGGTCATCTTCCTGCGTCCCCCCTTTCAAATGGATGTGGATTCCAGAGATCGCAATCACCATAAATTCTTCTTCTGGCTTTTGCTAAGGGGTCGGCTAAATTGTAGAAACATTCTCAAAAGGAAAAACATGCACTTGGATAGCTATAATTGTGTGTTATGTGTGGAAAATGTGGAAGAGACTCGTTCATTTATTCTTTGAATGCCCTTTTAGTTAGGCATGTTAGATTTACTTGGGGATTCGATGGGATCTCACTTTACCCCCATTGGACATGATCATCACCTCCATAACTTTGTTTGGATCACCATTTTCAGAGAGATAATCATTGTGGCTTCTTGGGCTATTTGGACTCATCGAAACAACATTATCTTTGATGGAGCATCCCTATCATTTGCTAGATGGAGGCAAGTCTTTTTTGAGGAAATGTCGTTGGTTACCCTTAGTGCTAAACTAGCTCTGAAGCAGATGATCAATATTTGGTTGAATAGTCTCTAGTGTCTAAACTTTACTCTTTGGGCTTGTGGCCTTGTAAAATGTACATACTACCTCCGTTTTTAAATATATGACACCATTGACTTTTTTCTTCAACTTTGACCAATGATATTTTATTAGTTACTTTGTTAAATAGCATAAAATGGGTACCACTACATCTATTATTGATAATACTTTGGATTTAACTAGTAGACTTATCTAATTGCATAAATATTTATAGAAAAGACGAATAGTCAAACGAAGAAAAAAAGTCAATGGTGTCATATATTCAAAAACGGAGGTAGTACATCTTTATATTAATACAAAAATAGAGGTAGGGGACTCCCCTACCGATTACATTAAAAAAAAAGCTGAACTCGAAAATCCATAAAAGTTTGAAATGGATTATTGGCGATGATATATGCAGATGCAATATCTGCCAACACTCTTGTGCAAATTGACAATGCAGCAACAAGTGCTCTATACTTTCCTCAACTGCCTCAACACATAATCATAACTAGGCAACACCATATTTTTTCCGTATTAGCAAAGCTCTTGTACTCGATCTAATAAAGAGCAGATACGTGATGCTTGTGATGTACAGATGATTTCCAAAGCCACAAGAAACTTGGATGGAGGACTGCAGAACCAATCAATTGTTTATTTGTTTATAAGCTCTGAAGGAGGAAAATAGATTATTGCCCCATATGTATGACCAAATATCCTTGTCATCTGAATTGGCACTTTGCTCAAGATCAGCAAGTAATAATTGAAGTTGACGGAAAGCTTCTAAAGACATTGGAAAATGAAAGAGGTATTCAATATCTTCTAGCATTTTGCCATCCCGAACACATTGATTTTCCTTTTGCAAAAGAGCATAACTCTAGATAAGCTTGACTAGTACTAAATCATTCCACAAATCAGACCACATTCTGCAAGTTCGGCCATTTTGCAAATTAACTGAAGCAAGTCCCTTGAACATATATAGAAGCTTTGGAATATCCCTCCACTAGAATGAGCCTCTTTTGATGTGATTCGGTAATTTGTCATTAAAGTAATGCTTCTTCAACACTAGATGTACCCATGGTACATCAACCCTATTGAAGAACTTATGCAAATACTTCAAAAGAAGTGCCTGATTCTAAGATTAAGCACACCAAGACCTCCCTCTGATTAGGGGCACATACCATCTCCCAAGCATCTTTCAGTGGACTTTGTGCATTGATGTCTCCTTCTTTCCATAAAAGCAATCGATTCTTCTTCTTCCCTTTCTAAATCAGTTTTTGCACTATTTGTGGTAGAGGAAGATAGAGATGAAGAGATGGAAGATTCTTGTACCTTAGTTTCTTTTGCCATAAAGCAAAATGGAATGTTGTCTTTTTCGTCGGATTCATCCTTGAAGAGCTTCCTTGTGTTCTTGGGCATGGCTAGAGTTGCCATGCATTTTTTATCGGAATCTTCATCACTTGATTCCCACTCTTGACCAACATGAGTGTGACCTTTAAATTTCTTCTTGTATTCTTTGCTCTTCTCTTTGTACTTCTTCTCATCCTTTTTCCTTATTCTTCATTTTAGGACAATCCGCAATATAATGACCCGTTTCCTTGCATCTTCTTTGTGATAACCTCTTCTTGTCATCACCATCCTTCTTATAATACTTCTTCTTCATGAACCTCTTGAAATTCTTCATGACAAGAGTCATTTCTTCATCGGTGGATTCTTCATCACTTGATTCTTCCGCCTTGGACTTGAGAGTCTTGGTGATTGGCTCCTTTTCTTTGCCCTTGCTTGCCTTGTTGGTTGATTCATGAGTTTTGCTTGATGTGACATTGAGAGCTATGCTTCCTCCTTCTTGACGGCTAAGTTGGTTTGCCACATCCTTGTCAACCAATTCTTGTTGAATAATCTTGCCTAGCACTTCAATTGGAGTCATAATCTTGAATTTGTGGTTCTCCCTTATCAAAGTTGCAAGCACAAATTTCTAGGAGTGAAGGCTCGAAGTAACTTCTTTGCAACCTTGAGATCATCCCAATCTCTACTTCCAAGTGCTCTAATGTCGTCTATGAGGATCATTAGCCTATCATACATTTGTTGCACTTTTTCATCTTTCTTGATGAAAAACCTTTCAATCTCTCCTTGCAACAAATCAATCTTCCCTTCTTTAACTTCATTTGTTCCTTGGTGAGCAACCATCAATGTATCCCAAATCACCTTGGCACTAGTGACATTTCTAACTCTATTAAACTCCATGGAGCAAAGAGAGCTAGTGATCACCCTTGCGGCTTGAGCATTGCGGTAGTAGTCTTGAGCTTGCTCGGGGGTTGGAATTCCATCCTTTGCCGGAGTAATACCTACAACCACAACTTTCCAAATAGAAGGGTGAAGCTCGTAAAGGTGTAATTGCATATCATAAGCCCATTTAAGATAGTCCGACCCATCAAAGTGAGGTGGTTTTCCAAATTTACGGAAGGAAATGTTTGAGGAGGATATTGGGAAGAGCAAGTGTAAGTGTGAGGCATCTCATGGTACCCAAAGAAAGGATGCTTGTCCCTTTCTTGCTTGATTTGGGCTTGAGCTATCTTTTGATACTTCTTCTCATACTTCTTGCTCAATTTTCTCCTCATTTCTTTGGTTGCTTCATCTTCATAGAAGGTGGACGGCTTGAGTGAGCACTGGGATGAGGAAGAGTCTCAGCCCCCATGTCTCCATCTTGTCCAATGCCCGCATCAACCTCGGGGTCTTCCCCACTTCTTGACATCTTCTCTCCGGCGGTTAAGCCTCAATCAAGAGACCTCTGCTCTGATACCAATTGAAAGGACCGTTGTGATGCCTAGAGGGGGGGTGAATAGGCGTTTCTTCAAATTTTCTGAAAAAAACTTAGCAGTGGTAAAGTTCTTCGGAACTTCCGAAGCTCTTAGGAAGTTCCGAAGGAACGGAACTTCCGAAGCTCGCCGGAACTTCCGATAACGGGTGTGTTCTTCATGAAATTCAAAAACTAAAGCGAAATCATAAATTCTATATAAATCGAAAGTTGCGCAATGATGCCAGGAGATGATACAATATGATCTTATCAAGCGGAACAACTTGTAGAGATAGATCGGGTCACGTAAAGGTCTAGACCTAGATGAACATGTATGAACAACAAGAACAAATAAGTAAATGGACAAGAGACAAGTATTTGTTCCCGAAGTTCACTCCCACTAAGAAAGCTACGTCTCCGTTGAGGAGCTCACAAAGAGCAAGGTTGTCAACTAACCTTTTCCTCCCTCAAATCAACCACAAAGGAAGTTTGAGTCACTTACTAGACTTTCCACGAAGGAATGGGTAATACAAACTTCCCGGGGAGCTCACAATCCGTTGAGCACTCCACGGGCGATGCCAAACCGTCTAGGAGCAAGCTCCAAGAGTAATGAACGCGAATCAATCACCGGAGATGCTTCAAGTGCTCAAGAGACCAAAGGTTTGCTTTTCCCAACTCAAATCTCAAGGCTCTCAACTCAATCTTGCTTTATCCCAAACCCTAGCTCAAAGAGGATGAAGGAATGGCTCAAGAGAGGGTTTGGGAAGAGGGGAGAGAGCTTGAGCAAGTGTGCACAGTTCGAATGGGGTCAGCACCAAGTGAAGGAGGGGTGAGGGGGTATTTATACCCGCTCATCCAAAAACTAGCCGTTATATACTGTCTAAGTGTCTGTCGAAACTTCCGATGAGCTTAGGAAGTTCCGAAGAATAAATTAATTCAAGTTGGGAAAGGGCTGAGCGACCCTGGCGGAAGTATTCCCAAACTTCCGAAGGTGCCTATCGGAACTTCCGTAGGTCTTAGGAACTTTCGACAGAAGGCTGATTTTCAAGATAAGTGAAGTGTGTTAGCCTTTGTGTCTCTCATAGGTTGTTAGCATCTCTACCAAGCAATTTTGAGCATCTCCAAGTAATTCTACACATCCCTCTTAATAGTACGGATTTTCCTATACTCAATTTCAAAATAGAAAATGATAAAAGATCTTCAACAAAGCATGTCACTTTCTATCCTTTTCAAAGAGGGACTTCCTTTCTCCAAAAATATATCTCTTGTAGCTCTAAATCTTTCAACATCTCAAATAATCTCATTAGCTCCTTAATTGCTTATGTCATCAACACCAAAACCCACATAGGGGGCCAAATACACTTTCAAGAAGATACACAAGAAGTAGGTATATGGAAGTGAAGACAATATTTGTCATTTAAAGGTGTCCAACTTGCGTGAGGAAAGTTGAAGTACTAATCAATCTCCTCTCACATCTAGATACGAGTGGTATGAAATCTCTTCAACTTTTGGCTTGCTTAGACCAAGAGGCGATCCTAAGTAGGTGAACATGAGGTTACCAGTTGAGCATCCAAAAGTTTGAGCCAGGGAGGCACACCTCTTTTCATCAATATTGATTGGGACCATCATGGACTTTGAGTAGTACATATTACCCTGTGGAAGTTGCATAAGTTTGTAAGAGAGCCTTGAGGTATAAAAGTTGGGCAGGACAACCTTCCATAATGATGAATGTGGCATCTGCATATTGCAAGACTTGAAAATCTTGACTAGGGAAATAGAAAAATTAAGGAGTGATTATCATTTGCATCATTTATAACCATTCGTAACAGATTTGTTGCAAATACAAAAAAGAGTGGAGAGATGGGATCTCCTTATCGAACACCTCTTGGACAATGAAATGTTTTTCTAAGAACCCCATTAAGTAAAACTGATGGAAGTACCAAATGTGAAAATCATCTTCATCCAAAATAACCATAAATCACTAGAACCTTATCAATCATTGCTTGATTTTTGATCTTATCAAATGCTTTTTTGAAGTCAAGCTTTAGGATGACAATCTCTTTTTTACCTCTCACATAAGTGTAGACATTCAAAAGCCCATGCTAAACAATCTTGTATTTTCTCGCTTTGAATAATGCCATGTTGATTTTGATGTACCAGGGTAATGATAACTCGTTGTATTCTATTTGCCAAGAGTTAGTAATTATTTGAACTGAGATATTGAAGAGCGAGATAGGTCTGAAATCAGAAGCTCTAGTTGGGCCATCTACTTTAGGGATCAATGTAATGTAAGAGACATTAATACTTTACAGACATACTTCACCCGAGTAGAATGCCTCACACAATGCATACAAATCATGTTATATAATGGTCCAACATCGCTTGACAAAATCAGTGTTAAAGCCATCTGGTCTTGGAGACTTATCAGAGGAAAGGTGTGAAATGACCTGATCAATTTCTTCATGAGTGGTTCTTCCAAATCAGTAAGATTAACTGTAGCTAGGAAAAGTGAAGCTACATTAAACAGCATGCTCTGAAATTCCACCACACCAAGTCTGCTCTTATAAGCATCCCATAAGATGTTTGATTTAACATGATGATTCTCTTGCAAGGATTATTATCTTCTAAACTAATATTTTTTTGACTCTCTGTCTCATAGTTCATTAGCATGAAAGAATTTTGTGCCTTCATCACCAAACTTTACCCATTTGATGGTTCCTCTTTGCTTCTAATAAATTTTTTGCTACTTTTATATTGAAATAAGTTTGTCTGCTAGAATATCTCTGAAATTCCATTCATGTAAGGAAAGGTCCCTGATTTCCTCATTGAAGTCAAAGAAAGATAATGAGATTAACATGAGACATCATTGTTTTAGAACCAAGTATTTGAGAATGCTAGGCTTTAAGGACCCTTTTAAGATTCTTAAACTTAGCGGTGATGATTTTTGCTTTTATCAGTCTGATCTGTTGGCAAACCCCAACCATGTTGTATTATTGCCAAGAAATTTTCATTCTCGATCCAATAATTTTTAAATCTAAAAATATTAATTTTTGCCACACCTGTGGTAGCCTTAACTAGGCAGGGAACAAGGTGCTGCAACTAACACGGTTGGTGCAGCGAGGCCTTGAATGGGAATTGGAGAGACAACACATGCAAGCTGGGCTAGCAACAATAATAGGCCTGCCATCCAATTGGGCTGAGGGCAAACATGATTTCTTTGCATTTACACCTAAAGGAACCAAATTTGCACTAGTCAAAGACTGGTGATGGACCCAAAACTGATTTTTGAAAAGATCATTGCTCCGCAAATGTAGCTTTTTGTTTATCAGCAAGGGCTATGCGAGGCATATGGTAGATCATGAGGCAAAGATCTAAATGTTTGGTAGTACTAGATAAAGGAAGAAAAGTATGTAAACCACTTTTTTG
Source organism: Digitaria exilis (assembly GCA_015342445.1). Taxonomy (NCBI): domain Eukaryota; kingdom Viridiplantae; phylum Streptophyta; class Magnoliopsida; order Poales; family Poaceae; genus Digitaria; species Digitaria exilis. The sequence goes on along the minus strand of JACEFO010002063.1, from coordinate 555,311 downwards.
AGCTCCACCTCTCCACTAGAAGCCGTTTTGGGGCTTTATAGGGTCTTTTTTTTTGGTGAAGCCGTATTTTTTACCCACTTAGCATAGCTTCACTAGAAGCCACTCGACAAGCCAGCAAAGATATCCTGCCAAACGAAGTATTATGGTAAATTGTATTGGAAAAATCTAACCTGCGACTAGTCACTCTGGTAAGCGAACGCGCAACCAGTCTAGTCCGCTCCCGTGCGAGTGGGCAGCCACAACCCACAGTGGCATTAACTCCATACCACAGATTCACTTTTCTTCCCCGTTCTTTTAGCAACGCGCGCAATGGCCTGGTGGAGGTAGGGGGCTGCTAGGCCCGCATCCTTTTTCTTTCTTTTCAACATAAAAATTATGATAAATTTTATTTGGAATATTCATTTTCAATTCTCCTTGCACCATTGTGTCTTTTATGACAATATCTACAAAACAAGACCCATATTGTATATATTCTGAAATATTTTTTTACAATGTGGCAGCTTACATTTACTTAATTATTAGCACTTGCTATTTAAGTTGTTATATTGTATGCACACAAGTTTCTATACGATTCATAACATAAGTTTTTATCTATCTCCGTAGAATTTGCTACTAAGTCTATATATATAAGTTGTTACCTATATCTGCACAAGTTGATGCTAAGTATATATCATAAGTTGTATGCATTCTGCCTGGCAACGTAGTATATCTTAGTGATAGCAACCTTAATGTATACATATTGTAGCAACTTCTTTGATAATTTCTAACCACATGTTACATATAAGTTGCTATGAATAAAAAAATTATTAAAACATATGCAACTGGGATCTAATTTTGTTTATCTTGATGCGTTGAACACAAATATAAAAATTAAATCTAAAACAGACACTCTATTCAAAAGTTACGGAGTTTTTCAAACCAATGCACCTCTTTTTCCTGCATGATGTCACCCTAACAATAGCATACATGCACTCCCTCCTTGGATCATACAGTCTTTGACCATTCTTTCTGGGACACGCGTCAGCACAACAGTGGGTCGCGCGATTACTTACAATGCAAACTGTCGCGGGTTAATCTGGTCCATATTGTATTGCATTAATGATTTAGGTGTATTATTTGATTGGCCATCAAGAAGTTTGTATCTATCTTGATTTTCTAGTCTATTCAGAACATGTTTTCTATTTAATCACAACAAAGTACGAGAAATCCAGGATACCCTTTTTGTGGTATCCAGGACCTATGTCCTCCATTAAATAGTTGGGTTTTACTTATGCCTATCTAAAAAACTTCAAAATACATAATTTTGAATCTAAATATCTAGTGTGTCCATTTAAGCTTCTTAGAGTTAAAATATACTCCCTCCGTCTCAAATTGTAAGTCGTTTGACTTTTTTGGCCCCAACTTTGACCACTCGTCTTATTCAAATTATTTTGCAAAATGTCATATTTTTTTTGTTATGGCTAGCTTTAGTAATAAAAGAATTTCAAGAATGACTTAAATTTGACTATATTTGCATAAATTTTTTGAATAAGACGAGTTCAAAGTTGGGGTCAAAAAAGTCAAACGACTTATAATTTGGGACGGAGGGAGTATGTATTTAGTATTGAGTGCACACACAGGAGTATTTTCGTTGAATTATAAAAGATATCTCCCTTTATTTAGTGAAAAGAACTAAAAAATAATTTGTTTGTCCTCACAAATGTAATAAGAAGGAAATATATTGGTAGATTTAGTACTTTAAATACCTAATCACCATTGTTTGAATCATCAAACATCATGACTTTAAGAAAACATTGGTAAACACTCAAATATCGATGTCTTTAGGTGCACGTTGGGGAGGGGGGGGGCAGGGTGGGGTCAAGCCCTCCCCCCACCTGTGATAAGTGGAGAGTGATGCGGGGGTGGGGATGGTTATGGTGAAGGGAAAATGGGAGATGGGAAACATAAAGAGAGATGAGCATCCCTCTCCCCAATATCCTATCATGTATGTGCTAACGGCTACGAATTACTCGTACTCGGAATCAGTGGCGGTTCCTCTCCCTTCCTTTCTCTTCGTCCTCTTTTTTTTTCCTTCTTCTTTCTTTTCCTCAAATGAAGGGGTGCTTAGGGGTATCCAGGGGTTTTGGGAGGTAGGGGGCTTGAGCCCCTTTGCAGCCCTTGGATCCACCGTGCTCTGAATAGGAAGAAAAAAAACTAAACTTTTCAAGGGAAGACCTCTCAGAAATTATTGTTGGGTATTACCCTAATGGTGATCTATTCTCTATGTTACATACAAATGAAGTCATTTGTGTTTCAGTATGAAGCTATAAAAAATGCCTAATGAAGAGCATAATTAAGTAGTTTTTGTTGATGTGTTATTCATCTACTCCCTCCGTCCTAAAGAGTGTCGTTGTTGGTGTGCGTGTCACATGTTTGACTCGATTTATAAAAAATACGTGCAATATTTAAGTTTTCAAATAATTTAAGTCTATTTAATAGTATTCATATTATACCATAAATTTTAATATATTTTTATATATAATTGATCGTAGTTGTTTCTCGGAAAGCGAGAAAGACACTCTTTTAGGGACGGAGGGAGTATGACTTTCAAAATCGAAGTTTGCGTGTATTTTGTTTTGGACTATTTTTGTGTACTTTAAATGCACTCATTTCTTGTGTCCTTTAAATGCACTCATTTCAACTTTTTTTTGAAAGAAAAATGCAAATACAATATCATTCAACTTCATGTCTCGTGGGTTGACTCCATCCACGTCGACAGTCGCGGGTCCCATGAGCTCTTGCCAGTTGTCATGCCAAAGGCGAGGAGAAGCCTCAAGAAACTCCACGAGTCCCAGCGTAAAAATCTGCCGCGGCGAGCAGCCACTGGAACGCAGCTCACCACGAGCCAGTCCAACACCGCAACTGTGCAAGGTAACCGCGCGGCATAGCTCGCAAACTCCGCGCGGAAAACGAGGAACCAAATGGCGCCTCTGTGCTCCGCTTCCGCGCGGCCGCTCGAAGCCCCAGGCCAGCCTCGCCGCGGCGCCCGCCCGCCGCGGACGGTCGCCATGGCAGCAGGCGCGCGCACCAGCGGCGCCGAGGCCCGCGCGTCGCTGGTGTTGGCCCTGGCCTCGCAGGCGCTCGCCGCCTCGCAGCGCCGCGCCGCCGACCTCGCCGTTGAGGCCGCCAAGTACGCCTTCCCGTCCCGCCGCTTCGAGCCGCGCACCCTCGAGGAGGCCCTCATGTCTGGTCAGTAATAATACCAAATCAATCGCGGCAGCTTCTGCTCCCTGAATGGCGAAATCTTCAATTACCATGTGCGATGTATGTGCCTTCTGCAGTGCCCGATCTCGAGACGGTTCCATTTCGTGTCCTGAAGCGCGAGGCCGAGTATGAGATAAGAGAAGTGGAGGTAATTGTTCTTATCAGTTTCACTTTTCTTTTTGAAGCAAATCAGTTTTCACTTTTCAGACACAGGTTAGAAATCGTGGAGTGGTGAAGCTGGAACCCAATACCCATTGTATGATTGTGATGCCTGATGTGATATTGTCAGGTTCACTGAGTAACCGTGTCTTTTGTTGTGAACTCTGATCAGTCGTACTTCGTTGCTGAAACAACAATGCCTGGAAGATCTGGGTTTGATTTCAATGGATCATCTCAGTCATTCAACGTGCTGGCGTCTTATTTATTCGGTAAGGTACTTGCCACGCTTCTGCCATGGATCAGAATTCCATTCCCTTGTTTCATTAGATAGTCTGGATTGAATGGAACATTACATAATATTTATTGTTGGGACGCTTGCCTGCAGAACACAACTTCTGAGCAAATGGAAATGACAACCCCTGTTTTAACTCGGAAGGGTGAGCCCGGCAGTGAAACGATGGACATGACGACCCCGGTGATAACAAAGAAGGTGGGTTACATATGGCTTTCAGGAGTGCCATGTAGTTCTTGAGCTGTACTTGTTTGCTGATTCAGGATAATTTGTTGGCACTTGGGAGTGATGAAGTTTTAACATTCCTTTGATTTGTGTGTTCTCACATGCAGTCAGCTGGTGAAAATAAGTGGAAGATGTCATTTGTGATGCCAGCAAAGTATGGTTCCAACTTGCCTCGCCCAAAAGATCCTTCTGTAAGCATCAAGGAGGTGCCTGGAAAAATTGTTGCCGTTGCAGTATTTTCAGGTCTGTATTTAGTATGTCTTTGTCATATCCATAATCCATTTCATGATTGTAGATTTTACTTCTGCTCTGGTTGATCACTTGATTGTTAGGCTATCTAGTTAAATTCAGAATCAAACAGGTAATGCAAAGATGTTCTATGATCATTCCTTCTGTTGATAAGGTCTTTTGCTGGAGAACAGAGAACTACAGCGATAAATAATGAATCAGCAAACCTTGTCTTTGGTGCCCTATATTATCACTAAACACATGCTTTTATTCAATCAGGAAATAATTTAGATGATAGGACATAGGAGTTGTGATGTTCTCTCGCATTCGTGAACACTAACAAGATCTCTAATATGGATTTATTTCTTGATAAACAAATACAACCATATTTTTTTTTGAAAAAAACTCATCAAATTAAACTGAAGTCTATCTATTTACAATTGATCCAATGGAAGCCCTGTAGCTTTTTTGTTTTTGTTCAAAAATAATAGCAACACACTCAATGATATATTATTACTATTTCCATTTTACCCTTAGATTCTATTTTACGAGAGACAGTCTTTGACCATAAGCATCTCCATTTGCCTTTTTTAATGTTCTGAAGCTAAAATATGACACTCTGTCTCCTAAGTTTTTAGGATATCATCAATTACAAACTCGTAGGTCGTAACTATATGGTAATGCAATGTTTATCAGCCACGCTGCCATTGTCATGATCCATAATCCTCTTGTGTTGAAACAGGTTTGGTTGCGGATGATGACATAAGCCAGAGGGAATCCAAATTGCGGGAATCACTTCAGAGAGATACTGAATTTAGAGTGAAAGACAATTCGGTGGTGGAAGTTGCACAGGTATAGCTTATAATATTATCATGCGCCATATTTTGACCTATGTAATTTATATCACGAATATCATCGGAGCCTAATTCTCAGTTTTCTGAATTGCAGTATAATCCCCCTTTCACACTTCCATTCACAAGGCGTAATGAAATAGCATTGGAGGTTGAGAAGAAATGATATCGCCTTCTGATGTCCTAGATTAACAAATAAATTGTTAGAATTTGAGAGTATATGCAAATGCCTATTGTCCCTGATGTATATAGATACCATATCTATGTTGCCTATTTTGTATATATGCAGACATGTTATTTATCGCTTGCATATCTTACAGAACTGTAACTAAGTTATTTTAATTCTGGTCTCTTCATTTCTTAAGTGTTATAATAGTATCAAAGCAGAAAGCACCAAAAGATCGTTGTCATAAGGAAATTTTGAATCGTAACAAGAAACCTTTTGCTGGGCATCTGGTAAAAATTTGGGCATGCCCTTTTCTTTCTCAATGTGTAATGCTTTTGTCATTATATTGATATGATCATATGGAGTATCCTTTTAACCCAAGAATTAGTTAATAGGGTGTCCATGATTGAAGTTATCAGTACGCAGATCGTCAATGTCCGTATGTTTGTTTAATCTAAACTCTGTGCCTTGTAAAGTTGATATCTTTGTGCAGCACTAGGTGCAAAGGGGATATATTCTAGTTCCTAGCAGTTAAGTGATACACAGGTTTATTCATGTTTCTAAATCATTATGTGATTGATGAGAATAATAAATGCTTCCATGTTTAACCATGTTAGTCTTCTACCTCAAGTTCTGATTTCCTGTCACCGGGAAAGATAACTCTGCTTTTAAGTAGACAAGGGCCTCTTTATACATGGACTCACAGGGATTTGTTTAGTTTTTTTCTTAGGCAATTTGTGTGTGACATATAATGATTTTTAGAAAATATTGCTTCAGCTCCAAAGTTCATTGAAAATTTTATCAAAACGTGGAAAATCTCATCTGGTCTGAGGTCCCACCAGCCATCCTCGCATAATGATATTTTGCCAATTTAATATTTTTGTGATGTCACTGAACTAGTTTTGCTTTCAACTTCTTGGTAAGTAGGAGTATGTGTGTGGCATTGTCGAGTTGCTATGTGTTTTGTGTTTAGATCATTCATGATTCATGTTGGTGTTGCAAGTGAGTTTGTCAGCAGTTTTGCCTTCACCAGTCATATGTACACTTGGGATGCTTTTGTCTTAAAAAATACCAGTCGTGTATAATACTCTTGTTGTTTGAGTTGTGATCACTTCCTTTTGTTTGTTTGTGTGTTAAAAGCGTAATGTGCTTGTTTGGCTGTCAACATTGTTGGTATCAATTTCTAAGCAAGCAAAATATGCATACATTGTTTTCATCACTGCATAGTGGTACATTTATAGCTACTAAGAATGATTTGTATTATTTTTATGTCTGGTGATGTTACCTTCTGATTGGGCTGGCATTATACTAGCCTGAGAAATTTATGTAATCATCTGTGATGCTACAGGGCATTATACTTTGCTGGTGCCAAAGCATCAAGCCGTTGAATTGGTCCACTTATTATATATCTTTTTTAGGAATGTTCCACTTATTGTATCGACAGGTAGGATGAAGCTGGCTCATACAACTATGCTAGGCTTCCTATATATTTGTGTGCTCTGCTTGTGGTTTGAACTCACTTTGTTTTATTGTTCTCTTCATCTATTGGTAGGACACCAGAAGCTAACGGAGGATGGTGACTGCCAAGAAAAGCATCTTTTATGTGGCACTGTTTTATGGTTGCTTCCTAGTGAACCATGCATGTGACCATGGTACGTGCTCTATTTGTCCTGCATTCTCATAAACAGCATCATATTTTTTTTATAAAAAAAAAGGTGTCATTTTGCATCTAGTTCATTTGTTTTCTCTGCACCATGTTGTTTTTGTAAGCTAGCTAGTTATTCTAGGTTTTTAGCTGTCTTTATTGTAATATTGGTGATCTTATTGAGAAATCATCTGGCAATGTTCAATATTAAAGCTGCAACTGTCTCTGCTATGTTTTTTGGTTCCTCCTTTTTCATTTCATAGACCACTCTTCTGGCATTCCTATTGAATGGTAACATGAAGCTCGGCGAAAGAACTATGGAGGATTGAAGGCTCTCATAGAAGTTAAAATAGAAAAGAAATGTCTGATACCTCAATTTTTTATCAAGATCATGATAATTACAGGAAATTTTCTGGGGAAATCATCAAAAGCCAAGAACTAAAAAGCTAGATGAGATGGCTTGATGGCTCGTTTCAGAATTTCTCCAGTTACATTCCTTTTTCTTTGAAAAACAAAATATACTGATTTTGAGTGAGTCAATTAGGTTCGGATTGTTAGGCGTTGGGTTTCAGATGATACAGGAGACTAATAACCTTAGATAATGGCAGCCAAGAAAACAAGGGTTGGTAACAGTAAATCCATACAGATCAGAAACATAGTGAAAACTGTAAAATCCAAAGACTCAGTTTCTCACTCGTGCTCAGAGAATTTGCATGAAAAGCCTAAGACCTTATCAAGGTGTTCTAGTTGATATCTGATGAGAGCCTATTTTACTTGAAGCAGATGGTGTGAGATTTGGTTACAGTGGGAATACTGGTCCAAAGTATTGGGGGAGCTTAAGCCCTAATTTCACGCTTTGTTCAAAAGGAATAAACCAGTCTCCAATTGACATTGTGAAGGATGAAGCTGTCTACAACCCTCAGTTGGAGCCCCTTGAAAGGGATTATACTGCTACAAATGCAACTATTGTTGACAATGTCTTCAACATCGCGGTTTGTTCTGAACCAAATAGTAATTTTTATTGTGTCCACACACTAAAAATATCTAAACAACAGTGGGCTAATCCTTACTGTGGGAATGTATCATTTTAGTTTTGTGGTTGATAACAATATCCATTTGTGCTATTCATTTGTTCCGCATGTTATTGTGTTTTATTCTCAGTAGTGCATAAGGATTTGATCTCCAGTGAGTAACTGTGGACTATTACATATATTAGGCACAACTATAATTTCAGAACTAATAAATGAAAGAAATAGGGATGTGATTTTTTCACCTTTGTAAATGTCACCTACAAATTCTGAGTTGTGGATTTTTCAATATGAATCATTTGGTGTAAGTTGAATGATGCAGCTGCGTTACAATGATACTTCTGAGACCGTGAAGGTGGGTGGGATAAAGTATAAGCTGAAGCAATTGCATTGGCATTCGCCCTCAGAGCATACCATGAATGGCCAAAGGTTCGCAAGTGTACTGTGATAAGAGTTGCACATCTTGCATTATCTGTTGTACTAAGTGTATGCACCTATGCCTTACTCTGGGTCCGTGATAGGTTTGCAATGGAGCTCCACATGGTTCACTTCACTGAAGAAGGCAACATTACTGTTGTGGCAATCCTTTATCGATATGGCAAACCAGACCCTTTCCTTTTCCAGGTAAATCTTTGGTATAGGAACGAGGACGACCATAGCATTTACCAACATTCAGTGCAGGATATCAAATATTGGGACTATGCACTGTTGTAAAGGGGAGACTAATTTTACAAATTACCTGAATAGGAGCATCCTATTATTTCCACCATGTGGTGAGATGTATTTGAACTTTGCATTGTAGCTATAGTCCATGTATCTTATGCATTTTGGTCATAACAAACAAAAGGGTTTCGGCCTAGTATGAAATAAGGTGCATATTCTTAGTAACATCAACATAAGGTCATCATGGTACTGGAGAGGTGGATTCATGATGAGATGTTTGATACACAGGCTTGAAAAACTTTGTTAATAAGTAGTTCTTGATCTGTCCCGAAGCCAGGAACTGAATGAACTTGTCATGGCTAGTATATTTCTCGGAATTTCACAGCTTGCTGTTATTTGCATCTGAATCAGTTCACTACGGCGTTGGTGCAGTTACTTGCTTTGTTCTTGACTAAATGTTGCGTGATTCAGATAAAGGATCAGCTGGCTGAATTGCATGCGGAGGGCTGTAAGGCTGAGAAAGGTGATCCTCTCCCTGTTGGCGTGGTGGACATGACAGAACTGAAGCAGGGAGCGGATAGATATTACAGATATGTTGGATCCCTCAGTGCACCTCCATGCACCGAGAATGTGATCTGGAACGTCCTTGCTGAGGTAACCCATGCCCCTGTACTGGAAACATTGTGAAGAAAATTCTTATGTAGTTACGTCATTTAATGTATCCTCTGAAAATTACGGATGCCTTGTTTTACAGGTAAGAGAAATGACCAAGGAACAGGCTGCTGATCTGATGGCCCCTTTGGAGGGGAGTTACAGGCACAACTCCAGACCCCTACAGCCATTGAATGGTCGCGTGGTTGAGCTCTACGACAGGTCAATGAAAATCCGAAAAATGATGTAGCCTACTGCGGGCAGATCCATTGATGATAAATTGATAATTGATAAGGCGCTCGTCGAAAGCCATAATAAACACCAAATAACGTGTCAATCGACAGAAATCGTCATGGACACGAACTCACGATCCTCTATGTTCTAGTATTTCATCAATCAGTGTTGGCACTCTTTTGTAAGAACTGAGATCCTGAGAAATTTGTTGATTTTGATGCCTTTTCAAAAGTGCTAGTTAACATGAACTCAAATTACCTGTTTAATTTGATTTTGGCGGAGAACAGAGCAGCAAAGACAAAGAGATAGATAAATCATTGCCCATATCCAGTCTTCTCCAGTCTGAGCATCCCACTCTCTACAGAAGAACAAAAGAGAGAAAGAAGAACATCCAAAAAAAGAGTGAGAATTACCAAGTATAAATAGCTGAGCTAAACAGCACGGTAAACAAAGAAAAAAAAGAAACAGAATAACAGATAAGGTTTTTAAAAAACTAAAAAAATAATACGGCTATAACAAAGGAAAAAAAAGATAAATAAACATAAATCACCGGGCTAAATAGAAGGGAAAAAATTAATCAACCAAGAGGGCCCATCCGGGTTCGAACCGGAGACCTATCGATCTGCAGTCGATTGCTCTACCACTGAGCTATGGACCCTTTGATATCACAATGATGTTACCAATAGTTATAACATTTATAAATTACACAACAAAGAAAAGTTAGAAAACAAGTCTGCACTACTCTGCAGAGCTTTTCTATGGGCGATCCGGCGTAACGAAATTTCCACCGGGTGGCATCTCGAGGCCTAGTTTGTTCCATGAAAATTCCGTTTGGTCTTGGGACTCGTCATCAACGTTCGCTTAAAAGAAGTAAACAAGCACCTAAACCGAAAAACGTGGACTGTATAAGGCCACCAGCAACGGGCCGATAGCAAATGTCGATAGCAGTCCACGTCGGAGAGAGGAGAGCAAAGAGAGAAAAAAATGTCGCTTAACTCAGCGTAATCCGATAGCACAGGAAACAACACCGAGCGGGCCCTATGTATGTGCACGACTGATCTGTTTCTCCTCTCGTTGGTCGCTCTCGACGGCGGTGGAGGCCTAGACTGCGTTGGAGATTGTGCTAAAAGATGGCCTGTTTAACATGTTGCCTTCTTTGCCTGCTATGGCTGAGGTGTACAATGCTATAGAGAGTAAACTGTCGTTACCATTGCTGCTGCCCTAAGTATATAACCTAACTACCAAAGTGATTTGCACGAAGCACCAGGCCGATTCAAAACAACACAACCGCAATCGAAACGGCGCGCCTAAAAGGCAACAGAAGCTTCCACTCACTCATCGATGCTCGTCACGATCGACTGCGGCTGGTGGCGCCAAGCCCGGGACCCATCGCCCCATCCAATGACCAATTAAACGGACTACGAAACTATACTGCTATTGTTTTTCCCCCAAAAGAAACTCATTAGCTAGTCTAGTTAGCGGCTGGTAGACTCGTGCTGTCGTACGTGCAGCTGAATTAACCAAACCTGATTAGCTTAGCTCGGACAAAGACAAGCGCAAGAGCACTCGGCAGGGTTCTCGGGAGCACAATCCAAAACACAGGTTTAATTTACTCCAAAGCGACCAGCCAACTCCCCGGGATTAATAAGCTAAGCCGCCCCAACCCAACCACTGTCACCTTTTCAAATCTCCACCTCCAAACGACCAAACCATTGGCGCCTCCGATCCCCGGCAGGCTCAAGCTCAAGATACCCCCTGGACCTTTACGGCTTTACCCCTCGCCTCGCCACGACCCGACCCGACCTCTTCAAAACCATACACACACCGGCACGCCGCAGAGCCACCAGAGTACGTAGGCCACACTGAGCTGCGCGATGCCGCCGCTCGACCTCGACACCCTCGTCTCACGCGACGGCGACTGCGCCGACGAGTTGAAGGCCGCGTGCGGTGGCGACACCGCGCTGCCCGAGCCCGACGACGACGTCTCCGACAACGAGGACCCGTACGCCCCGGCGCAGTCCCTCCGGCTGAGGATCGGCGAGGACATCGAGTGGAGCGACGTCGTCGTCGGCGCCGCCGCGGCGGTGCTGGAGCGGCACGACTCCACCAAGGGCGCCGGCGCCAACCCCAAGTGCGCCGCGCGGAGGAGCGTGGCGGCCCCCACCGCGGCAAGGGGCTCGCTTCCGCCCGGCCCGGCGCCGAGGGCGGCGGCGGTGGCCGTGGTCATCGGCGGCCTGCCGGGCAAGGCCGCCGCGCGGGAGCACGGCAGGCAGCGGCGCTCCCCGTGCCGGATCAGCGGGCGCGCGAGGGTGTTCGCGGCGGGCGGGGAGGTGGACCGGCTGGAGGTGGCGGAGCCGGGGTCGCCCAAGGTGTCCTGCCTCGGTGGCGTCCGGTCGCAGCCGCGTGCTGCGGGTGAGGGAGTCGGAGTCGGTAGCGGGCGCCGCTGGTGGGGATGGCTGGTGGCCGACGCCATGTCCTGCTGCTGGAAGTCTGGAACGGCCGGCGAGAGATGAGGCCGAGGGTGAACGAAGCTGACGACGACTAGCCACGGTACGCCACCGCCTGTGCTCGGGCTGGTCTGCGTAGGCATTGGGACATTGGAATCGGATCATGAGATCGATCGGTGGAGTAGGTTTGGCGCTTGGCTGGTCACGTAGTGTCGGCCACATGCGAATTTTCATCCTTTTCTAGTAGGTAGCTCTGGGTTGTCTCTGCTCTGCTCATGGTCGGCCCGAGTAGCTCGTGCCTTTCCTGTACGTACATGGGATCTTCGCCAACACCAGGTGTTCGATTTGAATTTAAACTTTGTCATGGCCTTCTGCCACTCAGTCACTCTGCATCTCCGGTCTCCAGTGTCAAGTCGCCGTGCTGTGCCTGTGCCGCTGTGCGTAATGGGTCAGGGGCTCAAGGCCGAACTGCCGAAGGCGCTGTGCTCCACCTTTTTTTTTTTCTTCTTTTTCTGGATCCAGTCATCCATTACTGAGTAATACTGTTTGTTAGTTCGGAACTTTTGTCGCTGAGCACCTTGAGTTTGTCGGGAACGTCCTCGTACAGCATTGTCCTAGTTGATTATGTTCGTGACCGGGATAACTGAAAATCGTCCTTGTTATATTTAGTCCCACATCGGTAATTGATGGTGGAGGAGCACAATATATAAGGTGGGGCAGTCCTAATACTATCAGACTAGTTTTTTGGGTTGAGTTAGGCCCGAGGTCTTAGTTGTTGTTGGGCTCCGTGGACCTAGGCCTGTGGTCGCCGGCTCGTGTGTACAGTGGGCCGTGCCAGATTCCGCTGCGCCACTCTAACAAGTGGTATCATAGCCGAAGGTTGGAAAGGTCACATCTCCGAGTCACATGTTTACGGAGGAGCCCGTTGATATCTCCGTTGGGTCATTTGACCATTGGTCACGCAAGTTGACTGGAGAGTTTATACTCTGGGCCTGTGATGACGTCTTCTGTAAGTTCACACAATAGTTGTGATGGAAGAGTTAGATCCGATGTGTGACGGGGGAGATTGTTATATTTAGTCCCACATCGGTAGTTGATGGTGGAGGAGCACAACATATAAGGTGGAGGCAGTCCTCGTACTATCAGACTAGTCTTTTGAGTTGAGTTAGGCCCGAGACCTTAGTTGTTGTTGGGCTCCGTAGACCTAGGACTGTGCGCACCGGCTTGTGTGTACAACGGGCCGGAACAGATTCGGCTACGCCACTCTAACAGTCCTGAGTTAAATGATCTTTTGTTTGTAGAAAGGTTACCTCTTCCTACTACTCACTCAAGTTTGTATCAGGTGGTGCTAAAGCAAGGTGTCACGGTAATAGCTTGGAATAGGCGACTTGTTCCCACCGCATGCAATTGCAATGGATGCATGTTGGCACGATGCAGAGACGAGGGGTTGATTCTTGAGAGAGAGAAAGGCCGATGGAGCACCAAAAGAGAGAGAAGAGAAGGTACTTCGACTTCTGATGATTCTCCATCAATCTGACAAAGGGAAATGCTTCGCGTATGTTAACAGATTTTAAATCATTAGGTTAACAGATTTTGTACTCGAAATGTAACGGCGTTCCCTTTTTTAAAAAAAAATCTTACTGCTTCCTTAAAACCCACAAATGCCTTTGAAACATACCTGTTTCTTTTGTTTTTTTAGAAAGCACGCACGTAATTCAAGCTGGGACGACCCGACCGCTGAGGCGCAGCGCTCGGGAACTCGGGTCCTCTTTCGGGCTTTCGGCCAAGCCGGCACTCAGCACGGGGCCAAGCCGGCACTCAGCACGGGCTGAGTGGCCTTTGTGCACTCAGCACGGGGCCACGGAACGCGCGTCACTCGCCGTCCCGGTGGCGGTCGCGCACCGGCACCGCTACCCACCGCTCGGTGCGCGCCCTTTGCGTGGCCCGGCCGCACGCGTGCGTTGCCGCGATGGGGGCGTGGATAGGCGCGCGCGCCGCGGGGCAGCACCGAAGCGGCTGGAAAAATGCAGCGGGGTCTTGGGGATAACACAAGAATCATTTTGGTGTCGCTTCTGGCCTGCTAGGCTTCCCGTCAGATTGGCAAATCGAACAGTGCTGCATTATCTTTTCATGTTTCATACTACGCTTTTATTCATTATCATCGATGAACTATGTACATGTACTGTATGCAAGACAAAGAGGCTTGAGACCAGCCTCCATTCACAGGGACAGAGCACGTACACCACAGCGAGCAGAGTTTAGACAAAGCTTCTACCCATAATGCACAGTACGACACGCTCACAAGCACGAGTAGGAATGCAGTACTGATCAGTTGCATCTACACCACGCCGTCACATGACCATCGATCTGGTCTGGTGATCAGCTTGGACGGGCCGCCTCCTCACCTTTTTCCTTCTGCAACCAACCCAACAACACCACATGCGCTTGATCAACACGGATTCCAGAATCCAAGTGCAGAAGTCACGAACAAACGATTGAATCGCCGGCGTGTCAGTTACCTTCTCCCCTTTGGCTGCGGCGGCAGCCCTCTTGGCCGCCTCGGCCTTGTCCTTGTCGGCCTTCCTCCTCAGCTTCTCCAGCTTCTCCCGCTCCATCTTCTGCTCAATCAATCGCACCAACCCAGTTCAGTAGTAATAAGCAATCAAATCGCACATCATCCATCGCGCATGATCGCGCGCTGCTTCATTTATCATCAAATCAGTTAACAAATGAGGCAGCTGTGTCACCTGTATGTAGACGTTCTCGGCGGCGCGCTCCTCCTCGCTGAGCACTCTGCCGGAGGCCTTGTCGCCGAAGTAGCGCGGCACGCCCACGCCTTCCATCCTCCTCGCCACGGCCCCCGCGACCGCCGCCCACGCAGGCTGACCTGGCTGAGGGACGAACAGACCTCTCCCCACGCCCACGGCCCTTTTTGTAGCCATCATCACTATACGCCTCTTCTTGCACCGCAAGAACACACACACGTCGGCCGCCTTCTTTATTCCTCTCCAAGAACACGACCACGTCGACACGTTGCTTCCTGGTGACTCCCCGGATCTGGATCGGCTTGCCGCTTGCGTCGGTTTGTATACATATATTTGTAGCCGAGGCGATGCCTTCGCCTTCTCTGTATTTCTAGGAGGGTCTGTCAGTGTCCGGCCGGCCGATGATGATCCGATCCGAACCTGCCAGATTCTCACGTGAGTGTGGATAAGGATGAGCCGGATCGCGAACACGGTTTCGCGAAACCGCGAATGGAACTCTACAGTGGGTTACGCGGCCTGGGTTCGGTTACTTCCTACGGCGGCCTCTGGGCTCATTAAAACTCCATTGGGCCCTGTGAGGCCCGTCGAGGTCGGCTGGGTCGTCCACTCGTCCTCGGTGTCGTCATTCGTCAGCTCCCGGCCCAGCGAACCGCCTCAACAACCCATGTCTCAGGTGGGCCCCGGGGCGGCTCCTTTTTCGGCTTTTCCTCTCCTTAATAAATGCTGACTATTTTTCTCGGCTTCAGAGAGTTGCAGCTGTAGTCCAGTCCAGTCCAAGCAGCAGTACAGCGAGTCGTGAGGGGGGTTTGGACGTTTTGGTGAAGTGGGAGCGCACGGAGCGGAGGGGAGGATGGCCGCGCCCGCGGGGAGGAAGGTGGCGGTCGCCGCCGTGCAGTTCGCCTGCACCGACGTCGAGGCCGAGAACGTCGCCGCCGCCGAGAGGTATGGCCGCCTGCACGCGCCGCGCCCCCTCCTGAATCCCTAGCTGACCCCGTCCGGTGGCCGTCCCTGATTCCCGTCCCAAGGAGCCAAAATCCTATCCGTTTAGTTTAGTCGACGTTCAAATTTTCTGGAGCTATTATATGATTTCAAATCCTGTACAGTAGCACGCCGTCCTAGTACTAAGGTGTTTTTTTCGCCTAGGAGGTGTTGATTCGAGATAATCTATCCTGAAATCTGCTTTCAGTGCGCACTTCTAGCACATGACTAGTATATTGCCCGTGCACTCAGGAGTTTGCTTTCAGTAACGGTGCCTCAAATGGTTCTTCTCGTTGACTTTTCTTAATCTCGTTTTACCATCGACTAGCTAAGCACTTCAGTAGTAATAATCTAGACGAGTAATCCAGCCCGATTCCTTGTATCCACATAATGTAATCTGCATTCCTAGTATCTCAACTGCCCTGTTTTTGCACGATTGATTCATGTGCCTTCTCTCTTGGATTGCATAATCCTGTCAGCTACTTTATTCTCCACGCCCTGTTCCGTTGCCATTCTTTTTTTCTGTCACCTACTTTATTCCCGCAGTGAATTATTGGGGCACATGCCCTGGTGCTTGGATTCGGATATGTACCTTTTTATGGTGCTGTTTAGATAATGCAATGAAAAATTACATTTATGCGAGTAACAAATTATTAATGCTCTAATACAATGGTAATGCTGCCTGTGCTATATTGATAGCTTCTCCAAAACCTTAATCACTAATCTGATGCTTAATCACTAATCTGATGCCTGTGCTATATTGATAGCTAACTCTGTCGCAAGATCTGTTATACTCGAGTATCACAACATGAGAGCGCTAGGATCTTTCTACTTTGTATGCTGACGACTGCAAAAACAAATCCAATCACCACAGACTCGGTTCTTCTCTTCACATTTTAACCAATGTGTTTGAAGCCAATAGTGTAGTTCTAACTTCTAGCTAGTGTGTTAGAACTGAAGCAGATTTTGATCACCTTTTGGATACATTAGCAACATATGTTTAATGTGTCAGTTTTACACCCTTGCTGTGTTAAATCTCTACCACCTTGCTTCGAAGTCACTTTGTCAGTTTCCTAATGGGCCGAACTCTATTTTCCAATAGTTTCAGTCCTGTTCCAAAAAAACGAAAACATTTTATACTGCTGCAGTTACTGTGTGCTACATTTCATTTGATTATAGTGAAAGGAAACCAAGACTTATTAAAAAAATTCGTCTTAATTTTGTTTGCAATTCTGTTGCACCTCGCGCATCATATCCCCATTATGGTTCATCTTGCTGACTGGAACTCCTGAATTTACTCTGTTTCCCGTCACTCCATTTCCATATATGCTGCATATTTGAATGCATTATTGGATCACAAATCTATTGTTTAGCTATGAGTTTAGTAAGTTCTTTTCAAATGGATATTAATGCTTTTGATCTAGAACTCACCTTTAGTGTCGTGGTGGCATTCATTTACTTTGACTACCATTGTAGGCTGGATAGTATCAGAACTCACTAGGTTTAGAACTTTTTTCCCAAGTATTCTATTCTTGTGTTAAAATTCGCCACTTTTTTTTTTAAAAAAATCTTTTTGCAAGGTTCAGAAATTTATTGAATCTGGTAGGAAATCGAGACGTCCTTGATTTGAGTTATTTTACTTAACGATGCGGAGCATTTGCTTTGCAATTTTTGCTCTCTCTCAGTTTGCCATCGTTGAAAACCTTGCAAAACTTGGGGACTGATCACTTGTATTACAGGTTGATTAGGGAAGCACACAAGAAAGGTGCGAAGATTGTACTCATTCAGGTAACTTAATATATGACAAATAAACACATTTAGCTATGAATCATCAAGATTTAAATGATTTTCTTCTTTCAAAGTAAAGCAGAAAACTCAGATATTCTTGCTTTTGTATTATTTAAGTTTATAATTCTCTTTGCATGCATTTTATTCATGTCCTAGGAATTGTTTGAGGGGCACTATTTCTGTCAAGCTCAAAGAATGGATTTCTTTCGGCGCGCTAAACCTTATAAAGGCAACCCAACTATCATGAGGTATTTGCTGTTGCCTTGTTGGTGTCAGTGATTCATTCATTCAATTTTTTAGCATTGTATACTTACACCTTTGTGCATCCACTGCCCCTGGTCCATAGGATGCAGCAACTTGCAAAGGAGTTGGAAGTCGTGATACCTGTCAGTTTTTTTGAAGAAGCAAACAATGCCCATTACAATTCAGTGGCCATTATTGATGCTGATGGCACTGATCTTGGCCTCTATCGCAAATCACACATTCCAGATGGACCAGGTAATAAATGGCAATAGTAGTTTCCTGTTCCGCTATAGATTGGGCTATATCATCTAAAGAAACTACTTCTATTTGTCAGGTTATCAAGAAAAATTTTATTTCAACCCAGGTGACACTGGCTTTAAGGTAATTCTTTATTGTTCTAGATTGCACTCCTACTCTGTGTATGTTCCTGACAAAAAAATGGCTTATATAATTGGAACTGTAATCGTTTTTTGTTATCAGCAAACGCTCACTTTAATATATCTATACTACTATTGATGCAGGCTTTCAAAACCAAGTATGCAACGATTGGTGTTGGTAAGTTATTTGTGTTCTGCAGTGATACTGGTGCCTTTTAGGTTACATACAGTAGCACTAGTAGTAATTCATGTGATACAATTTCACTCACAAGTAATGCTATCATTCTTAAACTTGTAGGAATCTGCTGGGATCAGTGGTTCCCTGAGTGTGCAAGAGCAATGGCGCTTCAGGGTGCCGAAATACTTTTCTATCCCACTGCAATTGGATCTGAACCGCAGGATGGCAACCTAGATTCGCGTGAACATTGGAAAAGGGTCATGCAAGGCCATGCTGGTGCCAATTTGGTACTAATTGTTGCTTTACATAGTTATAATGCACTATCATCTTCATTGTGGAATCATAAAGATGCTTCTTTGTTTATTGTGCATCTAAGCAATATTGGTGAAACAGTCTATTATCTGATCATGTCATTATCTACCATGCATTATGCAGGTTCCCCTTGTTGCTTCTAACCGGATAGGCAGAGAAACTGTTGAGACTGAGCATGGCAAGAGCACTATAACCTTCTATGGGAATTCCTTCATTGCAGGTAATCTAGCTTGTGTATATCATTATGCTGGAGGATAGAAGAATATAAGAATATAAGAAACATGAGTTTAATTGAAGTCATGGTTCTCTGCAGGACCAACTGGAGAAATCGTGAAGCTTGCTAATGACAAAGACGAGGAAGTGTTAGTGGCGGAATTTGACTTAGATGAGATTAAGTCAACCAGGCATGGTTGGGGAATATTCAGGGACCGACGCCCTGAATTATATAAAGTGCTGTTGACGCTGGATGGTGAGAAGTAAGGCACAGTGGTGTATCTATCCTTGAATAGGAACTGAGCTCCACACCACTGGAACGGCACAGGCTCCCCTAGTGTTGCCACCACATCAATGGTAGATTTCCCCTCTCTCTTTCCTTATCCAAAAATGCTTTGCTTGCATCTGTTATATGTACGAGCCACCTTGGTGATCCTTGATATTTCACCATTTTCACGTCCCGCAAAATAAATACTTGTCATGCAATGCTATGTTTTGGCAGAGGAAAAAAAAAATCCAAGGATCCAAATTGACATATAATGGCACGAGAGGTGTTTTGTTACTCTTTGATTTATCCTAGATTTAGTCAATTTGAGTGTTTGATTAGTTGAAGTGATGGGAGGATAATACTCTGCAGAGGCTGTAGAATCAGCATATTTGATTCCAAATGCCATTCGCAATCGCTTCAACTGACAACCGTCAGCTAACTTTCACATGTGACCTGTTCCTTTCGCATCAACTAAAAGCTCAGGATTCTTGTGAACTCTGTTTTCTGTGTCCTTAAGTGCTTTGGAGCACAAAGTTGCAGTACCAGCCAGTACCACGCATGTGTACTTGGCAACATTTTCTGTTCTGGACGAAATGTATTTTCCTTTGGTTGATTCCTGCCACTCACCGTGAGTCGTCGCACCAGACTAGTGCAAAGCCGGAGCAGTGGATATCCAGATTGACATAATTGACGCAAACTGAACATAAATTCCGCTATATTTACAACTCTACGTAATGAGGGAAAAAAAAAATCCACACTAGGCGTGCGTGTGGAACTTTGTTGTGGAGTACTGATTAAACCTCGGAGCGACATAGTCTAAAACCCTGTTCTATCCGTTCCCTTCTTGGCGCGCCACTGCATCTGGTGGCTGATCTTGGCATTGATGATGCCCAACACCTACTGGTTCTTCCTCCTCCGGCTGAGGCTGCGCGAACTGGAGCTTGAACCGGCCGCCCTCCCGGCGCCCCTGGAGCAGCTCCCGGGACGGTATCTTGACCTCCCGCAGCACCAGGCGGCCGCCTTCCCGGTGAGGCCGGAGGTAGAGCCACGGCTTCCCGCCGGCCCCGATCACCGAGACCGGGGGCGGGAACAACGCCGGCGACCTCCCGCTCCTCCTCGCCCTCCCCGGCGGCTCCTCCTCCTCGTCACCGTCGTCGCGGTGCTGCCTCTTGCACGGCTGCCTGACCTCGGCGCCGGCGTCTTCGCCGCCGTTGACGTCGTCGGAGAGGTCGCTGAGATCGATGTCGCCGGAACTCTCGGAGCCGAGGCCCTCGGTGCAGATCCCGATGTGGCGCGACGCGAAGGACGGAGGCGCCCTGGCCTGTCGCGGGGGCGGCGGCGCCGGCGTCACCGCTTCTGCGTCATCATCGAAGTGGACGAGGAATGGTTCCGCCGGTGAGGATCTCGCCGGCGCCAGCGTCGGCGTCGGTTCGATCCCCTGGTATCCGTAGGCGCATGCCGTCGCGGCCATGCACGCACACGCGCGCGCGGTGGTGGTGAGGCGAACGCGCCCCGTCCCGTCCTTGTGGGCGGGGCGTGCCTGTTGGAGTGCGCTCTATTATAGAGGAGGAGGAGGGGGTCTTGGCTGCTGGGGCTGAGGCGATGGATATGGGAGCCCGGGACTCGTGGCCGCGTCCTGGGAGGAGTCAGAGGGGGAGGGGCGGGCGTGGTGGCTCCCCTGCGTGTGGGTGGATTGGATGGGCTGGACGCGCCCGCCCGCGGTTACGATCAGATCAGATCGGATTTAACGCCTCTCCATCTCTGCAAACTGCAAAAGCGCGATCGGATTCCTGGGCTGGGAAATCGGGGTCGATCACGCCCGATCCTCTCGGGTTTGGGCGGTTCTTGAAATTTTATCCGTGACATCAACGACGAGACGAGCCGAAACGTTGTTACGGCGGATCCTGGAGACCGGCAGCGTTTCGCGTGGATCGCATACTCGCTTTTTGACCGGCGTGAGATATGGCAGCCCGCGGGCGGCCTTGATTTTAATTTGCTCGATCAATGTCGTCGCACATGCCGAATTAGCAGGGGGGGAGGTGGCGAGAGAGAATCCGCGATCTGCTGCAGCGCACGCGTTTACGGAAGAAGGACAAGTTTGGGTTTGGGTACGCCACCGCACCGAACGGGAGAAGCTGGCGTCTCGTGGTGCGGATGGTATGCATGTATATCTGGCGGCGGGATAAATGGGTGCACGAAGCGAAGAAGGAAGGAAAGACGGATCCGAATTCAACATGGAAAGCAACTGACGAAAGAGGCAACCGATGGTTTGATTCCTGATCCTGAGGAATGGAGCTGATCCGATCGATGTGGGCGCAGACGGGATAAAATTGTCCGGTGCAAAGATCCAAGTGCTCCTCTAAATAAGAAATGCTTCACATGCTAGTCCTTTGATCAGTAAAGCAAACCACTAACTATACCATCTAACATGGGGTTGTTTTCGTGTGTTCAAATATAAACCAAGGAGCAAGTCGAAGGGGGAAGCTAGGGCATTAATTTACGTAATGTCAGTTCGTATTTTTAATTTAAAGTTTACTTTTTTTTTCAATTGAAAAATGCAGTCATCCTCTGGAAACTTGGAAATTTTTATAGAAATGAGAATATGTTCTAATATTCTAGCCTCTGCAAGATAGGGAAACTCGGATATTCAGACAAGTACAGAATCTCGGTGAGAATGGATCCCTTGGATCTTCCTGCAGAGGAAGTTCACAAAGCAGAAACGCCATCCAGATCCAGGCCTCCAGGGACGGTCGTCAGCTCTGCGCCTCTGCTCTAGCCAATAGAAACTGACGAAGCAGCGACCCGGCAACATAGCTTCACAACGGCCCCAATTATTGTGCGTCTCCGTCGATCCCGTTCAATTATCATTTTGGATCTTTTGTCCACCGCAGCCAGAGTTCACCTTAGCGAAGAGAGGTGACTGAATGTGATTGGACCGAGTTGGGAGAAACATGAGTTGACGCTAGGGCTGTATTTAGATGAATTGGGGGAAAAATATTTTTTTCTCTGGGATGCGTGTTATGTGAGAGAGATGAATAGGAAAGGTGAAAAAAGATTTTTTAGTGATGCGTGTTCTGTAAATGAATAGGAATTAAAAAGTACTTTTAGAATGTGAACATGCCCGTGCGTGCTCTACTGCTCCTAGCTAGTCTATGTTGATGTTTATTTGAGGATTTTGGACGATCCCTGTGCTGAACTATACATCTAGCGTTTAAAGCCTACAAGTTGTGCTTTCAGTAGCAGTGTTGCTGCTGGTTCATTGCATTGATCATGGGTTTACAATCAAATGCCCGTCCAGTTTCAACGAATTCCCAGGTCAGGTGCAACGGTGATTGCATCATCTTGTTTTCCTCATTTACATTATTTTTTTCGGGTCCCATTTACATTATTAATGTACGAACTTTTTTTTTTTGCCTCCGTTTAAAAAGAAAAACGAACCTGTTTACCTTGATTTTCAGATTGTGTTCTGTAGCTGGATAATACAGCTAGTGAGCGAGAAATCGATGCAATATCCCTTCTTTCTATATTAATAGCTGCAAAAACCTGATAATAAGATATCAAATTATCACTAGCTATTAATTTTTAGGCCTCCGTTTAAAAAGGAAAATGAGCCTCTTGCGAAGCCCAGTTATGGCCTGTGGGTGCCTATGCACCCAGGCCCAAAACAAAATTAATTCTTACGATCAAATTTCCACCCTTGCACCCCTCATGGCCCAATTTAGTGCACCCCACCGAGCCCACAGCTCAGCCCAACAACAATTGTCCATCCGGCCTCCCTTTCATCACGCACGAAAAAAATTACGCACGAGAGGCATCGCTTTGTTCCTAGTCAACGTCGCTTTGAAAAATGTTTTTCCAGCACCAATCTTCCATGTTTGTCTAAGGGTTTGTTTCTGAACCCAACTATTAAAATATGTAATTTTTCTTTAAATAAATTACTTTTAGAGATATTATTGACAAAAATTAAAATGTTTGATTTAAACAAATACAAGCGTAACTATATTCAGAGAATAGAGGTAGCAGTACATAAGCAGGTTATGCCAAGATGCTAATGCCGCGTACATCAGGCACTATTTTGCATGAGGCCTAAGTCAGATCATGGCAAATCTCAGGACCATGCACAAAGCAATGAACATTCAGAAACGTTATTCATAACCTTTATGACATTAGCATATAGCCATATACTCACACGCACTCATATCCTATGAAAACGCAAGTGACTATCCCTATAATCACCTTCAAGAGACTGGATCAACCTTTAATTTATAAAATAAATTTAGAAAATACGAGTATGGTTTATTAAGTTAAGGATTTGTTCATATAAACAAATTACACCAAAATAAATCTATCTAGTTGAACTATACTCAGTTTCCATCTTTTGACATGATAGTCTTGAAGTCTGACACTAGCTCAGCGGCAGAGGGACGTCCGGCTGCTGTGGTTCGTAGGATGGCCATCTAATGGTACAGGCTTGCATCAAAGAAGTCCAACCATATGGCCCATAACTCAGCCCAATAATCAGCCCAGATCTGCACACAAGATGACGCCCTCCCTTCGTTCCGTCCGCTGGAAAGCGTGAGCGCAAGCGCCGCCGCCGCAACCGCGCCTCCGCCATGGCGCGCTCCACTGCCTACTCCAACTTCTCCCCTCCACGCTCCACTACCTGTAGGACCATGAGCCTATCCTACTTCTCCCCTCCGGTCTCCTGGCGCCATACGCCGCCGCTGTGCACGTTGATTGCCGCCGCCGGTGACGACGACGACAAGGAGACCACGGCCCTCATGTGCTAGCTCGACGCCCAGCTAAATGGGTTCACGGGAGCGATGCGCCACTGACACCGGAGCACATTCGCGTGCTCGCGCTCGGTCTTGAGCTCGCCGGCGTGCGCTTCGTCCAGGCCACCTCACAGGAGGGCAAATGGCCAAGCTGAGAAGCCAAACTTTCAGACAGGAAAACATACGTGAACTGAAATTCTTACTGAATGTAATACTGAATGTGTTTGCCAATTTGAGCCTTATTATTGTGTCAAATTGAGATGTCAAATTGAGAGTATGATTCTTGTATTTGTGTTTATCTTTTGCTATCAATTCAGGATGGCTAATTAAGAAAGGTGATTTTTCTGAAACCTATTTTTCAAGGGACACATCAATTCAGTATTGTCAATTTGAGACAGTAAGCAATCCAATTCAGTTCATGCTTTCAGGATTGACATGGCAAAATACTCCAGAACTGAACATTACAAAATGGCAAAAGTGACACTGTGACCCAACAAAATGCTCCAGAACAGAAGTACTTCTCCAGCATCGAGCAAAAAAGAACATCTCTGATTGGTTCCTGTAATAAATAAAGTGAAGAATTAAAATTATGTAAATTGTCATATCTAAATTTGTAAACTAACCATATGAGCAATATTAGTTTGTCTTTTGTTTGTGTACCGTTTTTTGACCTCAAAGCCTTTCTGTCCACCATAGCTAAGCCAAAATGCCCAAGCCTCATCCGAATTTCTAAATTCCATGCCAACATTAGGTACAAAAATAGGCAGCATATCTCTGCAACGAAAAAAATATATGAGAAGGCACTCTTGCAATTGCAGATAACAAGCAAGACACTAGTGCAATTCCAGAGAACAAACACACGAGACTGGGACAACTAAAATTAATTTGATGTCACATAAAAATAACAGAGTGGGGGTAGTATTACTTACAGAGCATGATGGTGTTTGTTAGCCTCTTCCTCCATATCAATGCTACCTAAGAAAGTTTCAGTCGGCTGCTTCTTTCTGAGAAAAGGAAAAATTCGATCGAGATCAAACAATCTTTATTGAACCTTTCACGTTAAAGATGGCAAGAGAAGGCATATTAAGACTTACAAGGTTGAAGAGCAGAGCAGCTTTCTCTCCGGCAATCATCCGTGCCTGTCCTCCTGGTGGCCTTTGGGTCGGCCTCGCGCCCTTTGCCGTCGTCCTCGCGCCCTTTTCTGTCGTCTGCGCGCTCTTTTCCGTCGGACTGGCGCCCTTTTCCTCCTTTAGTTGGGCTGCATCTAGCTATTGGGCCGATGGGTCTGTTCTGTTCCTGCATTGTTGCTTCTTTGCCATCCGATGCCCAACCAACGTTCCACGCCACTCGAACGTCCCCCTGCCGCTGAGAGCCGAACGTCAGACGATCTCGTTCCCGGAGAGAATGCCCGCATACGCTAGTGTAGGCTTGTGCAGGGCCGGCCCTAAGGGGGGGCGAGAGGGCGGCCCGCCCAGGCCCCCAACTCCAAGGGGCCCCATCGCATGTCCATGTATAGTATACGTATGTATACGTATATGACACAAACAAAAAAAAGAAACAACGCATGTCTCCCGGCCTCGATTCAACGATTCCATCTATTCTTCGCACGTTCTTTTCTCGACTAGGACTCGACTCATGCACGGCAGGGAACTGGCAGTCTCATCGCTGTCAAGCCGCCGAGGGAACCGGAACCGACGCTGCATCGCTGCTTTGCCGCCGGCTAGACATCTTCAATCTCGATCGACATCGATAGTCCTGCACAGCAAGACTGCAAGAGCTGCACAGCTGCACTGCACCGTGAGCTCTGCCTGCCCCTGCGACCCCTGCGTCATGCTCACGTAATCAGATCAGTAGTTCAGCGTGAGGTTAGTTCTTGATTCTTGAAGCTCTGTCTTGACTTCTTGTATTGGCGTATTACATGTCTTTTTTTTTCTTTAATTATTGGTTACGATTGATCTTGATACCATCGTCACCAACTTCGCATCTAGAAATGTTAGAAGAAACTTTTAAGGTATTATATATAAATTGCTTTATATAAATAGTTTTTCACATTGTATTTTCATTGGTGATATTTCACGTATAGCTAATTTTTTAATCATTATTATAATAACAAAGGGCCCCTCAATAGAGTCTCGCCCGGGTCCCTAAAATCCTAGGAACGTGCCTGGGCTTGTGCTAATGGTTTGGTGGACAGCGACCGAATCCTCTCACCTTCCTTGCTTGCTCCTCCGCCTCCATCCGCTCCGCCGCCTCCATGCGCCACCACCGCCTCGCCGCCACCTCCATCCCGTGCGTCGTTGCCGCCTCCACCCCTTGCGCCGACGCTGGCGCCACCACCTACGAGGTCAGCCCGTCGCTCATCGTGCACCCACCGGGCCCCGCCCTCGAGGAGACGACGACAGAGATGGTGCTGGTGAGCAGGAACATGTGCAGCGTGACCTCTTGGCCATGGAGCTTAAGTTTCTTCTCCGAAGTGGTGGGGAGGAAGAGTGCCCGCTGGTGGAGGTTGAGGTTGAGCTAGTGATGGTGACAGAGGATTGGATTCGCATGCAGCAAGAAGCTCGATTCGGCCGGCTTATAAAGCTCGATTCATTCTTCAATCAGGTGCTGCAAGACCTTGATTCGGCTGCAATGGAGGTGGGGTTGGACGAACTTGACCCTGACCTTGAATCCTTGCTCCGCGGGATTAGAACCTCTAGATTGGCTAGATCTTCTTGCTTGTGTTGTTTCTATCTTCTTTCTTTGATTTTTTCCTCCGTCAGTTCACCTTTCTTTTATGTTACCGATTGAGTGTTCAACGACAACTAAATGCACACAAGCTGTTCGGTAGAATGTGCTACCAATGAGAATAAATGGAATTTTATCTTTTTTTGTGAATTTCATTGTGTGCAATTTTTTTCCTTCTATTAGATTTTGTCCTCATTCTGTTAAGTGCTGACTGCTGAATTTGTTTATGTGACAATTATCTTGTCAAATATGAAAAGTCACACAAAACATAAAAATGTGCATCAACAGGATAACTCCACAACTTACTAGTGCAAGGTTATTGTATCACTTTAGTCAGGTAACCAAACACAAGGCAGTGTAATACAGGCTTAGTTTATGCATACAACCAAACAATGACATATTGCATCATTGAAGTCAGGCTCAGACTAGCCAAGCTTAGATTCTAAGCCACGGTACCATAAGCAGGACAACCAAACACACCCATAGTCAATCTAGAGATATTATGTTTAGACTAAAGAATTATTAGGTGGCGCTCACCCTTAAACTTTAAGATGGAACTAAAGCCTATTCTTCGAAACAAAGGACAGATGTACATATACATACACAGACACTTATTCTTATAAATACACTTATACAACTCTATCTATATATACAAGCTAGCCTTCTAGAAAAGTGAGACGACATATTTCAAGATTGACGAAGTCACCATATATAAATGTGTTGTTAGCAACAGGCACATCGCATACCATTGGAATAATAGCACTAGTTAAATCATATAAATTACATGGGCCAACAATTTTCAGGGTATTACATTTACTTGTGGAGGTGTTGAGACCACTAAAAGATGGGGTGAATATTCTTCGGGGGGACAGGGATGGGCTTAGCGTTGGTTAGGTTTCACTCATGTCGATCTGAGTTCTAAACTTTTATTAATCTCAGGATCTATTGGCTCGTTTAAAATATATTTCTCAAAACACATTTTTCATTTTAATTATAATTAAAATACCAATGGACACCTATGTGCTGGTTCCTAAACAAGGCACGTTTCTAATGAAAGCATTACTGGTGGCAATAAAAAAAAGCTTCGAATGTTCAGATCACACTACAAGACATTGCTAGTTCAGACTGTGAGTTCTTGTGGCTTTCCATTATTTGTACACTTATATTTCTTAATCTTGATAACTAATCTGCATATTTTAACATTGTCCGGTAAATGCTACTACTTACCGCAAAAAAAAAAATGCTACTACTTACGTGAGTGTGATGTTCAAGAACCTTAATTCTTCCATCAGCGAGAAGGTCAACCTTACACAGATAATTAAGAGTGATCTTAGCCGCCAGGCCAACCGCAAGTTGCTCATTACGTAATTATCTAATGACATGCTTAAAGTTTACTATTTCAGTAAATCCATACCTCGACAGAGTTAACTATAGTGGTTGTACCACCCTTAGCCGCCAGTGCCCACGCCTGAGGACTCAGCCACCGGCGCATGCAATAACAGAGCAGCGTGTACATGTTGTCGTAGGCCGCACACACCCTGTATCTTACAACAAGCCTAGTAATATAGCCAACTGCTGTATGTTTAGATCAACCTATCTCTCAGCCCCCACATATATAGTTTTTTTAGATCTCAATATATAGGCCAAAGGTCATTACATCGCCGGCTCAGCGCGACAAGAGTTACAACAGAGGGGAGAGGGGTTAGCTATTTACCGTAAATATACGGTCCACATGTCTCTCACACAAATTGTCTTCCTATGCCAAGCCAGCTTTAAGCTTACAATTCGTTTCTCCTCTCTTATCCACACCGGCATTTAGTCTTCTCATACTTGCTCTTTAATTTGTTACCAAGGAATCTAATGAAGTAGTATAATGTGACCTAGGACTTCCTGCGTCTATACTTCACCAACACCTTTTTGTTTTGGTTTTACTGTGGACACAAACAGAGACATCCTCAATATCTTTTTAAACTTCACATGCTCTGCCTCTGATTGGAGTGTGGTCGAATCTAATGAAGTAGTATAATGTGACCTAGAACTTCCTGCGTCTATACTTCACCAACTTGATCAAATAACCTTTTCGTTTTGGTTTTAGTGTGGACACAGACAGAGCCTTCCTCAATATCTTTTTAAACTTCACATGCTCTGCCTCTGATTGGAGTATGGTCGAAGACCTTGAAAGGTACAGACCATACTTTACATGCCCATTCAAACACCATCGACATGCATAGATTAGATACTACCATAATTTAATTCGAAGAAGAAAACAAGAATAGAGCTCCGAGTATGTGCGTTTCCTTTACTAAGCTTCGTGCCACCGTGTTGTGTTGTGATCGCTAGCACCGTAGTTTCTTGTTTGTTGCTTATTTTCTTTTAACTCTCTTTATTATACAGATTTAACTACGGCAATTATGTTGGTATCCTTTTGGGGGGAAAATTGTCTTCTATGAAGCATGAAGGACCATGTGGATGGAATATCATGAAAGTAGATTATATCTCGTTATTTCAAAGCTTAGCACGATCATAGTTCTCCAATGCCCCCATGCAAGAGGTCAGAGTGAGCAGTTGCATACGGCAAACCAAGCTCTCTGCGTCTCTGAAGTCAAGTCTGGACATCTCACTTGCGCCGCGTCAGCCACAGGCTCCGGACTCCGGTACGGTGTCTCATATGATCTGCTCGGCATCCCGGTGGCCGGTGGAACGGAAGAACCCCTGATTGTTGATGGTCAGCGGCTCGGCGCGGATCCTGCGGATCCCGTGCTCGTCACTGGATCCTTGCTGGCAGATAGGATATGGCACGGCAAACGTTGACGGCTATTTATTTATTTATTTATTGCGCTCCCCGCTTCGGAGCGACCTGCTTGAACGAGAGGCATGATTTCAATTCGATTGAGCGCTTGATACGCTGATCCTGTTCGAGGTTTAAAAAAAACCTGGACGATGGCGCACTGTCCAACTTGTAATTGTTCTATTCTTTCCGTTTGTTTCAAACGATCTCAATTTGTCATCAAAATGCCTTAGCTGAACGAAGCCCATTGAGACGTAGTTCTAAACTTGGTAGTTCGCATGGATCTTTGATTCTGAACTACGAACCCGCGCCAAACCTGCCCTATGAAGCTTCAAATCCGAAACCTCGTGAAGCTAGCTAGAACGAACAAATTGCACTCGCTGGAATGTGTAAACCCAGAGACTGAAACGCCAGAGTCGGCTTCGAGCAGCATTTAAAGTCGTGTGCAAGGCTGAGCAATCAGAGTCGCCGTACATAATTTGTGTGTGGAGGGAAATAAGTTGTATTATTGTACAAGTAATAGTTTTGCTTGGAAGGGATGACAAAATATTCTTGGATATTAAAATTTCTTATCCTGTCGAGTAAATAATGGGCAGTTATAAGCCAATAATGCCACTTATAAAACAACGGGAAGATGTTATTGTGCAGATAACTCAATAACTCCACTTATATAAAAACAAGGGGTGTGGGGATTCTGCAAAAACTGAAGTATGTGGTGCAACTGCAAAGGACGTTTCAACGCCTGAGTTTTTTTTTCTTTCTCATGGAGTTGCTAGGATGATGTATTGACTTTTCCAGACATGTATGTGGACTGTGGATCATTGAATTTTCTCAATATGTAGAGAATGATTTGTTTTGCTAGAAGGAACCTCTTTCTTGCATTTCCGTGGTTTCCGTCTCGTTGGCTTTCAGTAGTCCTCTCAGTTTTTCCAACATTACCACTCGGGTTTGGTGTCAGGTTTCTACGCATGAAACCTGAACGACTGAAGCTTGAACTTTCCGTCAGAACAGAAAAAAAAAAAAAGCTAATTTGCATTAGTTCAAACTATAAACGAAAAGAAAAACTTTACTTGCCAGTTCATGTATCACGTTGTTCCCATGATTGCGAGATCTCGTTGTTGATGCTCCACGCCACCTTTTCATTTTCTATTGTAGAGGTGTTCAAGTCTCAAACACGGTATCATCTCTTGAGAGCATAGATGCAAGCGTTCTATTTTCGATTAAAAAATATAAAAATCTCTTCATGCTGGAGTTGGGCCTGGGGAAAACTTTTTGTTATTTTTATCTACATTCTTACGGAAAACGTTCTATAACTAGTAATAACATTTTACAAGACAAGTTCATGAAAATGAGTTATATCTTTGCCAAGGACATTTGAACACTCGATGTTTTGTCTTTCTTCTGGGGTTTCTCGGACAAATGGTTGATTTTTCCATGTACAGTTCTGTGGACTAAGGGCATTTAATTTTCTCCTTCCATTGAAAATGATATTTTACCTTGTTTTTTTTCTTGCATTTCCATTGCTTTTAGTCTTGTCAGTGTACCGATTTTTCCCTCCACACCACCAGGGTTCAGTTTGATTTTTAATTTTCTAAGACGACACCTAATAATCCAGTCAGTGCAAGTTTGCTCTTTCCACCAGAACATAGAAGAAGCATAATTGACAATATGACACTAGATCAAACCAAAATGAAAAGAAAAATAAACTTGCCAGCCCATGCAGCTGTTCGCCTTTTCAATTCTGGAGGCCTTCATTCAAGGTTTCACATTGCATTACCACCGAAAACGGTATTGCTTAGGAAGTCTAATCAAATGCATGCTTCACATTTTTCCCTAGGAAACACAAAAATTCCCTTCGTTTTTCGCTGGAGTTGGGAGCACTTTTCTCCCCTTCATTTCTCCGTGCCTTCTGCACCAGTCATATCATATAAGTTAACTACTCCCTTCTTTTCAAATAGTAAATGATTCCAACTTTTTTGGAGAAACTAATGGTATATATTTAAAACATCCCTCATGTAAGTTTCTTCATTAGATATATACTAATATATAGTATATTAGTATATATCTAATGAAGAAATTAATGATATTTATTTGGTATCATGAATGTTAGTGGTTTATTGTATAAATTTAGTCAAACTTAAAATGTTTTGACTCTCCAAAAAAGTTTGAATGACAGGAGGGAGTAACGAGTAGGAAGTAACAACACCTACAAGAAAAGTTCACCAGTAGGTGCAACATATGACTAGAAGATCGTGCATGGCAGGAGGGAAAATACTAATTTTGAACAATTATAAAAATACACCTTATAGAGTAAAGAGCCTCCGATTTTTCATTAAGAAGGAGAAACCTTCTCCGGGTGTAGAAAATCCATAAAACTTAGCTATACGTTGGCGAGAGGATTTTTTTTTATAAAAAACTAGTCATGTAAATCCGCTTCCACTAGGAATTGAACTTGGGTCTAGTGTAAGGGTGGAAAAAAGGCTCGGGCTCGTGAGCTCGGCTCGGGCTCAGCTCGGGCTCGCCTAGCTCGGCTCGGCTCGATTCCCAAACGAGCCGAGCCCGAGCCAGCATTTTGGCTCGTTTGTGAAACGAGCCGAGCCCGAGCCGGCTCGTGAGCAGCTCGCGAGCTAAAACAAGCTCGACGGTGAATTGCAAACTAACTAGTACATATCTTTTATTATATTAATATATTCTTGTGGATGACGTAAAGGTTGGACATATTTACTTGGATGCATGGAGACTCGTGACATGGATGAGATTTGAGTCGTGGGCTATTTAAACTTGCTTTATATTATTATTTATTATTTTGCGAAACAAATATTTATATTTATTTTACTATTGTAAGACTATATTATTATAAAAACATATTTTAAAACTTTAACAACATGCTCTAGAATCTATTTTTGAATGACATGCAATGCAGATCATGTTTTTTTTGTCAAGCTCGCAAGCCGGCTCGAGCTGGCTCGAGCTCGTAAACGAGCCGAGCCGAGCCTCAAGTTTGGCTCGTTTATTTTCCCAAGCCGAGCCGAGCCTCCACTGCAGCAAGCTTTCACGAGCCGAGCCGAGTCAGGCTCGGCTCGGCTCGTTTCCACCCCTAGTCTAGTGAGAGGATTTTTTTAATCAGTCATGTAAATCCACTTTCACTAGGAATCGAACTTGAGTTTACTAGTTGCAACCATACCGCTCGGCTCGTAACCAACTTAGACTAGATGACCTTTGGTAATTTTAAACAATTATAGTACTCGAATACTTAATACAGGTTTCGCAAAAAAAAGAAAGAGAATACTTGATACAGGCCACTTCCTTACTATTTAAGTCTCTTTAGCCGCCAGGTCCACGGCTTGGAGACCCCAAGGTCACCGCCGCCCCACGGCGCGGCATGATCGACAAGGCATACGACAACGCGCCGCTCCTACCTCCATTCATTACTTGGAACGAGGACGACCGGGAGGACAAAGGATTGGACTCCATATATGACGGTACTTCAGGATGAGCAGATGCTACGACGACGACGCACAGGCACGTCAGGCCAGCCTCTCAGCGGACGCCTCTCCTGTATGGTTGATCTGATTGCGAACACCCAAGTGGCTCAGAAAGAATGAGAAGGTCAGCGCCGCTGCTGCTGCTGCCATCTTCGTCGTTCAATTTCCTCGCAGGCCGGTGGCAGCGCATGGCATGTCGACGCCCCGACCACCCCTTGGACCGTGTCAGGGGCGGACCTTGAGGAAAATTTAAGAGAGGACACACCTCAAAATACCTCTAAAACAACTAAATTAACGAAGCTTTTATACGGTGAAATCTAGTCGATCAACTAGATTAGAAGAAGTTAAGTGAGGGCCCGTGCCCTCACTCACCACAACGTGGGTCCGCCCCTGGACCGTGCGGCGTACTACGTGCAGTGCCTCCGACTGAGAGACCTCAAACAGGGGCAAAATGCATGTCGTGGATTATTGGACTCGTGTTGATGGACACAGTTGATGTTCCACAGTGGCTTCTTTTATTGTTCAGAAATACGAATAACTACTCGGCTTTGTAGGTGTAATGACCCATGCAAATAGCACCGGTAACTAGTTTTGTATGCTAATATTTAAAATAACATAAATAACTATGACCAACAAGGCAATATCATAATCTTTGTTTTTCTATTTCTGGGTGCACCGTGCTTGCCGGTCTATTAGTGTTGTGTGGACCTATAATCTAAATATGCCGATAGGATTATCATTTTAGTTTGAACCAGCACAAAGTGCCATCAACATTAGACAGGCTGCTGCAACTATCAGCAAAAGCACGCTCACTTGCAGGCTACTGCAGTAGTAGCCCGCCAAAAGTAGTGGAAACAAACACATAGTAAGTCACACCATAGATGATTATGATGTCATAATTTCCATTCGGCTTGGTAGACACACATGTAATTTATTTAGGGTTTTTATTAAGCCGTTTTTCGTTGCTATTCCCATAGAAACAAATTATTATTTTAACAATTAAAATTTTAAATTATTTATATATTTTTTGGAGGAATTCTAAGGTGGTTAAAGCAAATAAGAGTTGTTCATCAGGTTGAATCCAACGATGGAGAGACATAAAGTACCTCGAAGTACCAAGAGTAAAGTATCAATAGTACTTAAAATGGTGGGACTAGTACTTGATATGGTGGGACCAGTCAATTTTAATTTAATTATTTTGATTATTCAAATTAATCAACGGTCAGCATATTTTTTTTAAAAAAAGTACCTAGAAGTACTAATAGTATTTTACAACCATAGTAATAAGGCTATTTTTTGGTTGATTTAGACCATCACCTTACCAATATAATGGTGTACAATCTTCACATTTTTTTCAATTTTTTTGGTTGATTTAGATCATCATCTTAACAATATAACTCTAACAAATCTCCTTAGAAAATTTGACAATAGACATGGATATAATATTTTTTTTTTCTAAATTACCCACTATTCCATTGTGAGGGAAACAACAAAAAATACTTCAAACTATCTTTTTCAAATGTACTTAACATTTGCTATTATACAAACTTTAAACAAAAGCACCTCCAATATGTTACTGCTAGTGTTAGTGTAACACAAAATGTTTCATTTAAACTTCAAATTAATTAATTTTAGGTTTCTCTTCTCACTGACGTGGTGAAGTTTGAATACTAAATTCAAAAGGTAAAAGGTTGTGGATTGTAGAAGGGGAATTGATCAATCGTAACCTTGGCTAGATTACAGGCGCGCGAGGCGTGGGTGCGACGCAGCAGAGCGCGTCGTGCGGCGGTGAAGACCGTGTGCAGAGGCGTGCCGAGGCTGGTTCCAACATTGGTTCAAGAAAATAACTTTTGTGTAAGGCTCTGGTTTAATGGAGATATGGTAAGAATATGTATATCAGTCAACTACTACCTCCGTTCGTTTATATATGACGCCGGCTAGCTCAAAACTAAGCTAATCAACGTCATATATAAAGGAACAGAGGGAGAATAAATCTTTAATCATAGTTATTTCACGAATATTTTTTTATCCATGCATTGTTTCTAGCTCACTCACGGGACGGGGTAATTGACTAGTTCTCACCTAGCACGAAATAACGCGTTCATAAATTTTTTTTCTCTCTCATATACGCTGTCAAGCATGTAAATTTTAAGTACATCCTTGGAGTAAAATAAGCACAAGAAAATGCTCTGTCTTTTCGTAGGAAAACAACAAAAAAAATACTTCAAACTATCTTTTTCAAATGTACTAAACATTTGCCATTATACAAACTTTAAACAAAAGTTCGTTCAAAAAAACTTTAAACAAAAGTACCTCCAGTATTTTACTGCTAGTGTTAGTGTAAAACAAAATGTTTCATTAAAACTTCAAATTAATTAATTTTAGGTTTGTCTCTCTCACTGACGTGGTGAAGTTTGAATACTAAGTTTAAAAGGTAAAGGATTGTGGGTTGTAGAAGTGGAATTGATCAATCGTAACCTTGTACTGATCTGTTGTGTCGCTTATATACTCATACATTACGCACTACTCCCTCCAAACTCAGCTAGATTACAGGCGAGCGCGAGGCGTGGGCGCGACGCCGCAGAGCGCGTCGTGCGGTGAAGACCGTATGCAGAGGCGTGCAGAGGCTGGTTCCAACATTGGTTCAAGAATATATCTTTCATGAACATACCGAAAACCAAGAAAATAACTTTTGTGTAAGGCTCTGGTTTAATGGAGATATGGTAAGAATATGTATATCAGTCAACTATAAATCTTAAATCGTAGTTATTTCAAATTTTTTATCCATACATTTTTCTAAAATGTTTCTAGCTCACTCACGGGAAGGGGTACTTGACTAGTTCTCACCTAGCACGGAATAACGTGTTCATAATTTTTTGATCTCCCATATACGTTAACTCTTGCATGTAAATTTTAAGTACATCCTTGGAGTAAAATAAGCACAAGAAAGTGCTCTGTCTTTTCATAGGACCAAGTTTCATACTCTCCCAAATGATGACCAGTCCTCATTGATAAGTTTCTTTCTTGTCTCTCCAAAGTCTTCAGTGTCGAGGAGGTTCAAGAAAGAAAAATTAGAAGAAAAAAACGAACTCAGCAACTGGTTTGGCGCCCAGTGGTTGGGTTTAATTTGGAACACAAGGCACACTGCTCCGATCGCAATCAGCCAAATTAAAATATTGAAAATAATTACTCGTGTTACGCGCTAACCGTGTACTAGCCAATAGCCATTTCTCTATAAAAACCGATGACCCGACGCCTGGTCTTCCCGCAATCCATCCAAAACCAAAAAACCATCCCTTTCTCTTCTCCCTCCTCCCGCTGCAATCTCAAAACGTGATGGGGACTCCGCGGCGAGTCCTCCTCGTCGCGCCATGGGCGCTTCTGCTACTGGCGCTGCAGCTCGCCGCCGCCTCCCATGTCATCCACCGGAGCCTCGAGGCCGAGGCGGCGCCGCCGTCGGTGCCATCATCCATTGTCAGTCCTCTGCTCCGGACGGGGTACCATTTTCAGCCGCCAAGAAACTGGATCAACGGTATGAGCTAGCTACTTGTCTTTCTGTTCCTTCACCTTTCTGAACTCTCTCTGCCTTCAAGCCGCCTGTGCATAGCTCATATCGCTGCTGCTGCAAGTAAGTTAGGTGTGTGTTAGGCCATAGACAGAAATGGTAGTGATGAGAGATGGAGAATCATGTGCCAGTAATTCCAGTTTGAGTTCCGTGTGTCTGATGCTCTGATTAACGAAGCTCATACAACAATAAAATCATCTGTGTCTTGGGAGAAGATGCAGCAACAGAGTGGAGCCTGCTGGTAGGAGAGAAATCAAAATAATCTTTTCTAGCCTAGGTAGTTAACAGGGAGCTTCGCAATTGTTTTGCTTGTCCTGTCTTCGCAAAAGTCTAACCGGCAGCCTGTTGAGTTTGACAGTAGATACGACAACGACGAAAGCTTGCAGCTAAGCAGCAAGCTGTGAGGTGGTTAAATACAATAATACAGCTGCTCTTTATTTAATTACTATGCTAATGGTTCTTGTGTTGTTCGTTTCATGCTGCTAGCTAGTTGCTGTAAAATTTTGATTCTAACTTGGTGTTCTCTGTTCTTGTGTCCGGTTCTGATTGCTGGGACGGCGGCAAAACTCATCGATCGGTGCCAGATCCGAACGGTATGCCTTACAATTTCCAGCCCATCTCTTGTATCTCTGTCTTGTGCTGGCTGCTAGATCAATAATGTCTGCATGTATCATGAACAGCTGTGCTTGTTAATTGTGGGGTGATGAATAGCCTATTTTTAAAGTGAGCTAGTATAGCAAAGGACATTTCAACATTCAAATGGTGCATGTCCTGAGGCACTGCCTAGGGTCAGGGATGTCCTTCTCCTCTGGGCTCCACAGTCTCTATGGTTCTATCAGCTTGTTGATTAAGCTGAAAACAGTACCTGGACCCAGCGGCTGAATGAGACTGATGGAAGCAACATAATTAATGTGCATGTACAAGCAAGAATTTGACTATGTAGGAAGAATTCAAGTACAGGTGATGACTTAAACATATTGGGAGACAGTAATAATAAAGCTAAAGAAATAATAAAAACATGAACTTTGTTAGATTCTGTTACCGTAAATTTATACTATATGAAAGAAAAAAGGACAAACCCGAACCTAACATGCTGCTGCGAAATTTTGGAACTGCAGCTCCGATGTACTACAAGGGGTGGTACCACTTGTTCTACCAGTACAACCCCAAGGGTGCTGTCTGGGGCAACATCGTGTGGGCTCACTCGGTGTCACACGACCTCATCAACTGGTTCGCGCTCGAGCCCGCCATCTACCCCAGCATCCCCTCCGACAAGTACGGCTGCTGGTCCGGCTCGGCGACGCTCCTCGCCGACGGCACGCCGGCGATCACCTACACGGGGATCAGCCGCCCGGACATCAACTACCAGGAGCAGAACATCGCGTTCCCCAAGAACAAGTCCGACCCTCTCCTCCGCGAGTGGGTCAAGCCGGCCGAGCTGAACCCGATCGCCTCGCCGGAGCCCGGCATCAACGCCACCCAGTTCCGGGACCCCACCACGGCGTGGCTCGCCGACGGCCACTGGCGGATGCTCGTCGGCGGCGTGCGTGACACCCGTGGGCTGGCGTTCGTGTACCGGAGCAAGGACTTCAAGAAATGGACACGTGCCAAGCACCCGCTGCACTCGGCGTTGACGGGCATGTGGGAGTGCCCGGACTTCTTCCCCGTGGCCGGGTCGGGGGAGGAGAATGGCCTCGACACGTCGGAGCACGGCGAGAAGTACGTGCTCAAGGCCAGCCTTGACCTCACCCGGTATGATTACTACACCGTCGGTAGATACCACAAGGAAAAGGACAGGTATGTTCCTGACAACCCTGCCGGTGACTACCACCGGCTACGGTATGACTACGGCAACTTCTACGCGTCCAAGACGTTCTACGACCCGGCGAAGCGGCGGCGCGTGCTGACGGGGTGGGCCAATGAGTCCGACAGCGTACCCGATGACAAGGCCAAGGGATGGGCCGGCATCCATGTACGTGTCTTGATTATGCTTGTTAGCTTCTTGCTGATCAGTTGCTCGTGCTTAGAAATTTCAAAGCTTTGATTGGCTTGTTTGACGAACTCGTGTTCTATATCGTGTGGCAGGCGATCCCAAGGAAGATCTGGCTGGACCCCAGCGGGAAGCAGCTGCTGCAGTGGCCGGTGGAGGAGGTGGAGAAGCTCAGGGGCAAGTCCGTCAGCGTCAGCGGCAAGGTCGTGAAGCCCGGGCAGCATTTCGAGGTCACGGGCCTCGCCACGAGTTACCAGGTCAGTTTAATTACCGTCATCTATCACACGTACTACTCCCTAAACCGTACGTTATCTCACTTCGATCACGTGCCACGCTAGCTAGTAGAACACGTACTGATCTTCATGTGGAGCGAACAGTCATAGTCTGCAATGCAAGTTGACGCAAGAGAACAGAAGTACCACAAGCTAGCTCTAGCGCACGTTCTGCTCGCTGCTGCTGCGGTCAAGGGGGGGCCCGCGCGTGCGGTGGTGTCTCTCCATAGTCCAGCCAAGACCCGCTGGCCCATGACTTGTCGGCGTTGATCCTTAACTACGTGACATGCCTTGTCTTGCTCTGCCACTTGCAAGTCACGGCCGTGGCCGTCCTCGCCATCGCCCATGACGAGCCGTCGACGTCGCCGTCGCCGCGAGGCTCCCGTCCCTAGTTCACATGCATGTTTGCGCCTGCGCTCTTCTTGGACCCTCCCTCTCGTCTCTTCTAATGATCGGTTTGAACAACAATATAATAATCTCTCTTGTCACTTATCTCGGAACAAAATCACCTCAACGAAAAAGAAATCGGACTGCCCGTCAAGAAATCAACACGCATGCACGGTGGACGCTCTTGGTTGGCCGGGAAAGTCGTGACGCACTCCTCTTCTTGCGATTCAATATTTCGTCTAGTCACGTGTGGCAACGCCAAACTACTTTTTTGAATAATAATGCCATCATCCATGTTCTATCTTGTGTGGAGAAGCTAATCGATCAATGACCTGTCTTAACAATTAACAACACGCTAAATGATGATCATCTGTCCTTCGGTGATGGCAGGCTGACGTGGAGGTGAGCTTCGAGATGTCGAGCCTGGACAAGGCGGAGCCCTTCGACCCGGCGTACGACAACGACGCGCAGAAGCTGTGCGGCGTCAAGGGCGCCGACGTCAAGGGCGGGGTGGGGCCCTTCGGCCTGTGGGTGCTCGCCTCCGGCGACCTTCGCGAGAAGACGGCCGTCTTCTTCAGGGTGTTCAAGGACGGATACGGCAAGCCCAAGGTGCTCATGTGCACCGACCCCACAAAGTATGGCCATCTGACCTCTCTCATCACGCAAATGCATCCTTCCTCCCCCTTCTCACAAAAAAAAAATAGCCCCCCATGTGGATAGGATATACAATTCATTCAGACAAATGTTGTTTACTAATTTGTTGACATATAATTGTTTTTCTTCTTCCTTCTCGTGTCGAGCAGGTCGTCTCTTAGTCCAGATCTGTACAAGCCGACCTTCGCGGGCTTCGTCGACACCGACATTTCAAGCGGGAAGATCTCTCTCCGGAGCTTGGTATGCAGATTCCCCTTCCTAACAAGTCTAACAAGAAACACCCATCACCTTGACCCTCATGCTTGACAAACAGCTACACATATACATGTTGATTGATCTCTTGTGTCTTGTTTTTGCGACGATGTAGATCGATCGATCTGTGGTGGAGAGCTTTGGCGCCGGAGGCAAGACCTGCATCCTGTCAAGGGTCTACCCCTCCATCGCCATCGGAAAAGGCGCTCATCTTTACGTCTTCAACAATGGAGAGGCGGATGTCAAGGTGTCGCGCCTCACTGCCTGGGAGATGAAGAAACCATTGATGAACGGCGCCTAAGAAGTTTATTGACTTGCCCGGCACGTACGTGACTGCTTATTCGTTTCATTGGCAGAGACACGTCTGCTTCGGAGCTGTTGATTGTTGCTGCTGAGGTCCTTCGTTCCTTGATCAAGAAGTGATCAGATTGAGTTGTTACTTCTGATATAGATTCTTGAAAGAGAGAAATTGATTCTGCTTCTTCTTGTATCATATAGTTATGAGATGAGTAACTTGCTGTATGAATAAAAGCCGCGCTAATTTTTACTGTGTCAAATAAAGAGCTCTCTCTCACGCACACATACATTTACTAACTACTTGTTATTCATCTAATAAATAATATACTCGCCACTGTAAATATATTTTCCAACCACCTTTATATTTTTCTACACAAATCAAGGTGAACTTCCATTTTCTTTCAATGAATTATATTTCCGGTAATTTGTATGGCCCCAGAAGCCTCTATGGCTCGATCTGCCGCTCATCATGTAAGGATGGAAATGATGCCCGGGCGGAATCTGAGACAACAAATCATGGGAGGCGGGTGTGTGCTAGCAGCTAGTGACATGAACACGTCAACGTACGGAGGACGGTGCCCTTGTCGATCACCTTATTATATACTCCATATATATGCAGGGAGATCTCCTTTTGTTCCAAAAATATTCTTGTGTTGCTATCTCCAGGTGCAGATGGCCAATGGTTATTAACCAAGGACACCAGGAGAAAATCGAGTCGCACAAAAGGATAATACTATATGTAATGGGTGAGTGATGGCCACCTCGGTATTGCACTAGATGTTCTACTGTTTCTCCGACAGTTGCATGATACTTGCTTACTCCATTATATATATACATGTTGAAGATTTGCCCACGTGGAAACATTATGCCAAAAATCTGATGGCATAAGCTAAGGCTGGGGCACGCCGGCACGGTGCTCAGGCAATGATGAATAATGGAGGTGGTAGTACTTGAATTGGGAACGGATTAGCTATATTTGGTACCAAATTAAAACCAGGAAATTATGCGGTAGACCACTGGACGAATTGGAGAATTTAAGGCCGGTCTGACGTTGTGTGTTTTGGTGCAGCCGGCCGGTGTAGTGATATGCATAAGCTCAATCGGCACTGCCACACAAACAAGCACCTTCACGGCCGCGGTATCCGCATGATTTCTGCCAAAATAACTATACTTATATATGCTGGAACCTCATGTATAGTCTAAATCTAGAGACAACTAATGGGGAAAATATTCAGTACAAAAAACATCTTCTCTGGAAAATGAAAACTGGTTCAGTTTGTTGATCGTGCGCGCCTACTAATAACTCTACCTACACATGACCGGTAACGTCATACACGTGTGCTTAGTGCAAAAGCACTCAAAACGTCTCTATGGTACGGTATGTGGGATCACACATCTAGTATTTGCCGTTTTACTTCCATTACAATTACAACGGTGCACACACTGGCGCAAACACGTTGCACCCGAAGCACACGAATGCACCCTGTATCCCTTATCTAGAGAGGGAATAAGCTTAAAACGCTAAACACGTGTG
The DNA here is from genome assembly GCA_015342445.1 of Digitaria exilis. NCBI lineage: Eukaryota > Viridiplantae > Streptophyta > Magnoliopsida > Poales > Poaceae > Digitaria > Digitaria exilis. The sequence goes on along the minus strand of JACEFO010002063.1, from coordinate 513,631 downwards.
TTTACGTAAATAATTATATATTAGACACTAAGAGCAGTCAGTGGATTTGTTCATGGAAAATAAATTGGATTTCTGAGCCCATATATACATCAATGATCTTTGAAGTGAGTTTTGGTTGTATCAATGTGTGTTGTTAGTAAATAATACTTGGTAGTTCTGATTAGGAATGAAAGTGGGTACCTAGTGGTGTTTTTTATTATGCACAATGCATTCTCAGTTTATTTTATCAAGTATTTGGGTCGACCCAGTGACCCAAAATGAATATAATGTGCATCCCTACTTCTTGTGTTTATGCTTTATACGCATCCAAACACCTCTTCCAAAAGTTTCATGTGTTTTCAAATCCTCTCTTGCGCCTAAACACAAGTAGTACTTCATTTCTATATATTTTTCTATTCCTGCACTTTAGTATTCCTTCATTTTGAGCATACCCTCAGTGTTTCAAAACGTTATGCAGAATCCAAATATATATATATATATATATATATATATATATATATATATATATATATATATATATTTACACATGTTTTTTATCCTCATACTGTTACCCGTAAAAAAATAGTGTTGGGTATATCAACATGAATACATTATCTTTGAAATACGCCATTAAAGTTATTATTTATGCATGAATATCATAAGGCTAATTTTCCGTATACCAGGCTTACTTCAAATATTTATTGTCCAGTAGAACCTATCCACGCGGATTTGAGTGTTAGAGTCCACATATGTATGCTTATATTTTTCTAAATTAATTCAAGGAATTGACGTTCTATTTTTTCAGTAGTACATGCCACTGATAATGAGGCACATGCACTGGTGCCAACATTGACTTCGTAACTCTCAAGATTTCCTGGTCCAATCACTCGAATATGCATGCATGGTTACAGAATATTGTTCAGCAGGTTTTATTTTTATACTACATTAAAAGGGGCAAGAGGATAACCGAGCATAATGGTAGGTGGGATTTTCTCAAAAAGGAAAGATGGGTCAAAGTCATTGGCTCATTGCCAAAGTTGCAGCTGCCCCATGATGAGACCGGTCAACATCACCACTTCATACGCCGCAAGACTACCATGACGGCGATGGTCGCCGATCACATGTATACGTGGTCCAGCAAAGCAATCAGATCTTTCCTTTGACCTCGATGTATATATGTAACAATGCCTCGCACGGCTTTTCCTATTACTGGGAGTACACGTTAGAAAAACTCTTTTCGCAAAAAAGTGATAGGACAAATCTCCCTGCTTTCAAGCGAGTATGCATGCCTAAATATTAAGAAATGTGGCTTGGTACGTGTCACGCACAGGTCAGTGTTTAGGTGCCAAAACTTTTTTTTTTCTTTGCAGAAACCGTAGTATATTTGCGCACGATCCCTGGCCGTGTGTGTTATTTGACCCTAAGGAATCAATGAGTAGGTAGCGTAGCGATCTTTGTAGTTGACGTTATGGACAGCTATACGGCTATACCCCGGAAATGAGCACAAGGACACGGCTGATTCGGGCAGGGTCAGACTGGCAATTGATTATATCAATGGCCCTGTCAATATAAATTGAAAAGGAACTTATTTTTAAAATGGAAAGTGATCCGAACTTAAAGTGAGCATTAGTAGTACAAAAATGGAAATTGTTGTTAATTTTATTTTAATTTGTCAAGAGAGTTGCACACTGGTCCATCATCAACCATTCAGCCCTTGCATTGACCAGTGTTAACAATAATTATTTATCTTTGTTGTCTATTGTCTATTCATATTGTAAAACAAACACAATATTCATATGAATACTTTATAATATTTATCAGATTTATAAACTTTTGTTACTGTATATGATTTCTCCATCCTGATTTATGGTGTTCTCCGGTGCATTGTACATGTGTCTTTATTTGAACACTTAGCGTGATATGTCTAAAAAATGATAACCCCATCCCTCTTTGCTCGTATACATATGGTCTGCAACTCTGCATGGTGGCGCGTTATGCGTGCATACGTTTTGTTTCTTTATATGCGTATTAGCAATAGTACAAGGATGTTGGTAATTCAGAAGCATACGTAGAAAATTTTTTGTAATATTATTCAGTAGTAGTAGAATAGTTACGAAGACACATATTTAGTGCATTGGTTTATGTTATGTTTAGATGATAGAGGTGTGTAATTTATGTACAAATGTAGATGTTAATTTAGAATTTTTTCATAATGACATATATTGGTAATTTAGATAAAAATGTAGTGGGTTCTTTAAATTATTTTTTTTATAATGGAAGAAGTATTTAGATATAGATTTAGGGGTTACTTAAAATATTTGTTTAATAATGTCATAAACCTTAATCTTACAATAAATTGAATATATCCTAATTCATAAATGGTGTGTTTAATGAACTCATTATTTTACAAGAATTTTTAAATTTTGTCTCTTTTACTACAGTCTCATAAACATTAATATAGAGACCTCTAACTGGTAATAGTAAAGTATTATACATCATAATCTGCAAAAAAAATGGCAAGCCTAGGTAACATTTTTAAGTTACGGGAAAGTGATTAGTATAATTTGCCAAAGACTATTGTGGAAGTTGAGAGTAGAGTTCATTCATGTTGCGCGGCACCCTTAATTAAACTTTCAAGATGATGAACAACCTGCTGCCACTTGCCAATTCAGAGCAGGTATAATTCATTTAGAACAGCTCACAGGTAGTTAAATTTGTAGGAGTTAAACATGGTGAAAAACTGTTGGTTACCAATGCCTCAGAATTTTGAGCGACGGCATGTGCCATCACTAGCATGAACGTGGGTCAGTTGGCGTACCTATGCAAAGACAAAAATTAGACATGAAATTCCTATACCGTCTGATGTTATTTGTATATTATAATATTATTTTTATTTTAGCGAGTATATGCAGTGCCATTTTCCACTAATTCCAACAATCATCCTTTACCGTACTGTAATCCATGTCATACTTGCCAATTGCCATGCTCGGCTTCAATGCTGTCGCTGTCCTAGCTTGCGGCCGCCTAGGGAGAAGTCTTATGGCCGACCTTCTAGTGCCCAAGGGCCCGTGCAAATGGCAATGAGGCCGGGGAGAGGAAGAGAGGAGAGGCTGCCCTAGGTCTCTGTACCGCCTGAGTTTTCAATTATCATGGTGACAGCTATTTTTTTCCTAAGGAAAAAGTCTAAATTACTACCCTGAACTATAAGCAAAGTCTACATAACTCCTTAAACTATCTTTTGGTTTATTTTACCCCCTAAACTATGTCATTTAGCCTATTTTACCCCCTAACACAATTTGTCTTTTTTTTATTTCTCCATGTAGAAGTGTCATATTACGTTCAAATTTTGTGAGATGATAGTAGACATCATAATGCATGGTAGAAAAATACAAAATGATTTTTTGTCATTATTTTGATAGGGTAATATATTTAATTAATCCATAAGATGCAAAATTATACAAAAATGAATAACGAAAAATTCATAATATATTTTTTTCATATACACTATGATGTTTACTACAATCAGGCAAAATTTGAAATTAAAATTTAACTTGTGTATGGAGAAATAAAAAAAAATTTGTATTAGGGGGTAGAATAGACCAAGTTACATAGTTTAAGGGGTAAAATGAACCAAAAGATAGTTTAGGGGGTTATATAGACTTTGCTTATAGTTCAGGGGAGTAATATGGACTTTTTTCCTTTCCCTAATAACCATTTGCTTAACACAATAAAACGAATGTAATTCTTTTTTAGTAGTTCCATGTGTATGTGTAATTACTCTGCCCTTTTTGTGCAAAAGATAAGGCTATGATAGCGATGCCCAATTGCCCACGCTGAGCACAAGAACAAACAGGCTACAAACATGAACTGCGTTCTAACTTCTAACATGCGCAATTTACTTGTACCAAGTCCACAGAGAGGTGCCAAAAAGAGCTGATCGATCCTGGTACAAGCATTACAGAGGCTGCATACATCATGATGCCGTCATAAAAAGAATTCTTTTTCTCTCCCATTCTGCCTTCTTTTCATTTATGAATTCATGATTTTTGGAGGTGTACGTAGACTGCACGTACTGAACCACTGAAGAAAGAACTGTTTGCAACCTGTGGTCAACTAAAGAGATCCTCCTCGCGTTCGCCATGATCTCCAGCCGGACAAATCATGGAATCCTCCAACCATTTTGGTTCCCACGAGGCCACGACACGGGTCCCCTGAATTCCCTGGAACGTGTCATCCGTTTTGGTCACAGAGTGCAAGGTCCTGAATCCTGATGAAGTGATGGTAATCTCGGTATTTTGTAGTGCCATTTCCCCATCGAACACAGCTGCCGGACTTACGCGTGCAATTATCCGGTGCGTCATGCGTGCCACTTCTGAGTTCTGAAAGGAACGTTACAATGGACCGACAGGCGACACCAATAGTTCACGGAGGTCAGAGCGCGCATGGCATGTTCTTCAAGCATGCATATATGTCGCTTGTGCAAGTACCCTAGCTTAGCTAGCTAGCTAGCGGCATCCTAGAAACTGCAGTGCATTGCCGTTCCCTGAACAAGACGAGAAGAGACGAGATGATCAGACGAAGAACACACAGCTCACAGCTGGAGGTGGATTAACTTCCATGGCGTGTTGGCCAAAGACGGCGACAAGGACTTACAGGCACACCAACAACATTCAGTTCGAAGGGACATGGACCGCCGCTACGATATTAGATACTATTACCTCCATCACAATTTATAAGTCGTTTGATTTTTTTTACCTCAACTTTGATCAGTTATTTTATTTAAAAAATTTATATAAATATAGTCAAATTTAAGTTATTTTTTAAGAATATTCATTACTAAAGCAGGACATAAAAAAAATGATATTTCGCATAATTTTTTGAATAAGAAGAATGGTCAAAGGTGAAGCTAAAAAAATCAAACGTCTCATAAATTAGGATGAAGGGAGCACAACGTAGCAAAACGAAGCCCTCTCTCGATGTCTCTCCATCGGGTTTGCTTTTTCCGGCAGCCGGCGACAACATAGGCAAACAGGCAGGCCAGAGGCCACTATATATGCTATGAAGATCATTGGTCGCCAGAGTATGTGGCGGTGCCCAACTGCTCGCAATTGTCGCAGAAACGATTGGCCGCTACAAGCTCGATCGAGGAAGACAGGTCGTGAGGTTGCATTGGAGCGTGCACTGATCGATCGATCGATGTGACGCCACTCTCGATTGTACGAAGGATCATCATAGGATCGAAGTGGAGCACATTGCACATGATGTGGAGTTGCAATGCAAGATCTGGCGCCTTTCGTGAAGGGGTAGTGCGTAGGTGTAGGTGTAGTGTTGGATAATTATCTGCAATAGGCTATATTTTAATTCCAAAAGTTATAATTAAATTCACGAATATTTGCATGACTATAATGAGTGAAACGATCCATGTGCACGTGTTCAATTTTAACACAGATTTAAAGAAGAACACGAATAAGATGAAGGATAGCAGTTCAGACATCGAAAAGTACCCTGGGGCGGGACCTCTGCCAGAGGCATCGGTTGCGCCGTTACCAGCTGGAGGAATATCATCCGTACTCATGATATTTCTCGACTGGCCTTGCTCGAAGTAGTCGTACAAATTCGATGCAGGAAGATCCGTTGACGCAGTGCAGTCCGTGTGCCGGAGTCGTGCAGGAAGAAGACGAGGCGCAGTGTAGTCGTTCGATGGCGGCGGAGTCTCCAGGACGGTGAACTGTACGCCGGTGAAGACGTAGCAGTTCTGGACGAGCAGTCGCGTAGAGAAGCTCCCCAGAAACCTGATTGCCCCGGTATCCCGAGCAAGATCTCAAGGAGGCAATGGTGTCGGAGGCACCTGCTCTCGCCGGTGGTGTGCGCGCAGCGCCGGCGATGGGGAGGCAAATTTGCAGCAGAGGAAAGAGGAGAAGTAATGGACTCTAAAATCTCTGTCTCACAGGAGAAGATGGCTTTCTATTCATAGCCTTCGGGTGAGACGAGAGGATGAACCTGGACGGGAGAGAATCGGGAAGGCTGAGTTATGGAAAGCTGAATTATGGAAGGCTGAATCATGGTATCAGTGATTGCCATAATTAGCCCTTCCAATTACCGCGTCTTCAGTTTCCATAACCAGCAAAAGAGAAATCCCTCCCGCACGCAAGTCAGGCTCAGGCTCAGGCTAGCGCCAGGGTTCTTTGAGAACCGCCAGGGTTCTTTGAGAACCTCCAGGGTTGTCTGAGACCCACAGGGTTCTCTGCAGAATCAACCCTGTGACTCGTACGAAGCGTTGCCAGGGTTCTTTTCCAGTCCGAGCAGAGTTCTTTTCCATTACCAGTATGGTGTTGACCATAATAACTATAACATAAGAAGTAGGCTATAATCCTTTAGAATAAATAGAATAATGGGGCAGACCCAAATATTCTAACATAATATTCTAACACGTAGGTGTGAGGCCTTTCAGCGCTTTCTCTAGATTTCTTTTCGATTCTTTTGATGAGTCAGGTGTGATCATTGGAGCAGGCAATTGGATCTGCCGGCACTGCCGATTTCAAACGTAATGGGAGCACCTGGGAGCTGACGTTGCATAAACGCCGAACCGCAAGAGGGGCGAAGCTGAATCCACACGCACTTGCGTGTGTTTTTTTTTTCTTTTCCGCTTTTATTTTTATTTTCAATCTTTTTTCATAACGTCTGAACTCATGTGTATACTTTGTGCTATGATATTTTTATTTTTATTTTCAATCTTTTTTCATAACGTCTATACATTGCATAAAAGTTATGGAAGAAGTTATGTATAATTTGTGCTATAATATTTTTTATGTAAGAAGTTATGTATGAGTTATACTTTTTAAAAACAAAAATTCTAAGTTGTCATTTAGAAGTTGTACCTAGAAGTAGAACTGTAGAAGATATGGCCATAAGTTGTGTATGCCACAATAGTTGTGCTAGAAAACTATTGTATAAGAAGTTATCAGTAACAATATCTATGATGGAGTTATATGCATAAGTTATGATACATTAAAAATAGAAAAATCCGGTAATAAAAACTATTCCAAAAATAAATTCTCAAGGAGATGGGAATAGGCTATGGGGAATAGGTGGCCCAGAGGTCTCCCAAAAAACGCTCACGAATTAGTAGGGCCCCTAGAGAGTGCGGCATATGGCCTCGCAACGTACGTACACCAAAACCGAACCCATTAGAACGTCGCCTCTCATCTCTCAATTGTTAAGGCTGTGTTCACTAAAAGAGGAGTAAAAATACTTTTTTTTCCTGGAAAGTGTGTTATGTGAGGGAGGTGAATAGGAAAGGTGAAAAATGAATTTTCTAGGAAGCGTGTTATGTGAGGGGGATGAATAGGAACTAAAAAGTATTTTTTTCCATCTGAACACAGCCTCCTGGCGACACATTTTTTAAGGTTGTTTTGAGCAAAAAAATTTTCTAGTTTACAATTAAATGGGAGACTGTGAAAAGGAAACTTGTTTACATAACAGATAAGTGAGGGTTATGTAGGAGAAACAGCTGCCCATTGTTTCATCGCCGCCGCTTCACCGAGTGGATGCAAGTTATCTGGTAAAGACTATCTCTAACCATAAAACCCAAAATACAAGACTCATTCCATATTTGCATAGTACTACAGTTAAATAGTTCCATACCCATTTTTTGTCTTCTCCAATAATAAGACACAAAAGGAAACCCTAATGGGTCTTTAGAAGAGAGGATTCAAATTTGGGTTGTCTCTCCTGAAAACCGACTTTGGGTTTAGGTAAGAGACCCATTTTAGATTTGGGTCTCCTATTAGGTCCTTTGTCGGAGATAGCAAGAGGCTCATTTTCGCTTATAACTTATTTCCACTAGTAGGCTACTTATAAGGAGAAAAAGAAACGAGGGCTTACAGGTTTTCAGAAATGAGATAGGCCCGTGATAGTGAAAAGAAAATACTTTACAAGATAATTTGACACCAGTTGGTCAAATAGTATGCAATTAAAAAATTACATGAAAAACAATAACAAGACGACTCATATCATTTATACTGATAAAAATGATACGGCTTTGCAACTATCGGGCCAGGACAAGCTATCATTATCAGAAGTGGGAACTTCTATTTTTGCTCTGTTGAATTTCACATGCTCGTCAACAAGGATTAAACAGAAACATGTCCAAGAGTTACACCTCTCAAAACTTACACATAAAAGACTGCGTAAATAAGATGCAAACAGGCTAGAACTGCTACATCTGAAGACGCACCACCAAAGACTTGAAATTACAGCCTCCTTCCTCTCCTACCACCCTTCCTGCGAGTGCTGTCAGTCGGGACTGGAGTAACATCCTCTGTACACAATAAATTTGTCAGGTTAAATGAAACCATTAAGAGAACTACAGCATTCCATCAAAAAATTTGAATAAGCATACAGAATTTTGAATTATCGTATTAACAAAAGTACATTCTACATATTTTAAACAACAAATTAAATACTTGAAATGTCCTGACACATGTTGATATTGTTTGCAACTTGCAAATGGTTTCTAATCATATCCCTCTTGGTTGGCTCATCGATGTTGGAAAGACCATATAAACGTAGATATGAAGTGCAAGTCATTCATAGTACAAGATTTGTTCTGTCCTTGCATTTTGCAAGTAGTCCCAAACTACTTGACCAGGCTATGTATACACAATAGCAGTAGAATATCGGAAACTTTTTTTCATCACGTACTGATAGATAGATGCAAAAGGAGGGAAAGGCAAAAGCCAGAATCCTTACCGATACGGCCAATCTTCATGCCAGATCGAGCAAGAGCTCTAAGGGCAGACTGAGCACCAGGACCTGGAGTTTTAGTCTTGTTGCCACCAGTAGCACGTAGCTTAATGTGCAGCGCAGTAATTCCAAGCTCCTGCAAAGGAGAATTTAGAAAGCACGAACCAGCAGATAAACAACAAAAATCATTTTCCCACAGTAGGTGAATACCTTGCATCTTTGAGCAACATCCTGTGACGCAAGCATAGCAGCATAAGGTGATGACTCATCACGATCAGCTTTAACTTTCATGCCACCTAGACAACAAGTATTTTTGTGAGTAAGTAAATATAACAAATTAAACCAAAATAGAGCTTCTGAGTGCCTGTAAATGGAATTGCACTTCTAAGATAGCTAATCATACTCAATGGGAAAGACAAGATTTAAGTTTTGATCCATCTTAAAGTGATATACTAAACAGACATGGCTTCCAGGAAGCTATTAAATGAAGGCCCTACATATGCATATCTGCATTTACACAAACAAAGTTGGAGCTGACAGGTCAAGTGGACATAAAGGGTTAAAATAATCTTGAGCTGAGCATACAAAAGACAACTGAGATGGCCAGTAACTTGAAGCCAGAAGGACCATTTCGACATAGTAATAGATAAGCAAAGTTGCTAGCTGGCCATAAATTCAGCTCAGTCAGATTCAGCACTTCTAGTTCTAGGCAGTCATATGAATGCAAGATAATCTGCTGCTAGATATTATTCTATCAAATTACAGCTTATGTTTCAGCAACTATTTCACGTCTCACTGAAACTGAACAAACTGAGCTACATAGCCTAATAACCAACAAGAAAAGGAGAAACTTGACTGCACAGAAAACAAAAACAGAATAAAAAGTAAAAAACGCAAAACTATCAAATGGTTTATACAATATTCACTTCCATTGAATAGGCACCTCCATTCAATTTAGCGATGGTACCTAGAGGGCATGACTTGGCAAAATCAGCACAAGAAGCAACTGATTGAAACCAAGCATACAACACAAGATACCATAGCAAGATGGAGACACCTAAAACAAAAACAGGAAGAGAGAGGACCAAAGAAAAACTCTCAGGTCCCTCATTATCAATTTTGCACAGCTATGACTCGAAACGCTCCCACGTCAATGAAAGGGAGGCGATCTTAAGGGCCGTGCTTGAAAAATAGAATCTAGTTCTTTCAGCTAAACACGGAGCACGGATACCCATCCTAGTAAATCATAATCAGGGAAAATACAATTGACCAAGTGAATACCAAGCTTGACTAGCCAAACTAAGCAGTGCATTCCTAAAGTACAGATATAGCATTACACAAAACATAGGAATAACAAATAGCACAAGCAGACATCCAAATTTACCAATGGCATTGCAATCAAACATTATCCACATTTCATTAGGACTTGTCTGAGAAGGCTATGTACCAGTGATGCGGACAAGCGTCTCCCTCCCGGACAGATCCGTCACATGCTGCGACACAACATAAGTATAGATGTAAGCTTCCATTTTTCGCGCGTTTCTCTAGACCCTCACCCCAAATAAATTGACCGGACCGCGCTCAAATTAACATGACCGAAACAGATGGAAATGCAGTAGGTAATTGCTGCATCTTACGATGAAGGTGTCATTGAAGGAGGCGAAGATGTGGGCGACGCCGAAGACATGCTCTCCTTCGCGGACGGCGGGGCCGAGGGTCACGTTCTCCTCCTTGGGCTCCCGAGTCTTCTTCCTCCCGGACTGCGCAGCATCGGCGCAACAACAATAAACACACCGCCGTCAGTGAGATCTGGATGAGGACAGAGAGGGAGAGGCGACACAGCTACATACCATGGTGGCGGTGGCGGCGACGAGGAGCGCTTAGGGTTCGGTAGGGATGACGGCGGCGAGGTGGCGGCGCAAAACCCTAGCTCTCAAGCGGCTGCGAATTGATTTCTGGCTGCCCGTATAAGTAGTAGCGCTCGTCCATGCGTGGCTGTGGGCTTCATTTGGGCCATGCATGCTCGTTTTGTGCTCAGGCGCTCTCTCGTCAGAAAGCAGCCCAATTAGGTCTCAATGGCTTAAGGTTTATTTAGGTTTTGTATCCTCTTAAAAAAAGGTTTCTATCTTTCTTTTTTCTTGTGCAGTTCTGGAACAAACTATGCAAATTTGTACCCTGCTAGCTTGGATAAATTTCGCAAAGTTATACCAACATAAAAGAAATTCGTGAAGGAGTAACAATGCTAAAATGAAGCCTAACGAGATTTCAATCTGAAGCATATGAACTGCTCATATGCAGCTGTTGAAAAAGTCATAGTACAAGCTAATTGTCACTAGGAGACAACACGAAATATGGAAGCTGAAAAAAATAAGAAACGTAAAAAATAACACCCATTGAATTAATAAAAAAAAGAATAATTGGCACAGATAGTATAAGAAACCTGACAACTGTGGGATAAAAAATAATAATAGTTAGCACGGATAAAAAATAAAGAAATGTAAAATAACTGGCAGTCTGTGGGATAAAAATAAAAGAATAATTGACATAAATAAAAAATAAAGAAATTCAAAATAATTGAAAGCTGTGGGATTTGAACCCACGCCCTGTCGGACCAGAGCCTAAATCTGGCGCCTTAGACCACTCGGCCAAACTGTCGCTTGTTGTTAATTTGAGAGCAAACGATGTATTAATAAACTAAGTCTTAGCACTAATTGCTAGTCCCAACGGGCAACGGAACCTCGGATCCGTATGTTGATTGATCAAAGCTACAAGTATTCGGTTCTGATTTATGTCTGATATTCTGATCTGATAACATCAAGTTTTGCACAACATAGTCACAGCACAAATGAAAGTGGGTATTCTTCCCATTCCCCGATTGGTCAAAACTAATCAAAGGGATCTATCCGTGGATCGTGCTCGCTTGCCATCGCCATTCCTGTGCACAAACATGTTGGACACATCACCTGGCAAACATAAAGACCCAAGAATCAAGGCAATGTATACTTTATGGAGGCAATCATGTTATTGGTAGAAGATGATATAAAGTTCCATGTCTGTTCTCTTTCTGCAGCCAGGGATATTTTCGTGCAAAACTGAATTTAAGCACTAAATAGCTGTTGAATCTGAATGATTTAACTTAAAGTATAATAACGTCCCGTTGTTTCCAATTCAATCCTCTACACAGCATCTAACTGACTATCGTGAAACACAATGGTAATAGAGAAGCATACCTTTCCAGCTCCTGAACAATTCTGACACCTTCCATTCGTTGACCACAAATTATTCCCTATTAGTGAAAAGGGCTTTGTGCTTAATAACATCCCGCTAGCAGAACAGCGAGCACATGGCAAGTATCCTACATTGCAGAAGCAAAATCAGACGTGCAAGTACAGCGTTTGTGTTGTTGTATTATGTAGTCAGAAAAAAACTTCGTTTCAGATATATCAAGTTTGAATTTGGACGATGAATCATGCACTAGGAATGGCTGAGGCCGTTCTTGGGTCAGATAGTTGAAAAGGGAATTGCTTGTACCAGTCCCATGGCAATATGTGCATCTTTTCTTCTCTTGTTGCCTGACATTTCTCACTTCAACCAGCATTAAAGCTGAGATAACACCAACTGCACCACCTGAAAAAGATGCCACTATGGGATCCACCTGACTGAAAAGAACAAAAAGAAACAAAATCAAATCACTTTTCTGAGCACTGCTACAGAATTCACTATTCAGATATAACTTCTTCAAAGCACCTCAATTGAAGAGGCAAGTGCAAGGTCCGTATAAAATCCTCATAAGATGTGCCACCCAGCCCCAATTTCAGTTCAAGCTGTATCCAAAGAAAGATTGATGACTTGCTACATCAGTGCTCATAGTGAGAAAAGGTTCTTGGAAGACAAATTAGGAGGTATAAACATAACATGGCTGGCACTTACTACTGGGGCTATCAGGCCACCGAAAATTATTATCCCAGATATGACAGAGAATGATGTCATATAGAGTTGCTTCATTGTCTTTTCTGACTGTTTTAGGCAAACAAAAGCAAAAAATAATAGAACTTAGAACAAATACGGATGCCAGTGTGATCATTTTTCAAAAGTTTGTTCAGCACTGTTGCTAACCGCATGAGGCATAAATGGAATAGTTGATGGAATCTCAGGCATTTCATTTTCTTCAATGCTGGCAACTTTGCTTTCAGCAGTTCGGATCCGCTGCTGCACTCGCAATCGCCTAACCTATAACATTTCCATAAATAAAGTAATGAGATGGGCTTCACTATATGGACCACCAAAAACTGGCCAACTGATGTGCAAAACAGAAACCTCTTCCATTAGAAGGAAAATTTTGTTGCGGCGGCTCTTGATGTTGTCTTGAATCTCTTGAGATTGCATCTGAACAAAGTCCTCGATTGTCTCTGGACCTTCAATTATGCAAAAGCTGTAGAGAAGAAACATGATTGACACTGTAAGACTGGCCCACAATGGATTAGCATATTTCTTGTTCATATAAATTCCAAAGAAAGAAATTGAAGCTTCCTCTAAGACTCTACTACTTACTACTCATATAACTTTTACATCCTCAACTAAATAAACATGGTACTTAAGATTTATCAATTTGATCTGGCGTATAATCATCTTTCTTGTGACATCTGGGTGAATCTTTGATGGGAATTTCCGTCAAAGATCACAATTTTACATTGAAAACCCCTCTAACAGACATTTCTTAGAACAGATCTCGCTCTAAGCTAACTGGACCATATATATTTCCATGCAGCTTCTGCAGAAATCTAGAATTTCAGAACCGGTTGCTGCTGCCACTAACCAAGAATTCATCATGCTCGCAGCTCAGCAACCCCATCCCTCTAACCATTCCTGAAGTGAAGAAGGTGGGTTTCAATATTGAATTATACGTAAAACAACCTGGAGGGGCCGCCGTCCCCGGCCACCCTGGACTCGCCGGCTGGTGAGCACCGCCGCAGCACCAGCTGCCGCCGGCCGCACCCGGCTCCTCCCCACCCCGTCCCCCGCGCCGCGCAATGCGGTCCCCGAGGACGGGCACGCGAGGGGGGCGCCGCTACGTGCAGGCGAGCCCTCTCCACCGGCGGGGCCGCCGGCGGCGCGGCGAGGCAGGACATGGCCGCCCAACCCCCGGGAGTTCCAAAGCCAGCCACGCAGCCAAAGTAGCCAACCGCGCGGCGTGGCCGTTGGCTGGTGGTGGCGACGGATTTGGATAGGCGCGCGCGCCGGCAAAGCGGGTCGGGTTCACGGGCCGTTACCGCGGTAGATGACAAGTGTGGAGAGCCACAGCATCTCGCGACAGTGGCATCGGAATGTCCCTCCTTTTTGTGCCCGAGCCGTGACGGCGGCCTTGGCGTGAAGAGCGACTGAGCAAGTGTGAAACGTCTTGGGCTGTTAGGCAGCCGGCGTCGACGTGGAGAGCGAGAAGCAGAGGCTGCTGGTTCGTACATTACCCTGTCCCTCCAGGAAACGAGGCATCAAAAATGGTAGCATCAATTTGCCGATATTCATTATTTCAAAAAAACTTTGCCGATATTCTAGGCCTTGGGCGGCCTCTTCTGTCTTCTGTTACCAACTATTTTTTTCTGTTACCAATAGTTATTTTTGGTTTTAGTAATCACTATTGCACCAGACTACTAAAATCTTTTAGGTAAGAGAGAGTTACCTACATATCATATAAGCAAGAGAGGTGGGTTTTTTTGTGACTATACCAAACAAAATTTGTAATGGTACGAAATTGCTAGTTTGCTAGAGCACAGCATCCCTCGAATCACTAGGTATTGGTGATGAGAATAGACAATATGTTTAGGGTTGTTCGGTTCCATCGAATTCAATCCGGGCCGGGAATGAAAATACAATAAGAAATTTATGATATGTATAATAAGAGACCGGGATTCATTCCGGGTCAAGAGCTAATTTACAAACAATAGTGACACCAAAAGACAAGGAATCAATCCACTAGTTAAGAGGTGGGGAATCATTCCGGCTCTCCTGAAATATCCATCACGAATAAATTAGTTTCTAACCCGAAATAAATCCTGGTCTCTAGATGTACCTATCATAAATTTCTTGTTATATCTATCATTCCGGGCCCGGATTGAATCCGATGGAACCGAACAAGCGCTTAAATGCTTAAAAAGTCTAATCATGCAAGGTGATAGGTTTCGTATGTTTACTTTCAAACTCATGATGTCCTGACGTTGAATGGGCTTGCATGTAGGGATGAAAATTTGGATCGGCTGTGAGTGTAATCTAAATAAGCACTTTTACGATATTTTAATTCGAATATGGATTCAGATACAGATACTGTAAAATAAATATATACATGGATGTTTTGGATTCCGATGTGTATTAGAATGTTTATTTGATTTGGAAGATAGCATATATGTATTTAGTTTATTCACAATAAACGCATTTGGAGATATCTATAAATCATTACATAAGATATTTAAAGTATGAGTGTAGTATTTATAGTTGAAAATAACTCATCAAAATATATTTAGTGATAAATATTTAAGTAATCAATAATTTAAAAATTATACAATAACAAATGTAATAGAAATAAATAAAATAAAGTATATAGATATGTTTTTATTAATAAATGGATAATGATTAGCCATATCAAAACCATAGTTGATTATATTAAAACTAAATGAACACATTTTTTTATATATCATCTACAACAGTCATGAGTCATGGTAACCTTTAAATAGTTTCACTAAACATAATATTAAGCTTAATATCACTGAGCATAGTCATAGTGATTATTTCTTAATAGTTTTTAGTGGATATTTAGATATGGGCAATTAGATTGTGGATAATTTGAATATCTATGTCCACACCATATCTACTCGCATGGACTGTAATCAGCTAGGCCATCTTTGGAAACCATTTCACAAATTTATTCTCTTTTTTTATACCTAAAAGCATTTTTTGCCTATTTCCACAGGCCACACCGAGCCCTATAGGTTTACATGCTTGGTCAGTGAAAACCAAGCCCAAAAGAACAGCCTGAGCCTGTCCATACAATTTGTTTCAACCCAAAACCTCGTCCGACCCGCCAATGAGACGCTTGTGGGCACAAAACTTTGACCCCAAATAAACAGAGTTTCTTCTTTCCAACCCAAACCACCAAATGCCGAAGTCTACTCTCCTTCCAACCTAAATTTTAACATCAAATTACTTGGGGAGAGATGGGCAGCCAACAAGGCAACGACCAGGTGACGCGCAAAGGCCGAAGCCGCTGTGGTGGGGTCCTCCCTACAAAAAATAACTTAATATTTTTTTGAACAAATGAAAACAGGATTATGCATATTTCATTGATATAAAAGAGAGTTACCGAGCCCGGAGGCTGTAAAGAAAAGGCTACTCTCGCGGAGTGCCCTTATCGCAAACCCCCTTCTTGGGTCCATGGAACAAAGAAATTGTTGACTGTTCTTTTGTTCGGAAGACTCACGAGTTCCTTTCCTTCTAGGTTTCCTAGATTAGTAGCATTATTAGCAATAATGTATGTGGGGGTCATGGATCAGGGGGCCCATCGACACGGCGCCTGCTAACGGCAAGCGAACGATGAGAAAGCCCGACGCTGAGTGGGAGCGACCCAGTTTACCACAGGTCGGACGCCTCCGCCTCGCCTGACCCCCGAAGCGTTCGGAGGCCGAAGGGGTCAGAGACTTACGTCCCGACCGACCCCTGGTCCACTAGGCCATGGGGTCTGACCCCATGGGAAGACCCCCGTGCTGCCCGACCGGGCATAAGGAATAGAAAGCAGGAAGGCCCCGTGGTTGGGCCAGGAGTCAGGCTGAACTCACAAGGGGAAGAGGCGTGCGACCTACGCTTTCTCCCGACCGTCACCCGTCAGCATGTACAAGCCTGCCACCTAAGAAAGCTTCTCTGCAGCCCTGCGCCAGAGATAAAGGTAGCTGCATGCGCTCTATTTCACTAGCAGCCAAGGAGGAAACTACCGGGAAGCTGCCTGGAGGCAAGCCAAGGACACATAGCGACCAGCAAGGGGGTGTCCCGGACGCACTAAGCCAACAACGAGCAACCGCTGGGGGCGCCAGTCTTTGGGGTAGACATGTAAAACACCACTGTACAGGGCCGACCCCTTGACTTATAAAAGGGGAGGCCACCCCACTGTGAGGGGGATCCAATTCCAATTTCTTGGACTCTCGATCTTTAGAGCATTTAGTCCCGTACACGCATCATACTCCAAGGCTTGAACCAGTCTTCTTTGTAATCCGCCGCCAAGAGAGCAATACAACCTAGAGTCAGCCTCACTGGACGTAGGGATTTATCCCGAACCAGTATAAACTCCTTGTCTTGCGTCTCTTGAACCTTTCTCCACCGCGACGTGCATGTTCTGTGATCGACACTCGCCGGCGTGAGGTACCCTGTGTGCCACCCGCCGACAATGTAGTTTTCCTCGTGGTTCCCGCTGGCATTGAAGTGTTGGTCCACCGTTCGTCTGTTGTGTTACCATGCTTTTACTCTTGGGGGTCTTAGCTGCAGCGGACTCATCAACCGCAACAAGGCTCCATATATGTCTCGTGTATCGGCAACCAGCTAAGAGGTTGTGCGTTAACATTGTCTCCATGGTATAGCGGCAAGAGGGCATGTAGGGTTGTGGTCCCATCCCCATCTCTCCAGGCTATCCTATGTCCAAACTAAGTTTTGTTATATCAGCCAAGTGAATAATTTGCAGTTGGTGGGGGCATGTATTCCGATGAACTGTGCCTTGTATGCTGAAGATGTTGCGTATTACCTATTTTCAGTGAATTTCCACATGATTTGATCCTCTCGTTGCCGCTCTTGTGCAACTTCCTCAATTTAGCTCAAGAGGATTACGTACTCCATGAAATGAGCGGTGGTGAAGCCACTTCGAAAGTTCAGGTCTCTGGTCCAATTGTCATTCACCAATGCCACCGCAACGCTCTAGTTTCTGTTATTGGCTTTGATAAATAGAAGGGGAACGATGTCCTTTGGTCCACGCCCATTCATCCACCTGTCATGCCAGAAGGTTGTCTTTAGACCATTGCCCACCAAGATCGTTGTGCAGGTCGTAAAAGAGTAGGTGGTCCATTTCATCACAAGGCCGTTTGGTTCCCACCTATGTTTTGTCCGAGGATACCCATTGGTGCGACAACCAATGCAGGCGGAGAGAGCGAGCAAAGCGCGATGGTGCAGTCTAATATTAGAGTAGACACATTCCCACTTAACAGATATTAAAATGACATGAACATCTACTACACTTAATCATAGCAAAAGGACGTTATGTATAGAAAAAGAAATATTATGAGTTACAATGGTGAGAAAGTGGTGTCGTACTAAATTTTATCCTAAGATGAGGTCATTGCCTTATGCAATGTTTGGTTGCTCGAATCAAAATTGAACATATATTGGATGGTTTACCTGCATGGGAATATAGAGTTAAATTTAGGGTGAGATTACATGGGAACGCACCCGGATGGGAATATAGAATGATACCACGTCAAATTTAGGATAGGATTGCATGGGAACAAATATAGAATGATACGGCCTTTGATTCTGTTAACTGGGAATGCCTCCACGAAGTGCTTCAGGCTCGTGGCTTTCCGGACAAATGGTGCTCCTGGATCATGCAACTGCTCAACACTACCAAGATGGCTGTGCTCGTCAATGAATCACCTGGCCCATGGTTCGGCTGTGGACGCGGACTCCAACAAGGTGACCCGTTGTCTCCGTACCTATTCCTCTTGGTTGCAGACATCTTGCAGCAGATGATCAAAAGAGAGCCAGGGATCAGACACCCAGCGGCGGCCGACATCCCTTGCCCTGTTCTCCAATACGCCAACGACACCTTAATTCTGCTCAAAGCTGACATGGCTGACCTGAAGCTCCTAAAGGAGGTGCTCGACTCGTTAGCCTCCGTAACTGGTCTAGTGATCAACTACAGCAAAAGTACGATGACACCCATGCACATGAGTCTTGAAGCAGTTGCGGCCCTGAAGAATGTCCTCGGTTGCAAGCTTGGGTCCTTCCCGCAAACGTACCTTGGACTTCCACTGTCCCACGAGAAGCTTTGCCTCACTGCATTCACTCTCTTGGTCAGCAAAATGGACCGCTACCTGTGTGGCTGGCAAGCCTCACTACTAAATCCCATGGGTCGGGCTGTGCTGGTGAATGCGGTGCTGGATAGCCAGCTTGTCTACATGATGTCTGTGATGCTCATTCCACAAGGAGTGTTGGATGCGATGGATCGCCAACGGCGTGCATTCTTCTGGTCTGGGGACGACAGTGTCCATGGCTCACAATGCCTTGTCGTCTGGGAAAACACTTTCCAACCAAAGGAACAGGGGGGCTCGGCATTAGGAACCTGGCGCTGCAGAACAAATGCCTGATCATGAAGCTCCTGCATCGGCTCTTTAACCTCGGATAGACCTGATCACAATGGAAGGCGACCTGAGCGGTTCCCACTGGGCACAACTGGAGAGTCTGCAACCTCTCTACAACGCCATCACCTACTGTGAGTCCGGGATGGCTGATCAACCAACTTCTGATCAGACTGTTGGCTGCCAATGGGCGTGTTAAGGAGCTCTTCCCCCCTGCTACACAGCCACGCCACACAAGAGCAGGTTTCAGTCTCCCAGATCCTTGAACACGTCATGAGGAGTTTTTTGGAGCGCCGACTCACAAGGGGAGCTGGACGAACTGCAGATAATCTTGGATACAGTGCAACTACGAGATGAACCAGACTACCGATCGTCGCCTCTCTGCAATATGGACGGCTCACTGCGCTCATGCCCTATCTACAAGTCCCTGATGATAGTTATGGGCTCTGCACAATCTCCCTTCGCCAAATTCATATGGGGCAGCAGAGCACCTCCATGAGTCCAACTCTTTGGATGGTTACTGGTTCAGGAGCGCATCCAATGCCGCAAGCCCGCAAGAACTTGCTGATGAAACATGTGGTCGAGAGTGCCGTCTGTGAACTTTGCCAGCACCCTGAGGAAGACTGCAACCACATCATCTTTGGATGTCCCTTCGCAGCAACAACATGGTCCAAGCTTGCTGTCCCCCCCCTTTGAATGTGCTGTCGCCCGCCTCTGGACGGTACCCCGCCCGGCATCGATCCCAGAACGCCACTTTGACAGCTTCATCTTACTAGTCTGCTGGCAATTGTGGAAACGACGTAACGCCATTATATTCGAGGGCGTGACAACTTCAATAACATCTTTCTGGAGCATTGAAGCATGAAGCACAACTCTGGAGCTGCCAATGGTCAAGACCAGATAGACCTATAGTTGATTCCTGGTGTCAATATTTCTCTTCAATGTAAACTGATAATTTATATCCCCCCCAAACAAAAAAATGTTGTTTCCCCATGTGCTGAAACCCCCCCAATGACGTAATGATTTGGCAGCCACAAGCCCATTAATGAAATATGAGGTGGGGATTCCCCCCCCCCTCGACTGTAAAAAAAAGGATTGCATCGGAATGGATCCACAAAAGAAACAAAGCACGTCCTTAAAAATTATATGTGGACTTGAGAGTTTTTTTTTAATCTTTGCGGACTTAAGAGTTGAGACAAGTAACATGTACCAACATACTCGTCCAAAACGTAGTATGAGTTGTAACCACGCACACCACCTGGTTTTATGTCGTCCTCCCTCGTGCTGTCGCCATTGGCTCCCCCAGATGTGGAACTGCAACCATCTCCCACGCTCCCGCAGCCCCACCGTGCCGGGTGCAAATTTGGGCCCCATATACTTCAACGAAAAAAATGGCGATGCGGAGGCCCGTTGGCCATTGACTAGTCTTCGGCTCGGCGCTTTATCACTCTGGCCCATGGTGCGCCCGGTGCCCTAGAAGGAATGAACTGTACAATTCCCCCAAAGGAAAAAAAAAATATAAAGAACCGGGGAAGCAACAAGGCAGCAGAATCACACGAGCTAGTGTGCATATCTTGAAGCCGTCAGCCAATCACGACTTGATGAGCCTGGCGCAAGCACCTGTGGAGAGGCTGAGAAGTTCGTTGGGCGCGTGAAGTGAACGAGGCCCGTTTAGTTCCCAAAGATTTCCCAAAAATCCACTGTTCATCCAACTTTTCCCTATTCATCCCACCTCTTCTACTCACATATCACTATTCATCTACAGTGTTTTTTTGATGAACAGTGTATTTTCGGGGAATCTTTCCCCAATCTAAACACACCCTGAATACCCAACGCCCGTAGCCACCCTCGGGCCTCCTCGTACTACAAATACACGCGACGGCGCACTACTGCACCTCCGCAACAGCGTGAGCACGCAGCGGCCTCCGGAGCACAGGTGACTCGACGCCGCGCTTTGCTTGAAGCATCCATCGCCACCCCGGACCGCGCGGAGCGGCAAAGCATGGCGGCGCCTCGCCTCCCCCTCGTCGGGGCGCTGCTCCTCGTCCTCACCGCCCTCGCCGTATCGAGCGAGGGCGGCGCCGCTGCGCCCCGCCTCCGCGGCTCCGTCGCCTGCCTCGACTGCGCCGCGGGGCACGACCTCTCCGGTACGTAAGTGCACGCACGCGTACGAAAATGCATGGAACACGCGCAGTAGCGCATGACACGGCTGACCCGTCCGACCGAGGCAGATCGTGACATGCTTTGCTTTTTGTGATGCATGTACACCGTGGCAGGTGTGGTGGTAGCGGTGAAATGCGCCGGCGACGATGGACTCCGCGCGGCGCAGACCGACGGCCGCGGCGCGTTCGACGTGGCCGTGCCGGCGGTGGCCTCGCCCACGCCGTGCGCGGCGAGGGTCCTCGGCGGCACGGAGCAGCTCTGCGCGCCGCGGGGGCTCGCGGTAGCGCACGTCGTCCCAGCAGGCCGGATGCCTGACCCGTCGTCCTCGTCTTCGTCCTACGCGCTGGGCTCTCGCCTCGCCGTCTTCACGAGGTGCCGTCCAGCTACCGGCGGCTCTGCTGCCGCGACGACCATGGACGCCCCTGACCAGCAGCAGCAGCCGCGGGTGCCGGCGGCGAGGCGCATGCCCCCGGCGGTGCAGACGCCGGTGGTGGGTGCTCCACCGCGCGCTGGAGGCAACGCCAGCCCGCCCTTTGGCATGGGAAGTGGACTGCCTCTCATCTACTTCTTCCCGTTCGTCCCCATCATCGGCATACCCTGAATAGCTGAATGACCGTGTCGAGTGCCGTGCCATGTGCCAAATATACTACGGAGTACGACTTTATATTTGCAGACATAGTATCATGTCTCAGCCTCTCAGGCCGTCAGGCATCCAAGATATTAGTATGCCACTGTATGCAAGCGTATAGCAGCGAACAATAAATCATGCATAACGATCACCTATCTGTTCCAGAATCAACTGAGTGCATGTTTTGTTCCCATTGCACTTGCCGCAAGCTGCTTGAGGATCTCGGATCCCGCACAGCCGCACAGCCCAAGTTGGCTTGGCCACGCGACACCCACATTGCCACAGCTCGCAAGCGCTTCCTAGAGATCAAGACGCATGACACGTCTAGCGCGGCGGGACATATGATCTAAAGGAATCCACAGAGATGGCACGGAAACAAACCTCGAGCGAGGCGAAATAAAACTTTCATATGGCCAATAAGGAAACTTTAAATTATGTCTTCAAATATAGGCATAGTCAACAACCTCCTGCTCATGGTCCAGGTCCTGCCTGCACAAGCTCAAACCACCACACGGGAGCTCAAACCACCACACGGGCAGAGGTTCACCGACAGCTAGGGACCAGGCCACCAGGGTAATGGAACGAACACAACCGATTTATGCATCCACAACAAGCGCCAGCAAAGCATGTCTAGCTTTCATAGACAGTCAAATATGAACTTTTAGCCTCGAACTCATACAACTTCGATTAAAATCATGTACCCAATATAGTTTCAAGTTCAAGTCCAGAGTACAAGGAGCATCATGTAAGATTTCAGGACAATCACTACGAGCAAACTAATGCAGCCCATCCTAAGTTTTTGTCACGCTTCCAAGTAAAACCCTCAAGAAAGTGCAGCGAGATTGCCTCTTACATGCTACGAGATACGACATGAAAGTCTAGACACGGTGTCAATTCACACGGCATCAGCGTTATGCCAGCCCTTGGTGCATGGAGGTATCTCCATAAACTCATCAAACTCCTTGACATGAACATTACAGCACTTCCACTGCAGAGAAAGATACAGAATTTTAGGATGGCAGAAATGAGAACTACTGAGCAAAAACCAACATCAGAACAAATACGTACCCCTCTCATCCTGTCATGGAAAACTGCAGGACCTGGATGGTAATCACAAGCAGAATCATGGTTATCCTTCTCCTTGTAGGATTTGCCACATCCTTTATTTTTACATGTTCTCGGTTCATTTATATCAATCCTTTTCTTTGGAGGCGGAACCGAGGATTTCTCAACAGGTTCCTTGCTTGTATCTTCGGTAACAGCTGGTTTTTGCACCTTGGGCTGTGATCCTGGAAATGTACAGATTGCACAATCTATTCAGTGAAAATTTCATTTTTGTAGTTTACGGTCACCGTGATTTACCGAGTTAGTATTAAAAACACTGGATGTATTTTTTTCTACCAAATATATGCATAAGGCGTTAACTGTTAACATCCATAAATAGGAGAGTAATAATTAGCTACTAGCAACTACAAACAATGTTCCTGTAAACACAAACTTACCATGGTCAGAGCAAAAGAAACCCTGACGGCATCTTGGGCAGGCGTCGGCTCCAACACCCTGCTTAGAAGACTGGATTGGTGTTGCCTTTGGACGACTTGCAGAAACAGCTTTTGTAACTGGTTTTTCAGTCGTATGCTTCCCTGATGTGCATCTGCACAACAGTAGGGTATGCATTCAATTACTTCTGGTTTTACCAAAACATAACACAGGTGACTGGAAAAACTATCGGTTAGAACGATCACACCAGAACAGTCAGGTTAAAAACACTGGTTCCTTGTTGGTAAGAATACAAAAGATATTAGATCAGGCATATTCACCAGTAGACAGAAGCGTTATTTATGGACTTAACAATCTCAGGTACTATTAGTCAACTATTAGAAACTTAAGTAAGTTTCGAATCTATGATAAATATAACCATCTGAAGTCAAGAACCCACAAGTAGCGTTAAACGTATCGGCTACTTTCATTTAACCATGTTTAGCACTTTTATCAAAGGCAACCTATTCTATGAGAACTCAATTCCCGTGAGAACTCAAATCTGGGCCGCATGATCTTCATCCAAGGGGAAGGTGTGAGGGTGGATTTACAAAAGTATAATTAAGGCGGTGGAGATTTTACAAATCCCCCCTCCCACCTCTCCCTACGCGCTCCCCTTGGATGAAGTTCATGCGGCCCAGATTTGAGTTTTCATAGTTCTCACGGGAATTGAGTTCTCATAGAATACGCTGCCTTTATCAAAACGCGGCATGTCTCTTACTTCTGCTATTCTAAGGTCACGTCACAGTCAATGGTGATATATAATAACTCTGCATCTCCCTCAAACACCATAAATTAGATATGAGTAGGTAATCTATATTCTAAATCTAGCTATACAGTTGCTAAAATTACGGCTAATTCACAAATGGCAAACTGTTATGAGTGAGATATGCCAATGTTTCCTTTTATGTTGAGCTGTGGTCAAGTAGCCAAAGCACTAGCATAAAGATAGTCTGTTCATGTCTGTGTCACTTAGTTCATGTCGCTACGTAAAAAGGCAAGCTGCCCTGTTTATGCTACACTGTATTAAGAAGCATGTTGCCATTTCTCGAGTAGCATGACGATAATGAATTGACTCAAAAAGCCACACAAAAGCAACAAAAAAGTCTCAATCTCACATGAAATATATCAACACTTCAACAGACTAGTGATACTCTGCCAATAGGTTTTGCCACTTTTATACAGTAGTGCATTACAGGAAGAAAAGAGCAGCATGTACATAACTTCATAAATTATCCCCTACTGTGTTATTGTGCAAAACTCCTTAAATTCCTGAAGTAAAGAATAAAATTTGAAGGACAGGTTGCCGCTTAGTGATTAAGATATGTTTGAATAATTAATATTATGTCCACACTATCATAAGATAGTCAGGATGTTTTTAGTACTACAGAGAGAAGAACATTTGCTGACATAACTGTATTTTTTTCCCGTGCAAATTTTGCTTTTGTGGTTGAAAACCGAGACCAAACCAATTCATTGGCAAAGAAAATTCACGGGCAAAGCATAATTCGGTAATGATAATAGAGTTGTTTAGACTGTTGCCAACTTGCACACACGCCAAATTTGGCTGAGTAGATCAGTGTGGAAGTGATTTGATCTCCCAGGGATTGCTAAAAAACAAAGTTAGCTATTTGTTGGTATTAACAAATTACGGATCTGGATCAAACTGCAGCAAACATTCCTTGGAATTACCAGCTTTCTTGTTTAAATTACTGTCAACCAGACAATGATACTAACCATGCCATTATGCACCATGCACACTAATGCTGAAGTTACAATGTTCCCAGTGATGCCAGAGGAGAAAAGAAGGTACCCTTACCCTGGTATTGCCAAAAATAAGCTAAAATCATGGCTTCGCTGCTTGCAGCAGCTCCACTCTTTCATGCCGTCATGAAATAAAGGCTGAAAAAGAACATATCTTAAGAAACCGATGATGATTTCCTGAACCGAAATAGCATCTGAAGAAGGGTGAAACTTACTGCCTGCAAGAAAACAAAAGAATGGAGAAAGCTGTCAGAACACTAGTAGCGAAAAATAAGAAATAAATGTTTCAATTGCCAGTGAAAGTGGAAGGAATTGTAGAGCCAGCAACTATACTTTCAAATGTGATTCATCAAAGCCTAATGGCAGGTGTCAATTTTGTCAGGTCCAAAAAGCAGGATGCATCTTCCCCAACATAATGATTAGCTATCTGCGTGAGTTTTTACTATGCCAAAAAAACTTATGTGTCACTAATAATGCATAGGCACCTTCAAATCGAGTAGCAAGCAGTGTGACGAGTGCATAAACATCACACAAATACAGTGATTGTGGTTATCTAGTTAAGCATTTTAATATGGATGAAACAATTAGAGAAACAGTTCCTAAAGTAACAGGTAGCTATTCTTTTCCCAACCTTGCAGTCATTTTTATTTACTTATAAAAAACTAGAGCTATTTACAATAAAATATTGTATCAGTCATAAAGGTCTTGCAGACATTTTTTATGCCTTTGAACCATTTTCCACAACTGGTTAACATTGCATTTAAACCACAACAAGAAAGAGTAATGCCCCAGCACAGAAACTAAACAGTACCACTGTCTACAATACTGTCGATTAACTCTTTCTACCATTTGCTAGTGAAGAAACATGATTTTTTTTCCTTTAATCATCATGTCACCCATCTCCTATAGAACAAAAATCATCCCCACCAATAGACACAAACAATGATCAGGCCCTCATCAAGAGACAATAGGTACTTTCCAGAGTAAGACACCTCAATCTAGAGAGCATCATTTCAAAATCCCGTGCTTCCAGTTAGCAACAGCTCTACTCTGGTTGAACTGCTAACAGCTCTGCTTTGGTTGAACCATCGCCATTGGAAGCTGATTTAGCGAATAGGTATCAAGCTCGTAATAGTACACGAATCCGGAAGCAAGCAACCCCTTCAACTCCAGCAACAACCTAACCTTAGCAAACGAATCTCCTGTTCTTTACTCGAAATAAAAAATAATCCCCCGCTACTTTGGGCAAGACTCAAAAGAACACAAACTAGGGGCAGGGCCAGTCGCACGAGGTCCGAGGAGGTGTCTGCCTCCATTGATTCGAGGCTGGGGTTAGGGGGGGAAGAGGAGAGAGCAGATGAGGCCGCGCGCTTACGGAGGGATGGTATTGGCAGGAACCCTCGGGGTTGTTGTCGTCGGTGAACACGGCGTCGCAGCCGATCCGCTGGCACCGCACTGGCGCGCCGGTGCCGCTGTTGGCCGCCTCCGTCGTCGTCGTCGACATCGCCGGCGCCGCCTCCTCCGTGGTCGCTCGGGAAAAGTCGAAAGATCTCGCTCGCTCTAGACCCTGCCCACCACGGAAGGAATAAAACGAGGGCCGTAGGGCTGGGCCGTCGGCCCGCAAACGGATCTGAAAATTCTGAATACGACTACAGGACTACGCAATACAAATTCAACGCTGTACTAATGAGTACGAGTCGAATCTAAACTCATTTGAGTACGAGTCGAATTTAAACTCATTTTTGTGTTTAGTTCGCAAAAATACTTTTTACTTCATATTTATCTCCCTTACAGAACACGTATCTCCAAACATTTCTTTTTCACATTTCTTATTCATCCCCCTCACATAACACGCATCCCAGGAAAAAAAAAAGTACTTTTTCCCACTCTCACCTGAACACAGAGTTTAACTGGACGCAGGTGTTTCAACTTTCAAGTATACAGTAATAAAATAGTGTTGACATTTGTCCTTTCATCTGTTATCTTTTTATGCATGTAACTTGTTGACGTAATGTAAAAAAAATTAAAGAAAATAGTTAGATTAATAGGATGTCATTCAAAATGACACTCCAAAAGTTAGTCCAAAAGCTATTGTCTAAAAAAAAAGTTAGTCCAAAAGCTATAATTGTGTTTTTTTTCTCTCTCTCTGCGCTGCCAGGCTGTATGAGACAAATAGAGTAAATTTTACTATACTAGATCAAACCTTAATGTACAAACACATATGTTTGCATATAACACACCACTCTATAAGCACTTAGAAGGTTTAGAAAAAAATCTTGATGGACAACGTATCCGGTGAAAACCAATTGCTTCGTGCAAACGGCAAGCTATGAAAATTTCAATCTAGGCCACATTTAGATCAACATGGTGTGGCCCAGATCAAAGTTTCCACAGTTTATACTAGAGTTTTTTTTAAAAGGCCAACAATTGTTTTGACCATCAGGCTGAGACTTGCTTATATACTATACGCCATGCATGTAGCAAAAGTCAGAAAGAAAAGGAGAACGAAAAGAATAGAATAAGTCTCAGTACTTGAAAATTATTTCCTCCACCTATCTAGGAATTAGCTATTCCCTGTAACCTTTACATAAACTACCTTTAATGATTAAAAGTTACGACCTCTTTTTTATCTTCTCATAAATTAAGATGCCACACTTGTGTATAATTAGCTTTTTTTTATTTGAAAAAAAACCTCTACATTATCTTCCACAATACAAACAATCTTCTTTTTCTTGTTCTTCTTCTTCTCACTCACTCAATCTCGCTAACACTTCTCATATTTGCATTATTCTCACACATTGTATTTTGTTCGCCATAACTTTGTTTTCTGTATGTTTTTTTTCAAAGAGTCCAAGCCGCTTAGGTATTCATTTATATATTCTATAAAAAGAATATTTAGATCAATATCCACCTAGATTAAACTACTCATAACCCTCACCCCAAAGGGTCCATTACATGTGAGAGAGGAGAAAGATGTATGAAAAACAAGCAATATTGATTGAGTTATTGTCTAACAATTTCCTTTTGTATGACCCGTTGTCATGTAATATATGATATATCAATTGATTTGTTTTCTTTTTCTTCAAAGAAATTCTTGTATAGTGTATATCTAAGTACATACTTAGTAGCTGTGCATGTAAATATACCAAAATGATGTATATTTTAAAATTAAAATGGAGGGAGACGGAAGCTTGGAATTCCCATTCTGTAGGCGCCGCGTGCTTTACATCTTGCCGTGCAAGAAAGCAAGCGAGCCACTCCGTGGGGAAGAGAGCCTGTGCATTGCATCCTTGTGAGGCTGACTGCGAGGGCCTGGAAGTTGGAAGGCAGGAAACGCGCGAGAGCCACAAACACACGCACGCCGCCTTCTCGAGCGGTTCCAGTTGTGTTGACACCTTCCAGAACCGAAACATTCTTTAGTTCCAACCCCGCATCGAATCGAGCCCTCTGCCTCGCCGGCCCCGCGAATTCCCCCACCCACCCCTCCCGCCGCGAATCCAACCGCCCGCAAAACCCTAGGGCCGATGCGGCCGATCCGGCTGCCCGAGCCGCCGCCCGTCGACGGCATGGAGACGCCCGAGATCTTCTCCGGCGGCGGCGGCGGATGCGCCACCGTCGTCCGCCGCGCCGTCCTCATCGGCAACGGCTCCCCCGGCGCCGAGAACCAGTGCCTCGGCCTCGCCCGCGCCCTCGGCCTCGCCGACAACCTCACCCTCTACGTCAGTTCCCCCCTCCGTGCCTTCTCGTTTACTCCTCAGTCCTCCCCAGCACCTACCATTTCGATTAGACACATTTTCTGTACTGTTGTTGCAACGAAATGGCAGGGATGGATATGCTCTGTTCCGATTGCTTGTGCCGCGTTTGGCCATTTCAAAATTTAGCACCTCTTTGGGTTAATTTTGCTCCTGGGGTTTGCCTTGCAGCGTGTGACGAGGCCGAGTGGAGGGATCAACGAGTGGCTGCACTTTCTCCCCATTTCCCTGCACAAGTTTATAGACCAAGTGCTTCGACAGTTCTTTCGCAACACAAGGTTTGCGATCGTGGTTCAGGGGAGGAGGCCGTACCGTGTCCCCAATGCCGGTTCAGTTGGGTTGTCCACAGTTCTGGAAGCTGATGTCAAGAAGATTGTGACCGTGGCTCGTGATACATATGAGAAGTAAGTCCCTATTGCTGCTGTATCTTTGCTCAATTACTTCCCTTAAACCATTGGTCATGTTATGGATCACTGAAATAATTGACTAGTCCATGAGTTTTTGCCTGATTGGAATTAATATGATTGCCTATTAGAAATTACAACCAACCGGAATACCAGGGACTACCTTATTAATCTTATTATAATGGCCTTTTTGGCATATTGATTCGATTATTATCTTTGGAGCTGCTTATGTTTTGTGATCATGGGTACCTTGACATATATGCAATGTCCGCACCTTTGGTACATGATTTGTGATTCATGGAAGCAACATGGCATATGAGGAAATTTTATCCATGACCGTTTGAGTAACATGCATTTCGTTGATCATTTTGGCTTTCATAAACAACACTAGCAAATTTTATAACTCTGTGTAGAATGCCCTTTATATTTTCTGTGGCTGTAGTGTATATCCCTGGCAGTGTGTGCCCTATACAGAAAATCTAAGTTCTTGCATAAGGCATTGTTCGGCTAATCGGCTTGAAGTTTATTGAAGGGGGTTGAGAGGAATAAAATCCCCTACTAGTCAAAATCCCCCTTCGTGTTTGGATAGGAGGGGATTGCGCGCACGCGCGGGATAGATATTGAGTCTAAAATGAACCATTTTTTCCCTCCAATTCCCCTTTAACCCACAAGGTCTCAATCCCCTCCAGCCCCCCTCATTCCTCAACCCAAGGGGATTAACCAAACAAAGGCCTAAAGCCCTAAACATGTTCCTTCTTATGGGTCGGATTGTCAGTTTTTGTAATGTTCTCAGAATCAGAAGTAATACTGGCTTCCAAACATTATGATAAGATGTGAACATGACATCGTGACAATTAATTCTTATTACAGGGAAGGTCCAACATTAGTTGTTGCGTGTGGCTGGGACACCATATCATATTCAAGCTCTATAAGGAAATTGGCTTCAGATAATGTGTTTGTCATCCAGGTAGTATTCACACCTAATCTGCTGGCTTTCACTGTTATCTGCTAATACAATAGATCCACAAAATACTATACTTTTCTTGAAAATTTTAATCTTATTCTTGTAATGTGCTGTATCGATGTCAGATCCAGCACCCTAGGTCTTGCCTTGATAGGTTTGATTTGGTGGTGACTCCTCGCCATGATTACTATGCTTTAACTGCTAGTGGACAACAAGAAGTTCCACGCCTGTTCCGGAGATGGATTACCCCACAGGAACCACCCAGGAGCAATGTGGTATGCTGCTTTCCTATTACTCTTAGGTGTAAAGTAGCTTGTACATTTGTGGCTTGCTGATTCTGAACTTTGAATGCTCAGGTGCTTACTGTTGGTGCACTACACCAAGCTGATTCTGCTGCACTACGGCTTGCTGCTATAGCCTGGCATGATGAGCTTGCCCCTTTGCCTAAGCCATTGCTTGTTGTCAACATCGGTGGACCCACAAGTAACACTATTTGTCTCCTTCAAATATTTTTACATATAGTCCTGTTTTGAGTTTGCTGCAGAATAAATCTATACGTGATGCCATTGTTACACTCAAATAGGGATATCACTGGGCGTGGCTTGCCTAACGCGTATCTGAGTATAATAAATGTTTTTCTTTTTGTTTCCTTTACTGGTCAGAAGCCTTTTCTTCATTTCAGACTCACATAAGATAGACCTTTTCCTGTATTCTGGTGATCCCAATAAAGATTTGATCGCTAATAACCTACAGTAGGATAAAGTTTCTTGACTGCTGCTGTAGCACTATGATAAAGGATTATTAGACTGGCGAATAAGGGTGCAAGTATGAATATGTCCTTTTGGGTTGCAAGATTGTTGTGACATTTAGTTCGTCGATTCAGATATTCCATATATCCATGTTACCCTGAACCTAATTTCACAAAAAACAATTTGAGATCCCAAATGTTTGCTCTGCATCCAATTCATTCGATAAAACAATCCCACATGTAAAGTTGTAAACCCATTGCACATCGATCCAAATGGTTCTTTCCCAATGACATAAGGTTTTTATAAGTTACCACAAATAATAAATAGCAGGGCTATCACTAATCACTAAGGGCTCTATAAGTTACCACAAATAACAAATGGTTCCTAGAATAGAAAACCAATGCATTGCCATTTTCTGTACATGTGTCAGTAATGTCAGTCAACTATCTTGGAGTTCACCCTTCTCTAACTTGGCATACCTGTTGGCCTTCAATCATTCCATTCTCCTCGTATAGTTCGTTGAATATAGTTTCCAAACGTGTTGAGTGATTTGTCTATTGCTTTTCATACTCAGATGTACCGTGATTTTCAGTGTTCTGCTTTGCATATTCAGATGTATAAGAATATTTTTAATGTATTTTGTCTCTCAATGTTTAGGGAATTGCAAATATGGTGTAGACCTTGCCAAGCAGCTCGCAACTTCTCTGTATAATGTGCTAGATAGCTGTGGGAGTGTCAGAATATCATTTTCTCGGAGAACACCATGGAGGGTATGATATTTGGCAGTTCCTTTTTCGAGACTGATATCTGGCAGTTTTAATTTGTACTGTAAATGGTTAAGCTTGACAGTTTAACTGTCTGTTGGCAGGTTGCTAATATTGTATTGAAAGAATTTGCTGGACATCCGAAGGTCTATATTTGGAATGGTGAAGGTAAGACTCAGAAGACTAGCACTAGGTTGTTCTGTATTTTGTGCTTTGTACTCAAAATTGTTGAACTTGTGATATTTTCTTTTCTGCAGAACCTAACCCTCACATGGGACATCTTGCATGGGCTGATGCTTTTGTCATAACGGCAGACTCAATAAGTATGCTAAGTGAGGCATGCAGCACAGGGTGAGTCGCTCCCCCTCCCCTATCACACACTCACACACACACAAATATGAGCAACCCTTTTGTGAAGTTTCATGTGTTTACACAAGGCTCAAATCACAATTACTACAGGAAACCTGTTTATGTTATTGGGACCGAGCATTGTAAATGGAAGTTTTCAGCCTTTCACAAGACTCTTCGGGAGCGAGGGGTTGTGCGCCCGTTCACGGGATTGGAAGATGTAAGTTTGTCAATATTGCCACATGATCATTTGCCTTGATTGCCCACTTGATAATGTTAGCAGATTCTGTTTGAATATATCCATTCCTTTTAAACGAAGTTTAGTGTTGGTCATTTAACTTAATACATCGTACGGAATATGTTTCCGTAATTTCTATGCCTCATGGTTTGGACCCTTAGATTTTGCCAATTTTAGTTTCAGCTCCGAATCGCTGAACCCCCCCCCCCCCCGCCCCGCCCCCCATGCACTAATAGCTTCTTACGTGCAAGAGTTTATGGACATAAATATGACACTATGACAGTGCAAATGCTATATATTTGCTCCTGTCACCGGAGGTAGGTTCTGTGATGATGTCATCAAAATACGTCAGAAACTGTCTAGAACTGAGATTTGGTGCATATATTGTGCTGGATGGTAAATTAGTAATTATGCATTCTACAGCATGTCAGTGCTTGTTTGTTTTGCGTCCTGCAGCTTGCACTGCCACCTATATATAGAATATTTGAGTGATACACATTCTGGTAGATGGATCAAACCC
Source organism: Digitaria exilis (assembly GCA_015342445.1). Classification (NCBI taxonomy): domain Eukaryota; kingdom Viridiplantae; phylum Streptophyta; class Magnoliopsida; order Poales; family Poaceae; genus Digitaria; species Digitaria exilis. The sequence continues at coordinate 480,692 of JACEFO010002063.1, read as the reverse complement.
ATAAAAAAATAATTTGGTTTATTGAAATGTCCTGACTACCTATAATACCTAGGAGTTCATGTAATTTAATATTTGTCCCGAATCTCAGATGGATGTACTTGCTCAGCTATATCACTGCTCCTTTTCCTTGTAGATTTCAAATAGCTGGAGCTATGCACCCCTAAATGACGCTATTGAAGTAGCTTCTCGCGTTCGTGAAGTGATTGCAGAACGAGGTTGGACTGTGGGATGATAGTGATCACAAGTAGCACTGTATTATTCTGTCAACTTCTCTTCGCTCTTTGGGTTTACAGTAAATTATACAGTTTGGTTAACATCACATGGATGTGGTTTTATGTTGCTCAGAGGAAGAATAATATAGCCAGGGAATGGCCTGTACAAAAGCTGACATTCTCTTTTGGTGGTATACCCCAATTTTTGAGTGAGTGCACAGCTCTCGGGAGATGTTTTTTTGGTTTGGCAACTGGCAACATGTTGCCTCATGTAAATTTGACGCTGCTGGAAAGAATTGGAGTAAATAGAGTTGGGTATCTGAAAACTTGAAGTTGTGGCAGTTTGTTGTAGGCTTATATGACTTTGCCCTGTTTGGTTAAATTTGTGTACCATGAAATATGCAGAGCTCATCACTTTTTGTTATGAAAAACTGATGCTAATTCTTATTGAATTTTGCTATTGCGTATATGGTGGGCTTGAATGCCCTGGGCTTCCATTACATTGCTTGCCGGAACTGGATGCACTGTCGCGCACCTCGCAGCTAATGAGCGAATAATGCAGAAGTGCACACATGGTTTGGGCTTTATTCATGAACAGCTAATCAATTTGAAACGGGGCTTTGCTGCGCCTGCATATGTTGCCCAGCATTTACTTGACCGGACGAATGAAGCTATGCAAATGCACCCTTTTTGTCCAGATTTTGACTCGAACGTCGTCGTTTTCCGATGCTTTGAACTGTGGAGTGTGGAGCACGTAGTCACGTACATACTCTGATCTGCTCACGTTCCCTCTGAACGAGTCTTGCACGGCGGAGTATATTACCTGCAGCCCTGCACGTTGACTGCAACAGGAGAGCTAGACGAGACTAACAGAGGGACAGTGATGCTAAATTGACTGTCCGACCCCTTTCAGGTTTTCAAACCAATCACATATCCAGCAAGTAAGGTCAGTTCTTGCGACCGACGCCCAATTATTACAATATATATATTTTTAGGCGCTCTTTACTACAATATTAAGGTGCGGCAAAAAGCACATGCATAGTCAGATACTCGGATGAAAAAAAAAAGTATGTTCTATCCACGATTTTATACACCGTGGAATTGGTAGTGTACATGTTGTAATTGCAACTGGACTAGTTGAATGAGTTGGTACGTTGCGAAGTCTCCCGTTTGATTTGTAGCTTCAACGATTCAAGGTCGACGCCTCGATCGAGTGACTCCAAGTCACAGGTCGCACAGCACTCCAAGGTCCAAGGCTCCAAGCTAGCAACAAGCTGGAATCGATGGCGATTTGGTGCAGCACAAACAAAGCAATGTAGATAAAGAAAACCTGTCTCAACATGAATGTATACAACCACAGGTTCCAAAGTTTAAAACACAAGCCATAAACCTCAAAACAGATGCCACAAGGGAAGACAAAAGAAGATAGAACAAAAAAAAATGTCAACTGAAGTTCTAACTGAGAAGAGAGATAAAACAAGAAGTAGACTTTGAAGCCTCAAGCCTCAATTCTGTTCCTGCGTCTCCATCAGATCATAGCAGCAAGCTTGTTCCTCTTCCGATCCACCGACATTATTTTAATTTACTTGACCATGAAATTAAATGTGAAGAAACCATCTCCTCTCTTCGAAATAAGGGGTGTTTTTTTGTGGTGTGCGTACTTAAATAATTGTGTTCTCCATTACCATACCATTGAATGCTCGTAGTGGTTGATGGAAATGGATATTTGGATAGTTGACGGGTAAATTTGCAGTTTGACTTTTCTGGAGGCAGATATACAGTCACTTAAATGTCGGAGTAAAGATACTTAATTTTCATCATTCAGGGCATGGAGTACACTGTATACATCTGATGAAAAGATTTGCAATAAAACGATCATGCCCGTGCTTTGTGCTATGCAGGAATAGTTGGTATCGTAGCTAATTACACAACTATAGTTTATTGAGGACGTCGGCAACCACATGCACCAGTCCCATCATAGCATCAAGCTTGTTCCAATTAAAAAGAAGGAAAAAAGTGCTTAAAATAGGAAGCTCAAGGCTCAAGTAGAGAAAGCTTACCTCAGAGATAAGTTAAAGAAAATGGGAGCAGAGCAAACATCAATCTGCACATATCACATTAATACAGTTGCAGTTTGACTTGTGAGTAGGTGCTTACGTGAGTATCATCTATTCGATGCTTGATCGCGTCAGTCTATATTTCACTATCGTTGTGCCTTGTGCGAAATGCTGAGGGCATGGACGGCTGCTGCCCAAGCTTATTCTGACATCAGTAATAGCCCTAATAGTACCAAGTACCCTGCCGCCCCTCACCTTTTTATGTCATTCTTTTTCTTACATGTCCCCCTATGTTTGGCTTCGAGTGCTCTCTGACGTTGATATAACCTTATACGAAGAAGTTGGATACGGCAATGCACGAATTATACGACGCTTATAGTATCGGTTACAAATATGTAGGCGAATACGAAGAGCCAGGCCACCAGCTAACGAGCAAAAGCTACTCCATATGACTACAACTACAAGCAGTCAAGCACAGAGTCGGTGAACTCGTGCCTGTATTTGAATCAAACCCAGCGATTCATTTTTCTCATTTGAACCTGAGGTTTTACAATAATGTTAGCATTGCAGTGCCCCTTCTTGGTGCCACATTTGGAAAAAGTGCAATTGCTGAATCTTCCTAATTAATGAGCGGTCGTCTTCTTCAGGTGATGATGTTGCTGACCTGTTTAATTACGAGGAATATGATCTATGGTGAAAATCCGAGTTTTGCTCGGGTTGCCGGCGTTGGATTTGAAGGTTGCGTCGATGCGCCTGGGAGGCAGTGTGCTCGGCATCTGCGCCTAGCAGTAAGCCCTTCTCTGCGGCCTCTACTTTGTGGAGATTGGCTCTGGCGTCTAGCGACAATCGGGAAGCGATTTGGATGACGGTGACAAACAGATCCGTGAAGTCGTCGAGGAAGATGATTAGGAGTTTTAAACTTCTTTGTAATTTTCTTTTTTTTCTCGGTTTTTGTTTGTAAAAGAGCCTGTGTAATATGCTAATCAATACATGTTCCTTCTAAAAAAACAACGTAAGTTGCACCAGAAATCGGGGTGGAGATTATCAACGAAAGAGAGCTTTTGGTGAATTTTCAAATTTTAGTGGAGAGAAAAATGTGATTCATAAAGGGAGGCTGATCTGATCCGCAGCCAGCCAATTATTTCTGTTCAGATTTTGTCCTTTTTACTACTCTTTTCTTTATTTTTTTTTTGTCACCGCTGTCTTCATTTTGATTCATAATAGGCATAGGCCATTTATGAAAAAAAACATATTTTAAATTTTATATATTTAAGGAAGAATGTGTTAAGTGAGTGTCCGTGCGTGTACTTAAAAAATTGGATGTACACTAATTATGTTTTGAAAATAACTAAAATATAGTTCCTGTAAAAAACTGCGGAGGATACGGAACAATTTGACGTTTGCTTTTGAACAAGTCATCAGGATAGCGAGCGTGTGGTGCGGGATTGACTGTGCGATCGTCCTTTTTGCTGCAACAGACATTCAGGTTTCAAAATTTCAGATGTTGAGGCATATATATTTCATAGCAATTTCATGGGATTCTCACAAGAATCAATTTAGGTCGCACGTGACTCAAGACATTCCTTTAAACGTTGTAAAAAAGGAAGATGTCGTGAGAGTCTGCGTCTTTTTTCTCTCTCTCTTGTTTCACTGGACTATTTCCCGTACATCATGTATCACGAACTTTAGTGCCTACTCGTAAATCGCAAAATAACCTACTAATTAAGAAAAAAAAGAGAAACTCTTGCACTATCTCGCCGGTACACTGAGCGAAGCGAAAGAGAAGTCTCCCAGAAACATCCACTGTACATGCTACTGTAATAAAGAAGCGACGACGATGATCGAATCTCTATCGTAGCACGACGGCGGCGATGAAGCTGAGAACGGCGACGGCGCTGACGGCGGAGCAGCAGAGATCAACAAGCACCTCCTTCCTAGCCTTGGATTCCTTCCTCCCCCTCTTGCTCCTCACGAACTCCTCGTACCTCCGCTTCGCCGCCGCGGCGGCCTCCTCCTCATCCCCTCCCCTCCTCGGCCCGGCCATCGCCGCCGCCAGGAGCCGCAGGGCTCCCTCGCCGCTCACCGCCGCGCCGTCGGCGTCCTCGACGGCGAGGCTGATCTCCCTGATGGTCGCCGTCCCCGTCTCCTCCTCCGAGCAGGTGACGGTGGCCTCGAACTTGCACCCGCCCAGCACCACCGCGTAGCGCACCAGCGCCTCCCCCGTGTACCAGTGCCTGTCCACCGCCACCGGTCGCCGGCTCGACACGTTCAGCGCCCGGCCGCCGCCGCGCGGGTCGATGATGATCCAGCTGAGCTCCAGATCCGCCGGCGCCATGGCGGCGGCGGAGGGGCTCTTGGACTCGACGGCGTCGACGCGGAACGGCGAGGAGAGGAACCACGAGGACGACGACGCGGGGGTCTCGATGGCGCGGGAGAGGAGCGGCGCGCCGCGGTAGTACACGTCGACGGCGGAGACGAGCTCAGCGGGGAGCTCGGGAGCCTCCGCGGCGAGGGGAGCGGCGTCGGAGATGGAGGGGAAGGGGAAGGCGTCGGCGAAGAGGCGCTGCGGGGAGACGGCGGAGGAGGAGAGGAGGTCGGGGCGGGCGGCGAGGAGCGAGGGCCACCGCACGAGGCAGAGGGCGCGCCACGTGTCCGGGTCGGCGGCGAGCGCACGGAGCCCCGCGGTGGCGCAGCTGGCGGCGGCCAGGGAGCGGCCGTCGAGGCGGCGTAGCGCGCAGGCCAGCACGTCGGCGGGGAGGTCCTCCACGGTGGTGGTGGTGGTCGCCATTACTGGGGCTGTGCTTCTGCGATCGACGAGGTCGACGTCGACGACGGGGTCGATCGATCGATCGATCGAGCTGAGTGGCTCCAAGTCACAGGTCGGGGGTAGGGCTGCAAGCAAAGTCCAACTCCAAAGCTAGTGACAACAAGCGGGAAAGGGATGGCGATGTGGCAGCGGAGCGACAGCTTCGGTTCGTTTTTATAGGCAGGCGCGCGCGCGCATGGGCGTATAGGCTGGCTGGCTGTCGCTACCGTGCCGCTCCTATCGGGTGCGAGGCGAAGGAAGGAAGGCGACGACGCGGACAGCGTGACAGGCCGGGTCAGGCCAGCGGGAGACGGACGGACGGACGGGGCGCATAGAAAATTAGCAGCAGCGCACAAGGCTCCACGACCGCGCCAAATGGGAGTTGGCGTTGCGTCCGGGCCGGATGGGACGTAGCCCAACGCTCGCGTGGTGCCGGCCGTGCAGGGAACGCGCTCGTTCTGGCATAACCGCAACGTGTGCTGTGCCGTGCCCCCTTGTACGCGCCTGCCGCCGGGGGCGGAGGACACCTGTGCTCCTAAGAGCATCTCCGGGAGCTCTAAATGGCTCGTACTCTAAATTCTAAATTTTATGAACCAAAACAAAAAAAAACCTTATCTAGTGGGGCTCCTAAAATCACTCCTATTTTATATGTCCTTCCAAATTTCCCCTCCAAACCTTTAGATTTGGGAGCCTCTCATCCTCCCTCCATTTTGCATGCCTCACTATTGTATGAATGCATACTCCACTGGAGTTGGATGCAAATTTGGGCTCCCAAATTTACATGCCCCACTGGAGATGCTTTAAAGGCGCGGAACGCGTCCAGAGCTAGAGCGCCACGCCGTGCAGGGTAGCAAGGGCATGGTTTGTGCCCCAACTTGCTAAATTTTTGTCACGACGAAATCACGGGCATGGCTAAAATATTGGTGATGTTGTGTTTGGAGTGTAGCTTAACCAAATTCCAGCCAAATCAATTCAACTTCTGAGTATGGCATGTGGACCCCACATGGTGTTATTATTTTTTACAACAAAATATAGTCAAGTGTCATTTTATTTTATAGAGTTAATTGTCACAAATATAAATATGCAAACAGATTTGTCATCGAATGAGTCATTTAAGAGTTATTAGCATCACAATGTTGCTAACCTGCCATTATTGGAATGCGTGCAGCCACTATCCTACAGCCACGTGTCCTCCAGGGTTCACAAAACCGAACCGGAGGGCCGAACCGCCGGCCGGCGGTAGCGGCTAACAGGTCCGGTTCCCACGGGAACCGGTCAAAACCGGACAAATTCAAATTTTGAATTCAAATGTATAGGAAATCCTAGTTCAATCGGTCCGCCCGGTTTGACCGGTAAGCCGAGCGGTTTGGGCGGTAAGCCGGCCGGTTTGGACGGTAAGCCGGCTCAATACATAATTTGTCATGTTTTCAAATTTAACTAAAAATTTAAAAAAATAAAAGAAAAATTTCTAAAAATATTTCAAGGTGCGTAGAATTTAATGGTGTCAAAATTTTTCAAATATTAGTGTATTTAGTATTTTTTGTAGGCATTAGAAGTTCAATGAGCCGATTTTTTTCTTTTTCTTTTTTTTGTTGAACTTCTAATGCCTGCAGAAAATATCAAATGAGCAAATATTTGAAAATTTTTGACACCAATAGATTACATATACCTTGAAGTATTTTTAGGAATTTTTTTGATATTTTTCCATTTTAAATTTAAATTTGAATATTTTAAATTTAACTGGTTTGAAACCGCCCTAAACCGCTATCGGTCCGTGGCGGTTTGACCGGTTCCCGCGGGAACCGGCCGGTTTTGAACGGGATTACGAACCCTGGTCTCCTCTACCTGCTGTTGTTGGCCGCCAAAATTTGGCGAGCGTTTTGCTCACATGCGGTTTGGCCCAACTGTTGTGTGTATTTTGCGTTGGCAAGCATTGATACGCTAATTGTTGGTGCTGAACCAAATATAGGCCAATTAGTAAGGACACACCAATATTTTGGTTTAGCCAGCATCGGTAGTAAACCAAACATGCCCTAGCTACCTGGCTGAGCGCCCATGGATCGCTCTAGGGATGAAACAATGGGAAACAGTCGGAATCGAAATTAATTTTTCGGAAACGAAACTCGGTCGAAAGATAATTATTATATTAGTCAATTTTGAGATTTTGTGAGAATCATAATATACAGCTAAAAAGAATGAGAAATAGCTAGTTTTATGTTTTGGTAGTTTCGAAAACGGTCGGAAACGAAATAAGTTTTTCGAAAACGAAGATCGGTCGAAAGATAATTATCGTAACCGTTTTCACCCGTTCCCGGGCCACTCGAATCGCAAAGCCCCGGGACAGAAACGAGATCAATAGCGCGCTAGTGTTTCGTGATCGCCATGCTCTTTTCGCCAACTGCTTAGAGTAATCGCCATTTCCATACACATATCCATCCAGAACACTGCCCTGCGAAGTGCGAACTCTGATCGTGATCACGCCCGCTCTGCCGCCAATAAAGACGAAGAAAAGATGGATCCATCGGGATAATATGATTAATATCCGCTTCCTTGTGAGACAAAGAAAGATCATGCATGCTTCATGCACGCGGTCTCGTGTCCTTGCTGTATTTTCCAGCATAGTATACGGACATGATGCAGCTGCATTATGGGTTAGCCAGACAGATAATCCTAGTATAATAACACAGCTCCTGCAAGCTATGCACAGCCATGTCATGTCAGCTGGATGGATCAGACAGCAGAACCAATCCAGGGCTGTATTCAAATTTAGAAAAAAGTACTTCTCCAATAAATTTTTCCTATTCACCCCATTCACAGAACACACTTTCTAGTGTACTATTTATCTAAAACTTCCGTCCACTTCTTTCAAACTGGCACAGCCCATAAATCCAACTCGGGGTTAGTTGAATCTGAAGGCGTCAGGCTCTTCATTTCTTCAATCAAAATGGTACGGTCTCGCTCCCGCAATAAAAAGTACCAGTGGGGTTGGTTTTTGCTGACGCGTGGGGTGTCCGTGACAGGTGACGGCGACGTGTGCTTATCTCGTCGAGCTACTCGGCCGCCGTTCACCTGAGATGTATAGTGCCTCGAGGCTTTGCCGGTAATCTCCTGTCTGAGGAGTGGGCGCCGATCCCTTACGTGAGCGCATGTCGGCACCCGGAATTTGGAACCCCCCTTTTCCACGATCTTTGCATAGTTTAAAGAAAAACACGGCCCGGGCTTGTTGTCTTGTCGTCAGACTATATCTGTTGGAGTATTTGTTTAGGATCAGTCGTCGTGTCAGCTGCAGTGATCATATGAACATTCATGCACCCGGAAGGGATCAGAGGATGATCATCAGGTGCATGCAGCGTATCTGCAGATGCACTTGTGCTTGTCGATCTCTGACCCAGTGACCCCAATCAAATACACTTCGTGACTTCCACAACGATCACTGATCACTGTCGGCGTGGGCTATATGACAGTCGTAGTTCTCAATAAACTTCTGATCTTTGCACACCAGTTATGCAGTTTATCAAATTATCGTCCATTTTGTTTAATCGATCAGTAAAGATCCATGTTTTGGATTATTGTAACATTCGGTTTAGGAAAGATGGTATATCATATATGCAAGCAAATTATCATAATTGAGCCCCTCCCATCATCGTCATAGTATTTAATTTAATTTGCTGCGTTGTGCAGCGCTGAACTACAAATGAAAACGTCGGCAGCCCTGAGGTGCGTCTTGTCCCATCACGGCAGTGTTCCAAACTTCCAATTTAAAATGCGAATTCCGAGCTCAAAGAATAGATGCAGCTCAAACCGCGAGAAAACATATGTCAGCAGTATGCACTTCAATATACGCATTTTGATTTTTTTTTTTTATATATATTTGGCCGGGCAGCTACCGCACGAGACTGAGCTAGCCACGGTGGCGGTAGGATTAATGGCCTGTTTAGTTGATAAAATTAGTTTTCATACTGAGAAACGTGTTCTGTGAATTTTTTGGTGAAATTTTACCATCTAACACATAGCTTAAATATGTGCTGGATTGCTTATTCAGTTAAAATGTGAATATATGTATGAAAAAGATTTATCGAAGTTCACGCCTCTCTCTCTCCTCCTCCATTCCATTAATAAACGTTTCGCATGCTATCTAGAACCAGGAGTAGTAATCTATAGTACCTAGTACAATAGTGCTACACAACTACAATAAGACGTCGCCAGCCTCATGTACTTCTCGTCCCACCACATCATGGGGTTCAAAAACTTCCCAAATGAAAACGTAGACGTCGAGCTTTAATTGGGACGGTTGAAGTAGAAGGGTAGCCTCTCACGGATGTATAAAAGAATGGGAGCAGTTCAATTGACGAACCATCAGCAGTGTGCATCACGCTGATAGATGTGGCACGCTTATAGGCAGTGTAAAGGATTTCTTTTTTGCGGGCTGCACCGGGCCATCTCTATCAGGCTACCATCATATATCGATCGTCTTTGTGCTCAATAATGAAGCGGGCGCTGCTGTCTCCTTCACCACACGTGCCATGGAGACTAGCTAGAGATCGATCGAGGTCGACCGGCCGCCGCCCGTGCTTTATGATCTCATTCTCTTCCGACCTGTCCCCTACTCTAGTTACCCGGCCGCCCTCTCCTTTTCTGATGTCATGATTGTAGAGCAAGTCTTGAAAATCAACAAGGGCTGCCACACGTTAACTTGATTATAATTAACTGAAAAATCAAGAGTCTTGGGAAAAAAGAACTTTTCATTAGTCATACAAAAATGAATAGCAATACCTTGGGTGGCATAAATAGATTAGGAAAAACTAACACAAGCGAGGAGGGGCGCATGTCCCTTTTAACCTCCATTATCGTCATCACTGAGTGAAATCATTCAAAACTTCAACATGTCTATCTGCTTGATCATAAGTTAGTATTCATTAACTCAAGAAATATGTTTTCTTTCTGTAAACATCTACTCATCCAATCATAGAACAATATTTGTGACGATCCAGATTTCTTCAAGTATTGATCGTCACAGATTACGCCACAAGACATTTTTAACTGAAAACGTCACATATCACTCAATCCATGATGTTTTGAAAATATCATAAAAATAGCATTTGACCATGAAACCCAGCCCAAACCCATTAGCTATGATCAAAGAAATGTCACAGATTCAATTGCCATGTCATACCATGTCCACATGGCTAATGACATGGCACTGACATAGCCAATGATGTGGCATTGACATGGCCGATGACGTGGCTAATGACATCACCACTGCAGCCCATTTGTGGACATACCTAATTCAAAATGGGCCACTAAGATAAGACGCAATACAGCCCATATAAAAAAATTAGCCCATTAGTTTTGCTGGCCCATGTATCAAAACAACAAACAACAAATAAAACCCATTTTCAAAGGAGCCCATCAGTTGCTTAATTAGTACAACAGTACAGAATAATTTTATTTACATATTGCACAGATATTAGGAAGGTACAAAACGAATTTTCTCCACTCCAAGTGATCTGGTAGGTAAAGTAAATCTAATTAGCACATGTGAAGCATATAATCGTCACTAAATTAGGACCACGCAAATAGAAGTACACTGTAAAAAAAACAGACTTCCCAAAGCATTCGATTAACCCAGCACATCTTATATGCTATTACCATACGATTTCTAATAATTGAGGACAACACTACACTAGATCGGACCAAAGGGATGCAAAAGAACCGTGCTGCAATACCACTAACAAGAGCTCTAGGCAAAGATTAAATTAACACTTGGCATTAAGATTAATTTACAAATACAGGTCACTCGACATGGATGAATTGCTGATTGGTCATGCAAATGAACAAGCTAGCAGCTTCTATTCAGCAAATGATGATGTGGTTTTGATGTGGCTGGTGACCGGAATTTCAGCGGCGACTCGCGTGGCAGGTGGTTGCCACGTAAGTAACAGGGAAAGGGAAAGATAAAATTTGTAAATATTAGGTAAATGAACAAAGCAAGAAGTAGCCCAATGGAGAGTGAGGTGAATATTAGGTGTTTATAACTTAGGATCAGGATGCTACAAGTTCAATTCCTGCCCTCCTACAAGCTTTTTGTTTTTTTATCTTCCATACTCAACATGATAATTTCTAGCTTATTGTCCATGACTAATTTACTGAAGCATCACAATATTTGGGCTGAATTATGACGAATTTATACAACATCACAGAGTTTTGAGCTTCATGCCACACATGCGAATCCATGACAAACATAAGATAATCGCCAAAAATGGTGTGCCATTACGAAGTTCTCTAAAAACATAATGAAAAATTCATCATAGATCAACTTTTATTCCCTATTGCGTAGTAATATGATAAGGTTTACAGATCAATAGCAAAGCATAAACTTCCCTGGTGGACATTACTTAGCAAACCTTACTTCCCAAGAGTACCGAGCTATACCTCCATTTGCCGTGGCCCCTCTTTGCCTTTTTTATAAGAACATCACATACTATAGTCTCTAATCAATTAGCCAACGCCAGAGCAATGTAATCCTTATGGTTGTAAAATTTCCTAGCTGGTTCTCCATGTTCAAACTAATAGATATGATCTTATAATTAACAAAAGTACATAGCACAATTAAGTAAATGGAAATGTATGGTTTATTTACCAACCCAATTGAGCAACCTAATCACGATCTATCATCAATATTAATTAAATAACCCAGCTACAAAGCATGATCAAAAGAGAATAGAAATCATTCTTCATAGAAACCCATCACATTAATGCAAGCAAAAAGTAAATGTTGTGAATCAATTACATTCATTTAGGTATAAACGAGAAGGACCAAGAAATCCTTACCTTCCTTAAAGCCATGCTACTGCTCAGACTCATCAAAGACTTGATTTTCAAATATTTCCTCGGAATGCATGTTCTCTACACATCACATAAGCACATACAAAGAAAGCAAAACAACAAATAAGAAACACTGGAACAAACAGTAGAAACAGAACTAGACAACCATAAACATGTGTTGTACTCTTTGTAAGGATCCCATGAGCACAAGAATCGCTTAAATCGGAGTTACAATGCTAAAGTTATGTAGGAAACAAGGTTTCAGGGGCTTGTTTGCGAGGAAACTAACCTAACAGTGATTTTTCTAGAGAAAACCGATGGCTAACACACTATTTTATAAAAAAAACAAGGGCTAACTAGCGAAATCAATAGCCACGGACGATGGGTTACATTTTGAAAAAAAGGTGTTAAATGCGAAAAAGGACTAAACCGCGAATACTTTTGAACTGATGCGTCCTGAGGATTAATTACTTAGAAGATTAATGATCCTTTAGTAAAATGCCTCCGGCTACGTGCTTGACGGATATCCTTGGCTCAAGTGGAATTAATTTGGGCCATTGGATTCGAATCAGGCGGCTATACTTTCTTATATGCATCGGGTCACCGGAGGGAACGAGCAAGCGATGGCGCCACCAATCCACCATAGTCATGCGATTCTAGGGCTAGCCACCATGGTTTCCAGCCTGCCAAAGGTCGTTAGAGTCATGCGATTATGGGGCTAGCCACCATGGTTTCCAGCCTGCGCAAAGGTCATCATAGTCATGCGATTCTAGGTCTAGCCACCATGGTTTCAGAGCTTCAAGGCCCGGGAGAAATATTAGGGACCATGGAGGTGGCCGGTCAACGTTCGGTGACAGGCAACCAAGTCCGGCGAGCAATAACAAGGGTAATGGTGGTGAACAAGAGAAGGAGACCGGACCATGAAGATTACCCACCTTCTTACCGATTCTTGGAGCACATTCTCATTGACGTCAGGCACACAAGCATGCAAATCGAAGTTGGCGGCCGTTTTTAGGGTTTGCGTTCGGTGGTGCTGCAACTAGGGCTTGATTGGAAGGATAAGAGTTCTGGAGTTACGGCGGCGTGCTTTATAGGATGGTGTGGACCCAACACATGGAAGGACGACTAGGGATTGCAATGAGCTCAGGTTCAAACTCGAGTCGAACGCCAGGGGCGGAACAAGGAAAGTGATGACAAGTGGGGGAACCTATTGGTGAGAGGGAGAGTGTGAAACGAACCGGATTTTCCACTCTGAAAACCCAAATCCCTGTACCCTTGTGGTAGTCCCTGGATCAGTCGCTACCACGTACAGAACGCGAAACAGTCGAATAACAGTTCCAAACCATCGATAAAGCATCACAGAGTTAATAAGTTATTACAATCCCGAAACAGGGTTCAAGTTATTTGCCACGCAGGGCTAAACAAGCAAAGTAAAGGTAACTAGCGCTAGGAAGCTTGTCGGCAGATCACCATCTTCGCGTCTCCTCCAATGGCTGGCTTGAGCGTAGACCGTCGCCTAGTCGTACCAGTAGTCGAAGTTGGAGTGGAACTCCGCCTCATCTCCCGGATACTCACTCTCTGTTCCCAAGAAATGGAACAGGCACACGTCACCGACTAAATGCAGCTTTAAGTGGACTAACAGACTAATGGTATATCAATAATGTCAAAGGCAAGGAAGTAGGCTAGGGGCTTTCCTATGCAAGCGGCAATATAAGTATATAACCAACTTCATCCCACAAAAACCCATATCTCTATCCCCAGGCGAGTCCCATCACACGACGGGTTCCCGACGGCATCCTCCTCAACACACACCTCCATCTCTCGGCGATGTACAGCTTCTATCCTGGCATCTCAAGAGGGATAACCGGATCACAAGGCAGGCGGAGCACAACCTTCCTCTCCCCGGCTACCCCCACGCCCTCGCACTCTCACCTATGGGGGAAGAGAAGCAGATCCCAAAACAATGGCCAACCACACTGAAGAACACTGCGTTATCCGGAATCAAAACCCCGGCTATACGTATAGATCATGACACTCTACAGAGGTTGTACACCTGTACCCAATCCGAGCTGCGACTCGGGATCAACCAGTCGAGACACAGCCCACAACTAGTAAACCTCCTAGTAAGAATGGCACCCTCCTGGTCTCCTGGGTCTGGATGCCTCCGCACGAAGACGTTGGCTCCAAGGAAATGTGAAAGCATACCACTAGAGCTGCCCATCGGGGGTGTAAGGTACGGGCACTCACCCCTCACACATACACAAACTGTGATCTCCTGCATTCGGGTGCCACCTTAGCTAGGCTAGTCGTTACTGGTCACATCTCAGGCAAGTTGGCGTGTACGGTACAGTGAGTACAAGACAGTCAACAAGGTTTAAAGTGCCGGTATGGGAGACAGTCTTTTTTCCTCACCCTCTCAAGTAACCACCTACACCTGGCTCCAAGTCATAATACCACTAGGGGGTCCACCCCCCTAGGGTAGCCCTAGGGGGCCATCTCCCCTAGAGTCCACCAGGTGACCCAGAAGTCACCCAACCCCGATATAAGATCGGGTTGTTATTACCCGCACCGCCAAAGACCTAGTAGGGCCAAAATCACCATACACCTTCCCAGTTTTATCCCCACACTCACGCCAAGAATATCTACCACATATCCCACACACAAGCATAGCATCTTATCATTATCATATAACAAGGTACGATATGATAAGCAGTAGGTAACAAGGCATATGATAAGTAAAACATGCTATGTAAGGTTCACAACTTAAGCAACACATGCAAGCATAGCGTATCTAGTAAGCAATGCCTATGGAAATTTAAAGAAGCAGTCGGACGTGAACCTGAGCGAGTGGGGTAGTCGTCCTGCTCGGTGAAGTGGTCCTTCTTGGTCAGTGCTTCTCCAGCGGCGGCTCCTGTTCGCAGATCATTATAAGTCTAGGGGCCTATTTGCAAATAAGAGCCAAATGGAACACCAAGGAAGACCCAAATAACTTCAATTGCATTTTTAAAGTGTTATTCATGATTTTAGAAAATTATAGAAATTAATTTCACATTTTTCTGAGTTAAACCGAATTAGTTATGAATTTTCTAAGTTTAAATTATTTTCTGAAATCATTAAACGTATTTTGGAAAGAGAGAAATACAGGAAATACCACAGCGTGACACGTGGCCTGCTGACGTCATCATGACGCCATGCTGACGTCAGCACAGGGACCACCGGGTGATGACGTCAGCAGTGGGCCCTACTGACGTCATCGTTGACTAGTCAACGGTCAAAGGTCAGTGGGCCCCACACTTCAGCGCGTGGGCCCCAGAGGTCAGTGGGGGGCTGGTCACCGACAAGTGGGCCCCCGCGGTCAGTGCGGCTTAACAGGCTTGGCTCGGCTCGCGGGCCGTATTCCGTCGTGGGCTGAGTGCGGCCCACAGCGGCTCGGTCCAGCCTCGGCTCGGCCCCCACAAGACGGGGCCCAGGGATCCGCTGCGGCAGTGCAGCGATCCCGTGCGGCCAGCGCCGTGTGGCCAGCGCTGCGCGTGCGCGGGGTGGCGGCCGTGTGCGCGCTTGACAGGCGTTCGGCGAAATGCCGCAACGGCATGGCCGAACGCCGACGAGCGTGCGCTCGTCGCGTTCTCGTGCACAAGCGGCTCCGTGTGCGTGCGTGTGGGCGTTCGCGTGCGCAAGCCAGCGCATCGCGCACGAGTGCGTGGGCGAGTGCGGCGAGGCGACGCGATGCGGCTCGGCGGCCGGAACGGCACGCCGCGACGGCGAACTCGCGGGGCAGCAGCAACCCACGCCCGCAGTCGCGTCCATGGCCGAAAAGGTGTCCCCTTGGGCTCGTGCAAGCGGCGCGATGGCCGGACAGACAAGGGCAGGAGGCTCCTAGCGGCGGCGGCGCTATGGCTCGGCTCCAACAACGAGGATTAGGGGAAAGCTCGTGAGCTTTCCGATACCTCGGTAAAAATCACCAGCCGGGAGTTTGCTCTTCTCTACCCTTTTAACTTCCGCGTTTCATAGTTACACTACTTTCCGTATTTAATTTTCCTAGACTTGCCATGATAGTATAGAATTGAACCTAGAGTGCAAAACTTTATAGCGATAGAGATAGCAACACATAGAGAAAACCTAGAGCATATTTAGATAGAAATTAAAATAAATTTTCATATATATAATTGGAGCCTTAATTTTTAAACACACCTAATTCACCCTCGCTGTTAGGAACGGTCCCCTTCAGGTTGCGGGCCGAGCGAGAGCAGAATGGATCAATGACTGTTGGGCTGGGGCGCGCAAATGTTGGGCTAGCCCAGAGAGAGAGAAACGAATAGGTCAGTAGGAGAAATAGTGAAAACAACGATCAAAGTCTGAATGGTTTTCAAATTCAAACCAATAAATTTGAATCAACAATCTAAAATAAAAATGCTATGCATCAAACATGGATCCATATTTAAGTTTGGTTCACCTCTATATAAAATAATTTGAATGCCTAATAGCTCCAACAAAATCCTAGAAATTCGATCAAGCCTTTAAACAAATTCAAGAAAAGTTTAGTGCTAATTAGATTATGCGACGAAACTTAGAAAAGTTACACAGACCCGGTCGGCCCGGAAAGCCATACGATCCGAACCAAGAATATTAGACCGTTCACCTGCCACTCACGCTCGCAAGCAAGCGGAAAAAAAAATTTGCGAATTGCCCGCTCGCGGCGGCGGCTGCCGTCCGATCCAAATTCTGGTGGGGGCGGGGGGCTCGCCCGCGGCTGCGGTCGCTCCCCATCCCCGTTCCGTTCCCCGCAATTTCTTCACGTTTTAATTATCTTTCCTCTCTTCACTCGTCTTCCCGTCTTCCTCGCAAGCAACCTCTCCTCACCGGCCGTGCCGCCGCAGCCGCCGTCCCGGCGCCTCGGCGTACTAACCCTCGGGGATTCTACTGCTGCTGGGGAAGGCGTCGCTTGCCCGCTTCCTCGTCCGATGAGCTGCTGCCCTGTGAGCTATCGTCTCCTCTCCGCTCCCATCCTCTAGTCTAGTCTCCTTCGCCGCTCGTTCAGTTCACCGCTTCATCTTGCCGATTGAGGCGCTTCGATTGCTGCGCTGGCGTGGTACTGTTTCCCACGGATTCTAAGTGCTCCTTTTACGATAGCGTCTGGTAATTGCTCCTGTAGGGGGTGCCGCGACCGACTGGTTGCCCCAAAATTTCCTTTCTTTTGGGGGGTCTTTTTAGGGGATTTTAAGCCTCTTCCTCTTAATCGAGATTGATCTTGTTTTCTTCTCGTACTATGCGCTTGTGATCTGAGAATTGGATTTCACCGCGAGTCGCTAATTAATAAGTCTTTTCGACTGCTCCTGAAATTTGATGTCCGGTTATCGGCAACATAGGCTGTGCAGTGTTGATATGGTTTATTTTTTTTTATTGCAGCTTTTCAGCGCCAGTCTTAGTAACTATTAGAACAGTTAATTGTCATGACCTTGGGGCATGCACGTCCAGTTTAGTTGCTTGCGGTAGGGAAGTGTGTCTATAACTGAGTGGCTGCGAGAATTTGAGATGGATCTGTTTACTGCTTCGGATAGCTTCGAAGACTTATTTCGTATATCTAGTTACTTGAGAGCTCATGGTTTTTGCTTTGCATGCTTTCTGTTTTCTTTTCTAGGCTCATTTAAAGTGCTTTGCAATATTCAGACGAATGAGGATGTCTGAGGAGTAATATATTCATTGGTTAATTTGCTTTTAGGTTTCCTCTCTTACAATACAATGGTGTCAAGGCCTATAGTGCTTGTCTTTCTTTTGGTGGTACTAATAATCACATCCCAGTTTGAGTGGAAGCAACAGCTTGTCAATGAATTGGAATCTACGGCTCGCAGCCAGAAACATATTTCGAATAGAGAAGAACTTATCAAGGATAAGGTGAGTCACTTAGTGTATCTGAATGCTTTTTAATCGAAACTTTTTTGAGTTTTAGATAGCATTGAAATTTTCCACAAATTAATCCTGCATGAAAAGGTGCTAATTAAATAGCATGACTCTAACAGTGTTCGACTTATTGCTTCCTAGACTTTATTTTTATGGTAACGATGCCACAAGTGGAGAGACGAGCTCCCTTATATTATACATACTGAATGTTGTTGTCTGTGGCTCTCTGCACATCGCCATGATTATTGCATTGCTTAGAGAAAAAAACATTGTTTTATACAAAACAATGGGAACAATTGGTGGTATCCATGTGAATGTTTGCTTGGGATTGTTTTTTTTTAGATGCCAGTACAAATTTAGCTATAACCTTATACTTGTTTTCAGATAATCTTATCTCAAGAAAAGATGATTCAGAAATTGAACGACTTCATCCAGAATCTTCAGCAACAGTTGCTGCAATGCCGTGGAAATAATAAGACAGTCCATTCTTCTGGGGCTTCTTTGACATCTTATATTAGTGATATCCGAAGGCAGCATATGATGGATGATTGATAATGTCATGAGCTATGCAGACAAACAAATATGGGTTATTGACACAGAGTATAATGTAGTAAAAGCAATTACAATGTAGTATTAGCCTGCACAGAATAATAATGGATCAGTTGCAATGCAAAAGGAGCAGTGATCCTTTGAAAAAATATGTAACTGAAGTTTCCCTTTTCTCTTTTGTGGCTAAGAGAACCTTTTGTATAATTTTTTTGTTATGATTGATATCTATATATGTTTATAGAATAATATTTAGATTCTATCCTCTATGAATTTCCCATCTGGAAGAGTTTTATGAAGTTTAAATTGCAATTCAATGTGTGCTCGGGCATTGCTCTGAAACAGTATTGAGTGATTTGGCATTGGCAGGACAGTGATCTTCAAAATAGGAGAGGACTTTGCTTTGACATGTTAGTCTCTCTTTCTCCTTATTTCACAGCATGCTGCAACTTTTTTACAACATCCATATCTGTTGTATGTCAACAGGTATTCACGGTACTATTTTCACATTGATTTATGCAAGTTTTACGTTTTGCACAGTATTTCAAATAACATCAGTAGAGTTTCTAGTTTATGCTGTTTGCCTGTTTCCTCATGAATTTAATTGTATAGGTGTTTTTTATGTGGAATTCAGGGGTCACAGCGTGGAGGTTATAACCTGTTCGATTGCTGTAGTGAAGGATCCAGTGGTGCATGTACTCTGGTAATAACCTGTTACTACATTGTTAAAGATATCTGGATTAATTATCACTAATACCTCTCTTGTCTGTCCTAGGGTTGTCCTTATGTTTGCCTTGTATATTTGGATGAAGTAAGAAGGGTGCTGACTATTAGCATATTGTTTTATGACTTCAATTGGATAATATTACACAAAGTTGTTTCTGTGCGTTGAGATTTTCTGATAATTGGCATTCATATACATATGTGTTGAGGGTAAATCTTAGCTTGTCACCAACATACTCGAAGTTCGTCAATGCTGAACTGAAACGTGTTAATGCTCTTTACTAGGTCCGCTGTCTTCTTTAGCCTCCTTTCATTTTGCTGAGCAGTAATGTTTGAAAAGGAGCTGTCAGTATGCCACCTCCTCTCCTTGTGCCTGGGCCCGGGTTTCCACAGTACCATTGCTTAAGCTGCAGTGATACTAGGTACTGCACTGGATCCTGCTCTAAGTGTAGGTCATAAGCATAACACCTGCGTGCTTGATTTATGGCTTGAAAGTTGAAACATTGTAGGATTTACAATCTCTGAAGCTGTTTACTCTCCAAGGCTGAATAGTACCTTTCATGATGCACTCACTTGGGGACATTTGCTTCAAGAGTTTTGCTAGTACTAATTTCTTGCTGTTGAAGCAGGTAGTACAAGTCTATAAGGCCTTCATGTTGATGAGTATGCCTGCTACACTGTAGTGTTCATGCAGGTGCCACTAAATGGCTGAATTCTCTCTACCAGAAATGAAGGTAATTTCACTGTTAACAAATTGATAACATCGAACTACTTAGGCTCTGAGGACTCTCCAGAAATGAACTACCCAGATAACTCATTAAGGGCTGAGTTAAAGAAAACTCATTAAGGGCTCCATCCAAACAGGCCTCATTGCTCAGATGGTTACTTATCCCGGATAAATACATCTGTTTCGTAGTTTACTAACAAGGCTATCGGCTATAGTTTTTGCACACTGGTATGTAATTTTTTTGTTGCAATCTTTCAGATGTGCGATGTGGGTAATTTCCAGGGTCACGCATTACCCAGGATAAACACGGTAAATCTGGAGTAATCTGCTTCTGTACGGCTGGAAGCCGACTAGGCAACCATTTTGTCTCACTTCGTCGTGGAAGACTTGCCCAGTTGCCATCAATGTACTGTATCTCTGCTCCGGGTTTTGCTAGAACAGGTCTTTTGCATATGTCCCTTTCTGGGGAACCTCTATTACGGATTAATTATCTGCAGAAAGACGATAGGTTGATGGCCAAATGCTTTGCGGGCTGTCCCCAGTAGCAGTGATAAATCTTGTTCAATATTCATGGGCCATGACCATGACCTGACCTGACCTAACCTGACCAGCATATGACATGGGACATGCCCATGACCTGATCTGCCCTCCATATGATAATCACATAGATGCTTCTGTGGTCCATTATGTTGATTAGGATCTCAGATACAGGGGTCCCTATCCCCTTGCAGTAGTTTGATGCGTCTATGCGTCAGGCCTGTATGCCGACTGCTACGGTGTAACGTTACCATCTGCTTTGGTTGATCACAAGTGTCATCTGCTCATGTGGTTTTTCTGGTGCATCCACTGGGGAGCTGGGTGCTACAAGCAGCAGTCAATTTGCTGCTGTGTAACTGGCAAATAAAGCTTATCTATCTGTATTCTTTAAGAAAAAAAGTATCTATTTGTTGACAGGAACATTGTTAATGGTATTGTCAACCCCTGCTACTGTTGGTATGTAATGTATGCACCAGGTTATGCTGGGTCAAGGAGCTGTATTGTATTGGGAGTATTTCACACGTCAAGTAGAAGTTTAGAACTAACCGCCTACGTCCACGTCGAGGGGGGCTGCTGATTCTCCGACGGGCCCACAGACCAAAATCATATCCGTTCAGCGGGATGCGCGGCGCAGCCAGGCGCCGCTCGTGCAAGCGGGCACTCGTGCGCACGAGTGCCTCGCGTTGCATGTGCGCGGACAGGGGCATGTCGCCGCACATGACCAACAGCACCGGCAGCTCCCTCGCGGCCTCACCCCATCCGAGCATTAAGCTTTGCAGCTGGATGATGGATGGCTCAGGCGAGATCGTGTGCTAATAAAGTTCTGAGCTCGTGCCAGGGGCTTCCACACGCAACTCTAGCCGGGGAAGTAAACGGAATTGAATGAGTATTTAGCGTAGGAGTTGACATTAGGCTTGTCACTAATGGCGCCCATTTACTGTGCACGGGGTTAGTCGTCGTACTAGCCGCAATCAAAGTGCATGGACTTGGCCTCTGCGACGCTTAATTGCGGTGTCTGAACATTGGGTGAGCCCACCGTCTTAAGATTAATGCGCTGTCCGCGCGCGCCAAATCTTTATTTGAAGCAAGGCTAGAAATAAAGCTAGTGTGTGTGTGCGCGCGGGAGATTAGACGTGGACTCCATCTACTAAGCTTGGTTTATGCAAGCTTGGATCCTTTTTATTTTTTTTCCAATAAAACAGTAAAAGCAAACGTTTATGTGGAGCTCTTGAGAACACTACGAAAACAGGAGTAACGAGTAACGACAGATAGCCACAATTGCACTAATGGCTAACAAGAACGAACCTTACGTCCTCATAAACCACGCGTCCACGCAAACCCAAGAATAGGATATGGGGTTTAGGCATTTAGCCAGCCTTGACCCCGAACACCCACTGTGTTAAGCTAGCTGTCTCCAACTCCGAGGCATGGTTTCAGTGTTAGTAATTAACAAGCCCCGTAAGGCCGTAAAATCATGGCTAATGGTCGAAAATTACCTGCGGGCTTACTCAATCCCGAGGTTGATAGCATAGGCGGCGTCTGTTAGGCCATTCCCAACCCAAGACACTAGTCATAGTGTCCATAAGATCCTCATCAGTAAGAAACTAGCACTAGACACTACCCTTCTAATGCAAACACCACTAATCAATACTTAAATTTAATATTATCCATCTCTCATTATATCTTGGATGTTGTGTAGAAACCATGTCTCATGCAAGACCCGGTTTCCTCCTCTTTCCTCATTTATTTCTGTGCCACATCATCTTTCATCCTAGGTGGTAGCTCATTTAATTCTATGGATACCATCCTAATCATTGGGTTGGGAATGGCCTTAGGCTATCCCCAACCCTCCATGTAGAATAGTTTCTATAGCATTAATTAGGCTGCCACATATGACACTTTGCTTATGTGTCACTCTAATAAATGAGAGAGAGAATGAGAAAATGAAGAATTGAAAATGGGTCTTGCATTAGACCCAATGTCTACACGAGAACCTATACAGTAGACACTACCAATTTATGCATTGGGGGAGTATGGTGTCTTCATAATAAATAAGAAACAATTTTGATTGGTGGAGATAATAGAGAGTTGATTTATTAGGGAACCACGTTAAGAAATTATGGGTTGGAGAGTATAGTGTCTATAGTAGTGTGTTGATGATATAGCAATATGGACACCACCCATAGACACTATGGGTTGTGGATAGCCTTATGCACCGACTAGTTTAGCAACTCATTTTTTTAATAATAATAATGCTGCCGACTTGTATTATTGGCAGGAACTTTTTTATATAAAAAGAGTCAAACAAGACATTCATATAGCTTTGCTACAACAGGGTTTTATGGGGTCTTTATTCATAAGGGAACTTTCATACAAGTGAGTTAGAACCATTTGATTTTTAGCGAGTTGTACAAAAAGATTGTACAATAGCTATTTTTATTCTGCCTTAGGCCATGTGTGAATCAGCTAAACTAATACTCCATCCATTTCAAATTGTTACCCAACTTTCACCACTCATATTATTCGAAAAACTAATGTAATATTTTTTTGTTGATGCCATGCTTTATTAATAAAAGGACTTCAAAATGACTTAAATTGACTATGTCCAAATTTTTTGAATAAGACAAGCGATCAAATTTGGAATAAAAAATAAACAAATTATAATTTGGAATGGAGAGAGTAAGATTTTGCCTTCTAGGTAGGGATCATTAAACATTAGATAGTTAACAGCCGATTTGGATACTAAAATTATAGACAAAAAATAGAGTATATTAATTCTTTGAGGCATTAGCTAGGAATACTAGCGGTAGAGGCAGCCACTGGCATGGGATTGTTTCTTTGTATCCAAAACAATGCAATTCTAGTTTTGTCGCAAGCCAAATAACTTCAAATTTGCTTGAGTTTATGAAAAATATTTATTATATCAAAATTATTCTATTTATCATTAAATATTTCAAAACTACTAATTCTGCTGTCGTTAGCTAATTTTAAAAAACTTGGCGACAGTTTAAGGGTGTGTTCAGATTATAGAAAAAAACACTGTAGCTATAGAAAAACACTGTAGCTAAGTCTTGGAAATTAAATAGTAAAAAGTTGAAATGTGATTAGTTTGAAATGTGAACATGGCCTAAAGATAACTTGAGTTAATCAATAGTGTAACATTTCCCTCATTGTCTCTCGGTGCGAAGCTCGAGCTACAGGAGCATACGATTCTACCCATCAAGGGCGAGCCTTTATGTACATCGTACACACGTGGGAATAGTAAAAAGAGCAGAAACGCAAGGCAGTCGTCAGATGACTTTCTAGAGGTAAGTGGGGTGTATTATGTGCACAGTGCACGCATATTCCTCCTAATCGTGAAAAAAAAAACAAGGGTCTTTGGATGAGCTGGAATATGTAGTGAGTACACACACGAGACGCGGACGAAATCCCGTTGACAGTTGCTGACAAGTGGACCAATTTATTTAGGGCGTGTCAATCTGCAGTCAAGGCGCTTGTCAGTGTTCAATTTCATACGTGTTCCCCTGTTCCGTGATTAGCTGAGAGCACGGGACCAAAGAGTGTCCAAAGCCCCAAACACATCCGCAGGTCCACGTTCAGGATCATACAGGAAACATATTGGGAGATCGTAAAAGCCCCACCGATAAGCAAATTAGAGAAGGCATTAGATCTAAAATATTACTAATATTTTAGTCTCTGCATCCATGAAGAATGCACTGCCTTCCAACGTTATTCGTTCACAAATATGAAGGATTTGGACTTTGGAGTTGATTTTAAGTTAAACTT
This sequence comes from Digitaria exilis, assembly GCA_015342445.1. Classification (NCBI taxonomy): domain Eukaryota; kingdom Viridiplantae; phylum Streptophyta; class Magnoliopsida; order Poales; family Poaceae; genus Digitaria; species Digitaria exilis. Next base: position 456,575 of record JACEFO010002063.1, on the reverse strand, counting down.
TATGTTCTTATTTTGACAAAGTTTATAGAAAAGAACATATAATATTTATGCTATGAAACAAGCATTATTAAATTTATTGTGCATATACAACATTTGCTCTAAATTATTAGTCGCTTTAGTTTTAAGTCAAACACTTACTATGAAATTCCATATGTATCGGTAGTATATTTACTTGGTATTATGAAAATTAATATATTTTCTATAAACTTGATCAAATTCAGAGGGCTTGACGCTTTGATGTAACAAACCTATAGTGATCAATAATCCGAAATGTAGTGAATGCTTTTATAGTATACTTTTTTATACGCATATATGAATATTTCTTTTGATAAATTTGGTCACACAGAAAACTTTAACTTTGGACAAACTCATAAGTCATAATCCATTTCTATTTATGAATGGAGATCGTACTTTAGAGACACGAATAGCCTATCAGCTCTCCATTTGATTTTCGCATATGAAATGAACCAAGGGGTTCATTCACCAAGGCCGGACTTCTTACGAGAACCGAGGCACCTTTAAGTGCCTTGTGTGCCATGATCATCTCAAGATGAGACTGGTGCCTTGTGTGCCATGATCATCTCAAGATGAGACTGTCAAGCAAGAAATCCATGTTTTAATTTTAGTTGGGGATCGCATCGAAAGTCCACGGCTCCAGAGCCCTGTGAACCAAACCCTTCTCCATCTGCCTTGTTCTCCTACATGTGTTGATGTTATGAGACGAGCAGATGCGTGCCGGACAACGTCTGCTGCTACTCCTGCAAAAAAGATGCATGCGAAGAAGTCAACTGTGGAAATCAATGGCTGGTGCGAAGCATTCATAAGCTATCGCCATTGCAAGCTGGAAAAAAGAGGAGATAAGACAGGGGTTTTAAGCAAGAAGTGACGCCACCCTTAATGTGCGTCACAAGGAAGACGCATCGCTATGTACGCATACCCACTTGTTCTCATAAACGGAAGAAAAATATCGGAGTAAGTCGTGGAGTACTAGTGATATATTTTTAAAGTGAATAGGGCGTATAGACGGATGTTACGTTTTAATAAATGGTTCATATGTTGCTTGATGGTCCTCAAATGACCGAACTGCTATAGAAAATCCATCCACAATTCCAATGCACAATGAGCAGCCTGTCGAGAGTATCGTGATCTAGTTACAGTAATTAGCTCAATCGGTTCTGAATTACAAGTTGTTTTGGCATATTAGATACATATATATTTAGACTTCTAATTTAAAACGGAGAAAATGTTCAAAGAAGTCCTAATAGCCTAAAATTCCTAATAATAGACCAAAATCCAGGTTCTCGGTCGAAGAAAACCGCTGCAAATACTCATCTATGAGAAAACCATGATCGATAAGAAGAATTATTTCTATATTTCACGATAATAAGGCAATGATATCATTATTGTGGGGTTTTGCTAAAAAAAAGTCAGTAGTGGACTAGAATTTTTTTTTTCAACCAATAGAACCAAACATCCATCTCCCGCATCTTCAGTCCTTCTGTTTGTTTCTCACTTGCTGTGTCATAAAAGTCTATGGAAGGACTAAGGAAGCGAGATCTATGAAGGCGACATTGTAACTGCGAGGATATATTTGAAGCAATGATACATGGAAGCGGTACTCAAATAGGCGAGATTCATGACGAGACCATATTTGTGGGAGGATAATATAGGCCGCATGTTCTCCTATATCAATTAATTATGTCGTCTCTAACATATATCCCCCTCCATTACACCTATCTATACATTCACGTTCTATAGAGGAGGCATTGACTGATTTAAAATCCTTCATGACATACTCCTTTACCACATCATCTTACTTCTCATTAGTTGATGACAAGATCCCCACCCATTCTTTAGCACCAGGGGCGGAGACAGGAGGGGGTCTAGGGGGCTCCAGCCCCCCTACCTCCCCCAAACCCTTGGATACCCATAAGCCCCCCTCCATTTTTTTGGGAAGAAAGAATGAAGAAGAAGAGGAAGGAAGCAGGGGAGGAAGAAGAAAGCCCTCCCAACATGTGTACGCTGGATTCTCCCTGTTTAGCACATTATTGCCTTAGTCACTTGCATCTTGTTAGTACTCAGGGTCAATTCTCTATGTCTACCTCAGAGAATGGAGTTTAATGAAAGGGAGGTTATATTATTTCTAGTTCTGACTAATATTGGTTGTTTTATTTTATTTTTGTGCTTGGAAACTCTATTAGTATATCAATAATGAAATTACAAATTAGTAGTGATCTGATAGTGCCTTTTTATAATTGCAGTAGTTTGCAAACATGTGTGCTAAAAATGTTTTCTTCGTATTTCATATTAGTAATGACAAATTGCAAACCAAAAAACCACTGTTTATTCTTTTAAAAAAACTATTTCAAGCAGAAATACGAAAGCTATAAGCACATGCATCAGGGCGTACCATAGGCTGCGGTGCACCGTGCACGGGCACGAAGGTTCTGCGTCGCGCCATTGATAAAAACTGCACCTCATGAAAGTGGAGCGGCAGCCGAGTCGAGCGAGCAGCAGTATTGAATTGGAGAGCTACGTACTGGGCTGGGGTGCGCTACTACAAGCTGCTAGGCCATCCCATCCCGCCCGCTCGTCGCTCAATTTTAACAGTATCTCCATCGACCATTCAAGTACATTTACTCTGATGCTTTGGAGAACACTGTAGCCCATAAATCCCATTGATGGCCTCATTCAAGTTGTGGAAGCGATCGAAGCCAGACCCTGCTTTGAAGCGATCAAAAGAGTCGTGGCAGCAACCACTTGCATGATGATTTAACAAATCCCCAATTATGATTTTTTTTGAAGAAGGATCCCATTATGAAAATTATGGTTCTCCGCTCCAAATCCAATTATGGTTTGAGATCAAAGTCTAACCATGTCCTAATCATATCCAGCTCCTGGGAGTTGTCCCCCTCGCTCGTTGCATTTTGGGCACCTGAAACATGTTGGTTTCTTGGCCACAAGTGTAACAACCCATGGCGCCGCGCGACCAACTTGCCTCTGTCTCTCTTGTGGCCGTCGTCTTCCTCAGGTCATTTTCCACACCACCACCACCCCCCAAGCACGAACCGAACACCTCCTCTTTCCGCCGAGCTCGAGGCCGGGGGGGCCATTGCTTCTTGGTGGAGGCCTCCCGCTCGCCTCTTCGGCTCTGCCAGCGCCAGGCTGGGCGCCACCTCCACCTCCCCCGTTCCATAAAACAGAAACATGAATGTGAGCAATGAAGTGACGAGTGAGTGTGTTTAGGGTGGAGTATAATATGGTCGATTAAACAAGATGCAAGTACTACCCCTCAACAGTGCAGCATTTAAGAACACCAATTGACCCTCCATGGCCTGGCTTCCATTTCTTCCCCTATAAATACTTGTCTGCCATCTCCCTCTTCTTCCACACAAAAGCACCAGGAGCACAGCACTCCTCCGGGTCAGAGGAAGCAACGAAGCCTCCTCCTCGGTGCAGAGGAGCACACCTGCAGAACTGCAGATCATCACGAGACAGTAAGCTCCTTTCTTATCTCTATCATTACTTCATTAGCAGTAGTATGATAGTATCGATTGATGATTAACCTTGCTCGTATCGTATGCTTCATGGATATGCAGCCGGCAACAGAGCAAGATGAGCCGGGGCGGCGGCCTGGACCTGAAGCTGCACCTGTCGCCCCCGGCGCCGGCGCGTGGGGGAGCGGCGAGGGCGTCGTCGGACGAGGAGTGGTCGTCGTCGTCGTCTTCATCTCCGAGCTCGTGCCTGTCGTCGGAGGGCGAGCGTGAGCCGCCGCACCGGCTCCACCACGGGCTGCAGTGGTCGGACAGCCCGGAGGCGACGTCCATGGTGCTCGCAGCCTGCCCGCGCTGCCTCATGTACGTCATGCTCTCCGAGGCCGACCCGCGCTGCCCCCGCTGCCGCAGCCCCGTCCTCCTCGACTTCCTCCACCACGCCGGCGTCGGCAACACCGGCAACGTCGTCGGCGGCGGCGGTGGCGGAGGCCGAGAGGGCGGCGTCCATGGCCGCAATAGTAGCACCCCCCGCGGCGGCGGAAGGAGGAACAGTAGAGCATGATCGATGATCCTCCGGCTGAGACGCGTCAAGAAACCAGAAATTTTTCCTCAATTAGTATCGGTAGCAATAGCGCTCGAGGATCCCTTCCATGAAGGGATGATACCTCTGTCGCGACAAGAAGAGGAACAGTTCCAGTGTAACCATGATATATCAACTGCCATGGCGGCGGCGGCGGCGCGGCGAGCCGGTGAGGTGGTATGGTATGTAACCGTGGTATGTCACGGATACATTGGAGAGGGAGGGATGGAACATGAGAGATCTCTGCTCAGATGCAGGACCAGAGCTGTCGTAGTCGAGCTCTTGTTGTTTGCTTTTTTTTTCCCCCTTTATTTATTCTCAAGAGAACATGCGAAAAACCAAGCAAAAAAAGAGAGCTTTTCATGGCGATCGGTGTGATCATTTGCGCTCCAAATCGAACGACTCGTGACGCATCCTTCTCGAGCAGAACTTGAAAAAAAAAAAAAAGCGAAGAACAGTGGCGGTGCCGTTAAGGCATTTCAGAGAGAGCTGCTAGCTAGCTGCTGAACCATCTGCGATTCAAGAAGCTGGACTGTGTTTTCACGTCAGATTAAGGGTGAGTTTAGATCATCCAACTTTTTCTTAAAAAACACTATTTATTCAATTTTTTTTATTCATTCCATCACTCCTACTCACAGAACATGCTTCCCAGCATGACCTACAGTGTTTTTTTTATCTAGAGTATTTTTTTTTCTCTAAACTAAACTTACCCTTAATAAAGCGGAGCAGTTTAGCAAATGAAGGGATGCATCGCAATGACGCGACGACGCAATGAATACGGCGAATTAATTTCCCCCGTCGTCACGCTCCATGAACCAAGCACGCCTTCCCCTTTCGTCTCCCAGCTGCGTGCGTGCATCGCGACGCGGCGACCTTAATTGCCGCGGCACCCTTGGTCAACTTTGCTAGCCCCCCCCCCCCCCCCCCCGTCCTCCCAGGGCGATCCGCCCGCCTCACGTCTCCGATATCCTCCATCGTCCGTCCGAGCGTCGTGCGAAGAACTACTGCTCCTCCTAATAATCGCGTCATCTTTGACGTGAGCAGTTAGAAACATCAAGGTTTTAGTTGCTGCTGGAAAAGAACTATTCATCACGACCTTTTTTTTTTCCTTGACGCGTCAAACGTCACGACGTTAATTCGGCAAACGTTTCGAGATTTGGCAGGCATCTTTTCACTTTTCGTTCAAAGTGCCGGACATTGGCAACCTGCAGTTTGCAACTTGCAACATGTAGCAATGGCTGTCAAACGGCAAAAGCACATCTGCACAGCCCGGGAGCAGGCGCGAATGAATGCATCTAACACGAACCGAGTTTGGATGGAATGGATGGATGCTTATGGAAGACAAACGACAGGGATGTCATAGCTTTCGGCGCCGGCATGAATGGGAAGGGACAGGAGATGGCAAAGAGGAAATCGGAACCTTCTACGGCCAGCCCAAACTGTCAGCCTGAAGCAAGAAATACGACGCAACATCTACCAAACCCGATGTCACTTGCCATTGCGGTGACGCGTGCGTGAGGACTGAGGGTCACTACAAAACTAACGCAACTGTTTCAGAGTCGAATTTTCATTAAAAAAAACTTCCTTTTATATTACTGTTCAGGCTTGTAACGCTCTATTATTAGACATTGCAGTAGAAAATCATGTGTTCCATACATGATCAACTAAAGCAGCCTAGCGTACCTCATAAGAACTCCGCCTTCATGACAACTTGGTGGTTACATACTGTACTCATTTACTAGCTAGGTATTCATTCTAAAATAAACATTGATCAAAATTGGACATTTGATCTTTGCGCTAAAAAAAACTACGTTATGGAATACAGGAATAGTACACTTACGAATATGATGATCTAATACAAATTGAAGTGACCACACAAGCATGAGTGGTGCAGGAGGGTTCCAACCCCTGGCTGAACAACAACAAATTTAAATGGGATAGCACTTGCTGAGCGTAATTTCACTCTAAAGCAACAAGATTTCGACACTTCAAACAGTAAGACTTCGCTTATACATAAGTGGCATGACTCAATACTCATCAATATTCAGAGTACTTGAAATGGAAGCATTTGCCTTTTTTATTTTCCCCATAGATAAGAGAATGCATCCACATAAAACACATAATATGACATCATTCAACAAACAGATTCCATGACTAAGGTAGCAGAAGTTTTCTTAATTAAAAGGGTCCACAAAGGGCCAAAGGATCATTAGCATCCATACCTAAGATGGTACATGCTGGGAAAAGATTTCAGCAAACCAGCTTAGACGCTTGCTGAATAGAACTTGCTAAAGCAATGAAAATAAACTTAAAACCTAGCATAGCTGCAATCACCATAAAGTTCAGAAGTCACTAAGTCCTAGGAGTACTAGTTAACACCACCATCTATTGTAGATAAAGAATTCCTCAGTACCAGTGCCGCAGAATAAGCATGTGTCTTCATGACTCGTTCTTGGTCCAATTTGGCACCTTACTCTAATATAGGAAAGTGAAACATAATCAGAAATAGATAATCAGACAGCAGTACATGCAGTATTTGAGAAATTGCTAATATCAGCTAGCAAGATTCCTGTATATAAAAAAGAATAACCACAGAAAAATGTCACGAGGCTTTGCTCCGAGTCATTTCCCCCTTTTCTCACATACATATCTTAGCATGGAAAAAGAAAGAAATACCTGCACTAGCATTGTTTTCCACTTCAGGTAAGTTTAAGTGGTCATGTGAACTATCCTGAATACGAACTAAAGGGTAAACTCAATGAATTTTATTTCTAGAATGGAGCTACAAATGTCCTGCTCTCATGTAGTTTTCATAAAGCTACCTCAATTACCAAGTATGGCTTCCCAGGAAGTAATCTAAAACCCTCAACAATTTGGATGAAATGCAAGCAATCAGTTAGAATTCAAAATTCAAGTTATGTTATGATGAATGATTAATGAGTAGCCAATGGGTTCCATAGTCAAGGGAGCCATGGTCCTTTTTTTTTGTCATGTGGCAATGTGATGATTGCTTTTAATATAATCATTCAAATATCATAGTTTTGTAATTACTTTGGTAGATTCTAGCAAAACAGTGGAATATCTACTCAAAAGACAAAATTATTACCATTTGTACCAGCTAGATGACAAATATGGAAATTGGTGTTATATTATGTAGGCCCAATAGAATTTTATGCAGATAAAAAGTTGGGTTTGGAGCAAAAAGTAGCATGATCTAATCTTCTTAACACTAATTGTAAACAACCTTATGGAGATAAATAATCTAAGTACCTAACACAAATTTCTCATCCATCACCACAAGAAAAGAACATAGTTCAGGTAAGACGAACCTTTTGAGATCACTCATCTTTATCATACCCCCCATTCAGCACTGGAAATGTGGGAGGCCAAACCATCATGAAAGGAGAGACCCCAAACACAGATTCAAACCCCAAACACAGATTCATTCGATCTTAGCTCATATACCTTCTCTACCTTCCTGCTTGACATATCCAAGTACAAGACTTTATTCTGTATCCGCAAGAACACAAAATCAGCATTGTCCCCAAGTGCATGCACTCGAACAATAGCACCAAAGGAAGCCCAAGTACGATCTGCAAAGCGCGCAAACACCTTATGCAAATTAATTGTATCAATCAACCTCCAATTACTGATGTTTCTGCAGTCCATAGTGTAGCACCAGACCTGCATCTGAAGCTTCCTCACATGAGCGAGACAAAATCCAGAACCCTCTGCACTGGACAGAGCAAGGTTTGCATCATACCCACACTGCACTCCGTCTGGGAGTCTGATACAGGTCGAGCTCATGGATGCCACATCAATTGCAAGAATGTACTGAGCCATACATATCATGTAGAGCTTGCCATTGGCAAGGAGAGCAAATTTTTCACATCTGTGCCAAGTTGCTGGTAGCTGAATCAGGTCTGAAGAACGGCCTTCACTCCAGACTCCAGCTTGCAAGTCTTGTATGTGGACCCATGCTTGCCGCTCACTGCGCATCACAGTCACTGCACTGACAGACATGCCGCCGCCACCGCCGTCATGGAACAAGAACTCAGTAGAATAGTAGCCAAGGATGGCACAAGGCTGAGCTGAGACCTGGGGATTCTGAATGACCGCGGTGCCTCTTCCGGGGTGCAATGGGCAGAACAACGTGTCTTCGCCGGGCATACCGTTTTCAGGCATGACGAAGACGATGATGCGGCCATTGCGGCAGTCCGACACGTTGCCGGCGCCCCTGCCGAAGTCGAACCTGCCGCGGCGGATGACGGCGGCGAGGTCCGGGGGCAGCTGTGGGAGCGGCACGAAGCGCAGCGGGAAGTCGCTGGAGTGGATGAAGCAGCCGAGGAGGCGGGGCGGGTGGAGGCGAGCGAAGCGGCGGAGCAAGGCCGGGTCGGAGGCGTGGCGGAGCCAGCGCGTGGAAACGGCGGCGGCGCGGACGAGGCAGGTGGGGAAGTCGAGGCGGAGGAGGATCTCGCGGAGGATGTCGTCGTTGCCCAGCACCGCAGAGATCTGCGCCGCCGATGCCGCCTGAGGCAGTGGCGGCGGCGTGGGCGCCGCGCTCTTCACCACCGCAGCCATTGCCGCTGCAATGCGGCAATCCAAGAAGACTTGCGCAGATCTGGAAGGGTTTTGGAAAGGAGCTACTACAGCTAGGGTTTAAGCTTGGTTTGGCCGGACGGGAGGCAACGGAAGTGAAGGCCACTGCATTTGAGAACTCTACAGAGTTCCAAGCTAGCTCGTTGAGTCGTTGTCGAGTTAAAGCCTTCGCTGCGAGTAGTAAATGCTCGGAAAAAGTCTATATCATCCCCTCGTCTGTAGAGGTAAAACGGCCTATATCACCCTTTGAACTTTTCAAAACCAACGAATTACCTCCTAAACCAATTTTGAAAAATCATAGTAAATCAGAAAAAATCATAAGGCCATGTTCAGATTTCCAACTATTCACTATTCATTCCAACTTTTCACTATTCATTCCAATTTTTCACTATTCCTCCCTCACAAAACACGTTTCCCAGCGAATGCTACAGTGTTTTTCTTATGCTACAGTGTTTTTCCCTACAATCTAAACACACCCTAAATGAGTAGATATACACACTGAGTATATAATATGATATGTTTTAATACATTTTTTACAACTATAGAGAAAGCATAGATCTAAAGATATAGTAAAAAAAATGTACTAAAGCATACCATATTACATGTTCAGTGTGTATATCTACTCATTTGGAGTCCAACACAATTTGATTTGCTATTTTATGATTTTTTTATTTACTATGATTTTTTAAAACTGCTTTAGGGGGTAATATCGGTTTTAAGAAGTTCGGAGGGTGATCTGGACCGTTTCATAGGTTGGGGGTTATGTAGTCCAACCTCTTACCTCTATAGGTTGGGGGGTGATATAGACTTTTTCATAAATACTCACGCCAACTAACCGTTGCACATCTTGAAAATCGAGGTGCTTTGCGGGACCCGCCTGCCATCAGTAACGACTGAGTTATTGGGCTGTATATCTCCGCATATGGGCCTGCCCATGCGCTTCATGGGTTGGGCTTGGGCACCGCAAGATTCGATGGGGAAAAATCGATTGAAGACAGAAGAAGATATATTTACTCGATCAATCTTGCTCACGTCCTTGTTCAGATTGATTCAGTGAACTGCCGTGCGGGGGCAACAGACGGCATCCGATCCCCAAATCCGCCGCAGTTCGATAAGCTTACGGTGTAGCCATCCGATTCCGATTTCCTTTGATATTGTGACACGAATTCCTCTGATCTGATTTAACCGGAGGATGGCATATATATATAGCCACCGGCGTCGTTGTCGGCGGCATCGCTGAAGCATCTCCTCCACCGCTATCGCCGCGCGCCGGCGGATTCGATCCTGCAGTGATCGATCAGCTCATGCGAGAACTGGCCGGAGCTAGGCTGCTATGGATCAACTGCCCGTGATTGAGATGCCTGTTCGCTTTGCTGATGCTCCGTCCCCTGTGCGCGCCGTGCTCAACCGCCCTTGGCCAGACCCAATCGTGATCCCTCCTGCCTCCCCTTCCGGGAAGTACCGCGCTCTGGTGGCCACCGCCAAGGACATTGGACCTCCTATCACGCCAGAGGAATTTGCTGCTCTTGACGACAAGGAAGGGGATGATTTGTGTACCAGCCACTACAAACAGGCTGCTCGATCCAATGCTCTCTTGCGGAGCTACATCCACCAGCACGGTTGCCTCTACATGGGCGAGAAGTGTAGATTTATATTCGACAATTCCATCCTCGTTGAAGAAATACGGAAATTTCTTGTTTACTGCTATCTGAAGTCTGAACAAAGTTTTTATTTACTTTGAATGGTGTTTTTCCTATCTATGTTGTCCACTCTGTTTACTTTAGTCCAGTCTAACAATATGCTGATGTTTCTTTAGTTGTAAGTATGTTGCTCCCGAGGAGATGGAAGCTCGTACGATGAAGGTAGGTGGTAGATCGAGATGCTTATCAGAGTTGGCATTAGCGACCTATAACAAAAGGAGAAAGGTATGTATCTTCACCATTTATCGCTGCTTCTGCCATACAGTTTATTCAAATCTTTATTGAGTTGCATATTTGTATAGTGTCATTGATCACATTTGACATATGAATCTAATTTTTTGTCACATTTGACACATTACCTGGATGTGTGCTTTTCTATGTGAAGATGTTACAAGTTACAAATTCCAATAATGGGATTTTCACTTATTCAAAAAATAGAATTTAGCATTTGGGCACTTGAATGTGCTCTATTCTTGCAAGGCAGTGGGGCTACATGCAGTGTTTCTAGCAGGCTGTTGCTTGCACTTGGCTTATTTATTTTGAATTTTCCGTCCCTTCCACCTATTAATGCAATTGATTTTGTTCTGATTTTTTTGTGTGGGATAAGCCATGTGAAAGTGACCTGATTGTAGATGAATGTAACGTTCAATAATTTGTTATCATTAATATTTCCTATCACGTGTCTGTCTTTTCGATTTTGTGGGGAAGCAGCGTATCTCCCTTTCTGATTTTTGCAAATTTGATTTGATATGTTTTACTGCTTTACCAAACAGTTCAGATTAAACAACTGTTCATGCACTAGTGATTTAGCTAGTAACGATGAATGCATGTGTTCAGTTATCTTTGTTATGAAATAACTAAATTGGAGGGAATCAATTTGGTTCTTACTATTCAATTGTTTTCTGTCATGCCCCACCTATATTCAGCATGTCTTGAGTAATTTGCCTTGGTAATCTATTGTTGCTCTATTTGTTCTTTCTTTAACATGATTCTTTTGATAACTACAGGTGAAGTTTGAATTATGTGAGCAATTGCTTTGGAGATCTTTCTGGTAGGATAGAGGTTTCTTTTGGCACCTAAATTTTATTGCAAAGTGCAAGGGTACAAAGAAACTTTTCTTTGCAGAGATAGAGGACTGTGGTCAACGAAGTGGGGAAATCCTCCAAGTGTGTTGTTGTGTTCCCCTAGATTCACTATGCGAAGGTAAGTGTGTTAAGTCTTGCTTTATATTATGGGCCTGTTTGGCACAGCTCTGTTCCAGCTTTTTCAGCCCCGCTCTAATTTTTTCTTGCCAAACACCTCCAACTTCAGAAACTCTAGATCCAAAAAAATCCTAGAGTTGGAGGCCAACTCTAGGATTTTCCTAGAGCTCCTCAAGGGTGCTCTAAAAACTAATATTAGAAACCTAAACATGGAGTTGAAAAGTAATTACCCACCATTACACACGTACCCCTTCGTTTCTGTTCGTATACCTCTCCTCCCCCGACACCCCTTCTCTCCCCCGATGCCCCCTCTGTGTGCCGCCTCTCTATGTCCCAGGCAAAACCCTAGGCACTGCCGTTGGCCTAGATGGCGCCCTAGGCTGAGGGCATGGCGATACTAGCTTTGGCCTAGACGGCGCCCTAGGCGGAGGGCAAAGCACTGGCCATGGCCTAGACTGCACCCTAGGCAGAGCTGCTGGCCGTGTGCGTGCCCCTGGTGCCGGCCAGGCAAGCAGCGGTGGACCAGGCAAGCAATGGTTGCATCCGTGGCTTTGGTCCCATATGCGCTATAGTAGCGAGCTACAGGAATGCGCGCTACAGTACCATGGCAAAAATGACATTTCCCACCAAACCCTCCCTTTTCTAGAGCTAAAAAAATAAATTTGCCAAACATGTCCACGAGATACTAGAGTTGTAAATCCTGGATTTGTAGATCCTAGAGTTGATTTTCTGGAGTTGGAGTGCTCCCAAACAGGCCTTATATGTTTGTACATTTATGAAAATTTGGCAGACATTAATGATCATTTTGTTAGGTATTTTTCAGTATTTTATTTATTATTTTATTGTGCAGGTGGTTACTATAACTGGCGTAGTTTTTCTCCATCTAGACCTAGAAAAGGGCTTGACTTGGACAGATGCTATGCTTGCACTGAGTTCTTGAAGCATCCATGTAATGGCACTTACTCAGGTGGGCATGACTACAAGAGGAAAACATATCTGTTCTAGTATTTTTTTTCTGATTAGTCGAATTAGCATTTTAGGAGCCTGTAGTTTTGGAAGATATTGTTGAAATTAGCGTCTGAAGAGGCCTCAATTGTGAAAATTTGTCTGAAAAGGCCTCAATTGTGAAAATTTGTCTGAAGAGGCCTCAATTGTGAAAATTTAGAACATACCCTTCTCTCTCTTGTGTCAGCAGATCGATCAGCTGATCAGTTATTTGAGTGTTCAAAATGATCGGTTACTAGTCTCTGGTTATGGAATTTGATTTGGCCAGTCACTCTTTGGTTTGGTGACTCGAGTATCATGTTAGCAATGGGTTTTGGCAGTTAGGAAGGCCATATGTGGTAACTGTTTTCTGGGAACATAGTTACTACCAATTAACGGGACCGGAGATTGTTGCTACAGGAGATCGAGAGGCGAAAAGGGGGCGCTGGGAGGTCGTCAGTTTCCGCCGCTGGATTCGTCGGTCTCCTTCGCCTCCGACGGCCTTCTAGGCATCAGGTGGTGACGGAGACCGTGCGGATCTGGTGGCCGGGTAGCTGTAGGTCTAGGTTTTCCTCTAGAATAAGTCCCCGGCGACGATGGTGAGGTGGGGTGGCCATCGTCGTGATGGGGTCAAGTCCCTCCGACCTAATCCCCACCTTGCCGCCGTTTGCTCCGACGACGACAAGGGGTCCGTGAGGGTGGAGTCCAGCGGTCTTCTTGGATTCCGTTTGGGAGCTTTTGGTCGCTGGCGGCCGATCTCTACGGCGGCACCGGTGAGTTCCTTTCCGGATGGATGCGGTGATGCGGCTGTTCGGTTTGCGGGTGGAGGATGCTCGGCCTCGTCTTCCTTCGGCTTCCGGCAGCAATCCTTAGTCCTTCTTCGGGTGCCAAGCTTGGGGATGATCCCAGGACGCGTCTTCCCCGGCGGCTTGTTGCTTTTGTTTTTCTTTGTGGGAAGTTCTTTGCGGTCTTCAAAGCTCTCGAGCGATGCTTCACTTGAAGAAGGTTGGTTTGCCTGTCCGTTTCTCCGTCGGCTGCTGGTTTGGTGGTGGCGGAGATCCCCGGCGGGGCGAGGCTTTCGGTGTGGCGGATGCAGAGGAGGTCCCAAGGGCGGCCTCGTGTTTTTCTTTTTCATCAGGGTCTTCTTTGCAATTTGTTGGCTGCAGTCCGTATTTCCGTATCCTTTCCGTATGTACGAATGTCTGTACGGGGTTATGTACTTCCTTAACATCTAATGCAGATACGTATTATCAAAAAAAAAGGGGACCGGAGATTTCCAGGATGAATTTCGATTCATTCTCACAGGAGTTGTTGGGCTTTATTTTGAGGTACTAAGCAGTACCTTCGAAGGTGATTAGTATCTCCGGACCATTGTTTACGGAGGCAGAGATAAGGTTTTTGGGGAGCTTCTTGCGTGGCAACTCTGTAATCTGTTGTAATTCGTCTGAACTTTGGTCGATATTGTCATCAAATTTTGTCACTCTATACCCTTTGTGAAGCTCAACGCAAGAATGATTCTAGTGTGTTCACCTATATGCTCATGTGTTGAAGTACTATACTGAGTAGCATTTGTCACTCCATACCCTTTGAATACATGAGACACATCATTTAGTTCTTCACATTTAATGTTTATAAATTTTCGAACTGATTTTCCCTAAATTTCCAACATGGACTTTTCTCGAACACATTGCGTATCATCATTATATTACATGAGAGTTTCTTACATTATATACAAGCCCCTTATACTATGATAACAAGAACAACCGTAACCTTAATCACCTAAGTCCTCTAGATGCTAGGGCTGTCAGAAATGAAACTACTCTAGCTCCAGCCAATCCCCACAGTTTTAACTCATCTCTAGCAATCAATAGAGCCCTAGCTAGGCACCATCAAATACACATATATTCCAATGGTTCCAAATTGACCATGCTCCAAGATAATGATGAGTTGAGACCTTGCCTTGTTAAATGGTTTCTGATAATCAAGACCACCAATCATCAAAGGACGTTTATCCATGCTGTGGGGAAAGATTCTGCAAGACGGCCACCTTTTGCAAAAAGACTGAACCAAGATTGGCGAGAGAAAACGCATGTGACTTTTTTTTGCGATTGTACAGCAAGAGAATTGCAAAGAACACCAGCACCCCACCACACCATTCCATTTGTCCATGAAGCCATCCGTCCTTCCAGAACAAAGCATTTGAACCATCTCCGATCTCACCTCTGAAACAACAGCCATAAAGAAGGCCCCAACACACCTATGCACTTGGATAGGGAAAAATCTCCCATGGCTGATTAGCTTGTCTATCATAGCCATGGTCCCTCATACGAGGGAAAAGCAAAACCTCACCTGGGTGAAAAATCTCCCATACGAAGGGATTTTGAAATTTGAAACCAAGAAATCTACATGGACAGAGTCGGTCCTCTTATCAAAGATATGACTGACTGATTCGTTGATTCGGCCCTGCTCTTAGGGAAGGAACATAAATGTTCAAAATTAAATTTCTTGCCACCAGGAAAATTGTAGTTTTATTTTGTTGGAGTTGTTTTTTGCATGCTAGTGACGAAGCACTTTATGAAAATAAAACTACAAATTTCCTAGATGACTTAGTGAAAACAATATATTGCACACCAGATTCACCGTACATTTTTTGCCTGTTTTTTTTTACCATATACCATAATTTGGAGACTACTGAGGATAACGTTTTTCATTTTCTCTAATAAGTTGAATGGATACATAACCCCTCAATGGGTATTTCATTACATAGTTGCATAATTAGATTATGAGTTAATTGCATCATTAGTACATAAACTTGGCGGGTGGGTACACTTAGGTACATCATCTTCCAAATTGCTTATCTAGAAACAACAACTTGGCATATGGGTGCATATAGGTACATCATCTTCCAAATTGTTTATTTAGAAAACAACAACTTGACATGTGGGTGCATATAGGTCACCTAGATGGCATGTGGGAAAAAAATATCATGTGGAGGCTTACATGTTATCTCGTACTTTATTGAAAAAGTCCTGCATATCCTCCAATTTATCATAAAAATAAAAAAAAAATCAGCTTATCCTCTCCTAATCCTTTTCTTCTCAACTTGAGATATTGATTCTACTCTTCGTTCCATTCTTTTCAGTTTATATTTAACCATAGTACACTCATGCTCTGCTTCATTTTTCATTGGAGAAGAAATTAGATAACTTTTATCCCAATTAGTGGAAAGAAAAAAAAGATATTACACCTGGTGACCTAACCCTAAACCAAATCTTCTTTTATCAACAACGCTAAAAGAAATATGCAAAATCCCAATTAACCAAGTATGAAGAGAATTGATAACTCAGTGTAATCGTGAAAGATCGTCTGTCTACGTGTTGTGCGATGTCTGTCTTCACTTTGAAATTGTTACGTGAGGCGAAAACCCTCCGTCAAAACCGTCTCCCGTGAACAACCAAAGAAAAATAGGCGGATAAACTAATGAGCAAATAAACAAAGGGTCTATTTATAATAATTGTCACCATGATTAATGTACTCATAAGCGCTAAATGTACACATACGCATCCACATGGCTTTTTTTCCCACATGCCATCCAGGTGCCTATATGCACCCACATGCCAAGTTGTTGTTCCTAAATGAGAAATTTAAAAGATGATGTACGTAAATGCATCTACTCGCCAAGTTTATATATTAACGACGCAATAGAGTTATTTGTTTGTGCCTTTTTAATTCAGACAATCTTGAAGTACAAGTTCTGTTCGCTTATATAATCGACCAGGTGTCGGGTACCTACAAAAGGGGTACCCCAATCTAGGCCCAAAACTACTTGGCATCAAGGCCCACGACGACATTGACCTGGCTCAACAGCCCAGCAAAAGCCCGCCATCGCTACGAGTCCTTGGGACCCATCCAGCTCGAGGTAAA
This sequence comes from Digitaria exilis, assembly GCA_015342445.1. Lineage (NCBI taxonomy): Eukaryota > Viridiplantae > Streptophyta > Magnoliopsida > Poales > Poaceae > Digitaria > Digitaria exilis. The sequence goes on along the minus strand of JACEFO010002063.1, from coordinate 440,092 downwards.
CGACCACCCTCGAGCGGGTGGTTTCCGTCTCGATCGAGGCTCGGCGGCCTCGACCCTCACCCTCGAGCGGGCGGTTTCCGTCTCGTTCGAGGCTCAGCGGCCTCGAGGACGACCCCTACCCTCGAGGGGTTGTTTTCCGTCTCGTTCGAGGGTCGGCGAGCTCGAGCTTGCCATCCAAGCTCGAGCCCGCCTCGACGGGAACAGCGCCCAACGCACTGCGGTTCACCAGAGTCGTCACGACGCGGTCAAAAAGCAGGGATCACTGCTCCACGCCATCACCTACTCCCGGAGAGGACATCGGTCAAATCCACTCGCAACAGTGGACTCTGAGCGCCATGCTGCACGCCAGGCCTAACCCTGCCAGCAGCACTGTGCCAACCACTCCTTTGACTTTACCCCCTACGGACGCACAGCAACCCTCGAAGGCAGCCTCGAAGGAGACCATGGAACGCCGTACGCAAGACACCACCCTCGACGCCGTGAACTGTCACGAGAAGGAAGGACGATACGTCAGTCCCTGCCATGTCGTCAGCAGAGTTGGAAGGCGCGATTCCCGCTCACGCACAGTGCGCGGCATGGACGAACAGTGCACGCAACGACAAACACATGTACTCGCACCCCGCTCCCCTTGGTCTATAAAAGGGGAAGGGAAGCCCATGCGAGGGGGTCAGAACGAGAAGAGCACGAAGACACGCAGAGAACACAAGTCTCATACGCACCCACACACCATAGCCTGGGACTTAGGAGCTTATCTCCTTCTCCCACCTTGCTTGTAAACCCCTACTACAAGCAACACGTAACCAGGTGCATCGCACCACTGCTGGACGTACGGCCCCGTGGCCGGAACCAGGATAAAACCTCGTCTCCCACTCTCGCCATCGGGAAAGCGAGTGGTTAGCACCGCAATCACTCGTTGGTGCCGGTGCGACCAAAACAGGCACCGACAGTTGGTGCGCCAGGTAGGGGACCAGCGCTGCGCTGCTCTCATTCCCGATGATGAACTTCGGCGAAGGACGGCCTCCGCTGGGCGAGAGCAATCTGCTCCCAGTGGGGCAGGAGATCCGGTTCGGGAGCTTGCGGTTCCAAACATGTGGCGACGATTACCATATGCGCATCCTCCAGAAGAAGGATCCCAGCAACCAACCGGAGCCTCACCATTAGCCTCCGGCGACACCGCGACGGCGGAGTCGTCCCGGACCACGCGCACGACGAACGCGCGCTGCGAGGCGCGCCGCCGACATCGGCGACCCCCATCCCACAAGGGAAGGAGGCATCCTGTGGTCAGGGTCACAGGAGAGGGCTGCTCCCTTCCTCCCGGGGCCCATGGCTGCGCCACGCGCTACGACGGCGCACTCCTATCCCTACGGGCTACGCAACTCCGCGGATGCGTACGCCTCCTTCATCCGCACTGCCATGAGTGCGAACGGCAACCAACCTGGTTGTCACCCAGTCTCCAAGCAATACTTCGCCGATCCATTGCCCGGCGATTCTCGCACGGAGTCCGATGATGGACACGCATTTATGCGTAGACACCCCAGTTGGGACTACTCGGGTCTCCGCGACCCAGAGGCCTTTATTGCCTTTCAAACAGCGGCGGATTACTGCTTCGAGTATTCCGATGATGAGTATGACCCAACCAGGGAGTGTTTCGTCATCAACGACGGACAAGCCAGCGAGGGGTCGACGTCGGACGACGACGGCGGGGGTGACGACCAGGGGAACGACGATGGCATGGATCCGATAGGCGCGCAGCCATCGGACCCATCGGATCACTCTCCTTCCGAGGACGAGCGAGATCCGCGCCACCTGCCACGAGTTAGCGGTGACGTCTCGCCACCGGCGCGCTCCGACCGCGAGCCGGGCAAGCGAGGCGACGAGCACGCCACGAACCCACGACGCGCGGGGCGAGTGGCTCAGGCCCGCATCCTTGCCGAAGGCAAAGATGACGAGCTCGCTCCCAGAACGAGCCAGAAGCTCATCGCGGCGGCCGCGCTGCTCCGAGCCATGCCCGAGGCAGCCACCCCCGAAGGGCGGAAGCTGCACCTCGAGGCCCGAAAGCTGGTCGAGCATGCCGCCCGACAACAGGCCGAGAGCTCAGCCTCCCGCCTTCGACGCCCCTCAGCCTCGAAGGGCGAACGGGGAGAGGAACCCTCGGTACGCTCACCCCGGCCTAACGGCAGGGCGCGAGCCCAGTCCTGCGGCGACTCCTGCCGTGACTCGGCGCAGCGCCACGCCAACGAGCCACGTACGCCCGAAGCACGAACGCTTCCAGCGAGGGTGCCCGCGAGGTCACGCCTCCGGGACACCCGAGGCGCGGTCGGCGATGGCGATGCTCGCAACACCCTGAATCATATAAGGCAGCGAGAGGGAGCCCGGGCCCACCAACGCGGGCGGACCGACGTTCGGTGGAACCGGGATGCGGTCTCGGAACCGGCGGGAACGCGCGTGTTCAGTCGTAACATCCGCACCGCTCCGATTCCCCCTCGTTTCCGACAGCCTACCACCATCACCAAGTACTCTGGGGAAACTGACCCCAGGGTATGGCTCAACGACTACCGCCTAGCGTGCCAGCTCGGCGGCGCCACAGACGACGCCATGATCATCCGCAATCTGCCACTCCACCTGGCGGATTCCGCGCGGACATGGCTCGAGCACCTGCCCCCGAACCAGATCCGCGACTGGGACGACCTGGTCGAGACCTTCGTGGGAAATTTCCAGGGCACCTACGTGCGCCCTGGGAACACGTGGGACCTTCGAGGGTGCAGGCAAAAACCCGATGAATCTCTGAGGGACTTCATCCGGCGCTTCTCCAAGCGCTGCACCGAGCTCCCTAACATCACCGACCACCAGATCATCCACTCCTTCCTCGAGAGCACCACATGCTATAGCTTGGTGTGCAAGTTGAGGAGGAACCCTCCCCCCGACACGAACTGGCTATTCGAGGTAGCCTCCAAATACGCTTCGGGGGAGGAGGCGGCGAACGCCTTCTTCAACGGCAAGAAGGGAAAGCGCCCCGAAGAGACGCCCGCGGAGGGCAGCAAGCCAAGGAAGCCCTCGAGGAAGTAAAATCAAGGCAATAAGGGGAAGAAGTATCGAACCCCTCGCGAGAAAGGCAACAACGGCGAACGAAGTCCCCGCAGTGGACCTCAGCCACAAGGGGCCTCGAGGCCTTCCATGTGGAGGAGAGTCTCTGATGCCGACGGCGTATGGGACGACCCACCGCCGACGGAAATCCTCGCGAACGCCTGCGACATCCAACAGCTAAGTTGCTTATACCCCTAGAGCGGCTTCAGCCCCTCGAACCCTTTTGTACATACTTTCGATTGTACAAACTCTTGTTTAAGTATTTGGCTTAGCTCTCGCAAGTTGTGAACTAATCAAGTGGACTCGAGTCTACTCATACTTGAGTGAGGGTTGGTCCTACCCTCGCTAGGACCATCCCTCCCTCGGGGGCCGCAATGGGGACGAACCCCCGAAAAAGTCAATACTTTTATGAAATTCTTGTGATATCTCGAACGTATCGCCAAGTGCTCTTTTGTAACCCTCGAAGGGAAGACACTAGGCGTGAAACGGACAAAGGCAGGGTCGCCTGAGCCGAGTGCTCGCCTACGCCTCGAGGCTACGGCAGCACCACTTCCCTCCGCCTAACTCATTCACGTACGATCGATCCTAGTGGCGACTTCCTTTCAAGGCGCGTGCATTCGACACAACGTGCATCGCAGAGATACCGCTTGAAAATAAAACTCGTTTTTCGAAATTCTTGTGATATCTCGAGCGTATCGCCAAGTGCTCTTTTGCAACCCTCGAAGGGAAGACACTAGGCGTGAAACGGACAAGGGTAGGGTCGCCTGAGCCGAGTGCTCGCCTACGCCTCGAGGCTACGGCAGCACCTCACTTCCCTCCGCCTAAGTCACTCACGTACGATCGATCCTAGTGGTGACTTCCTTTCGAGGCGCATGCATTCGACACGACGTGCATCGTAGAGATGTCGCATGAAAATAAAACTCGTTTAACGATACAAACGATGTTTAACGAAAATAAGTAGGATGTATGAAAACAAACGAATTGTTCTTACATCAGGAAACGCAAGTCTCTAAACTACTATTTATACTCGGGCTCGATGTCCCGAGGCTTTCAGGGTCCGCTTCAACCATCAAGGTCATCCCAGCCGCCGCCATCTTCGCCCGGGAAAGGACGCTCTTCCGCCGTCAGGGCAGTCGTGCGGTCACTTCGCCCACGCCACGCCTGAAAAGGCGCGCGCACTCCCCCACGAAGTCGCAGTAACTGCCCTAACGGTCATCATGACCCCGCACGAATAGGTGGAAGGTACATTCAACACACCAACCCTTGAAAGGGCGGCCTTCGTTCTACTGATCAGGGGTTCGAACCTTGGGCCTTCGAAGGGTTTCGACAAGGGCCCCAGATCAACCGAGTCAGGGATAATCAACGGTACCCTCGAAGCTCGAAGGCTCGAGGAAACCAACCGATTATGTTCGAGGCCGGGCAAAGTGCCTAGATCGAGGGACCCCTCGAGGGGGAGCATCGAGCCCTCGACCTCTATCGAACGAGGTCGAGTCCTGTCTAGCATACTTTCGCGGAAGGCTTTTATGGACGTGTCCTGTGACCACGAGCCTACCCTTATCGAACGGGGCATGGACGTCCACTCGAACTACCCGCTATCAGCTCACCCAGGCATCCGTGGCTCGATCCCAATCGTGGGAAGCATGGATCGCCTCCTCCTCAGTCCCTCGAAAGGGATCCCGAGGAACGAAGAAAAATTTGGGACATCTCGAGCCAAACGAGGCTCGGGGGCTCCTAGTGCTGTGGACAAATCCACACGACCGTGTTCCTCCCCACATCGGCCACGACTCCCACGTCTACCACCATTACCCCGCGCGGAGCGGAACACGTGGAGAGAACGCTCAAGGCTTCCCCCTCGAAGGGAGGAAGTCATCGTTCTACTGATCAGGGGTTCGAACCTTGGGCCTTCGAAGGGTTTCGACAAGGGCCCCAGATCAACCGAGTCAGGGATAATCAACGGTACCCTCGAAGCTCGAACGCTCGAGGAAACCAACCGATTATGTTCGAGGCCGGGCAAAGTGCCTAGATCGAGGGACCCCTCGAGGGGGAGCATCGAGCCCTCGACCTCTATCGAACGAGGTCGAGTCCTGTCTAGCATACTTTCGCGGAAGGCTTTTATGGACGTGTCCTGTGACCACGAGCCTACCCTTATCGAACGGGGCATGGACGTCCACTCGAACCACCCGTTACCAGCTCAACCAGGCATCCGTGGCTCGATCCCACCGAGGGAAGCACGGGTCGCCTCCTCCTCAGCACCCTCGAACAGGGAGCGCGAGGCACGAAGAAAGCTCGAAATCCCCCCTACCTCAGGCGCGGGGGACGAACCCACACCTGAGGAAGCAGCGAATGCTCTGCACATCAAGCTGAGACCTTGAGAGAGTGTCAACCACTCTCCCAAGGCCTCGGGGGCTACACCCGCGGGTGCGCTAGCGCGCCCCCACGGATTCTCGGAACCCACGAAGAAACGAAGGCCTCGAAAGCCTCGGCGAACTCCAGCCTTCGCGGGATTAAACCTCATCCCTGCGAAGGCTCGGGGGCTACTGTCGGGTACCTACAAAAGGGGTACCCCAATCTAGGCCCAAAACTACTTGGCATCAAGGCCCACGACGACATTGACCTGGCTCAACAGCCCAGCAAAAGCCCGCCATCGCTACGAGTCCTCGGGACCCATCCAGCTCGAGGTAAACGACCACCCTCGAGCGGGTGGTTTCCGTCTCGATCGAGGCTCGGCGGCCTCGACCCTCACCCTCGAGCGGGCGGTTTCCGTCTCGTTCGAGGCTCAGCGGCCTCGAGGACGACCCCTACCCTCGAGGGGGTGTTTTCCGTCTCGTTCGAGGGTCGGCGAGCTCGAGCTTGCCATCCAAGCTCGAGCCCGCCTCGACGGGAACAGCGCCCAACGCACTGCGGTTCACCAGAGTCGTCACGACGCGGTCAAAAAGCAGGGATCACTGCTCCACACCATCACCTACTCCCGGAGAGGACATCGGTCAAATCCACTCGCAACAGTGGACTCTGAGCGCCATGCTGCACGCCAGGCCTAACCCTGCCAGCAGCACTGTGCCAACCACTCCTTTGACTTTACCCCCCTACGGACGCACAGCAACCCTCGAAGGCAGCCTCGAAGGAGACCATGGAACGCCGTACGCAAGACACCACCCTCGACGCCGTGAACTGTCACGAGAAGGAAGGACGATACGTCAGTCCCTGCCATGTCGTCAGCAGAGTTGGAAGGCGCGATTCCCGCTCACGCACAGTGCGCGGCATGGACGAACAGTGCACGCAACGACAAACACATGTACTCGCACCCCGCTCCCCTTGGTCTATAAAAGGGGAAGGGAAGCCCATGCGAGGGGGTCAGAACGAGAAGAGCACGAAGACACGCAGAGAACACAAGTCTCATACGCACCCACACACCATAGCCTGGGACTTAGGAGCTTATCTCCTTCTCCCACCTTGCTTGTAAACCCCTACTACAAGCAACACGTAACCAGGTGCATCGCACCACTGCTGGACGTACGGCCCCGTGGCCGGAACCAGGATAAAACCTCGTCTCCCACTCTCGCCATCGGGAAAGCGAGTGGTTAGCACCGCAATCACTCGTTGGTGCCGGTGCGACCAAAACAGGCACCGACACCAGGCTACTACCTTGAGAAGATTAATTAAGCAGAGGGCATCAATATTTTGTAACTTTTGCAGATGTTAGTGAGGCATGTGCACTAATTAAATATATGCTTTTAAAAAAAACAATTACTTAATTAACATCAACTGCTACCATTAATCAGCTAAACAGTACCGTGTGGTACCATCTGGTACCTTCCCACCACTGCTAATTTTATTATAGCCTCTATGTCTATTAAAACCAACTTAATCGACTTGTGGGACGTACTATAGAAAAACTTTCACGCGCGGAGCAGGACAGGAGGTTAGTGTACGGCCAGCATTTGCGATCGACATCTAAGTCGTAAGGCTAGTCGCAGTGGTCATCCCCTGTTTTCCCAACCAAAAGGAATATTTCTGTCTGGTCATCGAGATTTACTACTCTATCGCATCATCTCCCGCACTCGTCGTACTCTATATCTCATACCCTATACCAACCAACCTATATTCTATTCAGCCATCTCCAACTACCATTTTCTTTTTATCTCTCTTACGAGTGGGGCCACCAACTCAGCCTTATCTTCTCCCTGCCTCTTCCCAGTGCCTACGGCCACCATCTCCCCACCGCACCCCCTCTCTCTCCGGCGACTACGGCGGCGGCGCACCTGCCTCCAATCGCGTGCCCATCATCGTCTCGACTCCTTCGCCTCTCTCTCCGCGGCGAGGCGGCACGGCGAAGCTGCTGCTGCTCGAGATTCGCCGGCGACGGGTGGCGATGGCGGGAGCAGCGCGGGGGGGGGGGGGGGAGCGGCGGAGCAGGGCCTGGGCGAGGCGCTGCGCGGAGCCGCCGTGGCCTCGATTCGGTGGAGGTGGAGGAGCAGGTGGGCGACGAGAGGAGGTCCGACCGGCGGCGGCTTTCGAGCTTGCCTGCGCCTGGAGGAGGTCCGACGGGCGGCGGCTTCCGAGCTCGCAACCTCTGGTCTCCCGACCTTGCCTGTGTCACCGGCCTCCCGACCTCAACTGCGTTGCCGGTCCGACTGGCCGTGGAGGATGCGGTGGCAGTCGATTTGGGGAAGAAGGTGGATTTGAGGAAGAAGAAGCTCTGTTGCCCGCACGCGTCATGGCCGCTGAGGGAGCTTCGCGAGGGCGACAGCGGGCCTCGGTTGGGGATAGCTCCTGCCCCTACTCCTCTCTCTCTCCACGGCCGGCCTCCGACGGCGGCAGCGGCGGAGCTGCTCCTGCATGAGCTGCGACCGGCTCTGTCTCTCCCCCTCCCTTCGCGAGCGGCCGCGGGAGCGCATGGGCCCGCTGCCACGTCCGCGCTTACCGCCCCACCGCAGAGGCACTGCATTTGGCGTCGCTGGCCTTGTGCGCAACGCTTGCGCACGACATAGCGCACACCGCTGCAGCAAAAAAAAAGCACTAAAGCCGTGCGGCAAAATAGGTACCGCACGGATTACCGCACCCAGTAGGTCTTTGTTAGAGAAGTTGGGGAAAATTAGAGGGGTAAATAGTGCATTGATAAGCGTGTATGTAAGAGTAGACGTAACTATAAATGGTGAAAATTAGCGAACTAACTCGTTAAGCGGTGAGCACAAATTGGGTGTAGACATGACTTGGCCTTTTGCTATTCGCTCTCAATAGCCTCTGCCGCCGATTTCGCCCTATGGATAATAAACGAGTAAACGACGCTAGTTAAGGAGCAACCACCGAGTAAAAGACAAACGAAATGGAGGAACCACAGAAAACAACCAACGCGAGAAGATCAAGGAAAAAGACCATAGTGAGGACAGGAATGTCCAAGTTCATCACCGTCGACACACAAGAAAAAGGTCAGGTGATTTTGCGTAATCCTTGCAGTAACACAAAGGTTAACAGAACAAGGTAAGACAAAAGCTTAGATCAAAGAGCCATAAAGGCAAGAAAGGAAACAATCCACCTAACAAAGAAGATGCAAACTTCTCTGCTTATCTTGTAACAGCGCATCATTGACCTCTCAACTCCAAAAGGAAACAAGATAATGACGAGTCAAGGTTGAACAACAGATGTGCAATATATAGGTCGCCCTATCCAAATGTTTTCTAGTACGGTGAAGAACACCCTGCGGATCAACGATCTGCGTCACCCTGAGTAGCACCCACTGTAGTAATGCAGCAACAAGCTAGATCCCAAGTTGCTGATTTCTCAGAGAATAACATAAATACGGTTGTACCAAACAATGATCATTCTCCACCCAGGAGATACCAAACAGCGACATTTCCATGCTAACAACTCAATCCCAGCAAACAATCACAAAGATAAAGCACAAAACCTCAGAAAGGGCCAATATTATCTCTAATCAATGTGCTCAGTGCTCTTGATGACAGATATGAATATGTTGCGGTAATGTCATACATAGAGTTAGCTGCTTACAAATTTTACTTCCGGTAGAATAATATCCTTACATATCCAGACCTTGAAGGAGAGAACTTTCCAGCTTCATCGTGGTCTTGCTAAACATGAGGCTGTTCATTGATTTCTGTTAACCACCAAATGAACCTATTGGGATGAAACCTTCAAGCATTGCACCTCAAAAGACAAAAGAGATGGACAAACAATACCAACATCTACATGTGGCATGATGAATGTATAACACTGAAAAATAAAGTTCATTACCATTTTCCAGCATTTCTTTAGGCATTAAATTTCACCCATAAGAACCATATCAGTGGAAATACCTACTATTTTTGGTGCTTGTGTAAATCGCTCTTTCATGTTGGGTATGGAAAACCTATCACTTGTGGTTCATAGAACACTAAAAGTGGGAAACAAAATATCATGCTTGCTTCAATAGGTAGGTTGGTTTTATACCCAATCCCCTCAGGCTGGCAGGGTTAATTAGCTCATCTTCCCTCCCAGTCTGAAGAATTTGGTCTAACCTGACATCGAAATCATGCCCTAACATGAGCCAGAATGAAACCTAGCAAGAGTACACAAACCTTGTCATCCTCAAACTGTACCCTTGAGTGCAAAAGGCAAATTCGTGTAATGCATCAGAACCTTCTAGACACATTCTGACACTTCAATGGCACTCCCACCAACCACTGCTACTTCTGACATACTGATCCACAATACCAAATTCTTTGTTTTGCTCAAGTCGCTTAGCATAATTCTCTGTAGATATTGGACCTTTCTTACGCCTGCGATAGTAAATGATTTCCCAAGGCCACAGGCGTGCAGCACCAAAGTACTTCTCCACAGGTTGGTCTGATGAATCCTCTGGTGCCTCCATCCCATAGCGCTTCAGAGCTGCAATCACTTCATTAGTTGTTAGATTCAAAGACTTGTTTTTCCCATTTTCGGCTCGAACATTCTGCTTTGACTTCATTGATGAAGAGTCCTCAAAGTTGGCATTCTGGCTTTGCACTCCATTGGCAGCATTAGCATCAATAAAGTTCTTATCAAAGCTAACTGCTGTGTAATCAGCAGCATTGGCATCCTTATCAGCAATAAGTACTTCACCATTCAGGGCCTTGCTGTTCAATACTGAACCCTTTCGTTCCTGCTTGTTATCATCTACATTGTCTACTTCACATCTTGCCCTGACCTCCAAATTGTCCTCCAAGGGAGAATTCATCAGGTCATCTAGATTTTTGTTCTCTACATCAGGTGATGACTTGTGCTGTGGTGAAGCGGATACTAAAAATGGAACATGATGGTTGGTATTTGATCTTGATCCTTCATGCTGAGTTGGTTGAAATGATTTTGAACTAGAATGTGCAGAATAAGATGGAGAATGTGCTCTAACTCGAGACCGGTATTGGGGAGATCTAGATCTTGAATCTGAGGAAGTCTTGTTGGAATGAGATCCCTTAACATTATCATGGTGAGAGTGTCGTGGAGGTTCAGAAGAGGGGGACGATCCACGTGACCTTTCAGATCTGCTTCTCTTGCGTGCTTCCTTGTTGGGTTGTGGCATGTTTTCACTGCAGTGGGCATGTCTTCTGCTGTCTCTGGGCACATCACTCAACCTAGGCACTCTCATATTCCTCTCAGAAAATGGTTTCCTACTATCTTGAACTCTATGGTTTGTTTGATCTAATGGATGAACATGAAAATCTGGTCGCCTCCTTGGGGGAGACCCAAATCTTCTCTGCCTCAGCTGCAATTTTTCCCTGAAGTTCAATCCATCTCTCCTTGCGCTTAAGTTATCATATATTCCCTGAGGGCAGTTACGTGCAATATGGCCAGAAATGCCACAATTGTAACAGGTTGGAGATCTTGATTTATCATGGTAAACATGCTTATCCGCTTGCCACTTCTCTGAATAATGCATGTGTTCGCGGGAATCATAAGAGCTTGCCTTAGCCACTTTTTCTGTTTCTTCACGCCTATCATATCCATGATAAGGCTCATAGCGATCAAAATCATCACTGCCTCCACCAGGGGTACCTTTTCCAGTCTCAGCCCATCTATCATGTTCAATTGCATTTGCATCAATTGTTGCACCTTCATCCATCTTCACCACCCCTGGATGTTCATCAATCGTACCAATTACATCCCTCTTCACCTCCCCTGGATCTTCATCAATCGTACCGCCTTCATTCCTTTTCACCTCCCCTAGATCATCACCAAAGTTTTCTACAGCATCATTGACAACATCAGTGAATTTATCAGATTCCTTTTCTGGCACAGCATCAGGATTATGACCATGATCGTGATTTGCTGGGTGATTCTTCCGAGCTACAGGATCCCTCAACCTAACATTGTCCTGAGCATCTCTGAAGTTCCTTCCACGAGACGATTCGATAAATCTTGAACTCCTGAAACCCTGAGAAAATCTGGGCTGCTGTTTTGACCAATTAACAGTTATGCGCTCCCCACAAACATATTTTCCATGCAGGGCCTGCATGGCTCGAGCTGCGTCATTATCAGAATTGTACACTGCAAACCCATACCCATCTTTCAGGTTCACAGAGCAACGGCCAAACCTCTGGAAAAGATGCTCGAGATAACTTTGCCGCACATCTTGGGAAAGCCGCCCAATATGTAATGACATCTACAGAAAAACATTCCTTGAGAATTCCACTCAACAGTTCAATATCAAGAAATGATAGAAAGCAAGATAATAGCATTACTAAAGTAAATTCTCAATAGCCACTCATGCTGAAATGTTGTATCGCCATCCAAGTTACTAGATAACAAAACTGAACACCATTGATTGTCACCTACTTCTATTGCAAATCAACACTAATAAATTGATCAAACTTCAGAGCATATTTCGTATGGATGACTATAAGTATCTCAATGCTAATGAGTGCCAAGTGCACCCTCTTACCAGTACCAATGCAATCAATAAAACTATTCACTCTAAAAAATGACAATCAGAATAAATAACTATCAATGAAAAACAGCAAGGTAAAGAAAATCTAATAGAACAGATATAATAAAGTAAATTCAAGTTAACATGCTGACACAAGCCTGCATAAATATATGGTTTCAGAACATGCTATAGAACCAGGATGTCCCTGTGTTAAGTATTGCTTCCAATAAAAAAAGAATTACTTCCAATAAAAAAAAAGTCACATGTCCCTGTGTTAACTACAATTAATGTAGCCATGTAGGATGTATAAATCAACAGTATCACTCAACCAGGATGAATAGCATCAACCACAACTAATGGAACTTGATTTTCTTAGGGTAGGGAATAAATTTGAATATCCTGTATGTATGGGATCATTAGGATTTGTTCCAGAGCACCCATGTGGCCCTGTTTGCATACCCTATTTTCTATGGTTAAGTAAAGGGCACTATAATATTGGGTATTTGAGTTCAACTTCTGTATCTGCATAGACCAGCTACCACCGCAAACTGGAATAAATCATGTTTAAGTTCCCAAACACTCTGGTTCCATGAAACAAAAAATCAATCAATTCAATACCAATTAGCATCAGGTAGGTTTGTAGTGAGATAAGAGAGCGATATTGAATTCTGATGTGCAATGTGCATTCTGACAGCTCTTTATATGTGATTTACTGTAACGGAGATAGCTTTATCTAGAATTCAATATCGTAATCGCAGGATGCAGCTACTAAGCAACATAAAATACTAAACACAGTCAAGATAGTTGCATCTCAGGACGGCGACAGAAAAAAGGCACATTTGAGTTGGCTGCCAAGAAAAAATAAATGTGAGAACTTCAAACATTGCATGAAACGTCACCCAACTTCATCACACAGTTACAGCTAACATATTAACTAATGAGCCTCACACTATTCCATCCTAAAGCAGTATACAAAGCAGTATACAAGGTATTAAATTTCAGACTTTTTATGGAAAGCAAACTGTCAAAGGACACTTTCACAGCATTGGTACATCACAGAACAACAAACATTGCTAATCTACAGGACAATAAAGATAATACATCAATCAGCGTTACAAATTCCACAACCATGCAGAATATGCTAAGAACAGGGACATCTGGAAGAACAGTAAGCATTGGAATTGGCAGATAGTATATAAAACATATAAGTCACATAACAGAACATCAAGGTGAGAAACAGGTACCTTGTTTGAGGTCACCAAGTGGATTAGTAAAACATGAACCTGGAAAAAAAAAACGTCAAGGTCAAGGGCAGGTTATGAGTTAACTACATAAGCCAGGGCAGAGTATGAAACCCGGTATTCTTGGCCCCCAATCAAGAAAAACAAGGGGAAGAAAGCCACATGGAAATGGCGTTAAGGAATAGGGGCTGCATTTTAACTAGGGTTCCACCAGCAGCTTACATCGCACAACTCGAAACTAGGGCTCTATCTAGGATTGAACACAGAAAACAAGACCTAAGCTAGAGTACCCATGGGGAAAGTAAGAATCACCCGCAAACACCATCTATTCTCGCCGGGAAATTCTACGGTGGAAATGAAAAGGCGCGCCTCGCACCGCGTTTGGATCAAGATGATGCGGCCATGAATCTAGGGGAAGGTTTGGACGCGAACCTAGATGGATGGAACTGGGTGGTGCCTACTCACCCGTACTCGCTGCTCTTCCTCTAGATCGGATTCCGGGGCGAGCTCGATCGCATCCGCTTCCGCTGCCGCTGCCGCAGTAGACCCGATGAAGTGGCTAGTCTTCTCCCCGAAGCGTCGTCGCAACGAACGGCCGAGACCCGGAACCAAGAGGAGTGAGCACGAGAGTTTGGGCTCTGCGCCGTCACATTTTTTTTTCTTTTGAGAAAACCTCTGCGCCATCACTTGGGCTGGATCAGTCGTCTGCTTACCACACCAGCCCAACAAAACCTTCCTTGGCCCAAACTACCATCACGGGCCCACAGAAGTTCCTACACGATTCTGCTGGTACCAGATTTGTCCCAGCTCGTAACAACCGAGCAGAGCATAGCAGTCGCCACACTCCACACCATTCTGGCACTCAGCTCAAGAACGCCAAGCTAGCTAGCCAGTCGTAGTGGTAGTAGATCGATGACGCCTTCCACATCCACGGCCCGCATCCTGGCCCTCGTCGCGGCGCTGGCGCTGACGAGCGTCGTCTCCGGCGTCGGCGCCACGCCGGAGACGACGTGCGCGGCGGCGGCGGCGGCGCGCGACCATCGCGTGGACTACGGCTTCTGCGTGTCGCGGCTGAGCCACCACCACGACAGCCCCGACGCGGACACGTGGGGCCTCGCGAAGGTGGCCGCCGACGTGGGCGTGGCCACGGCCGGGGACGCCGTGTACGACATCAAGAAGGCCCTGCAGCTCGCCAAGGCTGGCGACGCCGGCGTGCGGGCGGCGCTGGAGCGGTGCCGGGAGCTGTACGACGCGGCGGGGCTCGCGTTCGCGGAGGCCTACGACGGCATCAACCGGCGGGAGTACGAGGCCGGGAAGGCGAAGGCCGCGGAGGCGGCGTCCCTGGCGCGCCGGTGCGGCGAAGCCTTTGCGCGTGCCGGTGGTGCTCCGCCACCGCCGCCGCAGGTCGTGCGGTGGGGCGAGGAGTCTGCGAAGATGGCGGTCGTTTGCACGGCCATCACCGACCTCCTCATCGTGTAGTGATGGCCTGGCAGGTGCCAGGTGACGCAGTGCTGGCTGCGTCATCGCGGTCCGCCGCCGTGGTACGTGCTCTGAGGCGCTGTTACGCCTCCCGAAGTAACGCGACCGAGATGGCAGTTCGTTACCTTACCCGAGATTGTTCTCGTAAAAACTTGCGATGGAATAAAAGCTACCAGTTTCGTTTTCTATTGTGTTCATCCCCTATTACTACTTGCCTTAGTAAACTGTGAACTGATGCACGATGGCTTCGTTTTCTTCTCGTTCTTGTTTCCACTGTTACTTCTCGTTTCCCTTGTTTACCTGTGGCGAAAAAAAATCGACGCCAAGGTCATCACCCTAATCTATCTGTTACCGAACTTGCTCACAGAAATTAACGCGAGTCACGACACTGCCGCTCGCCAATGATGCCAAGGCTATCACCCGTACTCTATCTGTGACACGTAGTAGCGCGCAGGCTCTGAAACCGCTCCGTCCGGCCACTTGTCACCCTCCACGAGGCTAGCATGTGCCGGTGCCGCGTCGACGCGCGCCGCTGCCGGCCGGGGCAGCCGATCCTACAGGAATACTGCCGCTGCCAGTGCCGGGTGGTCCTGCTCCTGCACGAGTTGCTACCGTGGAAACGTTTGCAAAATTGCACATACCCCTGTTAATGTCTTCCTCTTTTTGAAACGTTGTTAATGTCCAGCATACCCCTGATTTCGTATACCCAGTGGACTACAATTTGGGGGTCCATTTTTGAATTTTTCAAGATCCAGCATATTATTCTTTTTGTAAAAAAATCCAGCCACTGGGAACTGGACGCTTAGAGTATGGCTTGTCATGCCACAATTGTCCTTTCCTGTTCACGCATACACAGGAACATACTTTCGAGCCATATATCTCACATAAATTCGTACATATATAAATAAAATGCAAAAAATGTTGGCTTGTTAGTTAATACCTCTTCTATATCAAAATGGGAGAATTTTATTTTTTTACTAAACCTTTTTTTTAAAAAAAATGACTAAGTTTATCTAAACATATAATAACATCCATGGTGGCAAATAAGTGTACCATCAAGACATTTTATGGTGGATTTAATAAAACTAATATGGTAGGTCGAGGTGCAATAATTTTTCTATAACTAAAACGCCTTACATTTGGAAGGGAATTATAGTGATTTGGAAAGTGTTTAGTGTCTCTTTTCGCTATGTTGATGGAAACGTGAATCAATGAATCGAAAACCCAATACAGTCTAATATGTTTCTTATTTGTGAAAGCATTTTTAAATTAGTGTTGTCTTTTAAGTTTCACATATCTTTTTGAAAGTACGGCAAAAAGAATTTCCATATTTTTTTGTTAGAAGAAGAAAATAAAATCAACAGTATGCCTGATCTTTTAGTAAAAACTGATTCCAGAAAGCACAATTTTTATCTAACTTATCGCATATGATTTATGTTGAAATTGAAAATCATATGACAAATAAAAAGTACATGCAGTCGATTGCCAAAATAAAATAATCATTTCATAAGCGATTTGTTCGAATTAAACTTGATTTTCTAGATACTATATTCAAATTATTCAATACTAGTTTCTGTAAAACGGGAAAGCATATTGTACATGGACCTTATTTTCATTAATAGCAAGTAGTGCATCATTACGGCTAATTTCAAATTTTGCTGTTCAGTTATTCCACGAACAATGGGCTCGATCGAAAGATGGAAAGTCCTGAAACTGGCCATTAATTTTTAGTAAATGGATGGACACAGAGCGCGCATTTGCTTTCGCTATCGGTCCTATATTTAAGGCCTTCGCAACACAGACCTCGTCACAGAGCAAAAGCAAAGCCACCGCGAGTCCGTTGACGACGACACAGAGCACCATCAGGATCAATTGATCGATCGACGACGACAAAGATGAGGCCGCCAACCGCCCGCCTCCTCGCCGCCGGCGCGTTGGCCGCCGCGATGGTCGCTCTCGGCTGCCTCGCCGTCGGCGCCGGCGCGACGGTGGTGACGACGTGCAGGGCGGCGGCCGATAGCGACACGCGCGTGGACTACCGCTTCTGCGTGGCGCAGCTGGGAAACCACCACAACAGCCCCGACGCCGACATCTGGGGCCTCGCCAAGGTGGCCGCGCTGACGGGGATCATCAACGCTGACAACGCGGTCTACGACGCCAAGAAGATGCTCGTCACCGCCAGGCCCAAGCGCGCAGCGCTGGAGCAGTGCTCGAAGCTGTATGACTCCATGGGGTACGCGTTCGCAAAGGCGGTGGGCGAGCTCAATTACCGCCCAGTTCTGAATTTTGAGCAAGTATCATCCCATAGTTTCTCCAAGTGTTTCGATTTTCGGTGATGCGTGATTTCGGTATGAGCAACAAAAAGTTTCAAAAGATCCACGTAGTACTCCCTTCATTTCCATGTATAAAAGATTTCCATATAACCTACCTCACACTTCTGCACATAGCCTTCTAACTGTTGGGCTAAAGGCGGTTCCCTCATGGTGTGAAGGCTAGGATATTTCTCTTCCATTATCTAGAATGGAATTATAACTTCTATATAGGACTCCTTTTTTTTTTCTTTTATATAGAAACATCTTTTACAATTTTTTTCTACGATTGCCTTATAGGGAAAAGCTATCCCATGCCAACTACTGTAGCTCTAGAATGATTGATGGAAAAGATGATGGTCATTCTACTGCCGCCCTGATCCATGTGCACGTTTAAATGGCTGGTTTATGGTTCAGAAATTTTACGAGGAATAATTCCATTTTCTTTAAGCCAAGCGTGCATCTCTAGAAGACGTGTCTGTCAGTTCTTTATCAAGGAAGAACCTCAGCAATAACATTCATCAGCTCCAAAGCAGACGTGTCTGTCAAAGAAACGAATAAGATAAGTCACGGGGCGGGCAAGTTAATAAACTTCTTAGGCGCCGTTCATGAGTGGTTTCTTCATCTCCCAGGCTGTCAGGTGCGACACCTTGACATCCACCTCTCCATTGTTGAAGACGTAAACATGAGCGCCTTTTCCGATGGCGATGGAGGGGTAGACTCTTGACAGGATGCAGGTCTTGCCTCCGGCGCCGAAGCTCTCCACCACGGATCGATCGATCTACATCGTCGCAAAACAAGACAAGAGATGAGAATCAACATGTATGTGCAGTTGTTTGTCAAGCACGAGGCTCAAGGTGATGGGTGTTTCTTTTTAGACTTGCTAGCAAGGGCATCTACATACCAAGCTCCTGAGAGAGATCTTCCCGTTTGAAATGTTAGCGTCAGCGAAGCCCGCGAAGGTAGGCTTGTACAGATCTGGACTAAGAGATGACCTGCTCGACACAAGAAGTAAGAAGAAAGACATTATGTCAAAAAATTAAAGTTGAGGGGTAAAAATATTTGTCTAATTCCACAAAAAAAATATTTGTCTAATTAAATTATATATTATGCCCACATTGGCAGTTATGTTTTTTGACGAGAGGGGAGGGAAGGGGAGGTCAGATGGCCATACTTTGTGGGGTCGGTGCACATGAGCACCTTGGGCTTGCCGCAATGGCGGAGCCAGCAGTATGGCGAGCCATGGCGCCCGCCATACCTACCGCTCCGAGAACCCGCATCCCCCAGGCCCCGTCCTAGCTTTCTGCAGAGGCTGCCGTGCGCCATGGCTTCCTGCAGTTCTGTGTTTGGAGGAGGAAGAAGACTGAGCAGATAACGTTTCGTCTGTTGGGCCTTAGGCTTTAGATATCTGGCCGTCCAGCCCATGAAGCACCACTAACCGCACACAAAAGCCCACAACAGAATATGAACCGTCATCATCTTGGAAACCAATCGACGCCAGAGCCCACCAGAGGCCAGACGCCACCGTCCTACTTGTGCATGTAAATATACCATATTTACAAATTTTAATATATGTTTTATGCTTCCATTCAACGTTTTCAGTTGTAAGCACAAGAGATTTTCTTAGCGCTGGTTCCGGGGAAGGATAGACTAATAATACTCTAGATGTGGGAGATGACAATTGACAATTAAATTGAAGAGCCTGTACAAGAAGTACAAACTGAAGAAGGTGATGATATAATAAAAGAGTTCAACCAAGATCATATTATCTCCGATCCAGGGCTTCGTGTTCTGATTGAAACATCAGAGGATGAATCTTCCTCGGCCAGCTCGTTGCAGACTCGCACCTAGTGCTTGTACAGAATGTTCATCTAATCGTCTACTAACCAATACCTATTATTTTAATACAATTGCAACTCATTCACTGAAATTTATGCATATCCGATGATTAAATCGTGACCTTTGGTTATATTGTGCCTTTTCACAAATACAAGTAGTGGTAGGTTCGCCATAGGTAGATTTTAATCCTGACTCCGCCACTGGCTTGCCGTAACCGTCCTTGAACACTCTGAAGAAGACGGCCGTCTTCTCGCGCAGGTCACCGGAGGCGAGCACCCACAGGCCGAAGGGCCCCACCCCGCCCTTGACGTCGGCGCCTTTGACGCCGCACAGCTTCTGCGCGTCGTTGTCGTACGCCGGGTCGAAGGGCTCCGCCTTGTCCAGGCTCGACACCTCGAAGCTCACCTCCACGTCAGCCTGCCATCACCGAAGGACAGATGATGATCATTAGCGTGTTGTTATAACAGAGCATCTCTCTCTGAGACTCTGATTAGCTTTTCTCCAGAAGAACATGGCGGCATTTCAAAAAGTTGTGTGGTGTTGATTTCTTGAAGGACAGATATGATGGATTTCTTGAAGATGATTTTGTTACGTGATATACGTAGGTGACAGGATAGATTAGTGTTCAATCATACTGGAAGAGAACAGACGAGAGGGTCCAAGAAGAGCGCAGGCGCACACATGTGAACTAGAACCTGTGCTATAGGCTACAGCTACTAGTATTTGTGGGATATGAGTAGACTGTTCGCTCCACATGTGTGCAAGACCTACTAGCAGCAGTGTCACTACTACTATCACATGTGTGCTAGAGCTACAAGTATCTTCTCTTCGCGCGTCAACTTGTAGTGTGTGCTACTAGTGTATCACGTGATCAACGCATGCATGTAACAGTTTAGGGGTTATGATGCTAATGGTGAACTGACCTGGTAACTCGTGGCGAGGCCCGTGACCTCGAAATGCTCGCCGGGCTTGACGACTTTGCCGCCGACGCTGATGGACTTGCCCCTGAGCTTCTCCACCTCCTCGACCGGCCACTGCAGCAGCTGCTTCCCTCTGGGGTCCAGCCACATCTTCCTTGGGATCGCCTGCGTGCAGCCAGCCACGAGATAGAACACGAGTACGTTCGTCAAACAAGCCGTCGCCGGCTCGCCGCCAACGTATCCATCCAAAGCTTTTGAAATTTCTAAGCACGAGCAAACTAAGCAACAAACATCTACTAATAAGCATCATCAAGAGACTTACATGGATGCCGGCCCATCCCTTGGCCTTGGACTTGTCGGGCACGATGTAGGACTCGTTGGCCCACCCCAGCAGCACGCGCCGTCGCTTCGCCGGATCGTAGAACGTCTTGGACGCGTAGAAGTTGCCGTAGTCGTACCGGAGCCGGTGGTAGTCGCCAGCAGGGTCGTCTGGAAAATACCGGTCCTTGCCCTTGTTGTAACTGCCGATGGTGTAGTAGTCGTACCGGTTGAGGTCGAGGCTGGCCTTGAGCACGTACTTCTCGCCGTGCTCCGACGTGTCGACGCCGTGCTCCTCCCCTGACCCGGCCACCGGGAAGAAGTCGAGGCACTCCCACATCCCGGTCATCGCCGAGTGCAGCGGGTGCTTGGCACGTGCCCATTTCTTGAAGTCCCTGCTCCGGTACACGAACGCCAGCCCGCGGGTGCGCCGCACGCCGCCGACGAGCATGCGCCAGTGGCCGTCGGCGAACCATGCCGTGGTCGGGTCGCGGAACTGTGTCGCGTTGATGCCAGCCTCCGGCGAGGCGATCGGGTTCAGCTCCGGCGGCTTCACCCACTCACGGAGGAGAGGGTCCGACTTGTTCTTGGGGAACGCGATGTTCTGCTCCTGGTAGTTGATGTCCGGGCGGCTGATCCCCGTGTAGGTGATCGCCGGCGTGCCGTCGGCGAGGAGCGTCGCCGAGCCGGACCAGCAGCCGTACTTGTCGGAGGGGATGCTGGGGTAGATGGCCGGCTCGAGCGCGATCCAGTTGATGAGATCGTGAGACACCGAGTGAGCCCACACGATGTTGCCCCACACGGCGCCCTTGGGTTGTACTGGTAGAACAGGTGGTACCACCCCTTGTAGTACATTGGAGCTGCGGTTCCAAAAAAATCCCCAGCATGTCAGCTTCGAATTATGTTCTTTTCCTCCAAGTTCATTCTTTCTAATCTTCAAAAAAAAAAAGTTCATTCTCTCTTTAGCTTTACTGTCTCCCATTATGCACGTCTAAGCCATGTGTGTTCAATTCTTGCTACATAGTCAAATTCTTGCTTGTACATGCATATTAATTATGTTGCTTGCATCCGGCTCATTAACAAGCTGAAAAAACCATGGAAACTGTGGAGCCTAGAGGAAAAGGACATCCTTGACCCTACGCAGTGCTGCTCATGCTACATTTGCAGGTTTGCTATACTAGCTATACTAGCTTACTTCAAATATTACTTTTCCACCAAGTTACATTTGCTATATGCTAGCTTACTTTAAAAATAGGATATTCATCCCCCCACGCAATTAACAAACACAAGACAAAGATAGCTACAAGAGATGGGCCAGAGATTAAAAGGTATACCATTCGGATCTGGCACCGATCGATGAGTTTTGCCACCGTCCCAGCAATCAAACCCAGAAAGAAGAACAGAGAACACCAAGTTAGAATCGAAATCTTTACAGCAACCAGCATGAAACGAACAACACAAGAACCACTAGCATAGTATTAAATACAAGAACCATTAGCAAATCAGGATGAAACGAACAACACAAGAACCGCAGCAACCAGCTCTCGTCGTCTACTGTCAAAGCGCTCAACAGACTGCAGCTTAGACTTTTGTTAAGACAGGACTGCGAAGCTCCCTGTTAACTACCGAGGCTAGCTAGAAAGGATTATTTTGATTTCTCTTCTACCAGAAGGGCAAAGGAAGACACAGAAATTCAAGTATAGCTAGCATACCGTTGATCCAGTTTCTCGGCGGCTGAAAATGGTACCCCGTCCGGAGCAGGGGACTGACAATGGATGATGGCACCGACGGCGGCGCCGCCTCAGCCTCGAGCTGCAGCGCCAGCAGCAGCAGCAGCGCCCACGGCGCGAGGAGGAGGACCCGCTGCGGAGTCCCCATCGCGTTTCGAGATTGCATAAGGAAGAGGGAGAAGAGAAAAGGATGGGTTCTTGATTTTGGATGGATTGGAGAAGACCCCACCGGGGTCGTGGGTTTTTATAGGGAGCTGCATGGTTACTGGTTAGCGCGTCTCAATATTTTATTTTTCAAAGCTGACTTCGGTTGGAGCAGTGTGGAGTATGGTATTAAGAAAGAGTTAAAAGACACCCAATTTAGAAACACATGCTCTAAATGTGTCTCTAATACTGCTCTGTTATTGGCTTGAGGTAACTGCAGACATGGGTATTCCTGATCAACCGATAGGAAAAAACTCAAAGTGTACGATGTACCTTGGTAGAAAGAATTATTTGTCCACTCATTCTATAGCTAAAATTAGAGCTCAATGGTTCATATATATGATTCCAAGCTTCTTGTATCAGCTAATTAAGGTGGGTTTTAGACGTTAGTTTCTCCACAGACCTTTCACTTTCCACCATTTGATTTCTTTTCTATGTTGTCACTTAGGGGACTACAACGGCACATAAACATATGAATATCAGAACTAAAAATCAGTAATAATGTATTGATTGACAATGACACTCATGCAAAGATAAGCAATTAAAATTTGAGCCATGGGGAAGGGAAAGTGCTTTCGCCAGGAAGGGCAAATAACTTTCGCTGGCTCACTGCGTGATCGTGTGAAGCTAGTAGATGCGATGCGACGAAGGGCACATGGCTGTTGCACATATGTGGTTCTAGTCTTCTAGTGCGATGAATGGCAGGCCGCTGTTTTGTGGATGGACTCTTTGATCGAGCTTGCCTAGATGTTGCATATGAAGTATATGACTATTTGCACTTGTTTGTTTGCCAAAATAGCTGGGTATTCTTGGTTCGCCCATGGCGTCTAAACACACGCATGCATCCCAAGTCAAAACACACGAGCCATCTCTTGCCACAGTCGATCCATTAATATTCCTTGTTCTCGGCGTACTGCGGGCTGCAGACACTTAGCGTAACGCGGCTGCAGACACTGAACACTTGAGATAGCAAGTGAACCTGCACCGCACTTGAGATATAGCACGTGAACCTGCACCGCGCCCGCGTGACGGGTTTGACCATCTCGAGCGCCGTGTGAAGCTGCTCCACGGCAACCAGGAACGTGTGGAGCATGGAATCCGCCAAGGAGGTTCCTGGTGAACTGTAGAGACTAGAGAGGGGCTAATTTCTTATCCACTTTTGTTCTTTTGGCAACAATTTGGCCTTACCAATCGTCGCTTCTTTTGATCAGTTCCAACTACCAAGTTGGCCCAAGCTAATAGCACAGGTAGCTAGTGTTTTATAGTAAGATTTAATTTTAGCAAGTTCTTCCATCTTGGTTATGGTTGCTAATGGTCACATAATCAGTAAAGCTGTGTATCGGAGGGGGTACCTGGAAGGTGCAAGGAGTGGAATTTTCAGCAAAACTGAGGCTGTTGCCACTGGTTGCCTATGACATGGTGCTAGGAATGGATTGGTTGAATACTCCGCTGGGGAAAGGGATCTTTAATGAAGGGGTACTTACACCGTTAAAAACATACTCCATACCTAGTTTACATATTATTGCCTAGTGGGAATGATGGAATTCCCAGAAAGCGAACCCTTGTTAAGTAAAGCCGAGTCCTTTGCTACCGGGCATTCACTGCTGGTCACTTCTAAATCTACCTGGTATGGACTGCTAAATCGATTCCTCTTGGCTTTAATAGCCTCTTGGCTTTAATATCACCAGAATAGCAGTAAAAGCTTTCCTCCGCAATCAAGCCAAAGAAAGCGCTTTTCCTAAGCTAAGAATGTGGTGCCTAAGAAGGAAATAGCCTTTATTCCTATCTATGACCAAGACTATGAAGAGTAAAAAGATTAGGATAAGCAGACATTTATTAAAGAATAAGCAAAGTTTTTGCATTACATTTTGTCTGTCCAACGTTTCCTATGAAAATTCATAAGAAGATAATACAGTCATTTTTTATTTGATTAATTTTCTCTCTCTCTCTTCTTGTGACCCATTGTGTATTTTTAATTTATGAAACGATTTTTGGTAAATGGCTTCAGTGTTATTAATTAATTGGTGTTTGTCGGTGCCTGATTTGGTCACACCAACACTAACAAACGATTGCGATGCTAACCACTCGCTGTTCCGATGGCGGACCTTAGCGTCGGACAAGGGACACAAGAGTTTTTTATCCTGGTTCCGGCCACGGGGCCGTACGTCCAGCAGTGGTGCGTGGCACCGAGTTTCGTGTTGCTCGTAGTAGGGGGATACAAGCAAGACGGGAGAGGGAGATGAGCTCCCAAGTCCCTGAGTTTGGATATCGTTGGCTAAGTGTTTTTGCGTGTGTTCTGTCGTACGTGAACCTGCTCTTTGCATGGGCTTCCCTTCCCCTTTTATAGACCAAGGGGGGAGGGCGTGAGTACATGTGTTCGTGGTGTTGACATTGCGAGGTGCATTGTGCTGCCCACGCCGTGCACTATGCGAGCGGGAATCGCGCCTCCCAACTCCGGCTGACGGTATGGCAGCGGTTGACGTGATGCTTCTCTCGTGACAGCTCACGGCTTCGAGGGTGGCCACTTGAGCACGGCGTCCGTATCGAGCCCCCGTGGTCTCCTTCGAGGGTCGCCGGCGTTCCTGAGGTGCGTCGTAGTCAAGGAGTGGTTAGCACAGTGCTGCTGCCATGTTAGGCCTGGCCGTGCAGCATTGCGCTCAGAAGTCCACTGTTGCGAGTGGACTTGACCGGTGTCTTCTCTGGGGCGTGGGTGGTGGCGTGGTGTAGTGACTCCTCTATTTGACCGCAGAGGCGAGCCATCATGTCGTGGAATTAATGTGTTGCAGAGCCTCGGGCACTGTTACCGATGCGGCGTCCCTCGAGCGTGGCGAGCCTCGAGTGTGACGGAGACGCTCGCTCGAGGGTGAGCGGTAGCCTTGAGTTCGGTCGGGCTCAATCGTCACGAATATTTCTGCTCAAGGGTAAGCGGTACCCTCGAGCGGGACGGAAGTTCCCGGTCGTCGAGGATGTCGTCGTGGTGGGTCTCTTGCTGGGCCGCGGAGCTGGCCTCAACTCGTTTGCCGATGTGGCCTCTCTGTCAGGTGGTTTAGGGCCCAAATTGGGGTACCCCTAGTTTTGGTACCCGACAGTGTTATTCTTTCAATGCTAGATGTCGTACCCGTTGATTAATCTCGAGATCAGAGGGCTCAGTCTCTTAGAAGTGCTCATAGGGATGTATATGTATTCATAAGGGTGAGCGTGTACATGTATATAAACATTCCATTTGAATGTGACTAAAAAAAGTTAATTATGTATTTGTAGAAGTCATAGTTATAATCCAATGCTT
Organism: Digitaria exilis; assembly: GCA_015342445.1. Lineage (NCBI taxonomy): Eukaryota > Viridiplantae > Streptophyta > Magnoliopsida > Poales > Poaceae > Digitaria > Digitaria exilis. The sequence continues at coordinate 414,786 of JACEFO010002063.1, read as the reverse complement.
GCGTGTTATTAATAAACAATGTTAGAGGTCGCGTGTATTTTTATTTTTAGTGTGGATTGATCTATGACAACCATTCCCCCCCTTTTTTTACATGCATATGTGACATATTTATTTCCATTTATTTAGCCTTTTTATTCTCCATTGTATTAAAACCACGTACATGATTTTTACCTTTATTATCTATTTTATTCATCCATAGTATGAAAATGTTAGCTTCTAATTTTCTTGCCTCTATCATTTTTATAGATACATATTTATTAATCATATTTGGCATGAACTCTTTATTTTAATTCAGCTATGTTTTAGCAGTGATTTTGGACGTGGACCCTTAGGCTACTACTACCATTAGATCTTCACAAAAATCTGATGGTTTAAGTTCTTCCTTTTGGATTACCATAGAAATTTTTTGGCTGTCTCAGCGAACGTAGTACTGGCCTCTTTTAATACTCAAATATGATTTCCTTATTTTCTAATTTTTTAGTTATATTTTTATTAGTTTATTGGATATGGACTATTTTTATATACTGACCATTTCTATTTATAATCTTAAATTATGTTTTATAATTGTATTGTACCTGAATTCTGTAGCCTACTTTAGACTATTCGATCTTACTGAAATTCAATGTTATACATCCTTTTTAGCTAGATTAATGTGGAAATTTGCACCCTATCGTAGTGTAAATTAATAACAACAACCAATTTACTTTTACCTTTCTGAACATTCATGAAATTTTGCTATTCGCTCATATGGTACCAGGTATGTGGATCTTTTTTCATGCCAGTATTTGTTCATGCATCGAGAACAATGATTTTACATATATAATGCTCAATAGTTGAAGAGAAAAAACATTATCAGTATAGTATGATTTTTTTTACAATTATTTAAACATTGTTTAGTCTTTGTGAATGGCGTGGGCTTGTAATTTTGAATTTAACCAAACATAGATTAGTCCCTTCCGTGTAATCATCTTGGTCCGATTTAATTTCCAGTTTCTCTTTTTTTTTTTGCGATCATACTTTCTCCTTCTTATTAGGATCTTTTCACTTGCCAAATATATTTCAATAATATGGAATTTGCAATTCTTTTTTTAGCCTATTGTTTCATATTAGATGTGGAGTATGTTAGTCGTAATGGACATGGACTCTTTGCACTACTATGGATCGTTGAATCTTCATCAAATCCAACGGTTCAAATCCATCTCTTTTTCTGATTAACGTGAGAATTTTTTGGCCCTTTCGTCGAACGTGGTTGTAACATTCCACAATTTTGAAAAATAGGATTAAAATTTGTTGGTGAATTATGAAAACTTTTACGAACACATAAGGATGTCATCTTTTCCCATTCTCAAATTCCTAGAATAAATATATTTTATTGGCTAAGGACAAAATAAATGTTAGGATGCCATTTGGATTTCATTTGGATTTATTAGACTTCATTTGAATATTTTGAGTGAGGTTTGAATTTGAATTAGATTCAAATTCTAAACCTAAACCAACATGGGCTCTAGCTATCTAACCAACCTGGTCTGCCCCTAGTTTTGGCCTAGCCCGCTAACTCTCTCTTTGTCTCTTCTCTCTTTTCCGCGTCAACAGGTGGGACCCAACCATCGGTCATCTCCCTCCCCTATGGTACCGTCGTGCAACGTGATCGCTTTTACCACTTTTCGTCGATGTTGTTGCCTTCCCGCTCCACCTTGGCCACGAAGGCGTCGGTGAAGCCTTTGGAACCACCTAGGTGGCAGTGCACCATTGCGTTGTGGACCCTTGGCAGCCAAGGAAGCTGCCGCAGCCATTTGATGTAGCGGGGGCACAAATGTCAAGGATCGACGACATTCGAAGCCCCGGAGCAACCCTAGAAACACTACATTTCCCCTATAAAAACCCCAGCTACCGGCCTCACCCTAGACCACCTCGGGGGGATTTCCCCTTCCACCGCCGATGTTGTAACATCTCTAAATTTTGGATGTTTCCATAAGAGTGCTCTCTTTTCTCTCCTAAATTCCTAGAAGCAATTTAAATTTGCTTTTATTTTGCTAAGGACAATAATATGCTGGTGTGAGATTATTCGAGTTTCATTTGAATTTCCATTTGTATCCTTGCGTGGGATTTGAATTTGAATCCAATTCAAATTCAAATCGATTGTATGCTAACTAACTAACCTCTAACTGGCCTGCTAATTATCCTGTTAGCCTAACCAGCCCACTAACTAAACCTGCTAACCATCATCCATCATCTATCCCATGTGGTAGCCCAGCACCTGAGAACTAAACATGCTAATCCACCTACTAATTACCCAGCCTTCCCCTTCTGTCACGTGAAGCCCAGCAACCAGCCTTGCACGCTGCCCGGCCCAGTCCGATCTAGCATGGCCTTTTTCCTCCCTTTGATAGTTTGATTGGCTCAGCCCAGCAACCATCTGCACTCTCTCTTTTCCTCTTTCTCCCTCTCAATGACACGCGGGCCCCACCTGCAGCTTCCCCATCTCCTGTCTCTTCTTCCCAATGCTCTCGCTCACACGTGCCCCGCCCGCTGACGCCTCCCCTCCCCGCATTCCATATTTCAACAATTGGTCTCTGAAGCTTCAATAAATCCAACGTTTTCAAACATCGAATGTTGAAACTGAGCAATGGAAACGTTTATTCTGTGCTACATAAATGTTGACTCGGTCTTACCAAATTGTTGCATGTTTTGGGTTGTTTTTACATATCCAAAGCTGAATTGAGCCAAAGTAAGCTGCGTTGGGCCTTAGTGGGCTTTAAACATGGATGACTTAACCATCTTCTGACTGATGGATAGGAAGCCCTTTGGCCACGACTCTTAACTCCTATATTTCAGTAGTTGCTGCCCTCGTTAGGGTTTGAGTTTTGCTTAGATTATTCTATCAAGAACAGTTTCGTCGTTCATCGGTTTGTGAGACCCCAACTGTGAGATTAACCATACATCTGCAAATTGGTTGCATCATTTCGTGTTCTTGCTTGTGTTTTTCTATTTGTGGGTATAAATTAGCCTTCTTGGCGAGGTCGATCGTGCGTCCGCCGGTCAATAACCTGAGAAGACGTGGTGCAGCGATTATGGGGTTTTGAACATGTTGTTCGGAAGCTGGAATGACGTTTGACACGACTCCACCTAATCGTCACTTATCTAAACCTTTCGGAAGATCGGGAACCCTAGCTTCAATCACAAAGTGAATACCATCTTCTCGCTTCATCCGCAAGTATGTATGTGAAAAGATTCCATCTAAACCAAGCTAGCAGAACTCCTTCTTGTTGTACCATGTTGCATAGCATTGTGAACCACTTGATGTGCCCATATGGATTATCAGTCTCATCCCCTCTCAATGATTTTGCTGATGCCATCTTGATTATTTGAGTCTTGATCTCATACTCAGTGTCCTTGAGCATTGAATTCAATTGTTGCATGTCAAAGTCCTCCGATCACGGGCTAGCATAATCCATAGTGAATTTTCTTCCTCTATGGGTTGAATGAGAAGGGCCATCTAGACAATCAAAACAAAAACAAAAATATTCTTGGTGTTAGTGAGCAACAAAATTAATACAAAGTTAAACGTAGCAAATTAGCTTGTTCCCTGGCAGCGGTACGAGAAAAGCTTCTTGACAACCCTTAGGCACGCCAATTAGTGAACCGCAAGTGCACGGATCACATGTAGATTTTCCCTTGGAGTATTCCCCCATGGTTTATCAATCCATGAAACACGTAGTTTTACAATGCTTAACAAAGTACTAAAGACGTTGGCGAAAGGATCTTTTATCAAAATGTGGTGTATGAAATAGATCTAATCTGACTAAGTCTAGAGTTAATAGAGTGATAATGAGGTGTGCACATGATATGAAGCACATTTGTCCATAGGGTCTAGGATCACTTTAATATGTAACAGCTAAGCAAGAGAGAACTGATCTAATCTACCAAAGATAAGGGTGTGCCCAAGTTCAATACTTTCCCTCCCGCATACTATCACTACACAAAGATAATCGATACCGAACAAGGGACATGAAACATTGATGCAATCTAAGTATACAAGGAAAAAGCAATGTAAACCCAAAGCAAAGCTACAACTATTAAGAATCAAGGTGCCATCAACCAAGGTCATGATATATCAATCTCACAAAAGGATTCGACGATTACAAATCCAGATCTTCTTACAACCCCATGAATAAACAAGGACTTTACCCCCATGAAGCTAGGCATAACGTTGTTGTTCATGGTGTGGAAGCCTCCAGCAAGGGATGAATCCTCACTCCAACTTGCAGCCAGTGCCCGATAGTTAGCTAGGGCTTCCGGTGTTGGCTTTCTCTTGTGTATTCTTCTGACAACGGCTTTGGATATCTTCGTGTGTCTCTCTCATGAATGACGGTGGCTTTCTCATATCTGTAGGCATCTCTGGTCGATGGTTTTGGTAGGATATATAGAATCTAGGGTTGGCGTGTGCTTCGTGTCGAAGAAAGGAGACCGCGAGTGGACCTTAGAATAGGGTAGGTCTGTCGGCTAGTAGGGTGTCAGCTGGCCGGCCTGGGCCCTTTCTATCCCATCTCAGGTTCATCTTTTGCGAGTTGGTTCTCCTCCTTAATTCTTGCTCATGTACAGTTGTAACTTCGCGTCCAAACTGCTCTGAAAATGTTGTATTTCCTATCAAAGAACAATATGCTCCAAAATACAAGACATATTCGAAAATGGGTTATTTTGGGTGCCAAGTGGCGCGTTAGTACACGAATAAGCCTAAAAACAATGCCAAAACACTACCAAAAGTGTACCACTAAGGAGCGCAAATAATCCCCAGACTGGCTTTCGCTTTCTACTTTTGCTAATCCTGGGATTTTGGAAGCCTTCTACTAGTAGGTGCTTTTGGGGCTTTTCTCCCGACTCCAGCAACACTAGTGGCAAGGGCAGATCTTGAACAAAATTTGAGAGAGGGCATAAATTAAAAAAACCTCTAGATTAACTAAATTAATGAAGCTTTTATATGGTGAATTGTTAACCAATTGAATTATAAGAGCTTGAGTGACTCACCTCAACATGGGTCTGTCCTATGCTCAAGTTTGCCTAGCCTCCCGCCCTCCCTTTATAGCGAACTTGGTCTGCGAAGTTTATCCAACCTCCCTTGATAGCGACTCGATCGGGATGACTAAGGCACAAACCTAGCTTCTGGGCCTACGATTGTAGGGGAGGTCAAATAGAGAATGACTTTGTCCAATTTTGGAATCCAGAAACATGGAGGAATACAAGGATATTCCTTTGGAAGGGATGAGGAGTAAGAAAAAAGGTTAAAGAAATTGAGAACAATAAAACCTCATCTGGGGACTGAGTCGTTGAGTTGAAGCTTACTTGCTTGAGAAGAAAGTAGAGTACTGAAAGTAGATTATGATGTGGAAGAAGGATTACCAACATTGGACTACGCCATTGTTGGTAAGGTTTTATCCCCTAGCGTTCTCCACATTGATAGTCATGGGGAGCACTCCCTAAATGCTGAGGGGAACCCAAAGGCCTAGTTGCTAGAAAAGAAGGAGAAAACCTATTCATGGCAAAATTTAGTTCCAAGCAGGATAGGGGCAGATATTGGACGGTGTCCTATGGAATCAAAGTTAGCGTGTTGTGCTTATTAAAATATATTATCATTTTTCATGTGGAATTATATATAGGGCACTCATCAGTAGAATGCCCAACACTAGCTAGGCATGACCATTAAGGCTGGCTATCATAAGAGAAAGAAAATGAAGGAGGACAGAAGCCTTGCTTCTTCATCAAGTGCCCATGGTGCCTGAAGTTTTGAAAATATCTAGAACCAATGAACCACACATTCATTCTATATTCTGGTATAGTACATAAACAGCTCCAGGCCCATGGGCTTATAACTCAATACTACCCCTCAAGATGGATATTAGATATATATCATCCCCATTTTCTTACATGCTAAATTGCACTCTTTTACTCCCAAATTTTTTAGTTAAACAATCTACTATTTGACAACCTAATTTTGCATGTCTTAACTCAACTATCTTATCATCTAAGTTTCTTTAATAAAGAAGCGATATATCTACACATGTGTTGTTCTGTCATGTTGAACTAGATTATTTGCTATGTTAATAGTTGACATGTTATCACACAAGATCTTTGAGGGGCTTTTCCTTAACACATTCAGTTTCCATAGGAGATACCTTACCCATATCATTTCACTGACGGCAAGAGACATAGCTATATATTCTGCTCTACAGTTGAACGAGATACTACTGTTTGCTTCTTTCTCCTCTACGATACCAAATTCCCTTCTACAAAAACGCCATAGCCTGATGTGGATTGTTTGTCATCAATACAACAAGTAGCCTAATTAACATCACAATAACTTTCCATATTAATTGACCATGGCTTCTAAACAATAACCCCTTTCTAGGGCTATTTTTCAAATATCTTAGGATTCGATGTACAACATCCAAATCCCATTTTTGGGATCATGCATATACCTAATCATAAAATTTGCTGCATAAGAGAAATCAGGTCATGTATGACATAAATAGATAAGTCTACCAATCAGGCCCTGATAGTTTTCCTTGTTCACCGGATGAGCCACCTCATAACATAACATGTGGTTTGGATCTATAGGTATTGGCACAAGACGACACCAAGCATGTCAGTTCCACTAAGTAAATCTATGTAACACCCTAAAATTTCAACACATTCATGAATTAGTAATTCTTTCAAAAAATTCTGAAATTGATTTGAAATTCAAATTTGATTTGTAGGAGTATTACTTGATTAGGCATTTAAATACATTTTGTGAATAAGAACTAAAATTTAAAATGTAAGATCATTTTTTTGTTTGGAGCATTAATGCTGGTCCATTTTAATTAATTTTTGTTGTGTTGAATTCAAATTTGTTTGTGGAACAAAATCTTTCCCCCTTTCTACACCAACCAGGCCTTTTCCCCCTCTCCCAACTCAACATAGCACGTGGCTTGCTCTCCTTTCCTTGTACGGCTCATCTACTGCAACCAACCCATTCAGCCCAGCCTCCCTCGCCCTCGCCCTCTCTCTCTCTCTCTCGCCCTCTTCCTCTCCCTCTCCCTCTCCCTCTCCCTCTCTCTCTCTCTCTCTCGCGCGCGCGCGCGCTCGCGTCAACAGCTCGAGCCCAGGAATCATAGCCTTCTCCTTCCTCTGACCGCAACGCACCCGCGTTCGAGCCGCACCGCGCCAGGCCGCCCGCACCGCACCCGACAATCATACCCCAATCACTCCCCCTTCTTCCCACAAACACGCCGTCATTCAAGGCACCATTGAGGGTCACCGAGCCCACCCCAAGCACCCCTTCCTTTTCCTCGGCATGTCGTACCTCGCTCCTCGCCCTTTGCTTCGCATTTCCACCTAGCACCAAGACTACGCCGCACCGCCATTGAATCTCATGCCGAGTCTCTGCCACTACCATTGACCTCCCGCCTCCCTGCCTCCTCTTTGCTGAAAGATCGTTGCCAATCGTGGTAAGAAGGTGAGAAACCCCCGTAGTCCATTCCCCCTCCTCTCTCGACCCCGTGTGCTCGCACCGCACCACCAAGCTTCACTCCCCGTTGTCACATATAGTTGGCCCTCATCATTGCCTAAGCTCCGCCAAGAAACACTGAATTGAGTTTCCGACATTGCAAGCTTGCTCTAGGGCCTTGAACCGAGCGAAATAGTGGCCTATGGCCTCGGATTCACCGAGCTCCGACGACCCTTTGCCAAGCGCTGCCGATCGCGGCCGCCGGCCACCCATTTGCCTAGGCCACCCGATTAGATCGAATACAAGTCAATGCATCCCTTGGTCTTTTTACAAAAGGGCCCCAAATCTTTTCTTGAAATCAACCATCAATCCACTGCAGTTCAAGTGTAATTGCAGTTTGGTCCTTTTTTTCAAGGATCCCCTGATCTTCTCACTACTACAAAAAAGAATTTTCGGCCAAGACCTCTATTAATGAACTATTGTCAGAGACGGTTTTGTGCCCGCCTTCATTAATCAGAAAAAAACAACCAAAGAGCAAAACGTTAGGATGGGCCCGCGAAGAGCATCCATAGACCATTGAGCCCATCCAGGAGCGCCGCCCTACCAGCCGTCACGCCACCCGCTGCCGTCGTCGGCCGCACCTTGCCATGCCGCCGCACTTCCACCTCGTCGTCCGCACCTTGCCGTGCCTTTACCTCGTCGTACCTCCACCCTGTCGTCTGCATCTCACCGCCCGCTGATGTCGTATCAGAAATAAAAGTATGTGCAGTCATTTGATAAGTGATTTATTGGAATTAAACTTGATATGTTATAGTGTATAATGGGCTTAATCAAAATCAAAAGATGGAAACAAGCCATTCAGTTTTTTTTCCTGTAAAGGCACAGAATGCTCATTTCCTTTCGTCATTCGCTCCCAGGCGTCTATATAAGGCAACACAGACCCCATCACTCCGCCAGTGCCCCACACCTCAACGTTGTCTTGTCTGGTCCGGTACTCCGGTTGTCCCATCCCAGCAAAGGCAGAGCCACCACGAGCTTATCACTCCCTTGACGAGACAGCAGATCAGCACCAGGTTCCATTGATCGATCCACGATGAGGCCGAACACGGCGCCGATCGCCCGTCTCCTCGCCGCCGCGGCGGTCGCGCTCGGCTGCCTCGCCGTGGGCGCCAGCGCGACGGTGGTGACGACGTGCAGGGCGGCGGCGGACAGCGACGCGCGCGTGGACTACAGCTTCTGCGTGGCGGAGCTGGGCAACCACCGCGAGAGCCCCGACGCCGACACGTGGGGCCTCGCCAAGGTGGCCGCGCTGACGGGCGTCAACAACGCCGACGACGCCGTCTACGACGCCAAGGCGCTGGTCGCCAAGCAGCCCGGCGGCCCGACGCGCGCGGCGCTGGAGGAGTGCTCGAAGCTGTACGACTCCATGGGGTTCGCGTTCGCGGAGGCGGAGGACGAGATCAACAACCGCCGCTACGGTTCTGGCAAGGAGAAGGCAGCGGAGGCGGCGTCGTTCGCGCACCAGTGCGACGACGCGCTCGCCAAGGCCGGCGCCGTCCCGTCGCCGATGGCCAAGCACAGCTCTTACTCCGTGCAGATTGCCATCGTCTGCACGGCCATCACAAACCTCATCAAGTGAAGACTGTAGTGTTGGTATTGCTAGTTGGTACTGTTGTTGTGTATATATATAAAAAAGAACGTGGTCGGTCGAGTTGGAAGCACCGGCACATATCAAAATGTTGTGCCTTTGGAAAACATGAGCCAATAAAAAGAGTGTGGTTTTGTTTGATGGAAGTACTGAGTGCCCTCGCATGCATGCATATCTGGTTTGCGTGACCGAGTTCTCAATTTTGAGCGGTATCATTCCATAGTTTTTTTTTTTGGAATGTTTCAGTTTTAAAGCTTTTAATACATTGGTGTTGGGCATGCGTGATTATCAACAAAAAAAAATTCAAAATTACGATTCACATAGTACTACCTTCAGTTCCGAGTATAATTTCCATGTAACATACTACCTACTTCTACACAAGGCTTCCTTTACATCTCTAACTTTTGGGCTACAGTATCTCATGATGTGGAGGCTAAGATATTTCTCTCCCATTATCTAAAAAAGATTCTAAAAAATTCTATATAAGACTCCTTTTTCTTTTATATAGAAACGTCTTTTACCTTTTTCTAGGATTGCCTTATAGAATGCACCACAATAATATCACACACATGCCAACTACCGTAGCTCTAAAATGATTGATGCACAAGATATAGAAAAGTTGTTGGGGATATAAAGATATAGAAAATACTTTTTACTCAAATGACTCTCCAAATGATGAATTAGAAAGTATATTTTAGAAAGGCTCTTAGAGATGCTCATTTTGTTTTGGTTGTAGTTCCAGATTTACTCTAAGATCAATCAAGGTTGGTGGAGATCGAGGGAAAAAAAAGTTCAGTAACTTTGGCCTTTGAGTAATTGCCAACAATTCCCAAATACTCCTCCACAAGGCCGCTGGCTTCATGGTAAATGTTGAGTTTTTCCCCCTGTACAACTACAATGTGCATGAATTTTTTTTTGTTTTGGATTTTATTTTAAAACAATAGCCTCACTTTTTAATGATCTTTATTTTTAACTCTACTGTCTCAGCGCAGTGCAACACAAGCACCATCACATCTGTCCCTTGAAGTTAAAACAATTGTGAATGTGCGCTAATAATCGATGCACTAGCTAGCAGTTGGTACTCCTTCGACGAAATTATCATGTCGCCGACTGGTTTGTACACGTTGAAGCATCTGGAGAGTTGCTTAAACTGCCCGGAGACCATGGCCCGTGGGCCTCCTCTGTGGACTCCGGCGACCACCTACCTGTAGTGGTGGCGTCGCTTTTGCATAAAGCTGTGAATGCAACGCGCGCTTGCGGCGGCGCTCCTTATCGGCGGCGACGACGCGGCGGGCGGCAGCTGTCACGTCCGGCCGTTCTGTTCTCCCTCATAATATCTTCTCTCATCAGCGAAAGCTAGCTGAAGCAGTGAAACGGACAGGGACGGCATTCCTTTTCGGCTCTGGATGGAAAAGCCGAAAAGGAGTGGTGTGTGCGCCTACATTTTCTGTTATGCTAACGCGAGCGAACAATAATACACAGGATGGGGATGAGATGAGATGCCGCCTGCCCTGCCCTGCCCTGCCCTTTAGGCGATGGGATAGCTGTTGCTTCAAGCAGAAGCCGTGTGGCCTCTGGCCTGTAATTCTTCTAGCGCGCACCACGCGACAGGCTAAAGATAGGAGCAGTGTTATATTCCGCGTGCTTTGCTTGGATTTGCATCTCCACGTACGTCTAATGTGCAGCAGCAGTGCAGGTAGGTACTTAGTCAAAAGCTGAGGGGTTACTGCTTGTTGTTACGGAGTAGTAATATATATAATCGGCGAGCTTTACAGCTACCTCCAAGACTTGATGGCCGGTCGAGGAGGCCTTTTATTAGATCGATCAAATAAGCCAAATTAATCGCGCATGCTCCGTTGTCTGACACACACGATCGAGCTCGCGCTTTGCTAGCTACTCGTCGCAAAATGGAAAAAGTTAGCATGCATGGTGTGATGTGTTTGGTCTCTGTCACGTACCGACGTACGAATTTATGACGCGCCAATGCAACGGCTGCACATAACACTCGTGAGTCTTGATCAAGCCACGAAGCAGCAGCTTCACCTGCTTGGCTGCTTCTCGGATCGGATCATCAACTCATGGAAGTGATCGACACTTCCCTCCATTTTTTTTTATTTTGTTAAATGCAAAAACATATAACTATATAAAAAAGAAAAAAATACGATAGTGCTGGACAGTATAGGCTCACATGATTGGTTCAGTAAGCTTATTTGCAGCAACAATATCTACAACTACAATCTTAGCGCTTGTTATGACATCATCAGCTGCACACATGAATGCTTTGCATTGGGCCGTCTCTCCGGTAGCATGCGGGCTTGAAAACTAACTGATCTGCCTCGTTTTTTTTGTTGCAAATTCGAAGCCGGCTGCTACAACTTTTTTAGCAAAACATTTTCTATTGATTTCAAAAGTAAAGAATGTCGCTAGTAAACATTTTTAGCGAAAAGCTCTCTATAAAAATTTATTTCAAAAGTTTTTCATTATTCTTTTGGAAAAAAAGGAGATGGAACTTTTATTCTTTTGGAAAAAAGGAGATGGAACTTTTAAAGTCACCCACAACCTTTTTTGGCCATATGTTTTCTCAACTTCCTTACCCAATTTTGGATACAAAAAGGACATGGAACTTATTAGCACGGTCGTTAGTTTTGTCATATTTGTTGGAGGATCCATCATGACACACTGCATACTAGGCTTTTATCTCTTGATGCAAATTCTTTGTGATGGATTTTAACAATGAAACATTTGCATTCATCTGAGTTTTTGCGTATCCCCTAAGCGCAACATAGTTACTCATCGTGTCATCCTCATAATGCCCAGCACTACTTTCCTCTTGTTCTATCCCAAATCTTTTGCAACCTTGCTTTCCTGCACTACTTCTTTCCACTTATTCCGTCCCACAGAGGGCAAATCTATTGCAACTTTCCTCCCACTCATTCAGGTTGTAGCTGAGACGAGCCATAAGCAGGCGTGAACCTACATTGAGGCTAGTGGGGGCACATGCCCTCACTCAAGTTTTGCTAATCTAGTTAATTAACAAAATTCCACCATGTACAAGCTTCATTAATTTAGTTTGAGGTGTGCCCTCAGATTTTGTTGAAGGTCCGCCCCTGGCCACAAGCATACCATTGCGTCAACATCTAGCGACTTGGCTCCATGTAAAAAACATCACCACAACAAGTTTGAACTTTCATTAAAGGTTTTATGTGTCCACAAGGTTTGGCTTTAATTATAGAATGAGTTTTTTAATTGAAGATTGAAGGGAACCTCAGTTTTGAATTTTTGGTTTTCAGAGTTATATGAGCTGAAGATTTTAATTGATAGTTATTGCCATGTAGTTCATAATTACACTTTTTTATGTTTTGAGTTCAAAATATGGTGCTTTTAGATGAAATTATACAAAATTATTTTAAAAATCAACTTAAACCCTCCAGTACACCCACATGCGAGTTGGGGTCGCAGCTAAAGGAAGATGGGGAGGGGGTCGAGGGAGGAGTAAAAGTTGGCTTTAGTTGAGCTAGGCCCTTAACTTCATTTGAAGGTAAATTCTTTTTTCTTTTTGTGAAGATATGAAGGTGAATTCATTTGTTCCAAGGCAGATGAACAAGGGGAAAAATAAATACGCCATATGTTTATTTAAGATTTATGTTGTTGTCTAATAGGTCGCCTCATGCATTGCCACAAAATATTGAGACGATGTATCAGACGACTCATACAATGGATTGTCTTATCAGTTGTCTCAAATAAATACACAATCTCTTAATTTATGCATAGTAAAAATGAAATATTGTGAGTTGCATAGCACCAACAACACGTACAATGGTGTGTAGATTGTCTCATAGTTCTAAATTTTAGCCTATGAGGCAGTTGCCTTACGAAACAACCACCTTATTCTCTCTCCTTCCTCTCTCCGCCACTTCATAAAAAATCTTACGTTTACTTGCATGAGACGACCTATGAGACCGCTGATGTGTAGCAATGTACTTGTCCTTAGCGACAATTAACATTTCCATGTGCTTGAAGAAGTGATGATCTCCACTTATCTTTGTATTCTCGTGGCCGTCTGTTACTCTGTTTTACTTTAAATATAGTACATGTCATTTAACTTTCCTTTCACTTTCATATATATGCCAAACGCAGAAACCTCCAGCTTGTATCGGTTAGAACTTTTGAGTTGTCCACGTACTCCAGCGTACGAGAAGACAATGAGGCACCAAAAAGAAGACTCTAGAGAAGTAGAGATTAAACAAGTTAATGAAATGATAAATGGAGTTTCGAGAACGTATTCGCAATAAATCGCATTCCTGAGCATCATGCAGTCCCTCAAATCTCAATAACCCACCTCTGCAAATTCCGGGCAGCAAACTGAAATCCACCAAGAACCAACGCGGCAGCGCTCTGTCCAGAGGCCACAGAACAGAGCATGACGACATCCAAGAGCCTCCTCGTCGTCGCCGTGGCCTTCGCCACGCTCCTCGCCGCCGACGCGACCGTGGAGACGACGTGCAAGGCGGCGGCCAGCGTCGACCCGCGCGTGGACTACGGCTTCTGCGTGTCGGAGCTGAGCAAGAACCGCGACAGCCCCGGCGCGGACGCCTCGGGCCTCGCCAAGGTGGCGGCCAACCTCGGCGTCAACAACGCCGGCGGCGCGGTCCGCGACGCCGATTCCCTGCTGCTGGCCAGGCCGCCGGACGCGAGGAAGAGGGCGGCGCTGGGGCAGTGCCGGAGGCTCTACTTCGACGCGGAGCTCGCGTTCGCCGGGGCCTACGACGAGATCAACGCGCGGGAGTACGCCGCGGGGAAGGAGATGGCCGCGGAGGCCGTCGCGCTGGCGCGGCGGTGCGACGACGTCTTCGCCGAGGCCGGGATCCCGTCGCCGCTCGCGTGGCGCGGCGTGTACGCTGCGCGAATTGGGGCCGTGTGCACGGCCATCGCCGGCCTTATCAATATCAAGTGATGTGATGCGTTCAGAACCGCGAACGGGTTTCGTTTCTTTGATCTTTACTACTACTAGGATTGTACAACGCGGTAATTGGGGCGTAGTTTTCTTGGAATAAGAATGGAAACTATACTTGTTTCCGTCATTTATGAATGGTAGTATAAAGTTTCCATCAATCATACTGGGGCAAATGATGCAGCGGCCACCATGCAAATTCTCAGCATCAATCAATTTGGTGTGCCGGCCTTGAAGCACTTGCCGTTGGTCCAGGTGTTGTTGTTGAAGGTCCAGCCGCCGACGGTGAGCTCGGCATCCAAGCTGCAGAAGAGCCTCATGTGCTGCAGAGAGACCACGACACGTGTAACCCAATGCTCTTGGGTCCACAAGTCAGTGACAGCCAATCTGCTCCCTACAGCAAAGTTAGAATTTAAACAATACTAGCCATAATTAAAACCTCTTTTCAACTCCAGCCGTCCAGCGCACAAAATTAGTGTTTCAACTTATTGGAAAAACTTCTACCCGCGCATCAATTATACAAAGGCTCCTCATTGCAAGTGCGATATAACCTTCCATTCTTTGTATAGTCACAAGTCATTACACTGGTATAGTGGTGTTACATGTGTTTTACAACAGCACCGTACAACACAAAGTCATGTGACAGCTTCTGGAGCCGAGTTGCAGTAAGGAGTGTGCAAGCAAATGAATCTATTCGACATCAAGCACACGGAAGCAAAGGCGATGCCTATCAGCAACCCCACAATGCTCTTCCGCATGTCCAACCGCAATGACCGCCTGAATACACGGACAAAACTGGGGATCAGAGCCCCACATGCGATCACCATCCAGTAGTCAAGTCCATCGTAGTCGATCTTTGCAAGGATCGCGCTGATGGCAGCGCTAGGTCCTGCAACCCCGGTCAGAGCAGCGGCTGCCAGAGCTCCACGCCAACTATCTGTGGCACCATATACACAGCTCGCGACAGCAGCACCCCGTGGCAGACCATGGAGGGAGGCTGGGAGAACCATGTAACGGCCAAGGCCATAGGCCTTTCGTGCCGCAACACCAAGTGCAAGTCCTTCAGTGTATGCATGAAGGAATACAGAACCACAAGCAAGGAGACATTGCAGTGTGAGGGCGCTAAGAGATAAACCAGAGGATGACGTAATGACGTTAACTGAAGACTTTTTGCGATTAACAACCCTAAGGATGCTTGATGTGGCAGAATGGTAGACAAGGGAACCACCACTGAGGAGAAAGAGGGTGGTAAAGAGACCCATTTTTGAGGACATTAGAAGCTGTACGGGTCTCCATGCCGCAAGACGGAGAGCAATGCCAGATGCCACACCAGTAAGTAGAGGATGTGGCATGCTGAAGGCAAGAGAGAATGCGACAAGTATAATTCCTCCAATAAGTGGACCCAGTCCAAATACAAGTGATACCAAGAAACCTGATGCATCTTCTGAGCTGCGAGTTAAAATCAATGACATTAGCTGAGTTAGCTTTTACCCACCCAAGGCCACGGAAATGTCAATAGCAAACTTACTTGTTGCCATCAGTAAATCCCAGAAGCACAGTACTTAATGTTTCCATGAAAGCAACAGCAAGTGTTCCAGCAGAAGCTACTTGCGATGGAGTCGCTTCCTGCACATAACAGAAAAAAATGTAAAAAACTGCTTCCGCAGGGCATGAAACAGCAGCTTCAGTCTGTCACAGTTTTCTTAGCAGTCAGGTGAAAAGGATACTCGCCTTGAAAGCATCAGGAAGAACCTCTGCTATAACAATCCATATCATGCATCCTGCAGCAAAACCAGTACAAAAGGGGAGCACCTTCTGGAATGCGTCGGCACAAAGGAAAGCAGGAACTGCAACAATTGGCTGAATTCACACATGAAAACAAAGCAGCATCAGAGCATAAGTAAAGAATGTTTACTACCGTAAGTGTAATTTGAAACTGAATTAGACAATGATTGCACTTAAAGTGATGAAAAATACTTTGTTCACAACATAATACTGAGAGAAAACTGAACTTGACCATGTTTAAGCAAGTAAAAGGAAACAATTATAGTTCAACAATAACTAGCTCCTGCTAGGCACAGGCACCACTAATTATATAGACCAAAATAAGTAAAGAAATAGTAATGTTTGATGATTGCTAAAACTATATAGTACAGATACTACTATTACTATAATACAGAGCTTCATAGTGCAAGTTTTTCTTAGTGCTAAACACTTATCTTACACTAATTCTACTGTTACGTATCGGTTCGTTAGCAATTCAATACACAAAATTTTATACAAAACCAGTAGGAAGGATAAGATATTGTAAACGATGTGAGAACAGCCAGAGCATAAAACATATCATGTGTACCCTTCAAGTATTTCGTATTGTAACAATATTCAATCGCCCAAAGTTTTAAACAAAGGTGCACGTACAATTCCATAGGGATACAATTTTGGCCAAGAAACATTTTTCTTGAGAGCTCAAGACCTTGCTTGTATCAATTCACTATAATGTACCAGTTACCTTTGTTGCCTATACCGAATCATATTAGTGCTGATTCACATGACTCACACTACAATTCAATTCCGTTCTTTAATTTAAAAAAACTAGAGAAGCCCATAACACATACAGACAAATATAGGAAAAAGAGGGAGCAAAATAGTTAGTTAAGAATAATTTTGTTGCTTACAGTTGCAAGTCAAGATAACTAAAAAGTTGGTAATTTTCATTACTCACTCAAGAATAAGACAACAAATTTATAGAAATATTTAATATTTCATCTCAAGAAATGACACCTGTGGTAGAGATGTTATGATACTCCATATCATTGCCTTTTGGGGGGACACACCCCTAGATGACAGTACCATGCTTACAGCCAAGCCTTCTGGTATGTTGTGCACTGCTATAGCTATAGTAACTAGAAGACCCTGAGAAAACCCTTTCGAACCAGCAAAGGAAACACCCACACCAGAGCCTTCCCCAAACGAATGAAGTGTCATTATTCCGACAACAAGGATAACTTTACTTGCATCTGCACCTTTTATATCCAGCATGCTTACTTCTCCATATTGCTCAAGAAACTGTGCACAACGAAATGATATAAAAAATATTATTAAAGATAAATATAATAACAAAAATGAAAGGGATTTATCCTGATTGTTCCGGAAACAAAATTATCAATGAACTCGGTATAATGATGAGTACACTCAACGAGAAAGTTCAAAGTAGAAGGCAAACTGATGTAGCCAAGTCATGCATTGATGTTTAAGTTTTAGTTGACCTACACAAGCACACAAGCTTCTTATCACCATAGAAATGAGGGTAAGCATGTGTGATGGGTTCACATGAGCCCATTCAATTTGTCCAGTTCTTCCATTGAGTTAACTTGAGCTGAGTATTGCACTTCATCCAATTTGTCAATAACTATTGACTCTGGCAACTACAATTTTTGGGTCCAAAAGACTACTATGATTACCTGTATAATTGCTAAGCATCGTTATGTTGACTTATACAGCCTTTCAGATATAAAATGAAGCTTTGTTTAGCTACAGGTAACAGATTTTGACCTAAAGCCCTTCGGTGAAATCTAAACTATCTAGTCCGTAGCAATCTTGAATTATGTTCTTGAATTGAGATATATGTCATATGTAGTTAGGTACCATATAAATGAACCTAATATTGCACAAATTTCTACAGCAACAACAAAGAGTTCATTCAAACCTAAAGGTATTGAAATATGGCATTGATATGAAATAAGAACAGGAATCATGGAATACCTTCTTGCACAGCCAAATAAATATTCCTCCACTCAAAATTCCAAAAACAACCCAGCTCCCACTACCATACACCTGCCCTTCCTGCACAAGGTCAAAGCTTGCAGCCAGCATCACTCCAGCTGCTAGACCATTGCATAAGCCTGCCCACTGAGCTTCCAGCTCCATAAAGAAGAAGGGCACTGCTCCCAGCCCAGTTGCCGCAGCCATGACAAGCGTAGACCATGCAACTGTTGAGACCGACACCCTCCCCACGTTACCACCATCCTGCCTCCCAGCGCCCTCGAGCTTCCTATGGGGCGCCTCCTGTACTAAACGCACATTTCCAGCCTCGGTCTCGGCGACGGCCGATGCATCCTGGACTAGGACGAAGAGCAGGCACACTAGGATTGCTCCAGCTCTTCTGTCCATGATTATTCACAGGTTTCCCACACTCCCTGACTCTAGTTGCCAGGGTAGCGTGGGTAGGAGGCCTGCTGCTCAAAGAAGCAACTGTTCCATCCACCTCCCCCACTTCAGCAGTGCAACAGAATGATCACAGCTTTCGCGTGGAACTAGGAAGTTGCTCCAACCCTGCAGCAGAAAGAAGGCACATTTAGCACGCTTTGTGTGTCTCACTGCAATTCACAAATTGAGCAGCTCAAGAATGGGGGTTCAGTTCATATCCCATCCCAGCAGTTTGGTGAATGGAAAAAATGTTGGGAATTTACTAACGACTGCATATGCAAGATTTGGGGCGACGGCATGCACAATCCCGATTCAATGAACCCGGCTATCCACACCATTGCCGCAAGAAGCCCTCCATCCCCGCCATTCACAACCTGAGGAAGCCGCTCACCCCAGCCGACGGCGGCTACGGCACCCTAGATCCACCAACACCGTCGTGCCTACAGCCCTTCCTCTAAGCCCACGGCCATGGAGGCCTCCCCCGACCCCGAAACCACCATGTCTCAATCTGAGAGAGGGAGGAGAGCAGAAGGAGGACCCACCTCGTCGCCGGCCGTGTACCATTAACCCACCAGAGCTGGACGAGCACGGATCGGAGGAGAGGAAGAGAGCCGCTGAGCTCGGACGGTGAAGAAAGGCACAGCTATGGCTGTGGATAGGAGTCCGGCCGCGGATCCTAGGCTCCGCCTTGTCGGAGGGGATCCAGGGCGGATTTGATGGAGCCGGCGGCGCACGCGGATTTGCGACCGGCGACCCCGGGACGGTCACCGGTAAGATGCGCGGCCTCCGGTTCTCGCGTGACGGGTGGGCCCTTGGTCGTCTGGCGTGGCGTGTCGTGATCTCTTCTAGCAGAGAGAGAGAGGGGCAACAGCGGGCCCATAAAATGACCAAATGGGCACTTTTTTGCCCGTTGGCATTCAAGCATAATTTTTTGAAAAAGTCTTTTTAATCTTCCTAGACCGTAAAATCGGGTAACCGGCCTCTCTCAATATTTGAAACCGTACGGTTTACCTCCCTAGACTGGATAAGTTGTTTTAAAAGCGGTTTTGTCTTTGTCTTTTTTATTTATCTCAGCTAAAACTTTGAAAAATCATAAAATTATAAAATTAAATATCAAATTTTGTTGTACTCCACATAAGCATATTAACATAGAAAATATATAATATGATATGCTTTAGTACAAAGTTTTTATTATAGATTTAGATCTATTTTTACTATAGTTAAATAGAATAATTCATAATGGTATTTTCTATGGTCCAATCACGGTGAAATTTTTATGGTAAGCTAATTATTGTATGTTTCAACTGTATTAAAAAATTATATTTATTGGACCATGTATAACTTATTTAAAGATTTATTTAGGGCAAACATACTCTAAATAAATCTAGAACTAAGTTATACTTGATCCAGTGAGTATAAACTTTTTAATACAGTTAAAGCATCCAATAATTAGGCTGTCATAAAAATTTCATCATAATTGAACCATAGAAAATGCAGTTATGAATTATTCTATTTAATTATAAAAAAGAATATATCTAAATCTATAAGAAAAACTTTGTACTAAAGTATATTGTGTTATATATTTTCTGTGTTGATATATTTATGTGGAGTCCAACAGAATTGGATTTTCTATTTTATGATTTTTATTTAATTTCCTATGATTTTTTAAAGTTTCAACTGAAATAAATAAAAAGAAAAAAGACAAAACCGCCTTCAAAATCGCTAAACCGCTTATATTGAGGCTAGGGAGATAAAACGTACGGTTTCAAAAGTTGAGGGAGGCCAGTTACTTGGTTTTACGATCTAAGGAGAAAACTTAGACTCGGCCTAATGCCCAGAGAGATCGAAAAGACTTTTTTCTAATTTTTTTGGTTCATATTCTTTTTTCGGAGTTTCTGTTCTTTTGGACCGTTGGCATACAAGCATACAAGCCCAAAATTTATGTCGGCCACTTAGCTCATAGATGGCCTGGTTATCACATGGGTCTTGTTGGGTCAAAAGATATTTTTGTGATGATTTGAATGCTCACTAATGATGAAAAATGAGGTCAGTCAATGAACAAAGAAGAATCATCATAGAATCTATGACAAAGATATATGTTTTCGTCACAAAACATGAATAGCGACGCATGACGTAACTTTTAAGTTCTACGACATAAATAAGATGGCGTAGAACATGAATCTCTTCTAGTGACAAAGCTATTGGTGATCTTTGGTTGTGGTATAATGGTGGTGACAGAGGGACGGTGTGGGACCTTTGTCAAAATTATATCTTATATGGTGTGTCGTACAGTACGTGGCACGCAGTCCATGCCCATGAATCCATGATCAAAATGTATGTGCGGGTGGATGGATATATAGAAATTAATCATCCACCAATAAAAAACTATTTAGATTAAATAAATAATTGTATCGTTGTATATATGTATGTTAGCAAATCTGGTAAGATTCGATATAAATTAATATGTTATATACTGGGATGCAATAGATATATGGCTTATATATTTTTCTAGAAGAGATTTGCCACTGTATTTTTGCAAATCTGGAAGGTTGAATATACATGTGCAGCTTATAAAATGGATGCAACAGATGTGTCCTCGTAGTGTTCTTACAGAAAAAAATAATTGTTAGCATTTTGGCATATCTGATAAGCTTTCCATGCATGCAAGATATTCCATTTTTGGTTTAGAACAAAACTTGCCAATGAATTTTATTATAAAATCTGATATTAATACTAAATACAAATGCCTAGTTTTTCTTGGCAAGATATGGCAATGATTACACACCTCATCCTTGCCCTATAAGAGACATGCCATTGCATTTTAGCAAATTATATAAGGTTCAGAATAAATAAATGCATAGCATCCCATTGAAGATATGTCATTTTTATTTTAGAACATATCATGCCATTACATTTTTATAATCAAATCAGAGTAAGATTTAAAAAATGCATAGATTTTCCATGCAAGATATAGCAATTATTACATGTACATCCTTGACATGCTGCCTTGCCCTATATGAACTCACTAGCCACACCCATTCTGCCTCTACTTTTGCCTCAACAACCATAATAGTAGTACAAAGCAGCCCTGGTCCCCTGATTAACACCACCGCTCTTCTCCTACCAAAAAAAATGAGGAAATCAGTGGTTAGCCTCCTCATTGCATCTGCCATGTTAGCCATCCTTGTTCTCCATGGTGTAGACGCCTCAGTGGCAGCAGTGGTGGTGGCGACATGCAAGGCGGCTGCAGATAGTGATAATGTGGGGGTCATGGATTAGGGGTCCCACTGTCAGGGCGCCTGCTAACGGCGCGCGGACGGAGGAAGACCCTGACAGTGCTGGTTTCGACTGGTCGGAGGGCTCCGTCTCGCCCGACCTACAAAGGAACCGGAGGACGTGAGGATAGAAGCCTCCGTCTCGTCCGACCCCGGTCTCCCCAGACGACCAGGGGGTGAAAGGGGTCGGGCACGTCCGTCTCGCCCGACCCCCGACCCCTCGGGTTGGAAGGGCAGACCCCCGTGAGGGATCTCGTCTATCGACGAGCACGCACAGTGGAAAAGGGGGGAGTCCCGAAGACCCTCCCCAAGTCAAATCTGACTTGTGAAGGAGAAGGTGTGCGGCCTACGCCTTCTCCCGACCGACACCGACATCACCTGCCCGCCTGCCAACTGAAAAAGCTGATCTGCAACGCTTGGGAAAAGGTAACTGCATGCGCGCTGGTGCGCTAGCGGCCAAGAAGGAAGCTACCGTGAAGCTGCCGGTGGGAAGGTGAGAGACACGCTGCGGCCAAGGAAGGGGTCGCCAAGATGCAATAGGCCGACAGCAAACAACCGTCGGGGGCGTCCGGCCTTCGAGGGTAGATAGGTAAAACGACATTGTAAAGCTGCCCACCTCTTGAGCTATAAAAGAGGAGGGCGTCCCCCTGCGAGGGGATTCAAATTCCGATTTCTGGACTCTCGATCTCTAGAGCACTTAGTCCCCTACACGCACGTTCCACACATAAGGCTTGAACCGATCTTCGTTGTAATCCGCCGCCAAGAGAGCAATACAATCAGGAGCCCGTTGCACTGGACGTAGGGATCACTCCCGAACCAGTATAAACCCTCCGTCTTGCGTCTCTTGAACCATTCTCCACTGAGACATGCGTGTTCTGTGATCGACATTAGCCGGCGTGAGGTATCCCGTGTGCCACCCGCCGACAGTTGGCGCGCCAGGTAGGGGCCTGCGCACGTCTACGTCTTCATCGACACCCGGTGCGAGATGGCCGGTTCTGGTGACCATCAGTTCAGGTTGGGCGCGACCATCCGGTTCGGCAGCCTCGAGTTCCTCGTGAACGAGATGCCGGACGCTCGCGGTGGCGCGCTACGCCTCGTCCTCGTCGACAACCCCGACTGCCCGGCTACCCGCATGGGACAAGTCCCCTGTGGTGGCCCGGCAGTGTCCTCGGCCGCCTCGGAAGAGGCTGCGACGGCTACGCAGGCCGTGAGCGTCGTCTCTCGGAACTCCATCGCAGTGTCCAGGGTGGGACGCGAGCGGATCGTGCACCATCTTGGCGGGAGCGACAACTCAACCCAAGTGCTCCAGATGAAGCGTTTGGGTTCATCTTCGTCACACGGCTCCAAAAGCCAAATGACCAAGAAGGTCGACGCGAGCTCACGAAAAGGCGAGGCGTCAGCCTTTCCTTTTGGGCTGAGAAACGCGTCACAAACTTTCTCCGACTTGGAAAGGCCTCAAAAGGGCGCACGCCAGGGTGCGCCTGCTAAGGTACGAAGGCATCTTGGGGCGCTACTCGGCCTCGAGCGCCATGACCAGCCTGAGCGAGCCTGGACAGGAGAAGGTTCTGGAAGTGCACATCCCCCCGAGGATGGGTACGCACTGTCCCACGCGGGAGTGGTTCACCGTGGTTCCCCCGGACGACGTGACGAACGGGGCGAACGGGGCCGAGATTCGGCTCACGCCGGAGCAGATCGCGGTGAAGCAGCAGGAGCTGGAGGACATGCGGCTCGCCATCGAGATAGAGCAAGCTCAGCTCAACGCGAAGATGGAGCCGTCGGCTCGGGCACGGGCCTGTGAGGTGGGCCAAAGGATCGAGACTAACGCCGATGGCTACCCTCTTTTCGACCGGGCGAGCCAGTGCATCGCAGCGGCAACACTGCTCAGCCGGCAGCTGCCGCAGCCGTCTACCCCGGAGGAACGCCGAGTCCAGAACGGGCTAAGGACGCTCCTCGAACGGGACGCAGTGCGGCAGGCGGCGAGCTCCATGGGAAGAAGGCGGCAATCCGCTGGAAACTCGCGGTCTCCCAGCCCCGTCGACAAGAAAAGGCCAGCCGACGGCTCACGACGGAACGCCCCGAATACGGACGCCGCGAAGGTTTGCCCCGGCTCAGCCGCCTTCTCCCACGAGATTCGTACCATCGCAATTCCCCCGCGGTTCCGTCTCCCCACCAACTTCAGCAAGTACGATGGGGAGACAGACCCTTCGGTCTGGCTAGATGACTTCCGGCTTGCGTGCCGAGCGGGTGGAGGTTTCGATGACAAAGTCATCATACGCAACCTCCCCCTGTACTTGGCGGAGCCAGCCCGCGCATGGCTCGAGCGCTTGCCAAACGGGAAGATCCGAAGCTGGGCAGATATGAGGAGTATTTTCGTCGGGAACTTCCAGGGCACCTGTGCACGCCCGGGCAAGGTCTGGGACCTCAAAAGGTGCAGGCAGAAGCATGGGGAGACCCTACGCGATTACCTGCGCCAGAAGCGTTCCAACAATGCAGCTCAGATGGAAGAAACTAACTATGTTTTGGACCTACTGGGTCTATCCTTTTGTAGGGGTCAACGGCCGGGCGTTGGGCTGCGCCCAACCACGGCGAGGAAGACTTCACGTAGAGGCTCGGGGGCTCGAAGATAATTTGGCCAAGAGACCGCTCGGTACTAAGATCCTCCAGGAGTGCGAGGCTCGGACTGAACCCGACGACCTTGGAGCCTCAAAGATTCAGCCCCTCAAAGTCATCTCACAACCGAGCTCAAAGGCTCGGGGGCTCGGCAGAACCATCGGGTTGGCCTTGCCTGCCTCACAGCCAAGCTCAAGGGCTTGGAGGCTCAGGGACTCGGCAGAACCATCGGGTTTGCATTGCCTGCCTCACAGCCAAGCTCAAGGGCTCGGAGGCTCGGGGGCTCGGCAGAACCATCGAGTTTGCCTTGCCCACCTCACAGCCAAAGCTTAAGGGCTCGGAGGCCCGATCGGTAACCGAGAATTACCAAGAAACAAAGCTAACCCCGTAAAGGCCGTCTCAAGTGGCGCCTCCCAACCAGTTCGTGAAGAAACTGGAAGGCAGACCCCACTCGGGGGCTGGCAGGGGTATAGCCATAAGAAAAACAAATAAAAGCCCACGCGTACGGGGCCAAAAAAGACGACGAAAAAGAAAAGAAGTAAACTAATTATTACAGATGTTCAAAGTATGGGAGTCCCGTCGATGCGGAACCCCCCAAAAGTTTGAAGTTTAAATCCCTCTACGTGAGGGCACGACAGTAGCAAGCAGGGTAAAAAATATCTTCAGAGGGCCTGGTCGGGGTCGGCGTCGTCCACCGGGTTGCCCTCCTTGTCGGTCGCAGGCGCTAGGCCGTTGGCGAATTGCTCCGCAGTGAACTCGTTGGGGAAGCCGGCGGCCATCCTGTCGAAGCGGATCCCACCGTAGTGGGAGTGCACCAGCGTGAAGGCCTCCTGAACGCCGCGCACCAGCGACTGCTTGGCGAGGGCCCCGACGCGCGCAGGGACATGGTCGAGCTCCGCCGGGAGACGCGCTGGATCGCCGCTCATTGACACCTCGAGAGCGTCCAGCATCAAAATGGCCATGGCGCGCAGCACTTCGCCGCGCGGTGGAGATCCCCTGGGAGCCGCTCGATGTCCTCGGACAAAGGGAACCCAAGCCTCGACAGGACCGCCCCCGCCACGTCACGCAACATCCCAAAGCGCGACAGCAGCGTGTTTTGGTGGGTGATCCCGTCCGCCACACGGGACTTGAGCACTGCCAAGGAACGAAACAACGGTTAGGCCGCGGGCAAATGTACAGTAAGGGAAGTTGACAGGGATGAAAAGCGAGAAAAGGTGAGGGGGAACATACCGTCGATCTCCGAGGCCTTCTCCTCCAAGGACTCAGCGACGAGTTGACCAAGCTGGGCGCACGCCTCCTCAGCATCTTCCTTCGCGGCCACTGCCTGGTTGTGCTCCGCCTTGGCGTCGACGCACGCCCGAACCGCCGCAGCTCTTTCCTCCCTCAGAGTGTCGATCTGAGCTTGGAACCCTGGAAGGCCGGCGCATGAGATCGTCGCCAAACCAGTACAAGCACCTGAAGAAAGAAATGATTGTGAAGTGGAACATACCGCTGCGAACATCGGTGGCGTCGGTGCGGATGCTGCCTAGTTCGGCGCACAGCGCGGCAAGCTTCTCCTGGTGCACCGAGGCCTGAGTGGCCAGCTCACGCTCCAGTTTCGAGATGTGGCGGGCGCTGCCTGTGGCCTCATCACGTGCACTGGCCTCGGCGTCCCTCGATGAGTTGGCGACATCCCACGCCCGGCGAGCCTGGTTGATGGCCTCCTGCTCGAAGCTCCGGGTCCGGGAGAGCGCCAACAACATCGACTGCGTTGATCAGCAAACCAAGTCAAGGCCATGGCGAGGACAGGCCCGAAAAGCGATCATGTAGTTAAGCAAAGACAAGAGAAGGGATAGATCACGTACCCGGCTGGAGGGGATCGCCATGGTGCGAAGCGTCAGGGCCATCTGCAGGAGTGTAGCGGGGAAAGTGGCCATCTGCTGGAGGCTCTCCAGCCAGGGGTCGATCTGCATGATGTGCGCAGGGTCGACCGCAGGCTCACCCTAGGCGGGCAGGGCAATCCCATGGTCTTCGCCCGACCCTGAGGGTCCCGCTGGCGCGGCGGTGGATGGCGGAGCCAAGACCGACACCAGCGTAAGAGCTGATGACGCCGCGGGAGGCTCCGACTCGGAGCGCGCACGCGCCTCCGCTTCACCGAAGAGGTCCTCCATGGACCACCGGCTCACCTCCACACCCTCTCTAGGGTTCGCCGTGAGCGGCTCGGTGGCGGTTGGTGCGACTGGATTCGCGATGGGCGCCTCCACGGGAGCGGCCACCACCACGCCCTCGATGGGTGCCACAGCAGCAGGGAGGGGCTCCGTGATGCCCACCATGGTGCTCGCCCCTGGCTCGCCACCCGCGACGGCCTCCGCGGACGCCTCGACGTCCATCGCCCGCTCTCCATCCCCGCGGCCTCTCCGGCCACGGGCGATGAGGCCAGCACATACATAACCCCCGCTCCGACCGGGGAGAAGGGACTGGCGGGAGTGGAGTGGCGGTTATCTGGGCAGCCTCCACGCTTCCCGGAGCGGACGTGGAGCCCCCGAGGGCGGGGGGTGGAGCCGACCCCTCGGCTCTGGTCGGGCACGGGTCGGCGCGCCGAGGCTCGGCGGGCGTCCTTGGCTCCAAGGAGTTAGGGACGACCGCGGGGGACGCGTCTCGGCGGAGACGCTTCACCGGAGCCGAGCCGGGACCTGACTCCTGGCCGATCCGACTGCATGCATGACGACATTGATATAAACGCTAACAGCATGAGTGATAAGAGGAAAACAGAACAGCGAGAGAACTTAGACGAACCTGCTCGACATGCCGGGGCGGCGAACCGCCTGCTGCATTGGCTTGGAGGAGGAGGACGAGCGCAAACGGGATGCCCCCGCCGGTGGGGCGCCTAGAGGTGGGGAAGGCAGCTCGTCCACGACAATGGGCGCCGACCGGTGTTCGCCGTGCGCCGCGGAGTCCTCCACGGTGCAGTCCCCCAGCCGAGGGGAAGAACCTCCGGGGTTCTCCTCCTCGTCACATGAAGAGGCCAGATCCGATCCGACCTCTTCTCCCCGGTGCTCCTTGCGCTCCCTCTCGCGTCTCCGCTCTTGCCTTTAGAGACGCTTCTTGGTGTCCTCCCTCTTGCGCTTCCGATCGGCCTCCCCGGCCTCACGGTTCCTCCGCCGGGCCTTGTGACATCCCATATTGAGAATGTGCTAGTGTCATGGTTTGGTTGGAGAGTTGAGTTTAAAAAACAGAGAGAAAAAGGAAAAGAGACATATAAAGAGATCTTTTGACCAAAGTAAAAAAAAATGGCTAAGCTTTGGATTTTTGGAAGCCAAGAGTTTCTAAATCTAGTTCATAAGATAAGAAACTTGGTTGTCCAAAAGTTGGGTGTAAACTTTTTGAAATGATGCTTCAATTAAATGAAAGAAAGAAAAGAGAAATGGCACTATTCATGGTCTGAAAACAGGACTTCACCATTTTCAGATTTCGCTGTTTGAGCATAATGAGCAGCTGTCTTTGAGGAGAGATTGTGATGGAGCTGTGGGTTTTCTGAGTTGGGTGTTAAAAACAAAGTTGTTTAGGGAAGTTTTTGGGACAACTTTTGTTTTTGGACCAGACTCATAAGATGTCTGGATTCAGGAGAAAAACGCGAGAGAAATTGGTTCAGAACCTGTTTTCAGTTAATTCAGTGAAACTTTCAGTTGAACTGAATTTGTGCGATTTGAACTCGAATTCGAAGTTTTCTGTAAAAACTTCCAGCTAGGAAGTTGTGCTTCTGAATGTGAATTTCAATCTTGTTGTTGACACCTGGTGCATGTTCTGTTCAGATTTTGAGAGTAATTGGAGAAATTCAGTTAGCAGCTCTGAATTTGAAAAGTGTCAAGGCTGATACTTTGAAGCTCAAATTCGACTTCATTCTTTGCTCAAATGGAGTAAGTGTCAACAAGTGAAATGAAATTCAATGATCCAGCTACAAGTTTGATTTTGGGAGTTTTGGATGTTGCAATGTACTTTCCAGAGAAAAATGGAGTGCAAAGTCCCAGCTTTGAAGTGGTTTTGGGGAAATCTGGAGTCGGCCAGCTGCTGGCCAGAGGCCGCCGGCGGTGACAGGTCGGTTCGCCGGCCACACGTCGGGTCCGCTCGGAGACAGCTCGGGACAAGGCGCAGCAGGAGGTGGCAAGCGACGGCTGCATCAACTCGCGGTTAAAACGCCGTCGTCGGCTTCCCTTTCCCTTCTTTCACCCCGTCGTCACCCGCTTTCACCATGGCCGCCGGCTAGCCGCAGCTCGTTCGCCGTCGACCGAACCCTTCCATCCAGTTCCTCTCCACCAAAAGCTTCGCCTCCACCTCCTCTTTCGTTTCCGCTAGCTTTCGTCCTTCATCCACCCCTCCACAGCTCCGCGCAACCTCTGTTTCAAGCTCCTCGTCGCTGTTTTCGCCGGGGTAAGATCCGTTCACCGAGTTGGTGCTGTTGCCGTGTGCTTTGCCGGGGTTTGAGAGTGCAGCAGGGTTGTTCGTGAGCCGTGGAGCGTGTTTGGGGGTTTAGTTGGTCGGGCGCGTCGTTCCTTGGGCGGGGAACGCCGTTCGCCGCCGTGGCGCTCTTCCGGCCATGGCCGGCGCACGTGGCCAGCCTTGCTCGGGCCTTCTCCGGCCGAGCTGTTGCGAGCGCTGGTTGCGCTAGGATCTGCTGGTGCTTAGAGAGGTGTTGTTGATCGTCGTCTCGCCGTGTCCGCTCTGCCAGGCGCTCGCCACCGTTCTCACCATGAGCG
Source organism: Digitaria exilis (assembly GCA_015342445.1). Classification (NCBI taxonomy): domain Eukaryota; kingdom Viridiplantae; phylum Streptophyta; class Magnoliopsida; order Poales; family Poaceae; genus Digitaria; species Digitaria exilis. The sequence continues at coordinate 385,880 of JACEFO010002063.1, read as the reverse complement.
CTCCCGCCTTGGCTGGCGCGTGGAGCTAGCCCGCTTTGAGTCTCGATGGTCGATTTGGCTTGCGCACGAGCCGTCCTTTGTCTCAGTGTTGCTCGCGAGCCGGTTTGAGTGCAGGTTCTGGCAGGGAGCTCGTTGGAGTTCGTCGCGCCACCGTGCATCGCCACCGGGAGTCGTCAGAGTGTTAGGGTTAGAGTTTTGTCGCGGGAAGGTTAAGCTACATGGGTGCGCGGTAGTGTGGGGTAGCCCTAGAGCTAGGTGGCTTCGTCGGGGGACCTCGCCGCCGGCGAGCAGACGCCGGTCAGCGCCGGCGGAGCCCGGTCCACGCCGGCGCTCTGTTTTGCGTGGGCGAGGACCGCGGGGAGGTAGAGAGGGAAGATCAGGGGGGTTTGCAAGAAAGCCAATTAGGTTTTAGATTTAGATTTAATTTATGTTCTCCACTATTTTAATTATAGAAAATCATAGAAAAATCAGAAAAATATGAAATAAATTTTTATAGCTTTCTTAGATTTTCATTTCTGTTTTAAAAATCTGTTCCATGCTTTATAAGCAAAATTAAAAGGAAAGGAATGATTTCATACCTTGGTGGGTAATTTTTGGCACACTTAATAATTCGTCTTTAATAAATGTAAAAGAAATAAAGACTAATTCACCCAAACAAAGGTTCAAAGCTTTCTTTAGTAGTAGATGGGTGGTTGTGTTGGCTTGCAACTTTATCGAGAGATAAAGTTTTATGTGCTAAGTTTTAAACTTGTTGCATCTCTAATCCCTGACTTGCATTGCATGTTAGTACCTGAAGCCGCGGAGGTGGAGTCCGTTGAACTTCCCGAAGAACAAGTCCAGTACAAGGAAGTTCTGGTGGTAGCTCCGGAGTCCCAAGAAGTTGTTGACGCCGCTAATCTTTTTGAGACTCAATGCAAGCCCCGGAGCATCTCTACCTATTTGATTTCACAAAGTTCACGAGTCCAAATATTATGTCTTTATGTGCATTAGGTTAGGAGTTGATTGAAACCCTTGATGCATGAATTACTCCTTGGTAGAACTACCCTTGCTTAGTGAGGAAAATTGTTTAGCAATATCTACTTGGCCATGCTTAGCAAGGATAAATAATAGATGATGATCTAGGTTCTCACTAATCATATATGAATCATGGAAGACTTGATATGGAAGGATAGTGGGCAGGAGTTGATAGAAGGGATTGGAGTAGGTTCAATCCTTACGACTGCCTACTAGTTTAAGTGACTAGGGACCGATCCGTTGTTTAATTGATTGATCAAGTGATTCTACCTGGTTTCTTACTGGGTTATGGGACCAGTAAAGCCAACTAGATTAGTTGGCTCACCAATTGGAAATATCGCTTACCCGTTCTTGCTGGGTCGGAGAAAGGCGGGGCCGTAGCCAGTAGCTCACGGGGTGGTCGCCAGACGTGGGGCCCACGTGGGGGTGCGTTCCCGGGTTCGAGTAAGGATATTTCCGGTCTTTGGCCTAGCTGATCGAAAGGTTGTTGCGTGCAGCCGGCGCAGCTGTACGTGATTGGGGGCTAGGTATCTCCTGCAGGATGTAAATTGGTCCGTTCGGGGCGAGGGCGTGGAGTTCCACACCGAAGTGGTGGAGCACCTCACGAACGAAGCGGTGAGCCGGCACGGCGAAGCCACGGATGTGGCACACCATGAAGCTCACCACGTACCCCGCCGGCGGCGACGGAGTCTTGTGGGAGGGATGCGGCGAGATCCACTCCTCGTGGGCGGTGCGCGGGCAGAGAAGCCCTCGAGAGATGAGCGACTCGAGGGCGGCGACGGACGCGGTCGAGCGCGCCCACGGGCGAAGCTGCGCAGACGAAGAAGAACCCTTCGAGGCCATCGCGACGATGGTGAGCTTGGTGGGAGGCGAGGTTGAAGACTAGATCGACGAAGACGATGAAGAGAGAACAGGAGTAAAGAGATGGAAATAGCAACAGGAAACGAGGAGCGTACCGCGTTACGCCGGCGTTCCTTTATATAAGGGCGGCGGGGTGGCAGGCGGCCGTACCGAGGGGACGCACGACCGAGCGCCCTCAGCCCTCGGTTCGAATCCAACGGCTCTAGGCGCAATCGACGTGCGCGCGCGGCACGAGGCGGCGGATTAGGGCATTAACTGCCCTCCACGCCCGCACGCCTCGTCGGGCCCACCACGACCGCGAGGTCAAATCCGGAGCCTGACCGCCGCGTCGCGTCGCACTCGATGGGCGGGTCTGTTCCTGTCAACGGTTGGATAGGCCGCCGTGATCCGTGGGCCCGGCTAAATCCCCGCGATCGGCCCGGATGAGACAAAAGGGATGTGGGCCTGGCCCCACGCTAAAGGACACAGGCCAACACTTCACGAAGAAGGTCGAGACCCCTGTGATATGTTGGGCACCGGGCATTGCCGTCAAGGCATTTCCATGGTCGCGTCCCCAAAATTTCGGAAGTTACCCGGAGTTAGCAAGAAAATGGAAGGAAAGAAGAGCCCCCCAAAGAATCGAATTCCCCCGAAGAACGGATATGACCTCACAAACGAGTCCTTGACTCCTCTGCAAGGTCGGGGCTACTGTGGAGGTCATGGATTAGGGGGGCACTGTCAGGGCGCCTGCTAACGGCGCGCGGACGGAGGAAGACCCTGGCAGCGCTAGTTTCGACTGGTCGGAGGGTTCCGTCTCGCCCGACCTACAAAGGACCCGGAGGACGTGAGGATAGAAGCCTCCGTCTCGTCCGACCCTGGTCTCCCCAGACGACCAGGGGGTGAAAGGTGTCGGGCACGTCCGTCTCGCCCGACCCCGACCCCTCGGGTCGGAAGGGCAGACCCCTGCGAGGGATCCCGTCTATCGACGAGCACGCACAGTGGAAAAGGGGGGAGTCCCGAAGACCCTCCCCAAGTCAAATCTGACTTGTGAAGGAGAAGGCGTGCGGCCTACGTCTTCTCCCGACCGACACCCGACATCACCTGCCCGCCTGCCAACTGAAAAGGCTGATCTGCAGCCCTGCGCTTGGGAAAAGGTAGCTGCATGCGCGCTGATGCGCTAGCGGCCAAGAAGGAAGCTACCGCGAAGCTACCAGTGGGGAGGTGAGAGACACGCGGCGGCCAAGGAAGGGGTCGCCAAGACGCACTAGGCCGACAGCAAACAACCGTCGGGGGCGTCCGGCCTTCGAGGGTAGATAGGTAAAACGACATTGTAAAGCTGCCCACCTCTTGAGCTATAAAAGAGGAGGGCGTCCCCCTGCGAGGGGATTCAAATTCCGATTTCTGGACTCTCGATCTCTAGAGCACTTAGTCCCCTACACGCACGTTCCACACATAAGGCTTGAACCGATCTTCGTTGTAATCCGCCGCCAAGAGAGCAATACAATCAGGAGCCCGTTGCACTGGACGTAGGGATCACTCCCGAACCAGTATAAACCCTCTGTCTTGCGTCTCTTGAACCATTCTCTACCGAGACGTGTGTGTTCTGTGATCGACACTAGGCGGCGTGAGGTACCCCGTGTGCCACCCGCCGACAAATAAGCATGTCAATAATGAATTATGTGTGCAAGAGCTGAGCAACCACCCTGACAGCCCTCATGCAGATACCGCGGGTTTGGCCAAGGTGGCGGCAGCAAAAGGCGCCATCGACGCTAATAGCTCTATCACCATCCTCAATGCCTTGCAAACCAAGCCGGGCATGGACTCCAACACATGGGAATTGCTAAACCAGTGCCAAGTATGTTACACCGATGTGGTTTACAGCTTTAACAGGGTAAGCGACTTGACCTTCGCAACAAACGAGACGTGAAGGAGGCGATGGACACGGCAAAAGAACTTGTGCGGAACTGTGAACACCGATTTGCCAAGGCTAAGGTTCCGTCGCCTGTATCGGCGCATAACTGGTATGCCTTGCAGATAGCAACCATCTGCATGGCCATCACCAACCTCATCAAGTGAAGAACATCTAGAGCAAAGCTATGTTCTTGTAGATTGTATTATTGATTGGATGAAATAAAAGTATGCAATCTCATGTATTCTTAGCTTTTTATACCGCTCACCTCAAGTAGCGATCCATGTAACTTAATTAATCGACATATTTGACCAATCGATGTTATCGAATCAAAACACATGTGGTATGTTTACTAAGAAAAAACAAGGGTACGTATATAAAAGAAAGGAAAAATTTGTTCAGGGCCACTGTGATAACAGTGCAGGTACACACTGCAATCCATCAAATTTGCTCAGTACCATTGTGAAAATGACTTTATTTGTTGTATCACACTGCATCCATTAATTCCTCTGAGTTGAGGGGAGAGATAGGGTAGGAAATGTCATGTTTGCCCTCATCTTCTTGACTGCCGCTAATGAATGCCCCGCTTGCCGAGCTCCTCCACCGCTATACTCAGGCGCTCTCGTGTGGAACCCTTGAGCCGGCATCGAATCAACTTGCGGCCCTTCGACCGGGACCTCAACTGCCGCTAATGAACGAACGAGATGTACGGCCACCAAATCCCGGTCCAAGGATTTTAACATGGTTACGGGCACTTGCCCTTGCCAAGGTCCTTCGACCGGCCGGGACCTCACCGCGGTGGCGCGCGGAGAGCGGCGACCTCGTGGTCGGCCGGGAGGACGAGATCGACCGCGTGGTGTCCTTTCCCGGAAGTCCAAGAACAGCGCCGTGCTCGTGCGTCGTCGGCAAGACGGCCATCGCAGAGGGCCTAGCGCAGCGGATCGCACGCGACGAGGTGTCCGGGGTCCTCGCCGGCGCGCGCATTTACCACCAGCTCTAGCTACTTCCTCGTTCGTTCGAGAGCGGCCGTTTTAGAAGGTGCACATCGCCGGAGCCCAGCGCGCGAGGCCGACACGATGGCCATCCCTCTGCCGGCTCAAGGCGGCGTACGAGGAGCACCACGGCATGCAGATGCAGCAGATCCAGACCGAGGCGCTTGTCGACGCAGCCGAGTTCTCTCCGACCGCTACATTCCAGGTGAATGAATGATTGTCGTTTTTTCTTGATGATCATCCTTACAGTTATTCAATTTCTTGGTAGACACGATCAATTGCACGACCTAATTTCAATTAACGTGCAGCATGGCACTATCCGGGCGAGGCCATCGATCTGGTATTCTGGTTGGTTATCGAGGCTGCTGCGCGACGGCGAGACTGCTCATGGATCACCGGAAGAAGCAGGAGCCAGCAGCGGACAGCTCTTGGCGCCCAAGGACGAAAACGTCGGACCCGATCACCCGACCATATAGCACTAGTAATTGACGGTGGCCGCCACCTGGCAATTAATGCGTGTTTGATCTGCAAGCAAACTTCTGTCTGTACCGACAGAGAAGTATATCGCTACGAGTTGTTCTCACTGGATCACAACAATAGAATTTGGATACAAGGGTAAGGAATCCTGTTGGGGTCTCGAGCCTCAGCTCGCCGCCGTCATGACCAACAAGTTCCCAATCGAATTTTTCCCTCAGCTCTCTTCTCCACATTAATACCTTACAGGCTTCTCAAGCCGCCCATTACATGGGCCGGATTCCACTTGCTCACCCACTCAGGCCCACTAACGCAAATGTTTACCTTCTTAACTCTTGTTGTCTTGCCAATCCCTGCTCCGGGCTCACCGGTGTTTACTTGGTCAGCACTTGACGATGTCTGGTTCTTGACACTGTCCACGTCGTGTGTATTTCCAGATTTTCATGAGCAAGTGGACTGGCATCCCGGTGACGAGTCTTGGAGGAAGGAGGGACACGAGCAGAAGAAGCTGCTCGAGCAGAGCTGCCCAAGCGAGTACGGCTGCACAATCGCATGTCGACCAGGACGATATCGTCGCCAAGGCGGTGGTGCGGTCGCCGTCGGGCCTCTACAACCCCAACCATCAAGCCAGGATCTGAGGTTAGGTTTCCCAATGTTCCAATTATAAGCATCATCATCCAAGAACAGCACTAGCTCCATCTTCGTCCTCGATGAAGAAGAATTGGAGACCGCCACCGGCGAAACATCTTGTCGTGATTGACGACCATGGTTGCTCGCGATCATTGCATCAAGAACTAGGAGTTGGTTTTTAGGGTTTTCATTGGGCAATGTATTTTATGGAAACCAACCTCTTCGTTGAAACTATGGAAAGTTTCATCTGGTCCACACGATGTTGATTCAAGGGTGTGCTCAGAAACCCTCCCACCTCCCCTAAACACGTTGTTGGATCAACATCGTGTGACCCAGATTAAAGTTTCCATAGTTTTCGACGCGAATTTGGTTTGCACCGGATATATCCCTTTTGAACGGTGTTTAGTCCCCTCAACTTCTATTCCATTGAAAACCGTGCCTATCCTGTTTCCCAAATCCCAAAAAAGTAAATACAATATATTTCCTCCAACTTTCACCAACTAAACACCCTTCCTTTTGAGTAATTATCGCACACTGTTTCAAAGTGTCACATTTGCCTGATTCGTATTATCATCTAAAATCTTCATAGCACACCTACAATTTGGTCGAGGTCGGAGACATCGTTTCATCAATACGTCAAAACGCTTCAACTTGAACTGCGTCGTACTCACTTCGTTCCAAAAGAATGCAATTCTCGCTTCTCGAGGAGTCAAACGATTTAAATATTAACTAAATATATAAAAAATATATGAACAATCATGATATCAAATAAATATCATTAGATTAGTTATGGAATATATTTTCATAATTAAATTAGGAAATTATTTTAAAACACAAATACTAATATAATTTATTATAAAGTCGGTCCATTAGATACCTTAACTGGCACAATTTCTATAATTGCATTTTTTTTACAGAGGGAGTAGTAGGTAGCATCGATGCCTAGATGCAGCATAGTTGCGTGGATCCTATCAATTATCGTGAAATCTAGCACGGCTTACAGCTGCACCCCGTCCGCCGACGAAATGTAGTCTAGAGTAGACAACATTTAATACCATGGGGGCAGCAACGCAGCTAATAGAATTGCAAAATGCAGCCGCCGACGGCATTTCGCCCGCTTTCCATGGGCGAGTGGCGAGTCTTTCGCTTCGTTCTCTTTTCTATGTGACGAGTTTTTCGCTTCATTCTCTTTCCTATTTTCTCTGTCCTCCACATAGATCTCCCCAACTCTTCGCCCATCATAACCCACCATAATACTTGCTATTAGTATTTCATTTACTTCCTTAGATGGGCATTGATGCATGTGCATGTGGATGCCAACATTTTTGAACTTAGCATCGGTGGTCGCAAAATGTTCAAGCGGATGCTTTACTTTTTTTACAAAGAGAATGGTAAAGCCTCGTTTTTTTTGTCACAGTTCTAGATACTACGGGAGTACGGGTGCTCATCATTTTAGCACATCTACATAACGGTAAAAATTTTGACAAGTACTAATTTATAAGAAATCACGAAAATTATAATTAAAAACCAGATATAATCCAGTATTTTGACGAGGGATCTGATATTCTAATAAGAAATCACGAAAATTTTTGTTCGAACATCATAACAGAGCAAACACGAAAATGTAAACACGACACACGAAGTATGTAATACTTAGGAACCAGCACCAGCTGCTTGACACCACACGATACGACAGATTCGGCCACAGCACTCATGCATGCGACCGACGCGATACGAAGCCCTCCTTTACATGGAAGGGAAAGATTGGCCACCAGCATCAGGCCAAGCAAATCCCAAACCCATACTGCCAAACTGCGGCGGCATGATGTCGCCCCCGGCGCTGGTGCCGGCGCCGCCGCCAATGTCCCCTCCGGTCATCATCGCCATCCATCCCTGCGTGTGCGGCGCCTGCATCATCATGTCCCTGCTGTGCCCTGCCCCGGTGCTGTAACACTCCAGAGGGAGGGAGAGGGACAGGCCGGCCGGCTGCGTCTGCGGCGGCGCCATCGCCGGAGGCGGGAGGTCGTGTCCCTCCCCCTGGAGGCGCGCGATGGCCTCCCCGACCACCCGGATGCGGTTCTCCACCATAGAGCCGAGGCTGACCACCTCCTCGACGGAGAGCCCCAGGAGGCCCCCCATCGGGCCGCGCCGGCCGGCGATGGCGTCGTGCAGGAGGAGCTTCATCTCGCGCTCCCGGTTCTCGCGCTGCGCCTTGTGCAGCTGCTCCCTGAGCTTCACGACGCTCTGGCTCAGGAATCCCTCCATGTCCATCATCTTCTTGCACTGGTCCAGCTCCGGCACGTCCTTGAACCGGGCCACCACGCGCTCCGCCTCGCCGGGGGCCTCCGGCCACACCTCCGGCCGCGACTCGCCGGCGCCGTAGACGACGACGCAGGCGTCCACGTCGCACAGCGTCGCCAGCTCGCTCGCCTTCTTCATCAGGCCCTTGCGCCGCTTCTTGAACGTCGCGCGGCGGGTCGAGTCGTTGGGGATTCGCTGCAGAGCCACCTTCTTGCGAGCCATGGATGGAATGCTGAATCTATCGATCAAAGGGAAAATGGTTAGGGGATGTGGATGGAAAGGAGAAGGGGGGAGTTTTATAGCACGGGATCGGATCACCGTATGGAATGATGGAAGGAAAGGGTCGATACAGGTTGGAGCCATTTCGTTGATAATGGAAACAAATTATGTGCGACGATTTGCAAGATCGTAGGAATTAGTGCGTCCAAGCTGGTGTAACCATGAATCAAGGGCGAGCAAGTGCGATCGTGTTCCTGCCCATTGCTAATGAGCTGGTGACTAGGAAAACAGATAATACCATTTTTAACGTGAAATCTGCAATAGTATCAGAATGGAAGGCAAGCAACTGGGCAAGCGTAATCGTGTTCCTGATCATCAATGACCGAGCTGGTGCATACTAGGTCGAGAAATGCGGTGTGCATTTTAAAAACAATAGTAACCTCTGGTGTGCTATTTGAATTATTCAGCAAAGTAACTTTGCCCTGAGTTGTGTTCCTTTCAGTTAATCTGGAATTCTGGACTAACCTAGTGGGAATGTTAAATGAGTATTAATCCTGAACACAGAATGAAGGCAGCCAGACATCTACTATTACGTGTGCCGTGTGTGATTTTGAATCATCGATGACCAGAATTTCAGTTTGCTGTGCTTAATAAAATGTCGGAAACAACACCAGGTGGCGCATAAGCATCGATGACCAGAATTTCAGTTTTCTGTGCTGAATAAAATGTCAGAGACAACACATCACAATTCCACAGGCTGCAGCAGAATCACTTCTTGAAACTACGCGAAAAAACAAAGTGCACAATTCTGGCCGCATATGACAACAATACTCCAACCATATAACTGCAGTCTGTACAAAAGGCATCAACACTACAGTTAAAGAGTACACCAACTAGAAACAGCAGCAAAGTGACCACTTGTGCACCGGCAGGAGGATTCAAACACAAAACAGTAGGAATCAGGTAAGGATGATCTTGGCCGTGGTAGAGGCCCTGGGGAAAGCCAACAGCTTCTTAGTAGCCTTGAAGATGCGCTCATCTGTTGTATCTTCAGCAATATTTATTATTTTCATTTCTTCTAAAGCTGGCGCCCAGCTCAGTAGCAACCCTAGAAAAGCAACCTCACAGTCCAAACCCCTGAAATCATTGAGGGTAATCATCGTGAGGTAATCCAGTGTAGGTGCTTGAATCTCCGTCTCATCCTGATCCCAGATTCCCTTGCGTGTAAATGCTTCAGGGCGAGGATAACTCTGTAGAGGTTTCAAGCAATTGACAAATCATAAATACAACCAAGTTAATATGGATATGCTGCATGGAGCATATACACGTATCAACTAGATTTGCAGTGAGGCTGAGGTGCAGTTTATGGAGTAATAGACTCCATCAGGAGAAATGATATACAGAAAAGATTACAATTTGTATGAAGAGGAGGGACGATTACCCATATGTCAAGTTCACTTAAGAAAGGAGCATTCTGAAATAACGAACAGGCAGCCACAACCTCAGTCCACCTCCACAAGCATCTCTCCATACACAATAACTCAAGATCGTCAAATACACCAGGCACTTTAGTTAGCATGCACCCTTTGGATAAATACTGCGAAAAGAATAAAACCAATGAGAATTGAAGTTCCATACAGTTTAATCGGATGACACAAATAATAACTAAGCAAGTATGTAGTACATTACCGTCAAGAACGAACTGCCAACATTAAGTGATACAATACGAGTCAGGCTGCCAAAAGTTTGCTTGAGATAGCTTTTCATGTCACCCTGGACTGGAACAGATTGGTAGCCTTCAACCATGTCGAGTCTAAGATACATAATGACAAGATTAGGGGCATCGATACGGAGATCTTCAAAGTCCCCTTCAATCTTTAAGATTTGAATTGACTGAGCTTGAATGCTGAGGCAGTTGATGCCCTTAAAGTATCTCAGATGCACCTCATCCAACTGGGGGCAGGAGGAGATCAGATTACTGATATCACTATCTGTCGAGGAGAAAGCTTTCAGTTTTAGGACTTTTAGCAACTTGAAACCTTCAAACTTCTTCGGCAAGCTGATGCTGCAGTTTTTTAGGTATAGAAAGGACAGATGACTGATTGAGAAGAGGCTTGATGGAATCTTATACTGTTGGCCAGATGTCAGCTTGATTGTAATATCTTCTGGTCCTTTTGTTGAAAGCTTGTATATCCACCTCGCAAATACATCATGGTAGTTATGTGTACCATGAATTGTAAATGTATCTAGGGGCCCCTTGTGGAGTGATAGTACCATATCAACCAATGTAACAAACTTGGATGCTTCAGAGGAATCACTTTTAGTAGAAGCATTACAGGAACAAAACGTGCAATCACACAGAAATATGTCTGGCACAGCAGTCCACACATTCCTCCAAGCGCTTGATAGGACGGTAGTCCTAACAGCCATATCTGTATTCAGATGGGATAGGATTCTGGCCTTTACATCTTGAGGTAGACTGCTAATTCTGTCTGAGCTCACATCAACTGTATGTTTCACCTTGGCCTTCTTAGCGTGACGCATGGCCACAAAATAAAGATTAAGTGTCCTGGCATTTTCAGCAAATGAGGAAATTAGATGAAAACAGATTAGCTACACCGGTGGGCTTTTTCTTGGGATCAATATCAGCAAGCTATTCATCCAACAATAAACCAAATCGTGACTATCGAACTATGACACGATCAAAATGAATTAAAAAAAAAACGTTGAATTGAATGTTAGCAGTCTATACTGGGGCTATTTCTCATTTTTGTCCTTGCCGTTCCTACTTTCCAATTACTTCATTTGAGAGAAAGATGCAGAGTCTACACCTCACTTCTTTGTATCAATATGAAAATTCATTATTAAAAGAATACAACGAAAATACAAACCCCTAAACAACTTGTCTACAAAATGAACCCTGCCTACCAGGTTGTGACTTGTGACACCATAGGCAGTTTCAACCTTATTTTTTAAAAAAAGATAATAGTGTCTAACCCCCTGGAATTAGTGGCATTGCAAATGAACTTGACAATAAAGTGATAAACCCTTTCCTATTACATGAAGAGTGTTATAGTAGATTTTGTTCATTTCTGGAGATTTAGTGCTTTTAAAAGTACATAAGTTGAACGTCACCTATTGAAATAAATGCACACGAAACGATTAGCCATGATGTTTGATGATAATCATAAACATAATGAACAAGACAAGCAGAAGTGTCAGCAGCAAACTTTAGTCCAGGTCAGACCAAAATGCCCATATGCTTTCCTCAATCCTAACAATTGTTAACTGAATTTTACAATGATTCATCAATGAAAGGAATATGAAGTTGGTAACTTGGTATAGTCATAATCTTGCAGATCTAGCAGTTGGATGGGAATTGGATGTACTGACTAGGGTTAGAGTGGACAATTGCGCAAAATTAGCCCTGTGCACCTATTTGTCAACATAAGTAATAAGTTAGTCTGATCCCAATAACAAAACTCCAGGAAACCCAACAAGAAAAACGCACTAATCGTAGCAGGACCTAATTAAATCGTGACGGTGCCCGGATTCCGCATCAAACGGAACGTAAATCATTGCCCTAGCTTTTGCCTCCGAGTACCACAAGAAGAAGAAGAAGATGGATCGGTGATCGCATTTGGTTGGCGTGAGAGGAGGATTTGGGTTGTGGGAGATATATCAAGGGGGTGCGAGGGATACCTAGGGTTTGGAGAGCTGGGGAATCGAGGTGCTGCGCTGCGTGACCCTCGCCGCAGCGCAGCCGCCGCCACCCGAACGAGCTATCCGCCACCGCCGGTGTGCCGTCGCCACCCGGCGACCAGTCCGCCGGCGCCGGCCACCCACGTCGGCCAGTCGCGTTGCCGAGCCGCTCCCTCTCCCTCTGCCGCGCCTCGAGTCCCCTTTTTTCGTCGCTCGAGCTCCCTCTCCTGCGGTCCCACAATAAATATCTGCTGGTAGGCCAGTGGTGAGACGTGGCGAGAAAAGTGGCAGCAGCCGCGGTTGCTGCGAGTCCGCGACGTGATCAGAGCGCGGTTCCAGCGCATGCGCACGGCACGATCGGCTCGGGTCGGCTTCCATATTGGCCTTGGCGTGACCTGGCACCTGGCGGCGTCCAATTCCATCGCCTACCGTGACTCTGCGTCGCTGCCCCCGTTCCATCGTCCTCGACCACGACGACGACACTGCCGCCTTGCTACACGGGAGGTGAAGGCACTTGCCAATGGCAGGAGGCCAGGAAGTCCACGCAGTCACTGGGATCGACTTAGCACCCATCTTTACTGTGGGGCCGCGGGAGAGGGAACTGGAGCGACGGAAAAAGGGGGAGTTCGGCCGTAGGACTTGTAGAGGCGCGGCAGAGGGTGAGGAAGCAGCTCGGCAACGCGACTGGCCGACGTGGGTGTCCGACGGACTGGTCGCCGCGTGGCAACGGCACACCGGCGGTGGCGGACAGCTCGGGCTCGCGTGCGGGACAGGCCGAGCATGGGCGGTGCTTGGGCGCAGGCAGCGGCGCACCGCGGTTGGGCTGGCGTCGAGCGCCGGCCCGGGTATCTGCCGCGGTCGGCCACGCTGGGCACGGCACACGCGCCCGCTGGGATTGGGCGAGCTGCTGCGCCCGCTCGTGCTGTCGCGGCGTCGCCGTCGATTGGCTTGTCCCGGCGCGACGACAGAACCAGGCACGGCCCGCTCCTGATGTGAATTTATCAGGTACCCACATCAGGAAATCATAGGATGAAGACTATAGTTGCTATGATGGTGTCTTGATTATATGGACTCGTCCAAATAGCATTGTCTTTTGATTTAAATACAGAACTTGTCCGGGGTGCCAGTGTGCCACTTAGGTCCACGAACTTGTAAAATCGAAATCAAACACTCTAAACTTGTTAAGTTATGATACTTGGGTCCATACCCCTTCAAGTGGCATAAATATATGCAAAAAAAAAAAACCTCTTGAGCTTTATCATCTTCTTTTTCTACATCCTTATCATCTCTGCAACCCTATTGCTTTGCTCTGCTCCACCACGCCTCTATTATACATGGGCGTGGACCATCCTTGTATGCATCGTTGGAGCACCACATGATCCATATAATACATATGGAGCGATGGATCAAACCCTTTTCTTATCTTACCTGTTCTGCCACGGACGAGTCCGAGCCACACATATCTTTGCTCCACCTGCAACTCATGCGGCAGTCGTCGTTCTCCCTCCACACAGGCACCCTCATGGGCAACACCTGCCTCGGCGACAACACTCTCCCTCTGTTCTTGTTGCGGCGGCGGAGCACAAGCGACGACCTCCCTTCTCTGCCACGGTCTCCGCGCCCCCGGAACCCTATGCGTGTAGAAGATGACAAAATTTATATTCATGCCAAGTGGCGCCACTTCAAGGGGTATGGACCTAAGTGACATAAGTTAACAAGTTCAGGGTGCAAAATTTTGATTTTGCGAGTTCATGACCTAAATGGCACATTGTGACAAATTCAGGGACCGTGGGTGTATTTAACTCTTTTTTTATGGTGCTTCTCTGTCTTTTGCTATTTGAAGAAAGAGTTTTATATATGGGATGAAGACAATTATCATGAGGTTGAGAGTTAAACCAATTATAAGAGACACAATCAATACTTGGCTGAGTAGTTTGTTATAATCTTTTTTTTTTCTTGAGCGTAAGCCCTTCTAACTTGTATATATTATTCTTTCTTCAAAACTTATAAAAAAATATAGGGAAATTCCCTGTTGATTTTCTAAAAAGATCAGGATTGAGAGATGTTGAAGGTCTAAAGTAAACTAGTTTAGAGAACGGTGGGGTTAAGTAAGCAATAAAATTTATTAGAAAGTTATTTAGACTTTGCAGATAGATGAGGGTAGGGAACCAATTGCAGAAGCACATGTTTACTATAACACTATATTATCAAATCATGAATTGGTTAGATTTAATAGATTGATCTTGTGAATTAAGTTTATCTATACAATTAGATTATAATTATATACTTAGGGCAGCCGTAGTGTATGAAAAAAACGATGATCGGATGTTCTCTCCAGTTGAAGCATCGTTTTGTAGGCTGTCACCTGCGATGCTCCGTTCACAAAATCCGGCACCGGCGCTAGTGCCCCGACTGCTCAAATGAATATAATATACATTTCCTCCTGTGAAGAGAGTGATAGTAAGAGCCGTGGTCAAGTGAAAGGGCTTAGTTTATTCGTTGAAGGACTGCATGATACGTTCTCAGCATCGATGCTGGTCACAAGGCACACTGCAACAGAAAACAAGTTTGAAGCATCGTGCTCGAGTGCAGACTGAAGTGAGGCCGTGCTCAGATAGAGGAGAGAATAAGGGTAAGGTTTAAATCACCCAACTTATCCCAAAAACACTATTTGTCCAATTTTTTCTTATTTATTTCATCCCTCCTACTCACAGAACACGTTTTCCAGTGCGTCCTACAGTATTTTTTTTGGATCTATAATGTTTTTTCCCTATTCTAAACTCACCCTAAATACTTTTTTTTCTGGGATGTGTGTTATGTGAGGAGGATAAATAGGAGAGGTGAAAAAGAAATTTTCTAGAAAATATGTGATGTGAGGGGGATAAATAGGAATAAAAAATACTTTTTTTTTCCATCTGAACACAGCCTGCCATTTGAGCCTCGCCCACGCTGTGGGTGCTCTTAGGGGGTTATGGAACGAGACAGGCTAGCTGGACCACCCCCTTCCATCTCTAGGCGTAGACATTTCCACGATGCTGTGTTCAGATACACCAAGTTTTCCTTATTCAACAAGATTTTCCTATTCATCTTCATCACATAACACGTTTCCCAGTACACTAGTTATCTAAGACTATTTTTTCCTCAAAAGAAAAAGAGTGAGGGTGCGTTTAGATCACCCAACTTCTCCCAAAAAATAATATTCATCCAATCTCTCCCACTCACAGAACACGGTTCCTAGCACAACCTACCGTGTTTTTCTGGATCTACAATGTTTTTTCTCCTAATCTAGACTCACGGTGAAGCTAAACCCGCAAAAAGAGAGAGTGAAGCTAAGCCACTGTAAAAATACGTGAGGGTGTACCGTGTAGTAAAGTGAAGCTAAGCCACTGTAAAAATACGTGAGGGTGTACCGTGTAGTAAAAATACGGGACGCGTGTACCGTGTGGTACAGCGGCAGGGCAGCCCCGGCTCCATCGACGGCTGCGGTTGTTTTCTCTTTATACCAATAACGCAGTTCACGGGTTCGCCCGTTCGGCTGAAGCGGCCAGACCCGACCGGAAGCCGCTCGGACGTCGCAGTAATACAGGGCCCAAGCTGTCACCCTCTCATATTTCTTTGGTTACCGTGTCTAGGTAGGTCGTAAGCTTACTGCCTATTTCTCCTCTCTTTCCTCTTTTCTCTCATCCAACTCAGCATTTAGCCTTCTCCTAGTCCACCACTATACTTGCTCTAAGAGCATGCTAATGGATTTCGCGCGCTGCGACCGCTGCTCTTTAACACTACCTCATTCAATGCTACTCAGAGCTATAGACCAATACAAGCAGCATGCGCCGGCTTGAAACAGGCGTTCTGCAAGCAGGTCGCTCGGTTCTCTCTCCACCCTTCTCACTCCACGTAGGATTCCGCCGGTTCCTAGCCTGCCATAATACCTGCTCTAAGGGGGTGTTTAGATTGGGAAAGATTCTCTGAAAAACATTGTAGGTCTTAAAAACATTGTAGATGAATAGTGTTCTGCGAGTAGGAGTGATGTTGATGAATAGTGAAAAGTTAGATGAATAATGTATTTTTGGGGGAAATAGTTAGGTGTGTTTAGATTGGGGAAAGATTTCTCGAAAATACACTTTCACAAAAAACGTTGTAGATGAATAGTGTTATGTGAGTGGAAGTGGTGGGATGAATAGGGAAAAGTTGGATGAATAGTAAATGTGTTTTTAGATTGTAGGAAAAAATACTGTAGCTTAAGAAAAACAATGTATCATTCGTTGGGAAACGTGTTTTGTGAGAGAGGAATAGTGAAAAGTTGGAATGAACAATGAATAGTTGGGAATATGAACATGGCCTTAGGGTGAGTTTAGATCACCCAACTTCTCCAAAAAACACTATTCATCCAACTTTTCCCTATTCATCTTATCCCTCCCACTACAGAACTCGTTTCACAGCGCGATCTATAGTGCTTTTTTTTATCTACAGTTTTTTTTCCCTAAACTAAACTCACCCTTAATCTAAACGGGCCTGAATCTAAACGCACCCGCTCCTGCTCCATTTATTACCGCCGCTCGAGCTGTCTAGTCTCACGCGGCCTCGGATACTTCAGCTCTCTCCTCACTCCACCGTAGTACTATCGTTTGTCTTTTTTTTTTGAACGAGCCAGTACTATCGTTTGTTGGAACACCAACGCGTCGCGCACTGCACGTTTCACCCGAGAATTGAGTTTCCATCATCCTCTCCGTGAGAGGATACAGTAGTGTACTACATTTCTGGTTTCCGTGAGAGGTTAATGCATTTGCTTGTGTTTTCATACAATATATTTTTTTTCAGCAAAGTAAAGAATGTATTCTCACGTCATGCCATGATGACGACGTGTGATCTTGATACCATTTCATACATCGTGTGTCAACGTGTGATGAGTCGTTAATTAAAGAGAATCACGTGATTCAATCGGATGGTATTTCGACTGTACTAAAAAAATCGGACGTGCACGTTGTCCAATTGTCCGTAACGTTTTGACCAACGCGATCTCTGTAGCAAACACTACCCCAACCTCAACCCCACCCACACAGGACAGAGCCACACCTCCGTCGTCTCGTCTCCTTCCCTCTCCCTCGAGTCCCTCCCTCCCCCTCCTATATATCCGACCCCTACTCCTCGCGCCCGTCGCCCCCATCACCGCTACCGCCTTCGCGGCTTCGCCTTCGTTCACCCCCAAACTCGCAGCACAGATCCGTTCCGTACAAAATCCTCCCACCGCAGCTGCCGGGGCCGTCGTCTACTCCGGCGGTGACTTCCGACGGCATGGAGATGGACGACGGCTTGGGCGCTCCACGCGGCGACGACCCCGTCGCCGGCGGCGGCACCGGGCGCCTCCTGGGGAGGCGCCGGAGGTTGCGCACCGTCGGGGAGGCTGCGGCCATCCGGGCCAACATGTTCGACCACTTCGGGCCGTACCGACTCGCCGCCGCTAGGGTTAAGCCCGAGCCCTACCCCTACGGCCACGAGTACGACTGCGGCGAGCCCTCCAGATTCCGCGCCGCCGTCTACCCCGACTACGACGAGGACCGCTTGCCGATGCACGAGTGCCCAATGTTGCCGGTCAAGCGCCGCCTCGCTGCCTCCTCGTCGGCCGCCGCCGTAAACCCGCTGCGCCGCGCTTCTCTGGCTCCGACCTTAAGGAGGTTCGACCCGGTTGCCCCCGCCGCTACGCCGCCCAACGGCAACGCGTCTCCGGCCGCCGCAGGGGCTGTCCCCTCGGCTGCCGTCCCCGCCCCTCGGTCCGCGGCCACGACTCTCATTGCGCCGCCGAACGTTGGGCAACCAGCACCGGCGGCCACACGTTTCTCGCCCAGGGCGCGTTCGTGTCGTTTCACTGCGCGCCGCTCGACTCTGCTTTCGTCTGCGGAGGGTGTGATGTGGAACGCCGGCGGCCTGTCTGGAGGATCTGGGTCCGTCGTCTCAGCTCCAAACGCGGCGGCGGCGGCTGCTTTGGGGAAGTACTGCCAGGACATGACGGCCCAGGCCAGCAAGTTGGATCCGGTGATCGGCCGCGACGAGGAGATCGACCGCATCGTCTGCATCCTCTGCCGGCGGACCAAGAACAGCGCCATGCTCGTCGGCGCCCCCGGTGTCGGGAAGACAGCCATCGTCGAGGGCCTCGCGCAGCGCATCGCGGCGGGAGCAGTTCCTGCCGCGCTCGCTGGGGCCCGCGTTCTGGAGGTCGACCTTGGCGCCATGGTCGCAGGGACCAGGTACCGTGGCATGTTCGAGGAGCGCATCAAGAAGGTGATCAAGGAAGCAGAGGCCGCGGATGGCAAGGTCGTGCTGTTCATCGATGAGGTACACATGCTGCTTGGTGCCGGGCAGGGAAAGGATGGTTCCATGGACGGTGCCAATCTGCTGAAGCCAGCTCTGGCACGTGGTCGCATACGCTGCGTAGGCGCCACGACGTTCGATGAATACCGCAAGTATGTTGAGAAGGATGCTGCGTTTGAGCGGCGGTTCCAGAAGGTGCACATCCAAGAGCCAAGTGTGCTGGCTACAATTGCCATTCTGCAGGGCCTCAAAATGAAATATGAAGAGCACCATGGCACCAGAATCCAGGATGCAGCAATAGTAGCAGCTGCCCAGCTTGCCAATCGCTACATTACAGGTGTGTTCAAGATTTTTACCCCTTTCGTTGGCTACTGGTAATTTTGGAATATTTATGTCTGTCATAGTTGCGCCCCAGAGGATGGGTGAAAGCAGGAACAGAGCTGAATCTGTCTGAATACTTTTATGAGCATGTGGAACTAGCGAGCATGGACTAGATTGTGATGAAATGGTAGAACCATAAAAAGAAAATATTTCTTATTAGGGGTCTGGCTGGTAAAGCTAAGGCTATGGAATTTAAGCATTCTTAGAGCTGTGCATGGCTAGCTCCAAAAATTTGTGATAGCACAAGTATAGTAGGAGTATTATACCAACTAAAATGCTTTATTTAGAATTCTATATTCCTATGCATCTACTGCACACATACGTTTCTTACCTTTTCATTGGAAATGAATATTCTTTTCGATAATGTGAGATTGTGTATGTTAAAATTTCTCTTTGTTGAGATTGATCTGCCATTTATTTCCAAAATAAGATATCGTATTATCCTAAATGAGATGTAGCATCAATGTAGTCTTACTTCTAGGTGTGGGTTTGTCACCATCAGTCCATCCTACCATATTCTAGGAAACACATTATTTTTCTGTAATAAAAATATAAGGCCTATAGTTTCTGTTTGCTGGAATAAGTCACCAGTATCCTGAAAATGTGATTTTTAAACATCTATAGTAGCATTGGGATTACGGGGGTGTAGTAATATTCTGAAAATATGTGACTTTGAATCATCTATAATAGCATTGGGATTAGGGGGGAGAGAGTAATATGCATTGCTGGTTAACAGTGAAAATCTTACACATCTAAGTCATACTGTCAAAATATTGCTTGCTATTGCTATCACGAAGCAAAGCTAGTAGAAGTCCTACTGCTCCAATTTGTTTCATACAAACTTTTATTTGTGTATTGGATGCATATAACTGGTGAATATGAACTAAGTAGTGCAAATTCATGGTCCTCATGGGAGAAATATATATGTAACAGAAATACTTTGTGTAGGTACATTTGACATTTACTAGATATTTTTCACATTATATTAAAGCTCGATGACTCCTTTTTTGCATATTTGCAATACTTAGTCCATTTTCAACTGGTATCGTAGAAAATGTCTTTTCAGTTTTTGAAGTTCCACATTTTATCCATTAGCATATATTTCCACCTCTACGCTGTATATTTTTCGAATGGATTTTAATTCAGTATGGCCAGAAGCACCTACTCTTATTTATGTTTGTTTAATATATGGTAGATTTAAAGAACATCTACATTCCAGTAGAATCAGGTAAATCTTGGACTCTACCAAATTATTAATTGGTCCCATCTCCTTGGAGATTCTACTAATTGGCTGAGGCAAATCTTGTATTATACTAATCAATCCCTTTACCTCAGAGATTCAACTACTTGGTCCGATCTTGACATCTTTGCAACTGTGGTACTTTAGTCAGGCATCGAATGTAGTACTGTGGTCATCAAGTAGTATTTTGAATCTTTGATATTTGGTTTGGCTGAAGGGAAACTAGTTGGAAATAATTGTTTCCTGAGTGTAATTCTAAGAATCTAATTCTAGCCAGTACATATTACTAATTACTACATTACTCATGCTTGGGTTCGCATATTCTTGAAGGTCGTCAATTTCCTGATAAGGCAATTGATCTTATTGATGAAGCATGTGCCACTGCATGGATGCAAACTGATAACATATTGAAAGAAAGCAGCACACAGCATGTCTCTGAAAATGCCACGACGGAAGCTGTTGTTTCCCCAGGTCGAGTCGCAGAGGTATGGCACTTGGATTTAGTTTTGTCCTCTAACACAGTATAAGCAATTAATATTGGAAATTTGTTATCGTGTCTGTTTCTTTCGCTATTGTTTGGATTTATTGCATATTTTTCTGTGGGGAGTACCCCTGCTATGTTTAATTAGTCTAGTTTCTAGTATAACATATTATGCTAGAAGTTGATCATTATTCAGGTAGAAGTAATGTTGATACATAAAACAACTAAGTATATGAAAATATGAAGTGTAGAATGGCCCTAAATATTTATCTATGGCTAATTTTCTCCCCCTCTGATCTTCAATTCTTTACATCTTAATTTTCATAGTCCCCAACATGTAATTTTACTATCGCTGTAAGCAATAAGATACATACTCTGATTGGTAAAAAGAAGGATGGTTATGATGAATGGATGACTATGGATTATTATAGGGTATGATCTTGCAAGGTCAAAGCCATGTGGTTTTTTTTCTTTTTACCTGCAGAAGAGAGGATTTTTGGAGAAATTATGGAGAGAAATCATAAAAACAGTTGACCCTTACTAAGGTGGATTTGCAAGGACTCACAGTGCAGCATGTACTAACGAACTTGCTAATGTAATTTAACATTTCTTGTGCTTGTGGCACCTGGTTTGACATTGAGCATATGGTCTGTACGCAACTCTATCTAATTGTCCACCCCTTCCACATGTGGGCAGAGGGAATCCATGGAAGCGTATCTGATTGAACCTTTTAGTTACAACTTATATATAGATGGTTGATGTAGAATAGGGTAGATTTAGTCATTTAGATGGCTTTAGATGTTCATGTAGGGGTATTTTTGTGCCTTCTCATCATGATGCTTTACTAAGTTGTTACTTTTTAATGTTATTTGAAGGTTGTGAGTCGCTGGACCGGCATTCCTGTGAATACACTTAACCAGGAAGAGAAGGAAAAGTTAATGCACCTGGCTGATAGATTGCGTGAGAGAGTTGTAGGGCAGGAAACTGCAGTTAACTTGGTTGCACAAGCAGTGTTGAGGTCAAGGGCTGGGCTGGATCAGCCTGACCAGCCTATAGGTTCTTTTCTTTTCTTGGGATCAACTGGTGTTGGGAAGACTGAACTTGCAAAGGCTCTTGCGGAGCAGCTGTTTGACAATGAGAAGATGTTGATCCGGTTTGATATGACTGAATTTGTTGGCAGTCACTCAGCGCTACGTCTCATTGGAGCACCTCCCAGGTTTTATACCATTTTATTCTCATGCCACTTTTCAGCTACAAAACTTGCCCCAAGTTTTTCTTATTTGGGCAACTTAAGCAAGGTTAACTTTCGGATTTGGGTTCATCTATATCATATTTTTTCTACTCTTTTTTTTTTGTTTCTTGAAGTTATCATGGACATGAGGATGGGGGACAGCTAACTGAGAAAGTCAGGAAGCAGCCATATAGCGTCATCCTATTTGATGAAATTGAGAAGGCCGACCCAGCAGTGGTTAATGTTCTTCTCCAGCTCCTTGATGACGGTGTGTTGACCGACGGTAAAGGCAGGACTGTTGATTTTAAGAATACCATCATCATTATGACTTCGAATCTTGGAGCTGAGTCCCTGATGGAAGCAGTGGCTGGTGAAAACTCAATGGAGGTTGCACGTGACGCTGTGGTTAAGCAGGTTTGCAATCCCTAATTGCTTTGTATTCTTAGTTGTCGATAATAGTTAGTTTTCCACCACGTGGCCAACCTAAATTTAAGTACTGGTAGCAATGAATTACAGTATATAGTTCAGATTTTGAACTTCTACTCGCTCACATTTAACACTGGGCAGTAATGCCCCCTCCAAGGGCAAGCAGACTGGACCAGCACGATTACAGAACATCTCATATTGTCTTCCACCAAAACGGATATACCACACAAGATTTGCCAGACATATTAGTTTGTTCTAATGATGAAAATTATGTTTTGCAGGCACAGAAACATTTCAGGCCTGAGTTTCTGAACCGGCTGAGTGAGCTTGTGATATTTGAACCGTTGTCTCAGAATAAACTGAGGGAAGTTGCTGAGGTCCAGATGAAAGGCATCATTGCTCGTGCAGGCAACAAGGGCATCACACTGTCTGTAAGCAATGCTGCGTTGGATGTTGTCTTGTCGGAATCACACAACCCAGTAAGCATGATATCTTCTTTCATACTAACAATTCCATACATGCTCAGGGATGGTTTTCTTACCGCTTAGCATGTGCCTAGTTTTCTTGTTGATTGGAACTAATGACTTGACTATATTCTCCACAGCTTTATGGTGCAAGGCCTATCAAGAGGTGGTTGCAAAAGAATGTGATGACAAAACTCTCTGAGATGCTTTTTAAAGGACAAATAGATGCAGACACGACCGTCTTCATCGAGGCTTCGGAAGACAAGAAGGACCTCAAGTATGACGTGATCAAGAACACTGATGAACGCGAGGCTCGTCGTCGAGACAAGATGCCTCTTGTGGAGATTCCTAGCGACTCTGACAGTGACGAGGACATTAACCCGGCCGCACCTGTAGCAAAGAAAATGAAGGGGGTAGAGTTATCCTCACCTGCTAAGAAGTGAGTTATCAAGCTTGTACTGTGCCTGAGACGCTGGGACAAAATAAGCAGTCGTCTTTTGGTCCCCGAACTCGCTAGGCAGGTAGTATAACCGAGGACAGCTCACGTGCTTTCGGTACCTGTTAAAACTCAGGTGTTGCGTTTATGTTGAACATGAGAGTTTTTAATTAACCAGTGGACGACCTTATGTGCTTGCTGTTTGCTTCTCGTTCAATGCATTGTGTTGCTCCGAGTATGCTTCATCTAATTTACGAAACGCTGAATATTAGAACATGCATGGATAAAATCATTTTTTTAACTCTAGAAAGGAACTGTCATCTACACATGATAGTTCTAAAATTTTCCCCATAGGATTGCATTATTTTTGCCTGGTTCAAATTATATTTTAGTACAAAGAAATGTATATTGCCTGGTTCAAATTATATTTTAGTACAAAGAAATGTATATAATTGCTTTCTAAGTTATATTTTTGTACTTGATCAGAACATATATGATGCCTATGACTAGTTAAACTCTCTCTGCCTTTCTAGATGGTGGCGAGGATATGGCATATGGGAGAGGCGGACAGAGCCGATGCCATGGAGCACGTGTGGCAATGTAATAATGGCCGCGATAGGACCGGCACATTGATTAGACCCAGCTATATTTAGCCCCTTGATCGTTTTGTTGCAAGAGTTACAAGAGGAAAACACAGGTGACTTTGCACGGAAATTGGTCGACTGGGCAAAATGTATGTAACAGTATCAACTAGTTGTCGTCCGTTAAAGTTTGCAGCTCCTGAGCAACACCATATGCATTCTAAGCAGCATATGGTACCTAATGCATTCTAAGCAGCATGGTATGAAGACTGTTTACAAGGGGTACCAAACTTCCCGACCCCTGGCAATGCAAAGCGTATACAGGATGTGCACGCCCAGCAAGGGAAACAAAACGACCTGATCAAGACTATCACGTCCTGATCAAGACCCGCATCGCGACGTGTGGTGGCCGTGTTGGTTGGCGCTCGGTCCCCGCGGCAAATCCGGAGACATTGGGTTTGGGGGGGTGGATGAAGCTGCCGTTCCCCACAGAATAAAACTACCACCGGCTGTATACTAACTTTTATATGTAGCACTGTGCCGTGTCATTTGCTTAAAACTAGTAAAATCAAACAATATTTCTGGAAACAAGATCAGATATAACAAACAAATAGACGAACCTACCCGTACTTCTTATTATGCGCCTCTTTTTGAACTTTTTTTCATGTTCAGACCTTCAGCCGCCTTAAACTTCAACCTAATATTTTTACTGAAGTAAGTAGGAGAAGCCTCAACCTAATTTTTTTTATATAATTTTACTTTGTTCCAAACCCAATCTCGCTCCAGAGTCAAATTTGGGTCTACTAAATACCACTCAGGTGCTCTAAGCACTAGTCTAGAGGCCCTTTCATGTCTTAAACTTCTCTTTGGACCCTGACCCTGATATCATGAGTCAGCTCGATGCACACCTCAACACCATGAGTCATGGTGCTAAGACTTGTTAGTAACCTTGGTGTCGTTGCTCACGGCGCCGATCTTTCGGATCCAAAGATGAGTTTAAGCATAGTGAAAATTTAAATCATTTACAAAGTAAATTTATTAATAAAACAAGTCATAAAAAGGTTATTTTGTATAATTTTTTAAATAAGATAACTGGTTAAATTTGAGTTACAAAGTCAACGAGTTACAGTTTTAAAACGAAGAAAGTATACTATTATACTACTCTACTAGGACTCAAGAGCTAGGAGTCGGTGCCAAGAGCTTGGTGGGAAGCTTTGTGCTCTGGAGATTCCGAGTGGAAGCGTTGGATGCTCAACAGAATGGCAGGAAAAAGCAGATGGGAGGAGCATGAGTCGAATGGCCAGAGTTACTGTATCAGCACTCGAGCGTTCTGCATCCATCATGACAGGTGGTTAGGTTAGGAATTAACGTGGTCGAGCGGTGCCATACTGCCATATGCGGAAAGGATATATGTATAGTGTCTACACATTCTATATATGAACAATATTATGGTCCGTTTTGGTCTACTTGAAAGTTAAAACCACTAGGACCTTGTTTGAATAGAGGTAGATTGAAGGAAACCAAAAAAATCGAGTTTAAAATGAACTAAATTTCTCTCCAATCTCTCTCATTCCGCTTTAATCCATAAATATCTAAACAAGACCTAACTAATTTTACAATTATGTGTTTTTCTCTACAAAGAGCTTTGGATACTTTAAAGTCTCATGTTATGGTCTTTCAAAGAAAGCCAATAATATAGAATTTGTTGTGAAGTATCTATTATTAGGACTATAAGCATCTAAAAACCTTTGGTGGGAAAGTATTCGAAGTGCACAATAAATTATTGTTGACACCTAAATCAGTCACAAAGGTCAATACTTATACAAAAATAAAAGATAATAATACAAATAGATCATATGGTCTATCACAAGGGGTCAATTTTTTATGTGGGCTAAGAGCTAGGACTAAAGAAGAAAGTAAAAAAGAGGGCTTGACTTTTGATGTAGACAAGAGTAAAGAAAAAGTAAAATGAGAGGGCTCGACTTTTGATGTAAGCCAAGACTAAAAAAGAGAGTAAGAATGACAAAGAATGAGCCATCCCACCTACCATATCTTCACATCAAACCAAAGATAACATAAAAATTTAATTCCTCAAAAGTACACTATTCGTGTGGGGTCTAAAGTAAAGTGAAAGATGATGTGTAAGATCTATTCTAAATAGATCTTTTTACCATAAAGAAGAGTCATCAGTAATTCTTACTACTAGACCACGGGCCCACGAGTCATCAATGTAATTACATATAACTTGTGTCGGTGTGTTTTTAAGAGGATAGCGGATGATATATATAGTTGCTAACTACAAAACACAAAATATTCATTCTAACGTTTTCTTATCTGGAGTTCAAGTGGAACTTTACATTTACTGTAGGGGATTCGTGGAACCCTCGTGGGAGGAACTGATTGGCAGTACGGATGTTCTTTCTGCTCCTTTCACTGTCGACGCGGTCGCCTTTATCTTTCGAGGCACAATCTGAAAGCCCCATTTCCCAGGAGCTCACCACCTTGTCGTCTTCAAGGCGGGCAGAGCAGTCCCCTGCCCTCTCCCCGGCCCCCGTTCCCCGACAGTCCATCATCTCCGCCGCTACAGCGCCATGCCCGCCGCGCGGGTGGACGCCCGCGGCTTCTCCGACGACTCGGGTCCACGACGCAACTTGCCGGCCGAGCGCCGCAGGGAGATCTCCGATGCCGACCTGTGGGCCTCCTCGGTCTCCCTGTGGGAAACCTCGGCCTCCTTGTGAGACCTCGGCCTCCTTGTGGGACACCTCGTCCGCCCTGTGGGCCGCCGCCGCAGGTCTCAACCCGCGCCACCAACTCGCTTCCCCGTCCGCGACACGGGCTGCGCCGTCGGCCTCGGTTGCCTCCTCCTCGTCCCAGAACGCGCCGGCGGCGAGGCCAGCGCCCGCCGTCGTCGTCCCTGCTGTTATATTTAGTCCCACATCGGTAATTGATGGTGGGAGAGCACAACATATAAGGTGGGGCAGTCCTCATACTATAAGGCTAGTCTTTTGGGTTGAGTTAGGCCCGAGGCCTTAGTTGTTGTTGGGCTCTGTGGACCTAGGCCTGTTAGGCACCGGCTCGTGTGTACAGCGGGCTGGGCCGGATTCCGCTGCGCCACTCTAACAAGTGGTATCAGAGCCAAAGGTTGTGAAATCGGTAACATCTCCGGGTCACATGTTTACGGGGGAGCCCATTGATATCTCCGTTCGGTCATTTGACCATTGGTCACACAAGTTGACTGGAGAGTTTATACTCTGGGCCTTTGATAACGTCTTCTTTGAGATCACACAATAGTTGTGATGGAAGAGTTGGGTCCGATGTGTGACGGGGGAGATTGTTATATTTAGTCCCACATCGGTAATTAATGGTGGGAGAGCACAACATATAAGGTGGGGCTGTTCTGGCGCAATCGAATGATCTCGATGAGGCGCTAGAAAGTTTCGGCAAGGAGGATCAGAAGAAGACTCCGTGGACTCCTGAGGAGAAGCGGAAGGATCGTAAGGCTCTCTCTCTCATTCAGCTTCATCTGTCTAATGATATCTTGCAAGAGTGTCTGCAGGAAAAGACCGCTGCAGATTTATGGCTCAAACTGGAATCGATCTGTATGTCCAAGGATCTAACCAGTAAGATGCATATGAAGATGAAATTGTTCACGCTCAAGATGCAGGAGGGTGGTTCGGTATTGAACCACATATATATTTTCAAGGAGATCGTTGCCGACCTAGTGTCGATGGAGGTTAAGTATGAGGATGAAGATTTAGGCCTCTTACTGTTATGTTCTCTGCCAAATTCCTATGCCAATTTTCGTGACACCATACTTTTGAGCCGTGATGAACTAACCCTAGGGGATGTTTATGAGGCACTCCAATCTAGGGAGAAAATGAAAGGCATGGTGCACAATGATGGGTTGTCGTCCTCCAAGGGCGATGCACTCCATGTTAGAGGCAGACCTGAGCAGAGATACTCCAATGATGGCAACGAGCTTGATAAGAGTAGAAGCCATTCCAAGTCCAGAAAACCCACCACCAAGAAGTTCTGTAAGTATTGTAAGAAGAAGACTCATTTTATTGAGGATTGCCTTATACTTCGGAACAAGGAGAAGAGGAAGAATAATCCTGATGGTAAGGCATCTGTTGTCTCTGCTGGTGAGGGTTCTGATTCTGGAGATTGTCTAGCTATTGCTGCTTGTGTTTCTGGTCGTGATGAATGGATTCTGGATTCTGCATGTTCATTTCATATCTGCACTAACAGAGATTGGTTTAGTTCTTATAAACCTGTGCAGAAGGGAGATGTTGTGCGTATGGGTGATGATAATCCGTGTCAGATTGTGGGCATTGGCTCTGTTCATATCAAGGCTCATGATGGGATGATTCGCACTCTGGAGAATGTGAGGTTCATACCAACAATGACCAGAAATCTTATTTCGATCAGCACACTTGATGAAAGAGGTTTCAAATACTCTGGATGTAATGGAGCTTTAAAGGTATCAAAGGGTTCTCTTGTTTGGCTTATTGGTGATAAGAATTCTGCAAATTTATATGTCCTTAGAGGTAAAACTTTGCATGGTGGTTCTGTTTCCGCTGCTGCTGCTGCTGACACTAATGCAGAGACTGACCTTTGGCATTATGCGTCTTGGACACATGAGTGAACTTGGCATGGCAGAATTGATGAAGAGAGACCTTCTCCTTGGCTGTACTTTGAGTGGCAGGAAATTCTGCGAGCATTGTGTTTTTGGGAAGCATAAGAGGGTAAAATTCAATACCTCTGTTCACACCACCAAAGGTACTCTTGATTATGTACATGCTGATGTTTGGGGTCCTTCCCGTAAGCCTTCTCTTGGTGGTGCTCGTTACATGCTTACCATTATTGATGATTACTCTAGAAGAGTATGGCCTTACTTTATGAAAAATAAAGATGATACCTTTGCTGCTTTTAAAGAGTGGAAGACCATGATAGAAAGGCAAACTGAGAAGAATGTAAAAGTACTTCGTACTGATAATGGTGGAGAGTTCTGTTTGGATGTTTTTGATGATTATTGCAGGCAAGAAGGCATTGTTAGGCATCACACCATCCCGTACACACCTCAGCAGAATGGTGTGGCTGAGCGCATGAACAGAACCATCATATCGAAGGCCCGTTGTATGCTGTCCAACGCCAAGATGAATAAGCGTTTTTGGGCAGAGGCTGCGAACACTGCTTGTTACTTGATAAACAGGTCGCCTTCTATTCCACTTAATAAGAAAACACCCATTGAGGTATGGTCTGATACACCTGCAGATTATTCACAGTTGAAAGTTTTTGGCTGCACTGCTTATGCTCATGTTAACAAGTGGTATCAGAGCCAAAGGTTGTGAAATCGGTAACATCTCCGGGTCACATGTTTACGGGGGAGCCCGTTGATATCTCCGTTCGGTTATTTGACCATTGGTCACACAAGTTGACTGTCACTCTAACAAGTGGTATCAGAGCCAAAGGTTGTGAAATCGGTAACATCTCCGGGTCACATGTTTACGGGGGAGCCCGTTGATATCTCCGTTCGGTCATTTGACCATTGGTCACACAAGTTGACTGGAGAGTTTATACTCTGGGCCTTTGATAACGTCTTCTTTGAGATCACACAATAGTTATGATGGAAGAGTTGGGTCCGATGTGTGACGGGGGAGATTGTTATATTTAGTCCCACATCGGTAATTGATGGTGGGAGAGCACAACATATAAGGTGGGGCAGTCCTCATACTATAAGGCTAGTCTTTTGGGTTGAGTTAGGCCCGAGGCCTTAGTTGTTGTTGGGCTCTGTGGACCTAGGCCTGTTAGGCACCGGCTCGTGTGTACAGCGGGCCGGGCCAGATTCCGCTGCGCCACTCTAACACCTGCGCCTTCCTCGTCCGCCCCTGCTTCCACCTTGGCGGCTTCCAACAGTGCCATGCCCAGCGGCCCCCCTCAAGCGCGTCCTGCTGCGCAGCTCGGTTCGACGACGACGGGCGGCTTGGGCTTGAACGCGGCCGCCGCTAGCCTCCTCGGAGTGTCGGGGTCCGTCGCCGCCGCAGCTCGAAAGGCGCCGCCGGCTCTGGAGACGTACGGCCGGGACATGACGGCCGCAGCCGGAAAGATGGATCCGGTGATCGGCCGCGACGACTAGATCGACCGCGTCGTGTGCATCCTCTGCCGCCGGACCAAGAACAGCGCCATGCTCGTGGGAGCTCCCGGGGTGGGCAAGACGGCCATAGCCGAGGGCCTCGCGCAGCGCCTCGCGGCGGGCGCGGTCCCCGCCGCGCTCTCCGGAGCGCGCGTCGTGGAGGTCAACCTCGGCGCCATGGTCGCCGGGACCAAGCTCAGGGGCATGTTCGAGGAGCGTGTCAAGAAGGTAATCCAGGAGGCGGAGAACACCGACGGCAAAGTTGTGCTCTTTATTGACGAGGTGCACATGCTGTTCGGCGCCGGGAATTGCAAGGGCGGCGGTGCCATGGACGGTGCCAATCTGCTGAAGCCAGCTCTGGCGCGTGGCCGCATCCGCTGCGTGGGCGCCACGACCTTCGACGAGCACCGCAAGTATGTCGAGAAGGATGCTGCGTTTGAGAGGCGGTTCCAGAAGGTGCACGTCCAGGAGCCCAGCTTGCTGGCGACCATTGCCATTCTCCAGGGACTCAAGAAGAAATTTGAAGAGCACCACAAAACCACAATCCAGGACGCTGCCATGGTAGAAGCTGCTCGGCTTGCCAACCGCTACATCACCTGTGCGTTGAAGTCTTCTTACCACTTACTTGCTTTTGGCTACTGTTGAATTTCGAATTTTTGTGTCGCTAACAAAATTATCGCTGGAGAAAGGGAGCGACCGGGGAGCGTTCCATCTAAGTAATTTTATGAACTTTTGAATATAGTAATTTGATTTCCATAGAAAGGAAGATCTGAGGGGAACAAACTAAGAAGATAAGCATGATATTCAAGATCTTCCTTCAAACAAACAAGATATTCAAGATCTGAGTGGCATCTACCTACTACCTGTATATTTGTTGAGATATACGTTAGATTGAGAAATGTATTATTTGTTAGAATCAATGTAGATGTTATTCTAATATTCAATCCCTCCTGAGCATCTCTGAGAAATTCAAAATCCTGAGTTCCTGAATTTTTACAAACTTGATCACTGCTTTAGTAATAAACCAAGAATCTTGCTAAGTAAAACGTGCTGCAGCTAATGTTAGGCGCTTAGTCATCAAACAGAAGATGGTTATTGGTTAGGGTAAAGGAGTTATTCTAAATTTTCCTTTTAAAGGAAAGTGCTTGGTTTCAGACTGTAGCAGCTAGCAGTAATATGTAATTAGCACTAGTCAGTGTCTGTTACAAATCCTGATGGCTACCACTGCAATTTTTTGAAAATCGTCAATTTCCTGATAAAGCAATTGATCTTATTGACGAAGCATGCGCCACCAGAAGGATGAAAACTGACAACATACAGAAAAGTAACAGCACACAGAATAGCGCAGAAGCTTTCATGGAGGAAGCACTTGTTTGCCCAGCTCAAGTTGCAGAGGTATGTCCTTAATTTATTATTTGTTGGATTTCGATTGATATTTTAGCATATTTTAGCCTTTTTTATGGTAAAATGTGGGAAGGAATCCCGCAAAAAAGTTATTAAAAGAAGGGACAAAAACTGCACAAGGAGGAAAGACACCTTGGGGGAAGAAAGGGAAAATAGAGAAAACGAGCCAGAAGGGGCTCAAATTGAGAACTAGATTATTTACATGAGACTAGGGCAGGGGATAAAGCCACTGACAAATTAGAAATCCGTAGCACACAGATGTATCAGTAACTGTAGTATATATGACATCATGTGTGCTCGTCAATTGATTATTACCATCAATTTGTTAGTAGCATGGAAAATGTATAATTTCCCTACCCATTTGAATATGACTAATTTATGCCACCTTTGGTATCAATTTGTTGCCATTTTATGTCTTGTGATTTTGATCCTTATTTTTGGCCATAAATATGTACTAAGTGCTATGGTTTTCTCTGTTCCAACTTCCAATACTTCAACTTGCTCTAAGATTATGCGACTCCACTTTACAAAGTTAAGACGGTTGGTATTGAATATGTATGATGTTGTCTGAATAGTGTTGGCAATTGGCATGTAAGCATAATCAAATAAAAATTAATAGATGGAGGTTCCATGATCTGTGTGACCCACAAGTGAAAAAATGACAAGAAATTGTAAAAGTAGTAGGATTATACAAATGGCGATTATATCAAGTTGACATCAGAAACTTTGGAAATTAATAAAGAACTATAATTTAACTTAAATTGACATGAATGTGTGCCCCCTCCCCCTTTTCTGCCACAGTGCATTATCTTTGATGTGAGTTGCTGTAGTCCTTTTCTGGCTATGATTTCCTGTCAGGTTCATATTTCCTTGGCCCCCTTAGTCTTAGTTTTGTCGCGTTTGGTTTGTCCACAAGGAAATTCACGCACTACTGCTTCTTCCCACAGAACAACAACTATTTCTACTACTTCTACTTCCAGCCCTTGGCCTGTTGGACAGTACCACTTTACCGGTATCACAAGCAACTTGTAAACAGCCCCTCCTTTTGTGGCTTGAATCTCTTGAAGACAGCAGCTTGCTGCTTCTAGAGAAAAAATTGTGGTTGATGATTGTAACATCTAAAGTACTTATGTACAGCAATTCTGTTACTGAGCATGTGCTTTGTGCAACATGTTCTGATGCAGCTTGTTACGCAGCAGGTAAACCTGTTATTTAGACCAGTTAGCTGATAATTGTACATTTTTACTTATTTCTTCAGTTGACCAGAATGATGATATTCAAGTTCATTTTAGTGTTCACATGGGGCTAATTTCATTCCATTTATATTTTGTAACGTTGATTGAAGGTTGTGAGCCGATGGACTGGCATTCCTATCAACTAGAAAAGTTCGCGGCGTTGCCGCACATGGTAACAAGATGTGTCTATAAAAATATTTTTCAAATAAATTATCAAAGCACGTTGAATTTAAAAATTCACTTTGTAGCTATGTTTTAGATTTTGAAATGTGTTTTTTCTTCTTTTATAGCGTATCTTATGTTCAAATTTGAAGGTGCCTCGGTGTTCGGATGTTAGATTTTTTGGGTAAATTGGAAAGTGTTTTGGATTTAAAGTGTGATCTATTGCGAATATATAGATTTTGAAGTTTTGAGCTATTTTATAATTCAACATTTTTAAATTTGAAGTTGCTTCGGTGTTTGGACGTTGGGTTTAACGGGTGAATTGGAAAGCACTTTGGAATTAAAGTGTGATCTGTAATAACTTTATAGATGTTGAAGTAGGTACTTTAAAAATCAATATTTTGTAATTTAAAGATGTTTCAGTGTCCGAATCAATCGCATATAAACATTATGCGAACGAGTCTTAGAATATTTGTTATTTAATGAACTTCAGGTTTTCAAATTTTAAACTATTATTGTATTAAACAATTTTTAATTTAGAAGCATTTTGATATCAAATTATATATATATGATGGATCACATATAAAAATTTGTGAGAATGGATTATACATAGCAAATTTCAAAATTCAAAGCTCCTTTGAATTTTCTTGCATACATTTTTATATTTTAATAAAAAATATATTTCAAAAGGAAAAACATAATAAATCTAAAACCTTTCCATAGAGATAATTTTTAAATTCACGTGCTTTGATAATTATTTTAAGAAAAATATTTACAAAACCATGTCTATAATAAATTTATATGTTCTAGATTTTGATATTTTGACTAAATTTGATATTGGGCACCTTTTAATAAAGTTATATATTTTAAAATGTTGCAGTTACATTGTTGACACCATCCCAAAAATGTTTTGTATATGTTATAAAAAAAAGATAGTAACGGTAATAATTATATTAGATCACTAAAAAAATTGTATTAAAAATAAAATTATATTACATCATTCAAAATTATGTTTGTTTAAATAAAAAAATCATAAATAATTCAAACAAAATAGTACAAACAAAATAAGAACTACTATAAATAACAGTTTAGATAAATAACAATATTTTTAAAACGAGTAAGTTGGGTCCTGCGTATAATGGTTTAGGGGGACCCAAAGACGGTGGGACCCACTTGTGGGCCCGTGGTCTACGGTGGGACCACTGTGGGACCCACATCACGCGGGTCCCATGGGCCCACGACGGGGCCCACTTGTGGGACCCACATCACACGGGTCCCGTGGGGCCCACTTGTGGGTCCCACATTAGCGGGTCCCACATGTGGGGTCGCGTGCCCTGGGATTGCTCGGGCAGATCTAAACCGTCGACGTGGTCGATCTGACGGCCGAGACAATGCGGGTGATGTGGCGCGATGAGGTTGCCCGGTTTGGGTCCAGGATTCCTATTATAGAGATAAGCTTGCCCAGGATGAGAAGGAAAAGCTAATGCACCTTGAGGATAGATTGGGAGAGAGAGTTGTTGGTCGAGAAGTAGCAGTCCATTTGGTTGCACAAGCTGTGCTAAGGTCAAGGGCTGGGCTGCATCAGCTGGACAACCAATAGGCTCATTTCTTTTCATGGGCTCAACCGGTGTTGGGAAGACGGAACTTGCAAAGGCTCTTGCAGACCAGCTGTTTAACAGTGAGAAGATGTTGATCCGGTTCGATATGAGTGAATTTGTTGATGCTCACTCTGTGCTACGTCTCATTGGTGCATCTCCCAGGTTTTGTCCCATTTTTGTTCTCTCTCCATTACCTATAAACCATCTTACCTGCATATTGTTTTTCCGACTTGTGTAATTTATGTGAGGTAAACATTTTCATTCACATCTTTATACTCAATTTTTTTTAATGAATTATACTCAATTTTATTGCTTGAAGCTATCTTGGCCATGAGGATGGAGGACAGCTTACTGAAAAAGTCAGGCAGCGGCCATACAGTGTAATCCTTTTTTATGAGATTGAAAAGGCCAATCCGGCAGTGTTTAATCTTTTCCTCCAGCTTCTTGATGACGGTGTGCTGACTGATGGCAAAGGAAGAACCGTCGATTTCAAGAACACCATCATCATTATGACTTCAAATCTTGGAGCTGAGTACCTAATGGAAGCAATGGCTGGTGAAAAATCAATGGATTCTGCTCGTGACCTTGTCATTAAGCAGGTCTGCAATACCTGTCTGCTCTGAATGTTAATATACAGTATGACATTAACTTTCCATGGTGATAAAAATTCATTTTTGTCTGGCAGGCACAGAAACATTTTAAACCCGAGTTCCTGAACAGACTGAGTGAGATTGTGATTTTTGAGCCATTGTCACAAGATAAGCTGAGGGAGGTTGCTAATGTTCAGATGAAAGGCGTCATTGCGCGTCTGGCTGATAGAGGCATCTATCTGTCTGTAAGTGATGCAGCTTTGGATGTAGTCTTGTCGGAATCACACGAACCTGTAAGCAATGCACGCCATGATCTTTCGTCTAACTTATTATTATGATCAGGACTAGTTTTTTTCTAATCACTTCAAACTTTTCCTAGAACGAAGATTTGCAATGTAGCTAGCTATTGAATACCGGTTATGTCCATATTTTTCACAGCTTTATGGCGCAAGGCCCGTAAGGAGGTGGCTGCAGAAGAATGTGATGACCAGGCTCTCTGAGATGCTTTTTCAAGGAGAAATAGATGCAGATACTACTGTCATCATCGATGCTTCTGAAGATAAGAAAGAACTGATGTACGAAGTATTTAAGAATGCCGCAACGTGCCTAGATATTCCTGGCATGGAGATTCTGAGCGACTCTGACAGCGATGGTGGCATTTGGCTCATTGGCTGAATGCTCCAATATCAAGGAAAATGAAGGGGGTGAGCATATCATCTGCTGGGAAGTGAACAGCCTAGTGCCGTTGCGCATCAGCCGTTGGCTTAGTGGTGCAAACTGCTGTTCTTTCCAGCAAACTCTCAATATAGGGAGCTACTGCTGCTAGTGTGCTGTCTAGTTGATCTTGGATGATGCTACCTTATATGGCAATGTGGGTCATGTGGCAATGTGCTTGCCTACATTAAAACACTAACGAGTTGGGAAAGATATTTTGGTTTAAATCCCATCACATGGAAACGCAACAATCAAAATACCAAAGTTATTTTACTAAGCATATATTACTAATTTACTATTGGCTGTTTACTAGGTCTTGTGTTCTTGCGTCTAGGAAGCGGTTGACCCCATCACTCGCTTGAGACAGCAGCGGTGAATGAACCACTGACGCGTGGGCCGGAGGTAGCCTGTGGCCACACATCAGTGGCTGGTCCACACGTCAGCAAGACAGCGCTCATCCCACGCATGAGCATGACGCAAACCATTCTCTCCTTTGCCCGTGTCCACTTGGCACTTTGGCAGTTGGCATGCAACCGAGCCGTTGCGCGCCACGCCGGCGAGACCGGAGTTTCTACAGCTGGACTGCGACCGCCGACCAGCCCCTGTGACGCCGCCTGCACCATTGGAGGGCGCGTCCTTCGGCCACTGGACACATTCCGCGCTTCTGCTCGCGGTGGAGCTCGGCGTCGCCGGAAGCCTGTTCGACGGAATGCTTCTCCGAGGTAACGAGCCGTGAAGTCTGTCACTCTGCTGCTTCTTCGAGAGTGTGGTTGGTGTAGGGCTGTTTGTTCGTGCGTGTTGAAGAGAGGGATGGTTGAGCTTCAGCCCGATGCCCCTAATTGTGACAGCAGCGACCTCGAGATTCCTGCTATAACTAGCTCGATGAATTTCAAAGGATCTGGTGGGAAGCTGGAAGCCCGTGGATGGCAACAACGGTTGGGCCAGTGGTTAAGCGAGGTGAGAACGAGATGGGAAGAGAGATTGGAGCAACTAAATTGTATTGATCATTTCCCATGAATATAAATATACACAGTTTACAGCTGAACCAGTCAGCAACAGACTCAAGTTTGAGCTATGCAAGCAAACAATGCAGAAATTCGTGTGTGCAGAAATTTGCAGAAATGAAGAAATTAGCAGTTTGAGCTATGCAAGCACAATGCCACCGATATTTTAGAAGGTACAAAGGTAGCGACAGCATTCTTATACGGTTTCCACATCTACAAGCAGGATTTGAAGGCCGGCCATGCACAATTTCTTTGAGCTGGACGACAACAACCTGGTCGGTCCTCTTACAACCATTGGGAAGGCGGGAACGCTGCAGAACGATTTCACTGTGCTGGTCCTTGTAACAATCTGCTGGCACTCTATCTTCTGCAGCTAATGTCATCTTCTCCGAGTCCGAGCATTGTCAACAGGATTAACAGGCTGCGTATGATTGGTTGGGCATGGGCAAGAAGGAGTCTGCCGGCTCCATGCAGCCGTGATGCATAGCAGGATCTGC
Source organism: Digitaria exilis (assembly GCA_015342445.1). Taxonomy (NCBI): domain Eukaryota; kingdom Viridiplantae; phylum Streptophyta; class Magnoliopsida; order Poales; family Poaceae; genus Digitaria; species Digitaria exilis. The sequence continues at coordinate 348,916 of JACEFO010002063.1, read as the reverse complement.
TGGCAAGAGGTCCGGGTTGGGCGAGGGCAACTCAATTGAACGCAGGAGCTCGTCGATGTCAATGTTATCCAAGAAGCTCAAATCCCAGGACATGTCGTCGATGGCAGGGGTGTTGTTCTGCTCTGCAGGAATTGTCACAGTCGCCGCATGGTGTTCTTCTGCCCCATTGACGCAATTGCCACCTGCCTGATCTGCCTGCAGCGTCGAAGAACAGATGGGATCTGAAATTGGCATGCTGAGCAGAGCATCCTCTGCCACGCGGCGGGCGGCGGGTGGAGCAACTTCGCCGGCGCACGGATCTGCTTCTCCCCTCTTCCTCTTCTTCCCATGGCCACTGAACCTGATACGATAGAGCATCAGCTGCGACTCGGCCAAGTGGTCCGGCGCGGTGATTGCATACTCGTGCATCACCCACCCAGTGCTGCCCTTCTCGCCGCCGTCCTGGAAGCTCAGCGCCTTCTTCCTCCAGGTCATTACCTCCGCGCCGCCGCCGAGGTGCAGCTGCTCGCCGTCGACGCAGGTCCTCTCCCCGTTCCAGAACCCTCCGCCGGCGCAGGTACGCTTCTGCCTCGAGCCCTTGCTGTTCTTCACCTGGCCCAGCGCGAAGAAGAAGGCGTCTTCCTTGCGGCCGTTCCGGTCGAGGAGCTCCCACGGCGGCGCGCTGAGCGGGTCGTCGTCGACGATGAGGCCGTCCAGCGGGAGGGGCTGTCCCAGGAGGCGAGGAAGGAGGTAATGCGCGACGGCATCGCCGTCGTCGGGAGCGAAGAGGAAGCCCGGGGGCAGGCCGAGCTCGCGTGGCACCTCCATGGCGCCGCTCTGCTTCCTCCCGTAGCTGCTGAGCCGGATGTGGTAAAGCCTCAGCGGCGACTGCGCCAGATCCTCCGGGGCGGTGACGGCGTACTCGTGCATCACCCACCCCGAGCTCCCCTTCTTGCCTCCGCCGCCGCCGCCGCCGCAATGGAAGTTGAGGGCTTTCTTCCGCCACGCGGCCTCCTCGCCGCCGCCGCAGGGGAGACGAAGCTTGGATCCTTCAGCGCACGTCTTCTGGCCCTCCCACCAGCCACCGCCGGCGCAGGTTCGCTTCTGGCGCGTGCCCTTCACGCACCTCGGCTGCCCCTCGGCGAAGAAGAAGGCTTCCTCCCTGCGCCCATTCCGCTCGAGGAGCTCCTGCGGCGGCGCGCTCAGCGGATCGTCGTCGAGGATGAGGCCGTCGATCGGGAGCGGCAGGCCCAGGAGGCGAGGGAGGAGGTAGTGCTCCACCGCCACCTCGTCCTCGGGGGCAAAGAGGATGCCCGGCGGGAGCGCCGACACGCACGCCATGGAACGGATGCGCGCTAGGCGGCTAGGGCCTGGAGGCTGGAGGCGAGGCGGCTAGGGCCTGGAGGCTGGAGTGGATGCGACGCCGGCGTACACAAACACAACTATGCTTCTGGCTGGGGGTTCATTTTATTTGGCGTGACCGCGTGAGAGAGGAGAGTCCCGTCCCGACTCGGTTGCGGTTTTTCTTAATCCGATCGGAAGCGCGCCGCTCCTCCTCCGGTTTCCTTTTTATTTATTATTTTTATTAATTATAGGCGTGAGAGAATCTGAGTCGGACTCGGACGCTGGTGTTTTTCTGATGAGATCGGCAGCGGAATTTCTCGTTTTTTTTTTAATCGAGTTCAACTTCTGGTGTTTCAAAAAGTTTTTCCTGATCTGGTGTTGTACTGATCAGCTCGTTGTTCAGAGTTTTAGACAGCGACCTGAGTCTCCAGTACACCAACACCATGTTCAGGTCAGTCAGGAGTTTCACGACCTACACGGAGAGCACCACGAACAGCCTCCTCGACGGTGACGGCGACGACGAGTTGTTGCTGACAGTCCCGACGTTATCGGGGACCTCGAGGGCCTCCGTTGCAGCGAAGAACGCGGCCCCGAGAGCACCTAGGGGCTTGGGCAGTTTGGCCAGCCGCCATCACTGCTCCCTCGGTGCACACCCGAGCTGGCTATGTCCGGCGTGCAGCAGAGCGCACGTTCGCCGCAGACGTCCATGTCGTGTTGCGGCCGACGGCCTCGAAGACGACCTCCGTGACCGTGGCCGTGTGGTTGCCGTTCTCCTCGGCAGCGGCTGCAGATTTCAGCGTCCTTTTGAAGCGACCTTCTCCGATCTACAAAGCACCACATCATAATCCACACGTTGATGAGCACCAGCATGCCCTTGGGGATGTCGTATCCTGCCACGGCCACGTCCTCGCGGACGACGCGCGGGGTGAACAGAGGCCCGATGGGGTGCACGCGCATGGTCTCCTTGACAATGGCGTTGAGGTCGCCGACGTTGACCACGCTGTTGAGCATGATGCTCGTCCATCATGCACTTGAACTTGGCCAGCGATGACACGGGCCCCTCCGCCGCCGACGCGTCGCCGGCGTCGTTGAAGAGGCGCTTGCCAAGAACCGTATGGATGACGACGTTGAGGCTGATCGTGGACATGTGGTCCCAGCCGAGGCGCACGGCGGCGCGGCCCGATGAGGCGGCAAGTAGAGGCCACGCACGAACGAGCGCACCTCGTCGGTCCTTAGGAAGAGCCTGGCCATGTCGGCCAACGAGCCGATAATGACGGAGCGGGAGCCGAAGCGGAGGTCCTTGAGCTCGTCGTATTTGTTGGAGAGCTAGTGGATGGAGCGGTGCGGGAGCGCACCGATCAGGTTGAAGTTGCCGATGACGGGCCATGGTCTCACACCCGGGGAGGTTATAATAAGCACAGCGGGATGCCTTGCGTGCGCGGCGGAGGATCACGGCGTCGAGCACCACGGCAAGGAAGGTAACTAGCTGTGGTCGTAGCTCCATTATATTATTGGAGCTGGGAGTTATAGGTGCTGACTGCTCCCTCGCTCGCTAATGAACTAATGAAGGAAGATATATATGTATATGTAACGAGTACAGGATGGATGGATGGTAGTACCTAGTAGGCTAGTACGTAGCCTATTATTGCCGATTGTCATGCATCATGATCATGCGTGGACAAGGAAGACGGCGAGGCGAGCGGGACGACGAGGCGGTCGTAGACGGGGACGGTGAGGAGGATGGAGCCGACGAGGAAGACGGTGAGGGAGCCAGCGGGGATCTCGAAGGCGAAGCCACCCAGGCGCCGGTCCATGGCCTCCGCCTGGGTGACGGAGAAGGTGGTCATCTGCGCGTACACCGTCCAGAAGGGGATGGTGGTGGCCCACGTTGGCAGCATGCGCAACACCTGCTTCACCTCCTCCACGTCCGTCAGCGTGCACGGCGCCGGCGACGGAGGAGCCTCCACGATCGCCGCCCGCTCCAGGAACCTGCAAATTTATAGACACACAGAGCTCGCGCTGCAGTGCATGCATGGTCATGCTCATGCATGGTGGATCGATACATGAATCAGATCGAGAGCACACGTGAAGCTAGCACAGCATCCTACAGATCCATCGTCGTCGCCGTCATCATCGATAATAAATATATATAAATATAAAGGGTATAACCTGCATTGCTTTGTGTGCGGCATCTTCTTCTTTCCCTGCTTTACGTCCTCTCCCGCGCCGTCGACGTCGTACAGCTGAGCCGGGTCCGGCGGCAACGGCAGCGCACGCTTCCTCCACGCGGCCGCCGTGACGGCGGCGATCTGCGTGAGGGGGCTCCCCACGAGCTTCTTGAAGCGGTACCTGGTGGTTCCGGCGAGGAAGACGGCGAGGCCCAGCAGGATGGCCGCGACGCAGGCGCCGTAGCCCCAGCGCCGCCCCAGGTGGTCCTGCGCGTACACGAGCGCCGTCACGGCCAGCAGCGACCCGATGCTGATGAAGAAGAAGAACCAGCTGAAGAAGCGCGCCATGCGCCGCCGCTCGCCGCCGTCCGACTCGTCGAACTGGTCGGAGCCGAAGCCGGAGACGCTGGACTTGAGGCCGCCCGTGCCCAGCGCCGTGAGGTAGAGGCCCAGGTACAGGACGCCCAGCTGGGTCCCGTTGGGAGGCACGCAGCCAGCGGCGGCGCACGGCGGCGGGCGGAGCCCCGGCGCCGCCGTGGACACGGTGAGGACGGCCATGCCGGCCGCCTCGACCGCGGTGAAGATGGCGATGGTGAGGTACCTTCCGAGGTAGGTATCGGCGACGAAGCCCCCGAGCAGGCACAGCATGAAGGAGGCGTCCAGGAAGTTGGTCACGGCGTTGGCCGAGGCGGCGCTGCTGAGGTGCATGGTCCCGGTCAGGTAGCTGACGAGGTTCACGGCGATGCCCAGCGTGGTGAGCCGCTCGTTGAGCTCCACGCCCAGGATCATGGCGGCCGAGGACCAGCCGCCGGAGGACGACCGGACGGCGGCCCGGCCCTTGTAGTCCCACGCGTCCGCCATCATCGTCGCCGTCTTGGCTGCCGACGACTGCATCGCCATCTCCATCATCTCTGTGTCTTGCTGTGCGGGCTGCTGCTACTGCCCGTAGCCCGGCCGCATAGTGAATTAGAGAGTGGAATATAATGCGGACGATACGCGGCGAGTATATATGGCGCCAAACTTAATTTAATTTAATTGGTTTGGACTAGCTCGCCTCTCGGCGGACGAATCGATCCAATCCACTGGTACGGTGCACGATCGATATACACGTGTCCGATATGATGATGAACCGAACCAATGCAACAAGGTAAGTCGGCTAAGAGATCGATGACATACGGAGATACCAGTGGATATATATAGATTATCGATAAGTCAGCTAATAAGCTAAGCTAGCTAGGCCAACAATGCATGCAATCTACTCCCTGGAGTATATATAGCAGAGTAGAGTATTCGAGTAGGACGGAGTATAATAGAATTAATGCGCACGCGGTGAGCCCAATGCACCAACCAACGCAATGCAAAGAAATGGGGGTATATGCTCGCTCGTTCGCCACTCCAGAAATCAATCGAAATACTCCAACATTTTGGGCCTTTTTTGTTGGTGAAAAAACTTTGTGAAATGTATTGTAGCAATTATAAATCAAAGACTAGGACTAAATATGATCTAATTATAGAACTAATTACACGGATGGACGTAAAATCACGAGACGAATATATTAAGCCTAATTAATTGTCATTAGAGACTGTTTAGCATGACATTGTCTAATCATGACCTAATTAGGCTTAGTAGATTCGTTTCACACTTTCGCCTGGAGTTATAAAATGAATCTTATCAGCTATCCACATTTAATACTCCTAATTTATATAAAACATTCAAATTTAGAACTAAACATGTCCTTATTATAGATAATATCTTGGACTGACCGGCATTAGGGGTGCTCTTAGGGTTTGGTATCGTTGGACTATCTCCAAGTAGCCAGGTGCCCCCTTATTTTGCACTGCATGACCCGTGGCCGTAGGCCCATAAGCGTAGGCTTGTGCCTTGGATCAAGGCGAGAGTGGGCCAACAGGCTTATCCTTATTTTCTTTTTTTTAATTTGATTACTGCACTTTTGATAACCGCAAGTGTGTGTTCTGTGTTGTGCTTATTCCTGCAAATAAAAACAGCTAGGTATAGCTGTTCGGTTAATTTGATGAAAGAGTAGTCACGCCCAACTAAAACGCATCCACGCGTAGCGCCTGAAATGGAGCTTATCAACAGGAAATAGCATTGGCAGGACTGAAGATGATAATAAAATGGTACCATCAGCCTTTCAGTTGCAGCATCTGAGAATACGAATACCAAAATTCTAGATTAATTATTGAGATGGACGAGTTGGTCTATATAATGTGCCAGGTTAAGGTTCTGGTCCAAAATGGCGTCAATACTTACACATACAATACTTGCAACACAATGCTCTGCTGGTCAGTGCTGGTGCTGGTCCAACAATACTTGCAACACAATACTTACACATACAATCGATCATCACTCAGAATTTACAAACTCATTCACTCTTTAAGCGCCTAAGCGGACCAAACCGAGATGCTGCCTGTGACTTCATGGAGGACGTCAACTCTCTAGCATGACGGAATTCTTGGCATGTTACAGGTAACATGATGGCATGTGATTCAGAACCATTTAGCTTACTACGATTATTGCTACTGCAAAGCAGGATTTATATTATCGATAAATATTATTTATCAGAGGTTGATGATAAACAGAAATATCGGATATATTGGAACTTCACCGGTGATAAAAGAATTTTTTTGAACAAAATTTAGAGGAAAAAATTAGTGTATCATCAACATATTGAATGATTGGAAAATCAGCACCCAAATTTGGCCCATGAGGATGTCAAAGAGACCCAAAAGCAAGCATCATAAATCAAAGACCGTAGAAGATTAGCAGCTAGGACAAAAAGTAAGGGAGATAAAGGATCACCCTGTCTGACACTTCTTTTGCAATTAAAAGGCATCCCTGGCACTCCATTCAAAAGAACTGATGATGAGCTAAAAGTCAAAATATGTTCTCAAGTAAAATAAACATAGTTTTTGATAGTTTCTTCCTAAACTGTGAACACATTGCTTTTGATAGTTTTTTTTCCATCAGCTCTGAGCTCAGTGTGATAGTCACACCAAATGGTCCAACCATTAGTTGACCACTACTATCAAATAATAAGTATGACATATGTTAAATAAGCATGCTATCAAATCCCAATATTTCTTTTCTAAGATTATTTATTTGCACTCCATAAACCTTATGTATGTACGTGATTAATAGAATATTCACAATGACTAGAAAATTTCAGTCTGGACAATGCTATAAACAATATTCTAACGATCTTACTACCAAAGAAGGTCAGCTAATCTCCTATGGTCTTTGATTAACGATCTTACTACCAAACCAAGTTCTGTATGAAGTTTCTGTAGAGATGAAAATGTTACCTATTATCTATTAATATTCGTGTGTTCTGAATTGTAATTACAAGGTTCATTTCTAGCTGTTGAGAATCTTTCATATTTATTAGGGTTATTGAAAGAATATAATTACCATATAAGTTTATGTCGACCATGATGGATGTATGAGGGGTACTAAAATATATAATCAAGGCAATTGCTCATATGTCCATTTAATTCACAATGGATTATTAAATTATAAAAATATTTATATTTATTTGTATGGAATTTTTAAAAACCTATAATTTAAATTATTTGGCATGTCTTGGATATGTATATAATTTATTATTTATAATTTTCGTCTTTAATATATGTCTTTGTTATTTACTATACGTTATATGAATATAAACTTCTTGTTTATCATTTGTTTTTAAACGTGTCTGCGACACTTACGTCTCCACTTGTTTACCAAAGTAGGAGTTTTGTTTGCTTGTGCTTCTTTAATAAATTAATGCATCAAATGATTTTGTATGAATATTTTTCTAGTTTATTTGATATTTTAAATTGACTCAAGTCAAACAAAAATTAGTTAAGGTTTATATTATTTTTTGGTGTATATTTAAAAATAATATCAAGAGATTTGCCTTAAAATATAGTTTTATACGAGTATGTTTTTTTCTAGATTTATATGAGATAAGCATTTTATAAAAGTATGTCTAAAGGCGATATCCAAAATATGATTTAATTGTGTCAGGCGAAAATATACGCTGCCCAACCCGTGACAACTATTAATTCCAACATAATATGTGCTCCCAAATAGAAATGATTTTACTAGAAAATGTAGCTCTAGCTCTCACAATAACTTTAGACAATGTATAGGTGAACATTTTAATGTTTTTGGAAAGATAGTACATATGCAAATGCTTATAAACATGTTCATTCATTCACCCTATGAATAGGCAGATGTCAAAGATTGATGTAGTAAGCACAAATGTCTCATTGTCGAATGGCACATCTAAATGACTAAGGCCAATGATATGAGACCCTAGAATAATCCTAGGAAAATGTGAAAATTCCCGTGCTGAGTTGAGGATTCATGGAGCCATGTATGGGCCAAAGTTGGCAACGAACCCTCCCTTGCTTGTGCAAGATTTCACAAGCACCTGGATGCAATTCATTTTGTTCAAAAAAAAAGATGGATGCAATTTATTAAGACATTCCGATAGCACTACAACATGAAGGATTTTAGGACTGGCAAGAACCATCAGTTGATTCTTACATCACGCGCGTGCTGATGATTGCATTCTATATGGAAATATTCCTCTTCTACCTCGACCTCTTGTAATACCTGCTCACTGCATGTTCCTTCGCTTTTTTTTCTGTCATCTACTTTCTGCGTCCCAAAAAAAATACAATTCTAACACAATGTCATGTTTTAAGACCTTAAGTTTGACTAATTATAGATAAAAAAGTATCAATGTTTTTTATATGAAACAAGTATCATTAGATTAATTATAAAATATATTTTCATAATAAATTTACTTAGAGTCCTAAATATGCACATAATTTTCTAGAAACTTGGTCAAACATGAATCACTCTCACTGGCACGCAACCCATGGTTGCATTCTTTTTGGGACGGACCAAGTAGCTACCAACAGGCCCACTAAATAAGTCCCTTCTCTCAAAATTATAGGGTGATACAAACTACAAATTACACTCTACAAGGCTCCTACTTCTAAATTTGGGAGGCCTCTAAATTTTTTCTTCCACCCTATATTCATGGAGGGTGAGATTTAGTTCGCACAAAGTTGAGTTTAATTAATTAACCCTAAAAAATTAGAGGGACCCTTACTAAGAAATTAGAGGCTTTGATTTTGGGGGCAGTTGTTGAAGATGCTCTGAGGCTTGCAAAGAGTATATAGTATTTATTTACTCAAGTACTCAACTGAGGTCATCTACTAACTTGCATGTTGGCAGAGAACTTAAGATACTTGCGGGTGTGTGGTAGTTTATATTCTATTCTTCATATTAGAGAACTTAAGAAATGATTCTGTGCTTTCTATGAGCACCAAATAATTATCAAAGATCCCAAAAAGCTGAGCAATACAAAGAAGCTCAAAAGCAAGATACAAAATTTAAAATTTATTAACCCAAATTTGTGCAAACATACTCTAGTCCGCAATCAGTATCTACTCATTGGGATGCTGACAAGCACTAAATTAGGAAGGTAGCACAAGTACATAAACGGTAGCTCCGTCAACGCCAAACCATTGCAATTTCACCTCTCTGACAATCCAATTAAATAAACGGCTAATGCATATCCGGCTGGGTGGCGCACATTCTTTAATACTTTGTACTTCAGATCTTTCTTATCTTCAGAAGCATCAATGGTGACAGTAGTATCGACATCTACTTCTCCTTTAAAATGCATCTCAGCGAGCTTCGTCATCACATTCTTCTGCAGTCACCTCGTCTCCAGCAGTCTCCCAATAAATTATTATTGGGGTGTCCCAATAGTATGGTTTATTTGGAGAGATGTTTTTGCAGTCTCCTAATAACCTCATCCCATTATCAACTACCGTATTGGAAGAGGCTAAACTCTCCCTTTATTTGAGGAGATTTATGGTAGATTATTGGGATGTCCCAGTAATTTTTGGGAAAAGGAAGACGTATTGGGAGACTGTTGGAGCACTATTTTCGCATAATATCTCCCCCAATCCCTAATAAACTGCCAGTATTGGGGATGATATGCTCTAGCAGTCTCCCAAAATTTTTCTCTTTCCCTAATATTTTTGGGTCTGTCCCAATATTTCATCCCAACTCTCCCCAAAGAGAGGGGAGACTTCACCCTGGCCCAATATGACCGGTTTCCGTCCCTCGTTTCTTTTTCTGCGTCGTTGCATCTACCGTGCGTAGAGGTTCTCGCCCGCCGCCGTCGCATCTGCCCGCGCGGAGCGGCGCCGCCGCATCTGCCCAGCGCCGCCTGCCGCCCACCGGCCATCCCCACCACCCGACGACCTCTGCCCACAGGCTTTCCTCGCCGCCGGTGTTCCGTTTGGGGGTGGTGCGACCCTCGCCGTCGCCACGTGGGCACTGCCTCCTATCCCGGCGGAGCAGCAGGATTCAGGGCGGCGGCATGGCACTTCACGGCGTGGGGGACTGCCTCGGCCTGCAGTCCAGCTTGTCGTGCAGTGCCTGATTGCATCTGTAAGGGGAAGCAGATGCAGAGATTGCTGTGTGTTGTAAGGGGATGCCGAAGGCCCCATTCGGTTCGTTGGGGTGATTGTGGCTGGGGCTGGGTTCGGCTGATTCGTGCAACCAGGTGGGGGCTGACTGGTGGGCCAGCTGCTCCCGCCCAGCCACCAGCCTGGCCACAGACGCTCATCCGAACAGGTCCGAAAGCAATTGCAGAGATTGCTTGGTTCAGAACTTCAGGTCAGGGAACTCGCAACTCCCAAGGTATTATTTTTATGTTTGCACCACACTTGTTTGATGGGACAATTGAATTAACAATGGAATATTGCAAACTAGAGCCGATGGATGCACTTGTGAATATGTTCTTTGATGATGACGAGGAATTTACGGATTGAATTTTCCCCCCTCTTTTCAAATACTGTATCCTTTTTTTGTTTATATGTTGCAATTTTTTTGCAGATGACATCTCTTGTGGAGCTGTTCGTTGATAATCCTCCATAAGAAACATGGTGGTTCTGTAATGGGTAGAGAGGTGGTTCGTCGAAAGAAACAGGCCGACCATGTTAAGCTTATGGAGGATTACTCTGTCGATGCACCAGTGTTTGGTCCAAGAACTTTCAAGCGCCGGTTTAGGATGTCAAGGGATCTATTCATGCATATTATGCCAATGCTGTGGAAGCTCATTGTCCATATTTTGTGCAGAAAAGGAATGCTAGTGGTGAACTTGGTCACAACGCTTTAAAGAAGATTGCTGCATCAGTACGCATGCTTGCATATGGTTGTCCGGCTGATGTTATTGATGATTGGATTCACATTGCTGAGAGTGTTATAAAAAGCTTGAAGAAATTTGTAAAGTCTGTGATTGAGATATTTGGGGAGAAGTACATGCGAGAGCCAAATGCAGAGGACAAGACTAGGTTGATGCAGTGAATCAAAAGGCTTTCGGGGTATGCTTGGATTCAACGATTGCATGCATTGGAGATGGAAGAATTGCCCCGCAGCATGGCATGGACAGTTCACTGGGCACTGTCATTGAAGATATGCAGTTGAACAGTAGAGATGGAATAAAAAAGTATAAAACCTAGGAGGCGCTCCAATGAGACGTAGCACCGAGTGACTGCCAACAAACTCAGTCATGTCGAATCTGATCAACATCTTCTCACTGTCAAACAGCTGTTCTGCAAGAGCCTTTGCAAGTTCTGTCTTGCCAACGCCAGTCGAGCCCATGAAAAGAAAAGAGCCTATTGGTTGGCCAGGCTGATCCAGCTCAGCCCTTGACCGTAACACTGCTTGTGCAACCAAAGTAGCTGCTTCTTGTTGGCCAACAACTCTCTCTTGCAACTCTGCTAGGTGCATTAGCTTTAGCCTGGGCCAATTCCCTATATGCCATTGGAAATTATACTCATCCCTTATATGCCATTGGCCCTACATGTCATAGACAAAAAAAAATCCCCTCTATGCCATCCAGTACCACACAAGGGATGAGTTGTATTTTTCAATGGCATAGAGGGAATTTACTCTTAGCTTGGATTACGACGTTGTGATGCTCTTCGTACTTCCTCTTGAGCCCCCGCAAAACGGCAATGGACGCTGCCAAGCTCGGTTCCTTGAAGAGCACCACCTGGAACTGCCGCTCGAACGCGGGGTCCCTCTTTATGTGCTTGCGGTACTCCTCACACGTGGTGGTCCCGAGTCCCAACGCAGCGGATGTGGCCACGAGACAACGCCGGCTTCAGCAGGTTGGCAGCGCTCAAGCTGCCGGTGTTATTATTCCCGGCGCCGAGGAGCATATGCATATCATCGATGAACAGGATTACCTTGCCATTCGCGCCCTCGACCTCCTGGATCACATTCTTCAGGCGCTCCTCGAACATGCCCTGAAGTATAGCCCCATCCATCATCGCGGCAAGGTCGAGCTCCACGACATGTGCTCCAGAGAGCGCAGCCGGGAGCCCGGGACATTATTATAGCCTGCTGGAATGCGCGGCCGCAAGTCCCTTGGCGAGCGCCGTCTTGCACCAACGAGGATGGCATTGTTCTTATTACAACGACAGAGAATGCGAATGACGCGGTCGATCTCGTCATCGTCGTGGCCAATCACCGGCTCCGTCCTGCCGGCCTTGGCTGTCATGTCATGGCCGTACGCAGACAATGCAGCCGAACACGGCTTCGTAGAACCGTGTTGCACAGTTTACCCGGCATAAAGGGCTTTCCTTAGTACAACCCCCAAGGTGGCTGTGGCTGCTGAGGAAGGGGCAAGGTCACACATGGCCTGCGGTGGCGCCTGGCTTACCGAGTTTGCATAAAAGGCTACGGTTGCGAGAGCCCTCAACGTGGCCAAAGGAAGCATGGCGCGCCATGATGGAGTTTGTGTCCATGGCGACCAGCGGCGGAGCCACCAATATGGCAAGGTGTGGCGTCCTCCACACCTACCGCTCGGGGCCCACAAACTGATTTATACTATGTTTGTATATATTTGATGTTTATATCAATGTTATGATGATTATATTTATGTTTGACTTCCTCCATTTTAAATTGTATATTTTTTTGGCTTATTTAGATACATAGCTATTATTATGTATATATATACATAGCGTGTATTTAAGTATGTATTACTAACTATGTATCTAAATGAGAAAGGCAGATCCACTCGTAGTTGTGGCCATATGAATTATCTCATCCGTTCATCTCTCTCACATTAGATTCATCCAACCTTTAAATATTTCACATACTCACGATTCTCTCTCCCATTAGATTCTCTCATGTAACCTGAATGTGATTCATGTCACCTTTGATTTGAAAATAAATCGTCCAGATAGACCATGCATCACAAGTATATGTGAATATCTAAATATGCCATAACGACTTACAATTTGGAACGAGTGGCGCATTACACTAAAACTTATGCTAATATGTATGTATTTTTTATATACATAAATTGAAGTAGGTTCGCCATAGCTATATTTTGAGTAAATTATGTCCACCATACAACTTGTAGCCTTGTATCACTTTAGTCCAACAAGTTACAAACCATGCAATCACATATACTTCAACTTGGTTGGTGTGTGCATATACGATCAAAGTAATGTCACGTAAACATATTATGCCATGGTGGCAGTATAATATGGGTTGTTGGCCCTCTAGTTGGTGGCGTAATGTGCGAGCTGGCAATATCTTTTTGTTTGTGCAAATAAACTAGATTAATAATTTGCAAATAGGCTCTACATGTGCTCGTTGCTTTTATTTATGTCCATTCTCTCTCCTATTCTTTTGTTGACGCCCTACATAAACTCATCATCGCTCAATGCTTTATTGTTTTTTATTGCCGACGCTTCCCTGCCCATGGATGCATATATGAGTCTGCCTACCGGCCAAGGCTTTCCGCTTTCATCAAGGATACCATCGATGCCCACCAAGCGCGCCTAGCAGCGAGGGCTCCTCTGGTGCTCGACTTGCCCGCCGGTGCGGCCTCCTCCGGGCTTGGTTGGCGAACTTCATCGATGGGTGTGCACTCGGCAGCTTGGACGACTGGTGTGGCTAGCAGCTTCGACGGGGGTTGTTCACTGGCCGAGGATTAATAATATTGTTTTGTATTTATTTATATTTAATTTTTTTGTTACACATTCTGGTTTTGTGATCTTTTGGTTCTTTTTATCACATTATGTTCAACTATTAGGTCTCCTACACGAACAATTAGTTAGCTTTCCATAGGACGTTAACACTATTGTCTAATAAAAAGCAATGGAAAACTCTAGGAGTTATTTGAAAACAAAAAAAAATACTAAACCATCCAAGGGTCCATGTCACCCTGCCACCATGGCATAATATGTTGATGTGGGTACCTTTGACCGTATATGCACACACCAACCATGTTGAAGTATGTAATTGCATGGTTTGCAACTTGTTGGACTAAAGTGATACAAAGCTACAAGTTGTTGTATGGTGGGCGTAATTTACTCCTATATTTTTATCCTGGCTCCACCACTGATGGCGACCCGGTACAAGGATGCTGTGGAGGCGCACAAATCATTGGTGGATGCCGTGTAGCGACGATCTGAAAGCAAGAACGAGGGCATCCGGAACTGAACCGAGTCATCAGTGTGGATGAGCACATGGGTGGATGGGTTGGATATGGCGGACAACGTTGTTCTGGAGTGAGCTGGATGCACCAAGGTTTGATTTAGGAAGGAGGAGGAGGTTGGCATAATGGAGGCATGGCCATGTGAGTAGGGTTGTAGAGGGGGCTTCATATGTGGGTTGGAGGCGGTGGTGGTGAGGCGACGAGCTTTCTTCGTTGACGAACTGAGCTTTCTTGGTAGGGTAGAGTCGACAGAGTATATATTAGCGGTAGCTGCAGAAGGCAGTGTGCATCTTCTGGCCACCGCAACTTGGGTCATAGATATCCCAGATATTGTGGCACAATAAATTTAACAAAGAAAGAGAAAAGTGATCTCTTCAAGATCGAGGATCTATATATATAGTACGTATATAAATACCAGAGTATCCAAACCTATATGAAAATCTCAATCCTAGTTGATCCATGTGTTATAGTCTCAGGGTCGTTGGATTCTCCTACATCTTGATCTCCACCGTCATTTCTAGATCATTGGATTTTGCTACATCTTGATCTCCATCGTCCTTTTCTTTGCCCTCTGTCGTTTTCCCAAAGAACTTATGTGGTATCAATGCCTCTTCTCCCCACCCCTTGCCAGCATGGCCTAGTTGTAGGAGGACAAGCATTGGCTTCTGCTCTCCACAATGACAGTTGTGGAGATGTATCATATTCCCACTTCCGACCAAACCACTATTCGAGTCCTAAATCTAGGTATTCTAGATATTATGGCAGCATTAAATTAATAAAGAAAGTGATATATGCATTAGGATCTATATAGTATGAATATAAGTTTTTGAAGAATATAAACTTCGATGGAAATCTTGATACTTATGGCATTGAGTCAACATTTTCTCTTGGCCACAATTTGATCTCAACTGTCCTCTTCTTTCCAATGTTGTTTTTCCAAATAAATTTCGAGGTCCTAGCCTGGCTCCTTTCTCCACCTCTTGCTGGTATAGGTACACCAACACCCATTCTTGCTTAATCTCCAAAACAACACCCAGTCACAAATCATGCGATTTTTCCACGTGTAAATGCGCATGCGTGTGGTTCGTGGGATTCAAACTAAGAATATCTGGCCTCACACGTAACCTCCTCTACCACCCTACCTACAGAGCACATGTGGTTGAAAGAGAGATGATATTATTTTAAACTATCTGGGGACGGACCATTTCGAGCCGGTACTAAATGGTCCCGAGAGGGCGCTGTGTTTACCAACCGGTACTAAATTGACTTAGTATCAGATAAAAAAACACCAAACTAACGTGAGAGCGACGAACGCTCGTTTTTGTTCTACTGCTATATCAGCCGACATTTCTACTTCAGTTCGGCGATTCCATCTATCTGATTCAATTCTGTATCAACTTATTGATTATATTTTGGACGCTCTTATCTTAGTAGCTGACCTAACACTGTTCCCAGCAGTGAATTTTTTGCTGCATGGCTTGAACCCGAGATACTCCGCTGTGACCGGCTTCAAAACATGGCCATCATCGGACTCTAGCGCCGCCGCAAGCTGCGGCCACACGAAGGCGCTGACGAACAGCGATCTATCACCTCCGGGGTGCTCCGCAACAACCATGTACCCCGAGCACTGCCTCCCTCTGAGCTCCATCGGCATGGCCATCACCGCCTTGCCGAATCCAAAGTCCGTCTCCGGCCTGAACGTGGCCTCGAGATACCTCCGAGCCTTGTGCTCCTCCAGCCAGTCCACCAGCTCCCGGAAATGCTCCTCCCTCGCCGTCGCTGCCACCGCCTCGCGCACCATCGCCGCCACGTCCGGCGCTGCCGCACGCCGGATCTCCTCCACGCTCGCCTCCCTCACCGCGAAGCTCGTCACGTTCCCCACGTACCCACGCATCATGGAGCCTCCGGCGAAGCACCGGCGTCTGTCCACCCACCACCCCATGCGGCAGCGCTCGTCGTCGTCGGCGACCACGGCCGCGAGCGCCTTCCACAGGTAGACGGAGACCGCCTCCATCCGCGTCGCGGCGTCGTCTCGGTCTCGGCTAGCCGCCCGGCGGAGGCGCTCGACGTCGCCGGCGTCGATGTAGTAGAGGCGCTCGACGAAGCACTGGTTCGCCAGCACGTTGACGAGGCGGTCGCGGCTGTCCGCCGGCGTGTACGCGTCGCCGAACGACGGCGGCGAGCGCGGGCGGAGGAGCACGGAGCGGCGGTCATGGCTGGGGACGACGGAGAGCTTCCTCCCTCCGGTCCGCATGAACTCCGACCACATGCCGATGAGCATGCTGATGGCACAGCCGTCGACGAGGAGGTGGCTGGAGCACCACGCGACGGAGAAGCCGCCGCAGGCGAACGACACCAGCTGCACCGACAGGGCGATCGCGGCGTCGTAGGGGAGCCGGATCTTGAAGAGCGACGAGCCCACTCTGCTGAAGTAATCCAGGGCCGTGTCGGCATGGCCGACGACGAGCTCGGCTCCGTCGTTGTTACAGTGGATCTCCGGGAGCCCTGAGGTTGGGTCGGTGACGACCCGGCCAGCGAAGGGGAGGAAGTGGTTGAGGAATGATGGCAGCGCCGCCTCGAAGGAAGCGACGACGGCGTCGAAGTCGCCGGCTGGAGGACGACGGTAGACACAGAGGAAGGAGACTGTGAAGTTGCTGTAGAGGAGGTCGAGATTGGAGACGGCGAGCACGTGTGGCGCGGTCGTGGTGTTGGAGGCCTTGACGAGCCGCCGGGTCACGACTTGGGTGTGCACGTCGTCGCTGGCGCTGCCATGGACGTCCGCCATTTCTGATGTGCTCTGGTCTGGAGACTGGTGGTTTAGGTGTTTTTGTGTGCAAATATGTTTTCACCGTAGTGTCCCAAGTCCCAACCCATTTGTCACAACATGGTCAGTTGGTCACACATACTAGTTTGATCTCAAACTAGTCCTCGTCTCTGAACTTGGCAAAACAACATTTGTTTGTTTGACTCAGATCCACCATTACCGGAGGCGATTTATTTAAAAATTGTGCAAGGGGATTAGTGCCCTAGATATGCAGCTTCTGCATTGCCTGTTCTCTCACATGGGAGATTCCTGCTCCAACTGCAACCACTGCACAACCTTTTAAAGATATGCATAGTATGTTTTTCACTAAGGAGACTAGAGAGAGAGGGGGGGGGGGTTGAGTTTGAATAAAGTTTTGGCAACCACAAATTAAGCAAGAGTAAAGAACAACGAAAAAGAAAATAATCCAGAGTCGCGTTATAATCTACTAAGGAATCTTGGGCTTAGAATATCCTGGATGCCTAGAAAGCCTGCCCGAGCCCACCATCACGCCTCGCCCAAGATTACTGCCGCTAATGCCATTGGCATGAAGGCTGCACAATCATGCACCCCGCGGTTCCTGTCCCTCCAGAGCGACCAAGCGAGCAGCTAGACGGGGTAGCCGAAACCCTTAAACATAAATGAAGAATGAAGACTAAGCTATTAGGAGTCCTAATGCGACTTAATTTAGGACATTCAACTTATGACTCGGGACAAGACATTTATATCTTGGCTCCCAATGCGAAGGTTGTATGACTGTGACTCTACCTAAGGATAAGGGTCTTTCTCCATGTAAGATGACTTAATTTGAAGTCACTGTATTTTAAGAGTGATTTACATTTAGCTATATGTAAGTCACTTTCTTGAATCGTTCAATGTGTATCAAGGGTAAATAGAATAGTAATTCAAATTTTGTAAACTAGATGCGGCGGTTGTAAGAGGTCCATTCTTCTTAATGCACTACCGGAAAATCCTAATATGCCGAGAGCAACAATCTTTGCCGTGAGCCAAACGTCGGGCTCTCGGCAAACCAGACGTTCGCCGTGAGCTTGCCCCTAGACTCTCGGCAAAGAAAAAACCGTCGGCAACAACTACGTTTGCCGTGAGCCCTTAAGGTTGGGCTCTCAGCAAAGTTTGCACACTCGATGAACGCAAACTTCGCCGAGAGCTAGAGCAAAGACACTCTCGGCAAACTCAGACCTCTCGGCATACGTGATCACGTGCCACGTTCGTGCTCTCGCCGCCAGAGACGGCGTGTGGGGTGGCTAACGGCCGTCAACCTCTTTGCCGTGAGCCTACAAGGAGCTCACGGCAAAGGGTTCTTTGCCGAGAGCAGAGGACGTCCTCTCGGGAAAACTGGACACGTGGCACGGCATCCGTCAGGTCGGCATGGCCACGTGGCAGCCTCTTTGCCGAGAGCTTTCCAAAGCCTAACGGCAAAGGCAAGGTTTGCCGAGAGCTTTCCAAAGCCTCACGACGAAAGCGTGCTTTGCCAAGAGCTTCCTCGTGGCTCTCGGCAAACGTGTCCCACATTTTTCACATTTCAACGCCCAAACAAATTTTCTTAGTTCACACATCCTAGAAAGTACAACATGTGAGCATTTGACTATTTTACCAATTTGTTTGCTATTTTTAATTTCTTTGTATCAATTTATTGGGTTTATGGAATAATTCTAAGTTGAATAGAGAAACAATTCGAAAAATGGTAAAAAATGAATTAACTAATGAGATTCATGTTAGTAAGTGTGATGTGAAGCCTTACCAACAAAATAAGTGTATATTTTGATGAAAACATGGAAAAGACCACGTGGATTAATAGTTTTGCAATTATTAAAATAGCAAATGGAGTCCGAAAATCATGATTCTTGTAGACATCCAGTGATTTGGTGTACTAAGAGTGTGGGAAAAGTTAGACGAGGTTTCGGGCAATTTTGTGTCAAACCATGCACAAATCCGAACATCTCCGTAGAAGTTTCGTAAACATCACATGTGATCTCTAGAATTTGAACTCAAAGGGAACTTTAAATTTGAGTTTGCATGCAAAACTTTGTGCACATGCTATAGACACTATAATATGGTCTATGTCAAAATTTGGTATTTTTTCAGAATAATTTGATATATATTTCTACTTCATATATACATGAAATAATGAAAATTTACTAAAATACACATGAAATAATGAAATAATATGTAAACAAATAGGACTTCATGATTTTACTCATCATATGAAATAAGATCAGTATCACCAACACTTTAGAAAAAAGAAATGGAGAGCACAATAAAATAAAAACTAATAGAGGAACAACTCTTTGCCGAGAGCCTCAAGGCGCGCTCACGGCAAACAGGATGTTTCCTGTTTGCCCTGAGCTCGGCCTTGTGGCTCTCGGCAAAGAGTTGTTTGCCGAGAGTTTGCAAAGGGGCTCACGGCAAACTGTGTTGAATTTTTTCGAACTGAAAATTGAATCTTTGCCGTGAGCTTCGATCTGGCTCTCGGCAAAGGCTGTCTTTGCCGTGAGCTAGATCCAGGCTCTCGGCAAAGGTTGTGTTTGCCGTGAGCCTAGATCTGGCTCTCGGCAAAGGCCTGTTTGCCGTGAGCTGGATCTTGGCTCTTGGCAAAGTTGAGTACCCGCGGCAAAAAAACAACGTCACCGTTCTCTTCTCCCCCACTCAGACCTCTTTCTCCTCCCCCGCGTCGCCGCCGTCCTCGCCTCGCCGCGTCGCTCCGCCGCCTCCTCCCTCGCCTCGCCGCGCCGCCGCCTCCCTCCCTCGCCGCGCGGCGCGGCCGCCTCCTCCCTCGCCTCGCCGCGCCGCCGCTCTCCCTCCCTCGCCGCGCGCCGCCGCCTCCTCCCTTGCCTCGCCGCGCCGCCGCCTCCCTTCCTCGCCGCGCGCTGCCGCTGTCTCCTTCCCTCGTCTCACACTGCCGCCGCCTCGGGCCTCCACGCCGGCTGCCGCGCCCAGCCGGTCCCCACGTCCGGCCGCGCCCGCCCCCACGCCGGCTGTCGTGCCGGCTGTTGCGCCCGGCCAGCCCCGACGCCCAGCCGCCATGGCCGGTCGCGCCCGCGCGGCCCCACGCCCAGCCGCGTCGCCCGGCTGCCGACGCCGGCCCGCCACCACGCCGCACGCCCGTCGTCCTCCTCGGCGTAGGTAATTTTTTTATTTTTGGTATATTTGTTTTGTATTATAGGTAATTCAATTATTGAGCTTATGATTTAGATTACTTAGTTTGTGCTAATTTAGTTTATATAGTTTGTCAAACTTAGCTTATGTTAGGCAAAAATGAATGGAAACTTTATGGATTTGCTTATGACAGGGAAAAAATAGAATGGTAAAATTATAGATTTTGCTTATGTAGCTGGCTATGAATATGGTTGTCGGCCATCGTGCCGTTGATTTGTTGCAGATTTTGGAAACCTCATTTTGTAAGGGAGGTGCTGCCAAAATTTTAACTGACATATTTGTTTCTTTGTTTGTTTAACAGGAGAAGTTGTTGCAACATCGTCGACTCATCACTTTGCCGAGACAGCAAGGTGAGACGAAACCCCTGTTCAAGTGTATTGTTCGTAGTTCACGTAACCTAGCTAGTTAAGTGTCTCTCGTTCGGAAGAGATACGGTTCGAAATATGCCGAGATATCTGCATATTTAAAACCGTATCTATTTTGAATTGTCCATGTTTTTGGACAGCCCGAGGACGCGTCGATGTGGTTAGTCTCCATGTTCTACTTCTATCCGGGACAGAGTTTTGGCAGCATCTCCCTGTTGTTCTCTGGATACACACACTCCTTCCAAGGACGTGTATCTGGAGAACAGCGGGGAGGTGCTGTCGAAATTCTGTCCCGGATAGGAGTAGAGCATGGAAACTAACGTCATCGCCGCATCCTCGGGTGGGATTAGGACCTATCTTTGCCTATTAGAAAGTATAAGGAGCGTGTAGATACTTAAGATATTTATATCCCTTGTTGAAATGTGAAAGGATGGCTGACCATGAGTGGATGTACACGGGCCGCCCGAGTCCGCGTCAGTTTACAAAAGAATGGAAGGACAAGACCCAGAGATTCATTAGACTAGCATTTGCTAAGGCTAAAGGAGCCAATGCGACTTGGTGTCCATGCAGTCGTTGTCAAAACAAGAAACGGCAAACAAAGAAAGATATGAGTACTCATCTCTGCAAGAATGGGTTTGTTGCCGGCTATACTCGGTGGGTCTACCATGGCGAAACCGATCGGCGAAGGGAGGAGGTGGTGAGGCAACGTGTCATGGAGTTTGATGATGAAGCCGGGGTAGGGGACATGTTAAATGACTATGACGAAGCCCACTTCAATGAAGGACCTAGTGAGGAGGAGGCGGAGGTAACCGCAAAAGCGTACTACGACATGTTGTCCGCGGCTCAACAACCCTTACACGGGCATACCAAGGTTTCTCAGCTGGATGGCATTGCACGTCTAATGGCAACACTTTGACAAGATGGTACATCCGTCCGATGGTGAATCATGGCAACACTTTGATCATATTCATCGTGGCAAAGCCGCAGAGGCCCGTAACGTTCGCGTTGCTCTGGCTACAGATGGGTTCCAACCTTATGGGATGGGGGCTACCTCATACACTTGCTGGCCCGTGTTTGTTATCCCTCTCAATCCCCCCCCTGGCGTCCTCTTTTCTCGGCAGAACATTTTCCTGTCTTTGATAATTCCTGATCACCCGGGGGCTAATATGAATGTCTATATGGAGCCTCTTATTGATGAATTGGAGCATGCTTGGGAGCAAGGGGTATTGACGTACGACCGAGCCACAAAGAGAAATTTCATAATGCATGTTTGGTATCACTACTCCTTGCATGACTTCTTGGCATATTGTGGCAGAACCGCCCAATTTAAACTGGCTCAAGTGCGTCGAGCCACTTTAACTCAGGATAACTCCGCACGCACTTCAAACAGTTTAAACCCGGTAGTCTGTCGAGTGTCCCCGGGACATCCCGAATCATCCACTGACAACATTTTCTTAACCAAAGCTTAGGATCTTTTACCAAGTTGGAGTTAACATAACAGGCATCACCTTTTTACATACATACGAAAGGGGTACAAATTATTACAAACCGAGTTTTGAAACATTCCTAACTTCAAGCCATAGAGCTACGGTTCAGAATACAAAGTAGATTTATACAAGAAAAGAAAAGTAGAACTAGAAACTTCTAACATCTAGAGTCATCTGGGACCTCTGATGCTCTAGGACTTCTGGTTCTCCTTCTCGGCTTCGGGTTGCGGAATCTCCTCTGAAAAACAGCAAGGGAAGAACCCTGAGTACGAAGGTACTCAGCAAGACTTACCCGTCTTACCAAAGAAAAGACTCTCAAGGATAATGATTAGGCTTTTGGTGGTTGTTTGGTTGACTTGACCTTTGCGGAAAAAGCTTACTAGTAATGAGTCCTTATATAACAGTTTTATTTCAATTTAGTATTATCTACTCAACTAAGTGGTAAATACCTTTTTCACTCAAGTGATACTAGGTTCAACCAGCATTTTGAATCACTCACATATATCAGTTCAACTTGTTTCCTCTACGATGTTTAAGACCTGATCAAGTGCACTCATAACCAAGAGTAGTGTTGATCCGGATCCATATACATCCTGCAGGAGATACCTAGCCACCAGTCACGTACAGCTGCGCCAGCTGTCCGTAACAACCTTTCAATCAGTTGGACCAAAGACCGGAAATATCCTTACCCGAACCCGGGAACGCATCCCCACGTGGGCCCCACGTCTGGCGACCACCCCGTGAGTTCCAGATGACGATCCCGCCTTTCTCCGACCCAGCAAGCACCGGTAAGCGATATTTCCAATCCAAGAGCCAGCCAATTTAGTTGGCTTTACTGGCCCCATTACCCAGTAAGAAACCAGGTAAAATCACTTGATCAAACTTTTAAACAACGGATCGGTCCTTAGTGACTTTAGCTAGTAGGCAGAACTAGGGATCGAGCTTACCTCAATCCACTCTATCATCCTCTGCCTACTCTCTCCTTTCTTTGTGCCTCTCAAATGATTCATCTAAGATTAATGAGAACCTAGATCATTACTTATATATTAAACCTTGCCAAGCATTACTAAGTGGTGATTCTATAATCCATTTATTTTCCTTCCTAGCAAAGGTAGGACCAGCCGGGAGTAGTTCATGCATCAAAGGTTTCCATTCAACTCCTAACTTAATGCACACATAAAATCATAATATTTGGACTCGTGTTCTTCTGAAATAAAGTAGGTAAAATGCATCCGGGGCTTGCCTTGGGTTTCAAAAAGATTAGCAGTCTCGACGGCTTCCTGAGACTCCTGAGCAACCAAGAAAACCTCCTCGTACGGCACTGGGTCGTCCGAGAAATCCACGTATTCCACCTCCGAAGTTTCCGACTCTATATGCGATGCAAGTTAGTGATGAGAGATGCAATAGTTTGAAAACATAGCACAACTTCATAACTCGATACAGTTGCAAGCCAACAAAGCTACCTAACCTTTTCCCAAAGGAAAAGTTATTTTTATAAAGTGGGTGAATTCATCCTTATTTCTTTTATTGATTTATTTATTAAAGAAGAATTTCTAAGTGTGATAAAATTATTCCCTACAACCCTAGCACTTTATTTACCTAAAAATGTGTTTATAAAACATGAATCAATTTTTAGAATATATTTTTTTTTAACACTATTCTAGCCAATTTTTAATAATTATTTTCTAAGTTGGCTTTATTTGTAAATCCTAACCGCTACAAATTAAGGGTTTAGCCTTTTTATAAAATAAAGGAAAATCTAAGGAAATTATCAAAATTTATTTCATATTTTTCTGATTTTTCTACAATTTTCTAGAATTAAAACAGTGAATAAATATAATTTAAATCTATTTCTAAAATCTAATTGGTGTTTTTGCAGAAAACCCCCCTGACTTCTTCTTTCTTCTTCCCCGAGACCCTCGCCTACGCGGAACAGAGTTCCCGCGCAGACCGCCCCCTCGCCGGCGTTGACTCCCGCGCCCTCGCCGGCGGCGAGGTCCCCCGGCGACCACAACTAGCCTGAGGGCCTCCCTATACACCCGCGCATCCATTCTAGGCCTAATCTTCCCCGGCGAACTCTAACCCTAACTTCCCGCGGTCCGGCGGCGGAGCTTCGGTGGCGCGTCGTACTCCGGCGAACACACCCCACCAACCGAGCTCACAACCGGCTCCCAAGCTTCGCCGAGCCTAGCGACACCTCACGCACCCCCCTAGCCGCGCAACGCGACACCGCACACCCGAGCGCACCACGCCGGCCATGGCGGGGACACGCCCTGAGCACGCGGCGGCGAGCGTCCCACGGAGAACCCACGACCTCCAAACAAAAACCAAACCCCCTACGAGCAACAGGGGACCCAACCGCACCCAGCGCGCACCATAGCTCGGCCGGAGGAGGCCCGAGCAAGGCTGCAGCTGTGCGGCTGCCATGGCGGAGGAGCGCCATGGCGGCGAACGCCGTTCCCGACCGGGGAAACACCGCGCTCAACTAGTTAAACCCCCAAACACGAACCGAGACCTCAAGACTTCACTACCAAGCCCTCTAACTCCGACCATCACCACTGAGCAAGCACGAGGACGGAGAAAAACTCATACCGCGGCGAGGTCACGGCGGTGAGCTCCAGAACTGGTTGCGCCGGCCGGTGGAGCAGTGGAAACGGAGCAAGAAGGGGTGGAAAAGAACTAAGAGGCCAAAATGAAGCTGATGGTGGCTAGAGACAGCGCGGAGTGGCTCAAGCGGCGGCGAGACAAACTCCGGCTCAACGGCGGCGAGGAAGAGAGCAGAGGAGCAGAGCGGCAAAAGAGGAAGGAGGAGACCGGGGTTCACGGCTATATCGACGGAGCGATGCAGCGGCGTGCGACACCTCCAGCTGCGACGCCGCCCATGCTGTCCTTCCCCGGAGTCGACGCGTGGCCGGCGAGACGATCCAGGCGACGCCGGCGACGAGCTACTTGCTAAGCATGACGTCACCCTTTTCCCCATTTGCACCTCCATTTGCCCGAGATTGGAGCTTCAATTTCTCCCAATTCCATATGGTAACATCAAAAACTCCCAATATGAAACTTGTAGATGGATCATTCAATTTCATTTCATACATTGACACTTACCCGATTTGAGTTCGAATTGAAGTCGAATTTGAGCTTCAAAGTCACTGCTGCAACTTCCCCCAAATTTCAGAACCCTAACTGAATTTTACCAATTACTCTCAAAACTTGAATAGAACATGCCTCTGGTGCTGAAGACAAATTTGAAATTCAACTTCAGTAGAACAACTTCCTAATTGGAAGTTTTTGCAGAAAACTTCAATTTCAAACTCAATTTGCACGAATTCGAATCTGCTGTCAATTACACTGAATCTCTGAAAACATATCCTGACTGGTTTTCTTTCGTGCTTTTCCCCTCGATCTAGCCAGTTTCTGAGGGTGACTCAAAAATAAAAATTGTTCACCATAGTTCCCTTGACAACTTTGTTTAAGACACCTTGGTCTTTCAACCCCCAGATCAATGGCTAACCTGCTTTGAAGATCGCTGCTCAAAATGCAAAATTTCAGCCGAAATCTGAAAATGGTTAGGTGTTGTGCCGGATGGTGAATAGTAACATTCTTCCTTTTTCTTCTTCCATTGAATTGAAGCATTCTTTCTCAAATTTTTCTCATCATTGCTGGCCAACTAAGTTGCTTAGCTTATGAACTTCATTTAGAAATGCTTGGGTTCACAACATTTTCAAATTTGGCCCCTTTGTTGACTTCGGTCAACTAATTCTCCTTTCTCTTTTCTTTTTCTCTTTAAACATTTTCACTTAACCAACCATTCTTACCCAAGTGCATAGATTAAAAAGGGTGGGATGTTACACATATGGGGTATTCTGCGGCTGGTGTGTTCACGGGGGGATTCCATGCCCAATTTGCAAGGCAGGTGTGAAGTTCATTTGGCTGAGTAAGGGTGGAAAGTATTCCGCGTTCGACAAACACCGGCAATTCCTCCCTTTGAACCATCCATTCAGGCGAGACATCAGGAACTTCACGAATGGTGTTGCAGTTACAGACCCTGCACCGCACATTATGACCGGTGCTGAGGTTTGTGCTCAGGTAGCCGCTCTCCAGGTCAACGAACAAGGTGGTTTTGTAGGATATGGTCAGGATCATAACTGGACTCATAAGTCTGGACTGTGGAAGGCTCGCCTATATGCCAGACATTCTTCTTCCTCATAACATTGATCTGATGCACACCGAGAAGAATAATGCCGAGGCTCTTTTTTCAACACTCATGGACATTGCTGATAAGACCAAAGACAATGTTAAGGCCCGAGTGGATCAAGCAACGTTGTGTGATAGACAAAAGATGAACATGGTGCCTCCCACAACCGGCAAGAACTAGAAGAAGCCCAAGGCTGATTATGTTCTGACGAGGGCCCAAAGGAGGGAAGTACTCTAATGGTTCCAGACATTAATGTTCCCTGATGGATATGCTGCTAATCTGAGAAGAGGAGTTAACTTTGCCACCATGCGTATCAACGGGCTCAAGAGTCATGACTACCACATATGGCTTGAGCGCCTTCTACCGGTCATGGTCCGAGGCTATGTCCCCGACCGTGTATGGGTTGTGCTGGCAGAGTTGAGCTTTTTCTTCCGCCAGCACTGTGCCAAGGAGATATCTCGAACAGTGATAACCGAGATGGAAAGGCTGGCGCCTATCTTGATCTGTAAGATCGAGAAGATTTTTCCACCCGGCTTCATGAATCTGATGCAGCATATGATTTTGCACCTCCCATACGAGACACGAATGGGTGGGCCTGCGCAAGCACGTTGGTGCTATGCAATTGAGAGATGTCAAAAGACTCTACGTAGCAAATGTAAAAACAAATGCAAAATTGAAGCTTCCATTGCAGAGGCTTTCATTCTGGAGGAGGTGTCAAATTTCACAACAAAGTACTATTCTGACAACCTTCCCAGCGTGCATAACCCCCCTCCTCGTTACAATGTTGGCTGCATGGAATCGAATCTGAGCATATTCCGAGGGCAACTAGGCAGTGCTAGTGGCGCGACCAACAAGACTCTGGACATTTCAGAGTGGCGCAAGATCATGCTGTATATCTTGACCAACCTCTCCGAAGTAGAGGTGTACATGTCGTAAGTTCTCAACCTTGTTTTCCACACTTCAACTATTATGTATCCAACACCCTTGTCTAGTGTTGCTACAGAGAATTTCATCATCAATATTGGCGTCGATCAAGGGAAGCAACTCCACAGGAATACGATAAGCTTCTCAGGGAAGGTGCGGGACCTGGAATGCCTGATTTCATTTCTTGGTTCAAAAACAAGGTACCGTCATATTCCTTTGTTGTACATGCCTCATGCGTAGCAGATATGCCAACGATGTACCTTTCCTACTTGATCCTACGCAGGGACAATCCGATGGTTCTATGAGTGCCGAGTTGAGACAGGTTGCCAATGGCTTTGACTACAGGGTCAGGTCATTTTCCGGTTATGATGTTAATGGATATCGATTTCACACAACAAGACACGAGCCTAGTCGGCCCAATCGAAGAACAACTAATAGCGGAGTGTTTACGCCGGGTTCTAATGGCGTCGACTATTATGGCAGAATCGAGGAAATTTACGAATTGGGGTTTCGTGGTAGCACTCCTTTTAATCCTGTCGTATTCAAGTGCCAATGGTTTGATCCCGAACAAGTGAGACGAATACCGAATCTTGGCCTAGTCGAGGTCCGACAGTCTTCCGCCTATGCAGGAGATGATGTCTATATTGTTGCTCAACATGCCACACAAGTTTATTTTCTCCAGTATCCTTGTCAGACGGACGAGCGTCTTCAGGGATGGGATGTTGTGTACAAGGTATCACCACATGGCAAACTACCAGTCCCAAACAATGATGATTACAATATTGACCCAAGCACATACGAGGGAGAATTTTTCCAAGAAGATGGGCTTGAAGGGAGTTTTGTCATAGACTTAGCCGAAGCGATCGGAATGGAAGTAGACAATGAAGATCTAGGTGAGGAAGACGATGGAGATGAGGTTGAAAATGTGATGGACTTACGATTACTTGAGCGATGGCAATTAAATGATGACAGTGATGACATTGCCCCTTTGGAGCACGGGCATGATGAAATTGATGCACGGGATAGTGATGATGAGTATTATGAGGAACAAAATCTTGATGATGATGATTAAAATATGTACGTTACTTTCTAGTTATGTTTTAGATTTATACTTTAAAGTTACATCTTGCTATGTTATATGTAGTTATGTTTTTTAGCCTGTTTCTAAGTATATCTTGCTTATTTGTTCTAATTTGTTCATTCTTTTTTATTTTCAGGTGATTGAACAAATATGGCGGGTGGCAAAGTGAGGAAGGTGTCGCCCGTGTACCAGAGGACAAGTGAGGAGGGGGAGGGGTCGGGTTCGGGGTCGGGGTCGGGCAGGAGGAGCTGGTGGAGTTTCAGGCGTTGAGAGCCACGTCGAGAGCCTCCTCGAGAGCCGATGCCACAAATTCAGCTCTTCGACGAGGATGAGTACGTGGAGGAAGAAGACACGGACTTTCGGCCTTATAGGCAGCCGGACTCGGAGGACGAGTCGGTGGAGGAGGAGAAGGAGGGGGAGGAGGAGGAGGAGGAGGAGGATGCTAGGGAGGTGGAGGGTGAGGAGGTGGAGAGGGGGTACGAGCCAGAGGAGGAGGAGGAGGAGGAGGAGGACGACGAAGGTGCAGAGGACGTGCCGAAGGTTTGGTTGCGAGGCCCGTCGACCCTCCCTCCCCGGCCGCCTCCACACCTACGCCCAGTGATTAGACCCGCTGGACAAAGGTCAGTGCTTTTGACGTGACCCTTAATTGCCCTATGATTAGTTGCGATCTCAATAGAAAATAATATTGTATTGTAATTATTTTCAGGGGTTGGGACCTTGTGGGCGGTGGAAACCACTCACGCCTTGTCAATGGCATACTCGGCCTCTTGTGCAAGGAGCACTTCCCCGGCATGGTCCAGCATGCCGGAAAGTACGAGCCGGCTTTTCACTTTGAGCACTACTCCGCGCCGGACCAGCGGGACACCCTGGGCCGAGCGTACAACAACAAGGCGGAGCGGGTGAAGGCCGAGTTGTGGGTAAGTCTTTCTGGCACTACATTACTGAATTCATCGCATTTTCAATACTGACATAATAATTGATGTGTGTATATGCAGGATTTCTACAGGTGCGAGGAGGGAACTGAGGTGAGGGCGGAGCGTAACGCCCACCGAGCCTGCCAGAAGCTCCTGCACGGCATTCACTACGAGGCGCGCCTCCAGGCTATCGTGCACTACCACGCCCACTACGAACATCGAAAGGTCACCAAGAAGCAAGCCGTAACAATGACGTTGGAGAGGGAGGATTTCCTCAAGGTAACTAACTAACATCAAAACTTTTATTTTCTGAGAATAAACATGCTTCATTGGATCTTCTACCTTAATTGCATTGAATTGCAGGTGCCTTCTAGTTGGTGTAATAATCACGCAGAGGCCTGGGAAAAGATGGTGGACAAGTGGTGCTCTCCCGAGTGGCAGGAGAGGCACAATATTCACCGGGGCAGGCGTTTGAAGATGGCAGGACCATCGCACCACCAGGGCAGCCGAGACCTCACGGGATACGCGAAGGCATGGGTAAGCGGCTTCAATTGTTTATTCTGATGCAAGACATTATGAAAACATTCTAACCGTTTTGTTCTCTTTTTCTGCAGTCGGCAGCACATGGCAACCGAGTCTGCCCTCAGTTCAAGGCGTGGTGCTTAGCTCATATGGGCAAGGCAACGGACGACATCGACTACAGCAAGGACACTCCCGACTTGGCGTTCACCAACCCCACCATCCCTCCGAGGGTCAGTTCGTACACGTCTAGGTCAAGGGAGGTCCATGGGCCAGACTACGCTCCAAACACCCAGAACTTTGATGGGCGAGTCGTCATGGAGGTGGGCGGAGGGAAGTAGCATGGGCGGTACTGGATGGGTGACAGCGTCATGGACTCGACCACGACGCCAAGACTCCCCGAGATTCGGCAAAGGGCGCCGAGCGGAAGCGACACAATCCGCCCACGCATGACACAGGAGCAGCTGTAGATATCGTCTCTACAGGTTATTTCTTTTTTACTTTGTTTTTCATTGCTTTTGATGTAGATTGCTTCGCATTCTAACATATATACTTTGAATGTATTGCAGTCCCAGCTCGCCCAAGAGAGGACCGAACGGGAGAGCCTACAGGCCAACTTCACCTAGATGTACCTCTGGATGCAGAGCGTGGGCACTCAAGTGTCCGTCCCTCCCCCACAGCTTCAGTTTCAGCCAACGCCTCGGCAACCGACCCCTGTGAGTATAAAAACTTTTGGTTTGTAAGTTCATTGGTTAAATCTTGTCTCACGTGAAAACATTTCTCCTTTCTGCAGGGTATCTCGGCGGCATCAAATGATCCCGCTGGAATGTTGAACATGTCGCCTGGTGTGTCGCCTGCGCCTCGTGTGTCGGACTGGTCGCCTTGGGGAGCTCAGCAGGACGGACAGGGCTCACAGGATCGCGACCTCTCCAACCCCTCCCAACCGCACAACCCGTGGGAAAGGCGATATAACCATTAGGTAGTTGATGGACACGGTGTTTGAACTATCTGTGGTTGAACTTGTGGTCGAACTTGTATGTTATGTGCATGAACTTGTGATATAACTTGTCGTTGAACTTGTGGTCGAAACACTATGTTATGTGCATGAAGTGTTTGTGTAATGGTTATATTAATTGCTTGTGATGTATTTGAGATGTATGTGTGATATATTTCAGTTGTTGGGCACCATATATGAGCAAATACAAAATAAAAAAGGCCTCAGCCCAGGGGTTTGCCGAGAGCACGGGGCCTGGCTCTCGACAAAGGTGCCATTTTTTGCCATGAGCACGGGGCCAGGCTCTCGGTAAAGATGCCATTTTTTACCGTGAGCCCTGGCCAAGGCTCTCGGCAAAGCCCTGTGCAGAGGCCCCGCGCCCGCCCCCCAGTGTGGGCCCCATGGGCTCTTTGCCGAGAGCGTGGCACGTGGCTCTCGGCAAACCTTGAGTTCGTTGCCGAGAGCCTATCACGTGGCTCGCGGCAAACCTTGAGTTCTTTGCCGAGAGCCTGTCACGTGGCTCTCGGCAAAACTAGCTACGGGCCCCACAGAGACGGCGCAACGCCGTCTCGCCGGTGTTAGGGCCAGGTCTTTGCCGAGAGGCTACATGCTCTCGGCAAATACCTCTGGTGCACACGGCAAAGGCTTTGCCGTGATCCCGACAGAAAGCTCTCGGCAAAGGGTGCTTCGCCGACAAAAACTTTGCCGAGTCTGCTTTGCTGAGAGCTGGCTCTCGGTAAAGCCTTTGCCGAGAGGATGATCCTCTTTGCCGAGAGTGCCAGGCTCACGGCAGAGAGCCTGGATCCGATAGTGATGGGTGGGATTGAACTGTTTTTGTGCCCGTTAGACTGTTTTGGGCTATCCGTTGACCTTTTGTTGTGCCTTTTGAAAGCCCACAACAGCTGTTTAGCCCACAAAATACCTAAACAAATGAAGTCTTGCACTGATCTAGATTTACAACTAAAGTTACAGATAAAATAAAAGGAATTATTGTAATCCACAATTAAAAAAATATTTTAAGGGACACTTAAAAAAAAGCCCTCATAGATAGATAGAAAACTCAATCTCCTCTATCAATGGTTGCCATTACAGAGGTGGTTTTTATTTTTATTTTCGGAGGCAGTTGATTCTACCCGCCTTGGTTAATAGATTTACAGAAGGGCGCAAGCAGCTGCTACTTCATTTCTCGCATTGGCAAGTATGCATAAGCATAAGCAGGGCCTAAGAACTCTTTTTGTTAGTGATGAGTGACATGCTAACAACTTGTCCACTTCCAATGAAGGGCGCGTGGTTGAGAGAATTGTGTTGAGCCCACTATTTTAGACTAAGGTGGAAAATTGTCTAAGAGCCTCACAACCGCTTCTTATTGCTTTGAGGATAGCAGATGGAGATTAGACACCAACAGCTCCTAAAATTATGGCAGCCATGGACTATGCAAAGAACACTATCAAGGAATCTTTGAAAAAAAGTCTGCAGTTACTTAAAGAGGTAATGGAATGTTATGACAAGAGATGGGATAACCAAATGGAGCGAAAGTTATATGGGCCTGCCTTGTTCTTGAATCCAGGAAATCTTTTGCCATCAGGGAAAAAGATAGAAGACAAGCCTTGAAGCTAAGGTCCAATTTCAATGATGTCCTGTGGAAAATGGTTAGTGATGATGATGAACAATGCAAGATAAATAAGCAAGCTGATGAATATGAGAGGTCTGAGGGTGGCTGCTTCTCATCACCACTAGCAATAAGAGACAGGGATAAAAAGAATCCAGGCGACAACCTAATTCTTTTCTTTCTTCCTTGATCTCATTCTTTTTTTTATTATTTATTCTCGATATGTCTAACTGATTAGGATTGGATTGTACTACAGTTCTTTGGCTGGGTGCATATATATGGTGGAGCTCAGAGTTTAGCGAAGCAAATTGTTAGTCTTTGTTGTTCATCTCGACGCAAGCCCAACTGGAGTATATTTTCACATGTAAGTAGTGCTACTAAATGATCAATTTGATATTATTAATATTATTTCCTATGCAGATCCATACCAAAAAGAGGAACAAGTTGGAAAAGCCCCTTCGGTGACAGTCCAGCCAAAGTTCAGTCATAGCTTGTACACATGGCAAAACCTACCTCCCTGACCGTCTAATCCCATCCCCGCCAAGAACCTAGTATTGAGTATTCACCTGAACTCTAAACATGATTTCAAAACCAAATCATGGATGTTTACTCTTTTGGCTGTTTGTTTGAGTTAAATGGTTGTTTCAATGGACAAATTAAAATGGCTGTGGCTAGCATGCATCTAGCATTTAAACAGACTAAACGACCGTGCGAACAATTTTAGTATGCCAGGATTTCTATGCCATCTGAATCCGAATCCGAATACTTCTATAAATTAAAACAACTACAACCACCTTTCTTTTGTTGTGTCTGTAAATTCATTTGGAAAGAAAAACTAGATTAATACAAAGTCTGACATGGCTTCCGACTCCGATCTCTTGTTGGGTCCTTGAATATAATTTACTTGTCCTAAATAACATATATTCAAGGACGGAGGGGTTAGTTATGCATTTTTCTGAGACGAAGTCCACCGACCAACTATAATTGTTTTTTTGGAAAATTGAAAAGGACAGTGGAAATCAAGTTGTGACATGATCCGATGACCCAAAGATTGTCATGACTTGGAGCAATATGGATTGAGATTTGTGTCTAGATCGATCTTCGCACATTTGTATCCTAAACCACATCTATATCCTATATAGAAGATATTACCCCACCCCCTCCCCTCCCCCTCTTTCTAAATTTTATTGGTGTCATAATGCCTAGGATACCTTAGACTCATGTAGTGGTTTTATGGAATGAGGCGTCACATGACATGTTACCCCTAGTCCCCTACCATAAATCATCATGGAGAATAGTAGCCATTGTCAATACTCTCCTTGATGGTGGTGGTGATCAGTGGGGGAGGCACCCCCCCCCAATCCCGGTGAAAATTTTGAACTCTCCCCCCCTGTTATACGTGAGCCAGCAGAACATCTCTCCTTTTGGCCCCTTCAACCGAATACTCTGTAGATTAACTCCACATAGCCAATTTGTATACTTAATCCATCCCAAAAAGAATGCAACTATCACTTTTCAAGAAGTCAATTTTTTTTAAAAAAAATGTGACTAAATTTATACAAAATAATACTAATATTTATGGTACAATATTAAATTAACCATAAAACATATTTTCATGCAAGATCTATTTAGAGACTTAAATTTGAGCTTGTTTGACTACTCGGATAGTGAGAATTGTATTTTTTTAGAATGGAGGGAGTATATGGTACGTAACAAGATGTATCGATGTTTCTTTGCTCGGCGCCCCTACTCAAAATTCCTGGCTCTGCCACTGGTGGTGATAGATGGAAGGAGGTGGAGAGTTGTTGGCACTTATTAGCCATTACGAATAACTCCGCAAGTGCATAGAGACCGTTGTAGCTTTTCACTAGGAGAGTAAAACCTAGATGTCAAATCTAAGGAATGGTAGATGCGACTAAGCCTTGAATTCTTCAACCAAACCCACCATAGGAGAAAAGGTACGAGGATATAGGGCCTAACTTCAGTTAGCCAACTCGTTACCTAGACAACTTACTACCTACAAACATGGTATGCTTCGACGGCTAGAGCGGAAGGACCCAGAGTGGGATGAGAAGGGGGTCCTCCAGGCTCAGCAACTACTGTTATGCATTCACCCAAACATGGTGGACTACAAAGGATGGATAGGGCTGTCCCAATTGCCGACTACCACAACGGTACCATGGGGTGGTACACAACCCAAGGTTGCTATCAAGCACATGCGCCACGCTTAAGCTATCAGCTACTAACTCCACCCAACCGGAAGGGCTTATGTGGAAACCCCAAATGAGCAGTATAGTGCTTACGCAGACAAGGGATCCTGTAGATCAAAGATAGTAAATAAATAACTTGCTGGAAGTAAAGAGAAAAACTAGTGAGAAACTTAAGATAGATGAGGAACTTACTAAAGATAAACTCTGAAGCTTTATTCTTCCGACGTGGCTATAATATCATAGAAGGAGCGAGGCAACCCGACTCTTCTCCTCCCTGCTTGGCTGTCACCCGAACTCTCACCCCTCACTCTCCCTAATCTACACTAATGTAGAGAGAACTACATCTTGAGACCCTTCTTCTCTCAAGGATGGTGTGTGTGGTGTGGAGGTTTAGGTCGCCTTTTATAGGGCTTCAAGGGCGGTGCCCGGCATATAAATGACGCCAAGAAATAGAGTGACTGCTACGCCAAGTTTGGTCACGTGACTCCCATGCAGCAGATTGCGGCTAGGGATTTCGTCTATTTCTCACCGACCTTCTCCTGGATGCTCCTTATCTCCTCCTCGTGTCGGTGGCAGTGGCGTTCGCTTGAAGCGACGAAGTTGTAGACCGGCCGGCCTAGCCCAAGCCGGTGGACTGGCTCTGGCATATCTTGACCCTCTGTTGCATAGTCTTATTGATCAACGTGTGCATGTTGTCAACAGAGGCGGTTTCGCTCCAAAAGATCAGAGTAGTCACTGCATGTGGGTCCATCAATCCTTGGCCAAGGCCTTTCGACCATAGGATGCAAGAATTGAGGAAGTGCCTATGGGGATGACTTGGACTTGTGCTCCTCAGCATGCATGTGAAGTTTGGGCCTGAACGACCTTGGTGGTCGGCCGGCCAGCGGCCTGGGTTTTCTCCCAAATCGGACATTTTTTGGTCAATGTACTCCTGAGATCAAATAGCCACCAAAACTAGTGGGACTTATCAGGTAAAGGAATTGAGCACTTTTATGTTCATATGAGCATGAAATATGGAGAAATGTTGGTGGTAAAAATCATGGAAATCGATCGCCAACAAGAGCCCAGCTAGAATATCATAATTTCTTTGGGGCATGATCCAGTTGCAAGAGACTATGATGACATGGAATATCGAGGATTGCTATTTTCATCTAGTTTTCGATCTCTAGACATTTATAGCATGGACTATATGGATCCTACATAGAAGACACAACTTCCCCCTCTCTTTGTTTATTTTATTGATGACATAATATATAGAATATCATAGACTTCAATGTTTGTTTCATGGTAGGTGGCACATGTCGCGTCACCGCTGGTGTTGTTTTGGAGATTCAGCAAGAATGGGTGTTGGTCCTCCTACACCTGAGGCGCTACGTCAGCAAGAGGTGGAAGAAGGGCTGGAGCCAGGATAGGACCTCATAATTTATAAAGAAAAACAACATAGCAAAGAAGGGGATAGTGCAGATCAAGCTGTGGCCAAGAGATCATGTTGACTCGATGGCATAAGTATCAAGATTTCCATCAAATTTATATCTTTGAAAACTTATATTCATACTATATAGATCCTAATGCATATATCAATTTCTTTATTGATTTATTGTTTCCATAATATCTAGAATACCTAGATCTAGGACTCGAATAGTGATTTGGTCGGAAGTGGGAATACGATACATCTCCACAACTGTCATTGTGGAGAGCAGAAGCAAATGCTTGTCTTCCTACAACTAGGCCATGCTGGCATGTTGTGGAGAGAAGAGGGATTGACACCTAATAAATTCTTTGGGAAACGAAAAAGGCCAAAGAAAAGGACGGGGAGATCACGATGTAGCAAAATCCAACGATCCAGAGACTATGACACATGGATCAACTAGGATTGAGATTTTCATATAGATTTTGATACTCTGGCATTTATATACATACTATATATAGATCTTCTTGAAGAGACCACTTTTCTCTTTCTTTGTTAAATTTATTGTGCCATAATATCTGGGATATCTATGACCCGAGTAGCGATGCCCAGAAGATGCACACCGCCTTCTGCCGCAAATATATACTCTTTCAACTCTACCCTATGAGACACACAACCCTTGAAGAAGCATTGTTGCTCATCATCATCACAATGCTCCCCAACCAAGAAAGCTTAATTCGTCACCGAAGAAAGCTCATCGCCTCGCCACCACCGCCTCCAACTCACATGGCCCCGCCTCCATCAGTGCCAGCCTCCTCCTCCTTCCTAAATCAAACTTTGGTGCATCCAGCTCACTCCAGAACACCACGCCCCACCATATCTAACCCATCCACCGATGTGCTCGGCCGCACTGATGACTCAGGCCAGTTACGGATGCCCTCGTTCTTGCCTCCAGATCGTCGCTACACGACATCCGCCAATGATTTGTGTGCCTCCACAGCATCCTTGCGCGGAACATCGGCCTCCACATCCAATGTTTGGGAGACCTTGGCATCCTCATCCCAGGTTGCCATGGCCTCCAACTCCAACATGTTGCGCCATGCTTCCTTGGCCACGCCGAGGGCTCTTGCATCCGCAGCCTTTTACCCCAACCTAGTGAACCAGGTGCCACCACAAGCCACGGGTGCTATTGCCCCATCCTTGGCAGCCCCAGCCACCTTGGGGGCCGCACTAAGGGATGCCCTTCTTGCCGGGTCAGCTGCGCAACATGGTTTGACGAAGCCGAACAGTTTGTCTGCATATGGCCGTGACATGATGGCCGATGCCGGCAAAATGGAGCCAGTGATCGGCCGCGACGACGAGATCGACCGCGTCATCCGCATCCTCTGCCGTTGCAACAAGAACAACGCCATCCTCGTCGGTGCGCCTGGGGTTGGCAAGACGGCGATAGGCAAGGGACTTGCGCAGCGCATTGCGGTGGGCCATAATGTCCCTGCCACACTCTCCGGAGTGCGTGTCGTGGAGCTTGACCTTGCTGCAATGATGGCAGGGGCTATACTGCGGGGCATGTTCGAGGAGCGCTTGAAGAACATGATCCAAGAGGCCGAGGTGGGCGCGAACGGCAAGGTGATCCTGTTCATCGATGATATGCACATGCTCCTCGGCGCCGGGAATAATAACACCGGCAGCTTGAGCGCTGCCAACCTGCTGAAGCCGGGGTTGGCTCGTGGCCACATCCGCTGCATGGGGACCACCACCTGTGACGAGTACCGCAAGCACATAGAGAAGGACGCCGCGTTCGAGCGACAGTTCCAGGTGGTGCTCGTCAAGGAACCGAGTTTGGCAGCGACCATTGCCATTTTGCGGGGGCTCAAGAGGAAGTACGAAGAGCATCGTAACGTCGTAATCCAGGGGACACTCTCTCTCTCTCTCTCTCTCTCTCACACACACACACACACACACACACACACTCACACTCTTGTTTGTTACAAACCTTGATGGATTCATTTTATATTCTTAAAGTTTCGTCAATTTCCTGATAAGGCAATTGATATTATTGATGAAGCAAGCGCCATCACAAGGATTCATACTGACAAGCAGCTAAACGGGAACAACACACTGCATAGCCTTGTGGATGGTGTGAAGAAAGCAATTGTTTGCCCAGATCAAGTTGCTCAGGCATGTTATCTTGATTCTTATGTTTAGACGTGGTCATTAATACTGAGCAATGATAGTTAAACTACTATATGGTTATAAATGAACATCTTATCGTTTTAATATGGTTATTGAATATTAGTTTATGAGTAGATATGTGGAAATATAACTATGCACAACTCCAGTACGACATATGATCTTCCGATGAAATCATTATTCACGAGTAGTTATGTTAAAGTATAAAATCAAGTGAGAAGAGCATTAACATACATTGATAAAACCTATAAAAGATCAGGCCAAGAACTACACATATGTACAGTACACTTTCGTTTCAGTTAACAGCTTTCGATGCCTGGCTAGAAAGATATTTGTTAGTTTAATCTCACCGTCTTAACTTGGTTGTTTTGTAACATTGTATTAGGCTGTGAGCCAATTTACTGGCATTCCTGTCAATACACTTGCCCAGGATGAGAAGGTAAAGCTAATGCACCTAGCAGACAGATTGCAAGAGAGAGTTGTTGGCCAACAAGAAGCAGCTACTTTGGTTGCACAAGCAGTGTTAAGGTCAAGGGCTGGGCTGGATCAGCCTGGCCAACCAATAGGCTCTTTTCTTTTCCTGGGCTCAACGGGGGTTGGCAAGACCGAACTTGCAAAGGCTCTTGCAGAACAGCTGTTTGACAGTGAGAAGATGTTGATCCGATTCGACATGACTGAGTTTGTTGGCAGTCACTCGGTGCTACGTCTCATTGGAGCGCCTCCTAGGTTTTATACATTTTTAATCTATCTGTGTTGTTCAGCTGCATATCTTCTCAAATTTTATTAGTTTCATACATATATATTAAATGTTTTTCATTTTCTTTTGCTGAAGCTATCATGGCTATGAAGATGGAGGACAGCTAATTGAGAAAGTCAGACAACGGCCATATAGTGTAATCCTTTTTGATGAAATCGAGAAGGCCGACCCTGCAGTGTTTAATGTTTTCCTCCAACTCCTTGATGATGGTGTTTTGACTGACGGGAAAGGAAGAACTGTCGATTTTAAGAA
The DNA here is from genome assembly GCA_015342445.1 of Digitaria exilis. NCBI lineage: Eukaryota > Viridiplantae > Streptophyta > Magnoliopsida > Poales > Poaceae > Digitaria > Digitaria exilis. The sequence continues at coordinate 309,987 of JACEFO010002063.1, read as the reverse complement.
TACCATCATAATTATGACTTCAAATCTTGGAGCAGAATACCTAGTTAAAGCAATGACCGGCGAAATTTCGATGGAGGCTGCACGTAACCTTGTCATTAAGCAGGTTTGCAAAAACTAGTTGTTCTGAATGTTCAGTCATATAGTATGATGCTAACGTCGACCAAAATTTGTTTTTGGTCATGCAGGCAGAGAAACATTTCAAACCTGAGTTCCTGAACAGGCTGAGTGAGATTGTGGTATTTGAACCACTCTCACAAGATAAACTGAGACTAGTTGCTAATGCTCAGATGAAAGGCATCATTGCTCGTTTAGCAGATAAGGGCATTAATATATCTGCTAGTGAAGCTGCTCTGGATGTTGTCTTGTCAGGATCATACAATCCAGTAAGAAAGATATCATATCTTTTTTTCTGCTAATGCATATGAGATCGTGCCCGGTTTTCTCCTCTTAATCCATCTACGGTCTTGTTTAGATGAGAAAGTTGGTGGAAAGTTGGAGGTATGAATAGTGCATTGGTAAACGTGTCTGTGAGAGAAGATGTGACTCGATGTGACTAGAAAGTTGGTGAAAGTTGGCGAACTAAACAAGGCCCACGTTGATTTTCCACAGCGCTATGGTGCAAGACCCATAAGGAGGTGGCTGCAGAAGAATGTGATGACGAAGCTCGCTGAGATGCATTTTAAAGGAGAAGTAGATGTAGATACTACTGTCACCATTGATGCTTCTGAAGATAAGAAAGATCTGAAGTACAAAGTAGTGAAGAATGTGCGCCGCCCAGACAAGAGGGTTCTTGTGGAGGTATCTAGCGATTCCGGCTATGACCATGGCATTGACCTTAACCGTGCTCCTGTGGAGAAGAAAATGAAGGGGGTAGCCTATATCCTCTGACTAGATGTTAATTTAGTTCAAGTGCTAGTGCGGTTGTGCATCATTCGTTTATTTAATTGCATTATCGGAGAGGTGAAATAGTAGGGTTTGGCGTTGACGGAGCTACCATTTATGTAAGGTTCACAATTTCGGTATAATAAAAATTTCGAAGGTCACCGAAAAATATGAAATATGAATTCTGTATTTTTCGAAGGCTAATGTAGCATTTTATTTTTTTAAAATTAATTAAATTTATGCTAAAAATAAAAATAAAATGGCATTTCGGTATTGTTCTTTCGTTTCGCTACTCACCAAAAAAGGCAAAATTTCGGAAATTTCGCCAAAATTGTGAACCCTTCTTCCTTTAGTGCTTGTCAGCATCCCAATGATTAGCATCCCACTGATTGCGGACTCGAGTATGGTTGCACAAATTCGGGTTAATAAATTTTAAATCTTTTATCTTGCTTTTGAGCTTCTTTTTATTGCTCAGCTTTTGGGGTTCTTTGATAATTTGGTGTTCATAGAAAGCACAGAATCGTTTCTTAAGTTCTCTAATATAAAGAGTAGAATATAAACTACCATGCACCCGCAAGTATCTTAAGTTCTCTGCAAACATGCAAGTTAGTAGATGATATCAGTTGACTCATAAATGAATTGCATCCAGGTGCTTGTGAAATCTTGCACAGGCAAGGGCGTGGAGGGGGTCATTGCCGGCTTTGGCCCATACATGGCTCCGCGAATCCACAACTCAGCACAGGAGTTTTCACATTTTACTAGAATTATTCTAGGGTCTCGTTGGCCATAGTCATTATGTGCCATTCGACAATGATACGTATGTGCTGACTACGTCAATCTTTGACATCTGCCAGGGTGAATGAATGAACATGTTTATAAGCATTTGCATGTGTACTATCTTTCCAAAAACATTAAAATGTTCACCTATACATTGTCTAAAGTTATTTTGAGAGCTAGAGCTACATTTTCTAGCCAAATCATTTCTATTTGGGAGCACATGTTATGTTGGTATAATAGTTGTCATGGGCTGTATTTTCTCCTGACACAATTAAATCATATTTTGGATATAACCTTTAGGCGTACTTTTATAAAATCCTTATCTCATATAAATCTAGCAAAAATATACTCGTATAAAATAATATTTTAAGACAAATCTCTTTGTGGGGGTCATGGATTAGGGGGGCCACTGTCAGGGCGCCTGCGAACGGCGCGCGAACGGAGGAAGACTCTGGCAGCGCTAGTTTCGACTGGTCGGAAGGTTCCGTCTCGCCCGACCTACAAAGGACCCGGGAAGCATGGGGATATAAGCCCCCGTCTCGACCGATCCCGGTCCCCTCCAAACGGCCAGGGGGTGGAAGGGGTCGGGCACGTCCGTCTCGCCCGACCCTCGACCCTCCGGGTCGGAAGGGCAGACCCTCTCGAAGGGTCCCGTCCATCGATGAGCACACACGGCGGAAAAGGGGAGAGTCCCGGAGACCCTCCCCAAGTCAAATCTGGCTTGTGAAGGAGAAGGCGTGCGCCCTACGCCTTCTCCCGACCGACACCCGACATCACCTGCCCGCCTGCCAACTGAAAAAGCTGATCTGCAGCCCTGCGCTAGGGAAAAGGTAGCTGCATGCGCGCTGCTGCGCTAGCGGCCAAGAAGGAAGCTACCGCGAAGCTGCCGGAGGGAAGGTAGAGGACACGCGGCAACCAAGGAAGGGGTCCCCAAGACGCACTAGGCCGACAGCGGGCAACCGTCGGGGGCATCCGGCCTTCGAGGGTAGATAGGTAAAACGACATTGTAAAGCTGCCCTCCTCTTGAGCTATAAAAGAGGAGGGCGTCCCCCTGCGAAGAAAGAGGATTCTAATTTCTGGACTCTCGATCTCTAGAGCACTTAGTCCCCTACACGCACATTCCACACGCAAGGCTTGAACCGGCCTTCGCTGTAATCCGCCGCCACGAGAGCAATACAATCAGGAGCCCGTTGCACTGGACGTAGGGATCACTCCCGAACTAGTATAAACCCTTTGTCTTGCGTCTCTTGAACCATTCTCCACCGAGACGTGCGTGTTCTGTGATCGACACTCGCCGGCGTGAGGTACCACGTGTACCACCCGCCGACACTCTTCATATCATTTCTAAATATACACCAACAGATAATATACAACCTTAACTAATATTTGTTTAACTTCAGTCAATTTAAAATATCAAATAAACTAAAAACAATATTCAACCAAAATCATTCGATACATTAATTTATTAAAGGACAAGAAAACAAAACTTCTACTTTCGTAAACTGTTGGAGATATAAGTGTCGCAAACACATTTAAAAATAAATGATAAGCAAGCATTTTATATTATTCATATAATGTATAAATAACAAAGACATGTATTAAAGATGCATATTATAAATAATAAATTATATACTTATCCAAGACATGCCAAGTAATTTAAATTATAGGTTTTTAAAAAGTCCATACAAGTAAATATAAATATTTTTATAATTTAATAATCCATTGTGAATTAAATAGACATTGAGCAATTGCCTTGATTATATATTTTAGTACCCCTCGTACATCCATCATGGTCGACATAAACTCATGTGGTCATTATGTTTTTTTAATAACCCTAATAAATATGAAAGATTCTCAACAGCTAGAAATCATCCTTGTAATTACAATTCAGAACATACGAACATTAATAGGTAACATTTTTATCTCTACAGATACTTCATACAGAACTTGGTAAATTTCTTTACCTAGCATGTGTACTTGCTCTTCCAATCACTAGCTGCTTTGGTAGTAAGATCGTTAGAATATTGTTTATAGCATTGTCCACACTGAAATTTTCTAGTCATTGTGAATATCCTATTAATTATGTAATACATAAGGTTTATGGAGTGCAAATAAATAATCTTAGAACAGAAATATTGGGATTTGATAGCATGCTTATTTGACATATGTCATACTTATTATTTGATAGTAGTGATCTACGACACACTGCTCAGAACTGATGAAAAAAAAAAACCATTAAAAGCAATAATCTCACAGTTTAGGAATAAACCATCGGAACTGGTGTAGAAGAGAGCATGTATCTCAGTTAATCACCTATAGAGCACAACCTACAGTTGACTGATCAAACAAATAAAAATGTAGACACAAAAAGATCAACCAATACATGCTAGTAGTTGATAATCGATAAATTGAGAGTAGTAGCAAGTAGCATCTGTGTTGAAACGGTGAAAAGATTTTTTACTGTTCACTGAAACATGTATCGCTTCCTTGCACTGTCGCTCTAGTCTAAACATTACTCCATAGAACCAATCAAGCAGCACAAATTCAAAATGCAGAACTGAAAATTTTCCTAAATTCCCTAATCCAAGGTCTCCCGGGCCTGTTTGGATCCAGCACAGATTAAATAAATTGTTTTATGAAGATAGATTATAAAAACGGTTTATGATAAAAAGAAATTGGGTGGAGGTGTTTAAAGGCCAGATTATAAAAATCATAATCCAGCTATTTAAACTACCCAATAACATGTATGTCCCTCATTTTAGGAAAAAGTCTATTTTTGGCCATCCAACTCTCGTCTCAGTTTGGTTTTGGCCATCGAACTCCAAAACCGGATATCTTTGACCATCCAACTATCAAAACCGTTCAAATTTAGCAATCGGGCCGTTTTGATGAGTGGTTTTAACTTTTTTGTTTGTAATTTAGTCCTTAGATCTTAAAATGATTATTACTTTTTGCTCGTACCTTCGATTTAGGTGATTCTTGTGGTCACGTGTTACTAACGGTGAGCACTATATTTTAAAGTGATATCTATACTATTTAATCACTATTTGTTATATTATTTTTTTGGTCGTTGTGTAGAAAAAATAATATAAGAAAATTAAACAAACAATTATAAAATAATATAATCAATATTTTAAAATGTAAAGCTCATCATTACGAACGCATGACCATTAGAATCACTTAAAACGGAGATGCAAGAAAAAAATAGTAATCATTTTAACATCCAAGGACTAAAAAGCACTAAATTAGTCCATTTTGATCCTTGGATCTTAAAATGATTATTATTTTTTTATCCTATCTCTGATTTAAGTGATTCCAGTGGTCATGCATTCATAACGATGAACTTTATTTTTTAAAATGTTGATTATATTGTTTTATAATTGTTTGATTTACTTTTCTTATATTTTTATTTGCATGCAATGACAAAAAATAATACAAGTAGTGATAAAATAGTATAAATATCACTTTAAAATATAGTGCTCGCCGTTAGTAACACGTGACCATAAGAATCACCTAAATCAGAGGTACGAGTAAAAAGTAATAATCATTTTAAGACCTAAGGACTAAATTGTAAATAAAAAAGTTAAAACCACTCATCAAAACAGCCGGATGGCCAAATTTGAACGGTTTTGATAGTTGGATGGTCAAAGATATCCGGTTTTGGAGTTCGATGGCCAAAACCAAACTGAGGCAAGAGTTGGATGGCCAAAAATGCACTTTTCCCTCATTTTAGGGCCTGTTTGGATCCAGCAGATATTATAATAAATTGTTTTATGAAGATAGATTATAAAAACCGGTTTGTGACAAAAAAAAACTAGGTGGAGGTGTTTGGAGGTCAGATTATGAAAACCGTAATCTAGCTATTTAAACTACCTAATAACATGCCCGCCCCTCATTTTTTTATGGAAGCGGTGGCATATAAGGTAATTATCTGACAATGTTAACGGGCAGACAGTAATTTAGGGATTATAATCTAGTTTTAGCTGGGGTGGAGTAGATTATGGGTTTATAATAATATGGTACTCCAGATTATATAAACTGGTATAAAAGCTGCCCCGTTTGGAGGCCCTCCAGATTATATAAACCAATTTATTATAATCTCGGTGGGTACAAACAGGACCTTAGGCTTGGATCGACTTCGCTCGGATGCGCTTAACTAAACATATTTTATGTGAGAACATATTTTGACTTTTGGATCGTCATCAGTTATCAGTTCTTTTGAATGGTATGCCAGGGATGTCTTTTAAGTGCAAAAGTGATCCTTCATCTCCCTTACTTTTTGTTGCTAACCTCCTACTGTCTTTGATTATTGATGCTTGATTGAGGGGCTCTTTGACATCTCTTGAGGCGAATTTGGGTGGTGATTTTCCAAACATTCAATATGCTGATGGTACACTAAAATTTTCCTCTAAATTTTGTTCGAAAAAAAACTCTTTTATCACCGTAAAGTTTCAATATATCCAATATTTCTGTTTATCATCGACCTCCGATAAATTATACTTATCGAATGTAAACCCTGCTCTGCACTAGCAATAATCGTAGTAAGCTAAATGGCTGTGAATCGCATGTCATTTTATATGTTACCTGTAACACGCCAAAAATTTGGTCGTCGTAGAGAGAGTTGACGTCCTCCATGAAGTCACAGGCAGCATCTTCAGCCGGGCTCTCAAATGGGCCTTTGTTCCTTATTTTAGTCTCCCACTAGAGAAATCATCTCTAGTCGGGCATCTAAATGAGCCACTATTTTGGGGAGGCCTAAAAAATATGGCCCAAAGCCTCTAGAAATGGAGGCCCTCTAAATTTAGTCATCCCACTAGAGTTGGAAGCCCATAAATTTTTGTGCGCTGGCCTCTAAAAAAAATATAGAGTCTCCAATTTAGAGGCTCGGCTGAAGATGCTTAGCAAGCCCTCGTTGGGACAGCAAAGCGGCGACACGGAGTTGAGGATGTTGGCGTCGTCGAGCGTGGCAAGGAGGTGGAAGGCGGAGTGAGCGGGCGGGCGGGCTGCCTGCATGCGCGCGGCCCTGAGAGGGGCGGCGGCGTGGATGGGCCCATGCGCGCGCCGCGGGGGAGGAGGGCGCAATCTTTGATGTGTATATAATTATATATACCCATACTAGAAGATAATACCCTAGTAAAACCCCAGCAAATTACGCGCCCTCCAATCGTGATCCCTTGTCGCCCGCAGTCTGCTGCTGGCTGAATCCATTATACCATCTCATCTTCCTGCCGCCCGCGAGTCAGCCATGTCGTCTCAACCACACAAATCGTCCGCAAAAGGGCCTTCCCGGACCTCAACCAGAAAGTCCCACCGCCGCTTCACCTCGCCGGCGGTGCACGGCTTGAACAACCTTGGCGCCGCCGCCAGGGGGGCTAACAAGTCCAAGCCGCCGCCGCCGCCTCCAGTTTACAATCCCAACCCCTTCGGCCTAGCGAATTTCCTCTCCGGCCTGACGAAGCCAACGGAATCGGCTCTAGACAAGTACGGCCGTGACATTGTTGGCCTGAGATCGGGCCTAGCCGCTACCACAGCTCCCAGAGCTCACAACTCACACGCACACACTACCCTCGAGTTCGGAGGAAGAAGAAGATGAGAAGAGCAAGAAGAAAAACAGAGCCCCTGGAACTGAACACGGTTTCGTGCTGCCTATGTTGAGCTGCAGTTGCTCTCCTTTTATAGACAAAAGTGTACAGTACAAAGTATGGGCTACATCTACTCCTAGTCATGTCAACACCATGCTGCCACTACTTGTCTGCTGCTACTACGACCATGCTGCATCGGTGCTATAGTCAACACTACATCAGTCACTATTTACACCTGCCACATTGACCGAACGGTCATGCGTAGTTACGGGGGAGGCCTCGAGGTCGAGGCTCCCTCAAAGTCGAGGCTCTAGCTATGGGAGCCTCGAGGGGAGCTTAGAGCACTCATATTATACAACATTTCTCCTCCTAATCTGAGTTGCTCTAACTTACACCTCTTCCACGCCAATCTTGGTTCTTAACTCTGCTAGCCGAGTGCGCCCAAGTGGCTTGGTGAGGATGTGTCCGAGTTGTCGAGCCGTCTCGACATACTCGACCTATGATCTGCCCTCTCTCAATGCAAACACGAATGTAGTGGTACTTGATGTCGATGTGCTTGTTTCGACCGTGGAGGATAGGGTTCTTTGCCAATGCAATGGCGGACTGGTTGTCCACCCTCAGGACGGGTGCAGGAGCCTTCTCTTCCGTGAGCTCCAGCAGCAGCCGCCCCAACCAAACTCCCTGACAGCAAGCTGTGGATGTCGCGATGTACTCTGCTTCACAGGTTGACAGCACTACCACCTTCTGCTTGCGTGACAGCCTGGACACGGGTGACGCCCCGAAGAAAAAGATGACTCCTGTCGTGCTGCGTCGTCCGTCCACATCACCAGCCATGTCACTGTCGCTATATCCTAATAGCTCCAGTGGATCGCCATGTCCTTGCAGCTCCAGCTGCTCTCCTCTCCCTTGCTTGTAGACTAGACCGTAGCTAATGGTCCCAGCCACATAGCGGAGAAGACGCTTGACGGCGGCGAGGTGATCTTCTCTTGGATCCTCCGTGAACCTACTGACATACCCCACGGCGAACGAGATGTCCGGCCGTGTGTGCTCCAAGTAGCGCAATCCGCCGATGATGCTATGGTAGCTCGTCGCGTCCACCTTTGGTGTGCTGCTTGCCTTGCTGAGCTTCAGCTTCTCGTCCATGAGGGTCAGGGACGCATTGCATCCCTCTATGCCACTCCGCTCCAGCAGCTTGCGCGTATCGCGCTCTGCCGGAGTGTGATGGCGTCCCTCCCTTGCTGCACCTCAATGCCGAGGTAGTAGGTGAGTAGGCCGAGGTCGCTCATGTGGAACAGCGCCTTCATATCGCGCTTGAACTTGTCGATGTCGCGCTGCTCCGTTCCGGTGACGATCAAATCATCCCCGTACACGCCGACGATCAGACGCCCGTGCGCCGTCGTCTTGGTGTAGAGTGCGTGCTCTGTCTCGCACCTGGTGAAGCCAAGCGACGCCAAGCTCGCATCCAGCTTCGTGTTCCATGCCCGCGGCACCTGCCGTAGGCCATACAGAGCCTTGCGCAGGCGGAGCACCATGCCCTCCTTGCCAGCGATGATGAACCCAGGCGGCTGCTGCACGTACACCTCCTCGGCGAGTTCCCCGCTGAGGAACGCAGACTTCACGTCCAGGTGATGGACGCACCACCCACTTTGCGCCACCAGTGCCAGCAGCGCCCGCACGGACTCCATCCGCGCCACCGGCGCAAACACTTCCTCGAAGTCAATGCCCTCGCGCTGCACGTAGCCTTTCGCAACAAGCCGTGCCTTGTGCCGCACCACCGCACCCTTCTCGTCGCGCTTCACCTTGAAGACCCACTTCCATCCGATCGGCTTGTAGCCAATCGGAGGAGGCACCAGCTCCCAAGTGCGATTTTCCTCAACCGCCGCCATCTCCTCCAGCATCGCCCGCCGCCAGCACTCCTCCTTCTCTGCCTCCGTGAAGCTGGGCGGCTCCTCCGCACTGCTCAAATGCAGTTCGAGGTCGTCCAGTGTACGAAATCGGAGAGGCTTGCCATCGCACTTGTAGTCGATGTTTGGTGACACCACTGATGGCGGAGTCACGAATCGAACGCCTGCTGGTGAGGTTTGCGAAGCCGGAGACTGTTCCGGTGGTGTGGCTTCCCCTATTTCCGAAGCAGGAGGAGTCCCATCTGGACTCTGCGCCTCGAGGTCGAGGCCCCTTCGGAGGCCTCGAGGGAGGGGTCTCGAGGATCGCTCCCACTCGAGAGTGCCCGGCACCCTCGAACGTGACGGAGATTCCTCTCACTCGAGGTTGCCCGGCTCCCTCGAACGAGACGGGGATTTCTCTTGCTTGAGGATGCCCGGCACCCTCGAACGAGACGGAGATTGCGGTTGCTCGAGGATGCCCGGCACCCTCGAACCAGACGGAGATTGCGGAGTTAACTCCCCTGCACCAGAGTACGCCGTGTACTCGACGGTGAAGGAGCTGCTTGCGCCGCCCGCTGTCGCTTCCCCATCACCTGACTCCTCCCAATCCTAGTTTGCCGCCTCGTCAAACACCACGTCACGCGAGACCACCACTCGCCGTGACCGCGGATTGTAGAGGCGATACGCCTTGCTCCCGGGATCGTAGCCGAGGAACACCACGGGCACGCTTCTGTCCTCCAGTTTGGACAGGTTGGGCTTCGTCACCTTGACGTGCCCAACGCACCCGAATGTCCGTAGGAAGGAGACGTCTGGCTTCGTTCCGTGCCAAGCCTCAAATGGAGTGATCCCCTTCAAGCCCTTGGTAGGCGCACGGTTCAAGATGAACGTTGCCGTGGTGACCGCTTCACCCCAGAACGCCGTCAGCATCTTCTTCGCCTTGAGCATGTTGCGTCCCATCCCGACAATGGTCTAGTTCCGTCGCTCAACCACGCCGTTCTGCTGCGGCGAGTACGGTGCCGTGAGATGGCGTCCAACGCCCTCCTCTGCGCAGTACTGTCCGAATTCCACCGAGGTGAACTCGCCGCCTCGATCCGTCCTCAGCACCTTCAGCTTCTTCCCCGTCTTCCTCTCGACGCGGGCCTTGAAGTGCTTGATGGCCGTCGCCGCCTCATCCTTGCTCGACAGCAACGTCAACCACATGTAGCGGCTGATGTCGTTGATGAGCAAGAGGAAGTAGCGCCTCCCGCCATTCGTGGTCGGCGTGATTGGCCCGCACAGATCGTCGTGAACGAGCTCGAGGAGGTCCTCCGCACGGGAGCTCACCTTCTTGGGGAATGGGAGCCGCCGCTGCTTGCCGACGAGGCAACTGTCACACAGTTCGCCAGTGTGCTCAATCAGAGAAAGACCACGCACCATGCTGTGACGCGCCAAGCTTGCCAGAGCATCGAAACTGATGTGCCCGAATTGGGCATGCCACCGCGACGCATCGTCGTCCTTCCTCGCCGCCAGGCACACCGGCCTTGCGACGCGCAGCTCTAGAATGTAGAGCCGGTTCTTGGTGCGCTCCACCTTGGCGAGCATCTTGCGCTTGTGGTCACGGATGCCTAACACGCCCCCTCGATCAGCACCTAGCAGCCGTGCTCGTCCAGCTGACCGATGCTGACGATGTTGCTGCGGAGCTTGGGGATGAAGTAGACGTTCCTCAGCGCACGGTGCTCTCTAGTCTTGCACTGGAACAGGATGGTCCCGCGCCCCGTGGATGTCGACGATGGAGTTGTCGCCGAACTTGACTGTGCCGACGATGCCGGTGTTGAGCTTGGAGAAGGCCTCGCGATTCCCCGTCATGTGGTTGCTCGCCCCCGAGTCGAGGTACCACCGCTCCTCCGGTTCGTTGCCTTCCCGGCCGAGGTTGACTTGTACGTGCGACTCATCGAGCTCAACACGTGGTCCTTCTTGACCTTGGTGCTGCCACCGCCGCCATGTCCCTTCTTCTTTGGCTTGCCATGGCGCTTCCCCTTCCCGCTGGCGCCGCCGTCGCGTGAAGCAGAGGAACCTTCCCCTGTTTTTCGTTCACGCGCCCACGCCGCCCACTCCTCCTGAGTGAGCAGCAGCTTTTCACTGGTGGTCGCCTGCCCCGGAGCCGCCGCGTGGTCCTCAACCGCTTTGAGTCGTCCTGTCACGTCCTCAATCAAGAGCGTGCTCAAATCGAGCAGGGTCTCGATCGAGAGGGCGATTTGCGCGAATCGTGGAGGAACGACGCGCTGATACCTGTCGCCCCGGAGGTGAGGTCCTCAGCACCCGTGGTAGCCATTGATTAGGCCTAAACCGGCTCTGATACCACTGTTGGCCTGAGATCGGGCCTAGCCGCTACCACAGCTCCCAGAGCTCACAACTCACACGCACACACTACCCTCGAGTTCGGAGGAAGAAGAAGATGAGAAGAGCAAGAAGAAGAGCAGAGCCCCTGGAACTGAACACGGTTTCTTGCTGCTTATGTAGAGCTGCAGCTGCTCTCCTTTTATAGACAAAAGTGTACAGTACAAAGTATGGGCTACATCTACTCCTAGTCATGTTAACACCATGCTGCCACTACTTGTCTGCTGCTACTACAGCCATGCTGCAACTCGATGTTATAGTCAACACTACGTCAGTCACTATTTACACCTGCCACGTTGACCGAACGGTCATGCGCAGTTACGGGGGAGTCCTCGAGGTCGAGGCTCCCTCGAGGTCGAGGCTCCCTCGAGGTCGAGGCTCTAGCTACGGGAGCCTCGAGGAGAGTTTAGAGCACTCATCTTATACAACAGACATGACCGTCGCCGCCGCCGACACGGACCCCGTGATCGGCCGCGACGACGAGATCGACCGCGTCATCTGCACGCTCTGCCGCCGAACCAAGAGCAGCGCGGTGCTCGTCGGCGACCCCGGCGTCGGCAAGACGGCCATCGCCGAGGGCCTCGCGCAGCGGATCCCCGCGGGATCCGTCCCGGCGAACCTCGCCGGAGCCCGCGTCGTGGAGGTCGACGTCCCCGCGATGCTGGCGGGGACCACGTACCGCGGCATGTTCGAGGAGAGGATGAAGGGCGCGATCAAGGAGGCGGAGGAGGCCGACGGCAAGGTGATCCTCTTCATCGACGAGATGCACACACTGCTCGGCGCCGGGAGGGTCAAGGACAGCAACATGGACGCCGCCAACATGCTCAAGCCGGCGCTGGCTCGTGGACGCATCCGATGCATCGGCGCCACCACGTTCGATGAATACCGCAAGTATAATGAGAACGATGCGGCGTTTGAGCGGCGGCTGCAGAAGGTGCACGTCGAGGAGTCGAACACGGACGCCACGATCGCCATCCTGCGCGGGCTCAAGCAGCGGTACGAGGAGCATCATGACCTGAGGATTCTAGATAGTGCGATCGTTGCTGCTGCGCAACTTGCTGCATGATATATCACGGGTCAGTAATTCGGAGCTTCCATTGTTTTGTTGTAACTTTTAAATGAATAAGAATTCGCAAAGAATATAGGAAAGAATGGCACATCTCCCCACCTACTGATTTGCATGCATCCACAGTATACTTAAGACAAACCTACGCTGAGTTTACTTGTGCATGTAGGCCGACAGTTTCCTGATAAGGCAATTGATCTCATTGACGAAGCCTGCGCTAACACAAGAATGCAGTTCAACAGACAGAAAGAAGAGAACGCCGCAGGTACACAGGTTCACAATGATCAACAAGACAAGGAAGCAGTTGTTGGAGTCAACCAGATTGCACAAGTAGGAATCATAAATAATATTTTTTTAAAGTTATTTATGTTGTTTCGATAGAATTTACTTATTTTGTTCTAATGGTGTTTGAAGGTTGTGAGCCGATGGACCAGTATTCCTGTCACGACACTTGATCAGGAGGAGAATAAAAAATTGATCCATCTAGCTGACAGATTGCACGAGCGGGTGATTGGCCAGGATGAAGCGGTTAACTTGGTTGCACAGTGTTGACGACCAAAAATGGCATGAATGCCGATCTGGCTCAACAGCCGGTCTAACCGCCTGTAACAAGCGGTCTAACCGGCTGTACCCTGTAGCCGGTCTGGCAATGGGTCAGGCGGTCTGACCGCCTGTACAGCCGGTCTATACCGCCTGAAGGAAAGTGTTCAAAATATGATTTTGACTCCACCATTGCGTATGGCTCGTCGAGAAGGTCAAAATGCATATGTTGATCGCCTGATTTAGACTCCGGATGAGGGAGTTATGGCTCTGGCAAGGGTCAACCCCGGGCCCAGGCGGTTAGACCGCCTGTACAGGAGGTCAGACCGCCTGTAGCAGTTCTAATCCGAATTAGAGTTGTATTTTGATGGGACTTCATTATGGAATTGACTCTCCACGTGGCAAGACCTCCCCATCCTATATTATGAAGGGTCGTGGCCGATTGAGGACCTCGACCCAATCGTACAAACACATTTACCTTTACTTTTTATCTCAAACCCTAGCTTTTCCAACCCCCTCTTCCTCCTTCTTCGTCTCCATGGCGTTTTAGGACGTTCTAGGTGGCCTTGCCGAACTTAGAACAACCCTAGGTTCGCCGCCTCCGACGGGGTCCCTCCCGAGGCGACGATCGTAGGCTTTCGCGGCGCCTCTGCCTACAGGCAGTCTGACCCCCTGTGACGGGCGGTCTGACCTCCTGTGACAGGCGGTCTGACTCCCTGTCCAGAAGTTCCGACGAGGAGATTCCGGCTACCGCGTGATCTAGCGCTTATCGTGTGTTGACCCGAAAAGGCATCAACATATTTTGGCGACTCCGTTGGGGAAGAAGATCTGGTTTTTATAACCGTTCTACTCAACCCTAGCCCGATGGGATCCAAGATCGATCAAGATGATATTCCTGCTAACATAGAAGATCTCGATGAGGAAGGACGCCAGAAGTATTTGATGGCTTTAGCGCATCTCCAGAGCGAGTTCTTGAAGGGCTTCAAGAGGGATCAAGACACGGTGACACACGTTCAGGAGTTTGTGATGCCATCCTTCAAGATGAGCGATGATAAGATTGAGGTAATCGACACTGTAAGTTCATCTTCACAACCGTCTTCCCCTATTGATACGGTTAGACCGATTGTTGTTAATAGTATGCCTAGTCTTGATGAACTCTCTGCACGTTTAGATCGACTAGAGATACTTAAAAAGGGGAAATCGGTTCATAATAGTGATGTGCCTGTCATACCATGGTCTAATATTGATAATACGTTCTGTGGTACGTTGCCTAATTCCTGTGATGGTCAGACTCCGCCGCTGATCCAGTTGCCCAGACCGAACACGGTCATTGCAATTGGATCAATGCTTACAGGCGGTCAGACCGCCGGTACAGCCGGTCAGAACGCCTGTACGGCCGGTCACATCCCTTCAGCGGTTGGTCAGACCAATCTTTCTAGTACTGTGACAGTTGTTCCGGAGTGACGTGCACCGTTAGCCGTTATGCCAAATTCGGCTGGTGATAGTCGTGATGGTATGCTGGATGCGGCCAATGCTACGTACGAAACAACGTTGCAGGATTTAGCATCGGTTAAACAAGGTCATGATGAAACTGTCTCTCAATATTTTAGAACATTTAAAGAGATTAAAAACCATTGCTTCAATTTATCAATTTCTGATGTTGATCTTGCTCGATTATGCTTTAGAGGATTAAAATCCTCTATTAGAGAGAAAATTGATAATTGTGATTATCATTCGGTTGCTCAAGTTCACATTAAAGCTGAAGTGGCTCAAAATCGAATGAATAAAGAAAAGGAGGGTCTTAAATCATATTGGTCTAATATGCATGCTATTGATTGTAAATCCGTTGTTTCGACCGATAGTGATAATAATGTTAATATTGCTGAATTTGCATGGCCTTCTAAAGTTGAAGCGTATTCTTGTTCATCTCTTAGGCCGGCTCATAAGAGTCGGCAAGAAGAATTAAAATTTACATTTAATGTATCTAAATGTGATCACATTTTTGATGAATTGCATAAACATAGATATATTAAGATTTCTCATGTTATACCTGCATTGGAAGAGTTGAAAAGGCATGCATATTGTAAATTTCATAATTCTTATTCGCATGCTATCAATGATTGTAATGTTTTCCGTCGGCAAGTTCAATCGGCTATAAATGAAGGCCGTTTGAGATTTCATAACATGCAGGTGGATAAAACTTCTTTCCTGGTCAGTACTTTGGATTTGCAGCAACCTAAGGTTTTGATTCGGCCGCATCAAGTCGAATCTACCAAAGGGAAGAATGTGGTAGTGGGAAATGAAAGACTCACTTTGACAGGGAAGGAATTGATCCGTGAAGTGACATGTGAGAAATCTTCCGATGGAAAGGAGACATTCAAAGTCACGATGAGAGCCTCTGGACATGAGGGGCAAAGGTCGGTCGTTTCACCTGGACTGCAGCCGTCTGGATCTGGTCTGCCACAGGCGGTCAGACCGGCTGCAGCAGCCGGTCAGACCGGCCCACACTATGGTCGTCCAAAGGTGCTGAAAACGAAGCGTTCAGAGGTTGAAGCTTCGAACGTGAGTTTGGCTAATGACAGAGGATCTGGTACAAAGCCAAAGGTCACATTTGATATGCTTCTCGACAAGTACTCCAAGCAAAAGGCCGTTCCAAGCGATCGGCCATTAAAAAAAGAAGTGAGATCACCTAAAGGTGGATCTTTCAAGCCAGTGCAGCGTCATCATGTGTCTTGGAAGTTAAGTCCGATATGGGATGACAATGGTGTGATGTGGGTGCCGTATCAGTCAGTGTCACAACATTCTTTGCATTCTGGATAGAGGGAACCAAGAAGACACGTTCTGGACAGGATTGCACTACCCGTTCGTGACCGTTTGGCTGTTTGTCAATCTGGTCAAGGGCATCGGGCCCAAACGGTCAGACCGCCTGTTACCAGCGGTCTAGACCGGCAGTCCAAGAAGAAGAAGACACCTCCTCTAAAGTAGGTGTATTGGCTTAAGAAGATGGAGGAGAAAGTTCAGGAGAAGAATGTGGACTCAGTAAAGGCTACTACACTTGATGGAGACAAAAGACCGATTGTTTTAGACAATCTGGTTGAAAAGTCTATTTCAGAGACTCCCATTGCTAATGGTCATAAGGTTAGCCGCAATGAGTTTAACTTTCTTCCTAGATGGTGTCCTCCAGGTTTAACTCGTACGCAGAGAAGGAAACTTCAAAGGCTGCGTCTTCAAGAGAGAAAGAGACAAGAGCCAGAGAAGCAAGAGCCAGAAAAGCAAGAGCTTTTCAACAAGCATAGACCTATGCTTCCTTAAAAGAAGGAGTAGAGAGTCAAAAAGAACGATCAGCCGAAGCCAGCAGTACAGGCAGTCCAACCGGTTGTATAGGCGGTACAGACCGCCAGTTCTTCAAAGTCGACCGAGCAGGCGGTCAGACCGCCTGCACAGCCGGTCAGACCGGTTGAGGCAGAGATACTGCCGGATGATGTTTCTTCTGCTCGCATGGTTTGTGATGAAGAGTTGACAATCGGTTCCCAGTGTTGAGGACGATGAACAACTTGTTGATTACAGTTCGTCACCAGAGCATATGGATTTGGATGCTAATGTCCCATACTTGGGTGATTATATTCTTATGGAGGAAGATCCTGATCATCCTGATTTTGATCCTGAGGAAGCTATGTAGGTGTTCTTACTCCTTAATTCGGTCGAAGGATGATGCTAAATTTACTTGGGGGCAAAACAGCAAGGAGCTTTTGAGGTAAAATCTTATTTATCTTCGTCTCCGGTTCTTCGGGCACCTAGGAGAAGGGTTTCTTTTGAAATTTATATATTACGGCCGAAGAAAGCGTTATTGGAGCTGTTTTGATTTAAAAGACCGAAGGGAAGGATTTTATTATTGCATATGCAAGTACAAGATTATTGGACGCCGAAATGAGATATGCTTTTAGTTGTATACATCATGCTTACACCAAGTTGAGGCATTATTTACTACGAGATGCTTGCATAAGTTGTTTGTTAAGCCGACATAATTAAATACATGTTGCATAGACCAAATATTGAGTGATAGAATCGGCAAATGGCTTATGCTTTAATTGAATATGATTTAGTCTCTGATTCATTGAAATTTATAAAGACGTATCGTTGCCAATTTTATCATTTAACATTGATTAATGAGCAACTTAATTTAAATGTCGACTATATTACTTTTACTCCATGCAATTTGCATTTTGATGGATCGGTTTGCAAAGGTGATTGTGGTGTTGGTGTTATTATTATATCACCAAACATTATTATTTTTGAAGCTCTTGACCCATTGGATCATAGATGTATAAATAACCAAACCGAGTATGAGCCTTATTATTCGGTTTGGAGATCTTACATTACATGGGAGTAAAACATGTAGAAGCTTGTGGTGCTTCTTTTCTATTGGTACAGCAAGTATTCAAAGCATGTCAATGTTTAGATGAATTTCTAAATGTTTATCTTGATAAATGATTAGACATTATAATTTGCTTTGATGAATTTGTGATTTATCATGTACCAAGAGAAGAGAATCTTAGAGCTAATGTGTTGGCACAGCAAGCATTAGGCTATAATATTCAGAAAAGAAATTTTCGAGAAAAGAAGCCGATGTTTTGCGAAGCCGACATGCTTGCTCTAGGACAGGCGGTCCAACCGCCTGGTGCAGCCGGTCTAACCGGCCTGGTCGGTCTAACCGCCATGACAAGCGGTCTGACCGCCTGTGCCTCTGAAAGACCGATTCGGCTGTGGATGCCTCTCAATCTGTTAAGGCCGATGTTGGTATTTGGAGGAAGCCTCTGGTGGTATTTGCAGGATACTAGCAGGTCAATGGATTGAAAAGTCCGACGATGGGCTTTCAAGTTTGCTTTGGTTGATAGTGAACTATATCGTCGGACCGCGGATGGTTTGCTCTTAAAGTGTTTATATCCTAATCAAGCTACGTTGGTTATGGCAGAGGTTCATGAAGAAATTTATGATGCGCAACAATCGGCTCGCATGATAAAGTGGCTCCTTAGGCGGGTTTACTATTATTGGTTTACAATAATTGTCGATTGTTTTTGTTACTATGAAAGAGGTGATTGAGTTTATTATCGAGCATGTTATACATGGATTTGGGATTCGTTTGTCAATGAGCATCATTCATATCTAAGGAGGTACGTGAGTTCGTTGAATCCAATGGTATTACATTGCTCAATTCATCTCCATATTATGCTCAAGCTAATGGTGAAGTTGAGTTTAGCAATAAGGCATGTTTCTAGACATGGTTCTGCCAAAGTTACTCCGTATGAGTTTGTCTATGGTCAAGAAGTCCTTTGAGTGACCGGCAGGCGTTTGGAGGCTTTGGAGCAGGTTTAGAAAGAAGATAGCTCGAGTATGTAATAAGAAGGCAAAGGTAACATTCTTTCAAGTTGATGATTGCATGGATTTCAGTTGTCAAGAGCATTTGAAGGTATTATCCAATTGTTTGGCAAAGTGTTTGAAAGGATTTTGCCAATGTGTTGATATCGCTCTTAGAATGAAATGTCCGACAATAGAGGGTCGCCCTTAGACTGAATTAATGTTTCTTGATACGCAAGCTTTACCAAGAAACAGGGGGGCATATGTTGACGACCAAAAATGACATGAATGCCGATCTGGCTCAACAGCTGGTCTAACCGCCTGTAACAAGCGGTCTGACCGGCTATACCCTGTAGCCGGTCTGGCAATGGGCCAGGCGGTCTGACCGCCTGTACAGCCGGTCTAGACCGCCTGTAGGAAAGTGCTCAAAATATGATTTTGACTCCACCATTGCGTAGGACTCGTCGAGAAGGTCAAAATGCATATGTCGTTCGCCTGATTTGGACTCCGGATGAGGGAGTTATGGCTCTGGCAAGGGTCAACCCCGGGCACAGGCGGTTAGACCGCCTGTACAGGAGGTCAGACCGCCTGTAGCAGTTCTAATCCGAATTAGAGTTGTATTTTGATGGGACTTCATTATGGAATTGACTCTCCACGTGGCAAGACCTCCCCATCCTATATTATGAAGGGCCGTGGCCGATTGAGGACCTCGACCCAATCGTACAAACACATTTACCTTTACTTTTTATCTCAAACCCTATCTTTTCCAACCCCCTCTTCTTCCTTCTTCGTCTCCATGCGTTTTAGGACGTTCTAGGTGGCCTTGCCGACCTTAGAACAACCCTAGGTTCGCCGCCTCCGACGGGGTCCCTCCCGAGGCGACGATCGTAGGCTTTCGCGGCGCCTCTGCCTACAGACGGTCTGACCCCCTGTAACGGGCGGTCTGACCTCCTGTGACAGGCAGTCTAACCCCCTGTACAGGCGATCTGACTCCCAGTCCAGAAGTTCCAACGAGGAGATTCCGGCTACCGCGCGATCTAGCGCTTATCGTGTGTTGACCCGAAAAGACGTCAACACACAGGCAGTGTTGCGGTCAAGGGCTGGCCTTGACAAGCGCCGGCAAGCCATAGGCTCTTTCCTGTTCTTAGGTTCAACTGGTGTTGGGAAGACAGAGCTTGCTAAAGCTCTTGCTGAGCAGCTCTTTGACAGTGAGAAGATGCTGGTCCGCTTTGACATGTCTGAATACGTTAGCCCTGGGTCCGTGATGCGTCTCATTGGATCACCTCCAGGGTTGTCTACTACTCTTTATTTTGTTGTTAAACTGCATACACTTAATGCTTGTTGTTTCGTTCACTGATCCTAGTGCTTCTTTTACAACACATTAAAGCTGCAATGGCCATGATGATGGTGGTCAGCTGACTGAGAAGATCAGGAGGCGCCCATACAGTGTCATCCTTTTCTATGAGGTGGAGAAGGCAAATTTTGCAGTGTTCAATGTTTTTCTTCAGCTCCTCGATGATGGTTTGCTGACCGATGGCAAAGGCCGGACTGTTGATTTCAAGAACACCATCATCATTATGACTTCGAACCTGGGAGCAGAGCATTTAGCGGAGGCCATGGCCGGTGAAAGAACAATGGAGGCTGCAAGAGACCTTGTGGCGGAGAAGGTATGTGAATCCCAAGCTATGAAGATCCGCACGAGGTTGTCGCTCTGGTTGTCATATGAAAGTGTTGTGTGTTTATGCAGGTTCAGCAACACTTCAAGCCTGAGTTCCTCAACAGGCTCAGTGAGGTCGTGATATTTGAGCCGCTCTCACAGGACATGCTGAAGGAAGTGGTAAAGATTCAAATCAACGGCATCGTTGCTGGCGTAGCTGACAAGGGCATCTCGCTGTCCACGAGTGACGATGCTTTGGGTGTTATCTTGTCAGAATCCTACAACCCAGTAAGTGCAGTTCTACATGATGATCTGGAAACTACTTTTACCAATATGATCTATTTCAGTTTGGTAACATATACCATGTTCCGGCTCTTGAAGATGTTTGGTGCCAGGCCCATAGGGAGGTGGCTACAGAAGAACGTGATGACGAAGCTCTCCGAGATGCTAATCAAGGGAGAAATTAATGCGGGCTCGACCATCTCCATCGACGCAATGGACGACAAGAAGGGGCTGAAATATGAGGTGATAGAGAAACCACCAGAGCCGAATCCACAGCATCAGCAGGAGGAAGTGCTTCAGGGAGGCAAGAGGCCTGTCCTTGAGCTTGTTAGCGACTCCGAGGACGATGACGTTGTGGAGGTTGCTCCCATGCCAAAGAAGTCGAAGGTGACAGAGAACCCAGCAGCTTCTGACAAGTGAACAAAGCTTCTAGTTTGCTCTTCGGGGACTGGTATTAGCTAAGTGGGATCCTGCAATTATTTCAGAGTATTATTTGTCGAGGTGGGATTCTGTAATTACCAGAAAACCCTGGCGTGTGGTTCCCGCTCCTATATGGAGTAGAGCGTTCTCTGGAGTGAGCCGGCTTGCCTATTTGGAAGTACGTTCTCTACGTTCAAAAAAGGTAGTGTCAGTATTTTTTTAGCAAAAGGCATAAGCCACATTGGCCATGTACTTTTGATATGGCAGAGTAATTAAGTTATGTTTACCATGTTGTGGCTACAATTAAGGAGGCATTGCTTTGAAAGCAGGCATGAGAAGAATAAGGTTAGAGACAGATGATATCATTACTGAGATAATATTTGCTTTAATTTGCTGAAAGTTCATTAGCACACGACACGACCAATGCATTCTACAGGAAACAGTTTAGTTCTAATTTCGTCAGGTTGCATTTTGTCCTACGGTAGCCACATGCAAATGAAATATCTTTCAAGTATTGAAAGAAGATAGAAATGGCCAAAATGTCAGTCCAAAAGTTTATATCTTCCCATGAAAGATAATTGAGTGAAGAACTTGATGTGTGGGGTGGAACGAAGCCCAACACACCGATCCGGATTCCCTGAATCCCGCAACCTTAGCACCGCAACTCCGCCTCAGGTCCACACGACCTGCACCTCGGCAACCTACACCGGTCCAGCCTCAGGTCCACACGACCTGCACCTCGGCAACCTTAACACCGCAACTCCAACGCAACGCAACTCCAACGCCCCCACTCGGGGAAAGGCCCAATCGCCCTAAAAGACTGTCTGATAGGGGAAGGGTGACTCTCCTTTTAAGGTGGCTTCCACCTCCCAAGCTAAGCAAGGTGGGATTATTCAGAGGCTCACACGGTCACCGCCCGACTAAAAACTTAGGCCAGCTGGCCCTTTTTGTTGTGTCTTTGCCAGCGGTAATAATGGAGAATGTCCTCACGAGAGGTAATCTCATTGTTTGGTGTTGGTCTACTCCAAATAGCATGTAAACTGCGTTCAGTAACGGGAATGGACACCGCTAGGGACGAGGGATGCTGCAGGACCTCCTGCTCCTAGTATGGGGGGTTCCTTAGCATATCCGAATCTTCTCCTATGCCCTGAAAAAGGAAACCGGAAAGTGCGTTGCTCCTGTAGCTCACTTCCCAACAATCGGGAGAAGAATATCTGAAAATAATAATAATCCGGAGAAGAACTGGATGTGGAGAAAAAACAAATATTGTGCTTTTGTAATGTACCACAAAAAAATGCCTTAAATCAATAAACCAGAATTGTTCTTGCAATTATTTGAACATGCAATGATTCTTCTTGCCTACTGATGTTACTTTATTTCTTATCAGTTATCACAACCTCACATGAGGAAGCTTAATCTTTTGCAGCAGTGGCATGGGATCAAATGAAATTTTTGAATCCCTAATTGCTGAGATCATTACAATAGCTCAAAACACCATAGGCACGAATGAAACAATAACCTTTGCAGATATATGGTAAACTGGAAGGGAGAAAAGTGTGAGGCAGGTGAGGGCAACCTCAGAAGCCTCAGAGATTTGCTTATAACTTGACATCTCCCTTCTTTTTTAAATAATGACATCTCCCTTCTTGTGGTGGAGTTCTTGTCAGGGTGCCATCGCAAGGTGACAGTACGCCTTCTCGGGGGCAGTCGTTGCCAACGCAGGACACGCAGTAGTCGACCCCTGCTCTCTTCCCGCCAACGGCGGCGAGCACCTATGCCAGCGACAGGGAGTACCTCCTCCCCGGCATACATCCCAGTCACGCTTCAGGTACTGGCTTGCCATGGGTGTCCCGGTCTTCTCCATCCCCCGATGCTGAAGACCTTCGATTGGAGAACCAGCAAGCCACAGGAATGCATGCAGGTTCGGGGAGCGAGGGGAGGTGTGCGAGGCGGGTCGTGCGCGCGAAGGTGTGCCGAGCCTGCTCGCAGCCAGGGACACTCACGTCCAGTGGCCATTGGATAAGACGTTCAGGCTTCACTAATTGGCAGGGTCCCGATCGCATAGGACAGCGATCTGTGTGTGCCTTGAGAACTCATCACAGCGAATGTCCCTGCTAGAGCTCTCACCGCAGCGTAGTGGTTGCAGAACTGCAGCTGAGCTGATGTGCACACGGCAGCATAGCCCATTCGTTGGGTACATGTGCATAGAACTATAGAAGCAGGCTGGTAGAAGCACACGTGATATTTCGATAGATAAAATCTGTTAGGTCCAGCACCAGCAGGCACCATGAGCAATGGATTAATCAAATGGATTCTACAAAAAATTGGGCATCCTCGTTATTACACGCATCAAACATCTTTTTACAAGGGAACTGCGTGTATCAAACAGTTGCACAAAGATTTCTGATTTGCACTCGGTTTTGTTATACCAACACTACACGCATTGTGCATCGTTTTGCTGCAATGTTTACATATTTTGCAGCATATTTTAATGGAGGTCCATTTGTACGATAATGTTAGCTTGGTAAGAAATTGGGACGGTGCATGAATGAGCAAAAAAATGATTCACAACGAAGCAGGTACCTCTGTCAGCGAAGCTGAAGCACTGTGCTTCAGCAAATCAGGCAGCAAGCAGTTGACTTGCTCAGTTGACCTCACCAGTCTCCACTACGGAGGGTGAATTCCAGGTGCACATCAATCTGAAGTTCTGAACCTCTGCCTTGACTTCTCTCCAGGTGATGAATTCTGATAACATCACCCTGCTCTTCTGTTGCAATGAGCACTTGGTTGGTGGGCACATCAGAATCCATTTCTTTGCACTACATCTCATTCAAAACAACACTCCAGGTGTTTCAGATGTAGAAGTGAAAAGGCCACCGTGATTTTATGGTCTATCCATGCTTGGAAACTGCATCTATGGCCCACCAACTGGGAGTGGCTGCTGATTATTGGCACGAGGGGTGACAACTTCTTCAGACAAAAAGTCCATCTGGTCCCACTGCACTTCTGCTATTTTCCATGTTAAGTCACTCCAATTGCAACTACAAATACTAAAAAAAAGGCAAGTTTTTTAAAAAAAACTTAGTGAATTATTATCAAGGATACGTTCTGTTTTCCACATATCAGTAATGCTGACATCTCCCTCTGTTAGGAGCCAGTAATCAGTATCCATCTGCAAAATTTGTGTAGGATGTTCAGTCATTAAAGATATTGCAACAGGCTACATAGTAACTTAGCAGGTTTGACATGTAAAGATTAGCATTTAGGAATTCAAAGGATTATAACTCAGAAAAGCATATCAAAAGTTCATGGATATATGCATAATGTTGTGTTAGTTGATATGAATTATGTGATTTCAATGTAATTTCAGATGGGCACATTAACCATACAAGGTTTTCATGACCATGGAAAAGGGGAACAATTTTTAAAAACAAACTTTAGAAAATTTGACTTACATCAACATCTGAAGGAATAATCCTTGTCATCCCTCCACAATCATGCGAAGAACTAGGATCCTGCGGAGTCCTCTGGCTTTGCTGAACATTATGTGCCACATCCACCGATGTGCTGCACTGTCCCACATTTGATGTATTGAAATCTTCAACAGGATGATGTATAGGCATATTTGCATGCCTTGTCGGTGTTGCAGCACCACCCAACTCCTCAAATCTCTCATCAAATTGACTATCATTAGAACAAGGTTTTGATTAGCTAGGATTCAGTCCAGGCATATAGTATCACAGGAGGAATGCAACATTACCTAACTAAGTAAACATCTATCGGGCCCATTGTACTTCTTAATACAATTCTATATCTCCTTTGGAGATAATCACCGGCCTGCACAGGCAGCAGAAACACACAAAAATTGTGATTTTACTATGACCATTTATTTATGTACGCAGAGCCCATATACTTTAGTTTACTGCTTCCTACCTCATCTGGATCTGGGACTTCGAGTGTAGTACCATGAGGTGCTTTAATTGCAATCAGTGTTTCATTCTGCAGAAAGAGCACAAATGTTAATTACCAATCTAACATATATATTGGTTCTGACAAAAAATAGTTTGGTTCAAAGCGACAGATAATCTTCAGGTGTACAGTACTATTACATGAGTAAACCATTTAACTATTTAAGTAGAGTACCAGACCTGAAAGCAGGGTAGTCCCTTGATATCATCTTCAGTCACATAGAGCCACCTAATAGACAAATTAACTTGGACATTGTATTAAACAGCAATATACAAGCATATCTACTGTAAAAGAAATATGGCTACCTTTGATTATTTTCATCTTCAGTCAAGCCCCTTAGTTTTTCACGCATGTCACTGAATGGGAAACAGAACACCAGATTACATACTGAGTTTGTTTGGAACTACGATGTAGCAGAAAATAAGCTCTACAGAGAAGCATGCAATAGGTACCTTATACGCTCATCTAATGCTTGGTCCTGCAGACTAAGATTTTCAACTTCTGCCTGCAAAGATGGATTACACAAAACTGAGCTCAGATTTAGTCATCATCATATAGAGGAACAGGGTGCACTTAGCATGTTAATTCAATATGAATAACAAATTTACGGAATCTAATACCTGCAAAGCAGAAATACCGTTTTCTAATTCAACACCTGAATCATCCAAACCCCTATAGTGTCATGCAAGATTAGCATCATAAAATAACAAGACAAAGATTAATGAGATAAGATTGCATTATAAGGTAACAAAAGGGTTAAAGGAAGAAAACAATGCTTACTTCCAACGGATTCTATTCTTAAGAGTCTTCTCTATTAATCCTATTCCTTCAAGCACATTGGTGATGTCATATATGCGCCGCTTTTGAACCTAAATTGTAATAAATCTGTGAATGTATACCAAGTGGTCAAGCATATATGATGGCTGAAAATGAAAAAATATGTAACCTCTAGTGTTTCAGCAGCATTATTCAAATCTAGAATGCCATCTGGAGCCTGCTTGAGCAAGTTAATGAACTTTTTTGTCAGAAGTCCTGAACAAGGATCAGAAGGATGGATATAAGTAACAGCAAGCATTACTATGAAAAAGGATAGCTCAAATAAAAAAAAAATATCTAAGGCGTAAAGCGTTATCATCACCTAATGAGCTGTCATAGCGGCAAGTGCCAGCAGGTGTTGCTGGGTTGAGAGGTGAACCTGTGCATACAAAAATGTTAATATTTACCTTTTCTTCCATGAAAATATATGTAAAGAAGGGACCAAAAGCATATGACAATGGCATATCATTAACTAAATTTCCACTCACCAACATTTGAAGTTGGAGTTTGAGGTCCAGCTTTATTGTTTTTCGCCTTCGACTTAGAAGGTTTCACAATTTTTCTAGAGACCGGAGTGAGCATTGGACTGCTAGGAAATCCAGAGCTGGTAATGATACAGTCACTTGACTCTGCAGCATCATTTTCTTCGCATACAGCTTTTCTTTTTAGCTACAGAAGAAACGGACTTGTGTTACGTAGCTGTAATGAATACCTAAAATATTAAGGATGTGCTCAATTGTGACGATAGAATGTGTGGATGTGGGCTAGGAAACAAACAAAGAACAGACGTCATACGGGCATTAGTGGCACAGAATCAAGTATACTTCATTGATGTAGTGAACTCGGAATATAAAGTATGTACATACTGACCCTAAGCCAGATCATTTTATTTACAGAACAGGTGAAACCATGCTTATTGGTCTATCAACAGGTTTTACCTAAAATAAGTGGCCCAGGAGTTCCGAAGCAATAACAACAAACTGATTCGTTGGTGTATGAAAACATTCTGAATAACAATAATGCATCAAGTTTTGTTCAATGTAACAAGATCTGCCAGGTTTGCACAGACATATACTGGCAGAAAGGAAGTATTGAAGAATTTTTTCTTTTCATTTGGCAAGCCTCCAGAGTTCAAATGCAGGAGTACACATCGCTGGTGCAAGCCAAATCATACTTGCAAATCAAGTCCTACTGCAAGCCAAATCATACTTGCAGTCACACAATATGTAAGCTATTATGGCAATGATTAAGGGAATATGTTATTAGCATAGGTTGACCAAGTTTCCCTCTA
The DNA here is from genome assembly GCA_015342445.1 of Digitaria exilis. Classification (NCBI taxonomy): domain Eukaryota; kingdom Viridiplantae; phylum Streptophyta; class Magnoliopsida; order Poales; family Poaceae; genus Digitaria; species Digitaria exilis. The sequence goes on along the minus strand of JACEFO010002063.1, from coordinate 283,091 downwards.
TCCCAGATCTCTTTGTGGGCGACATCTACATGACATAGATTATTACTCCTTATGACACGAAACCTTCCCTCCAGTTCCAAATCTCACAGCACTGCAACAACTGCGTGAGATAAATTCCTTCTGCTATGGATCCTGGCTGCATAAGCATAACTTTTACAGTACGCACCTACCTGACGTCTAATAATTGCAAGTACGGAGCATTTGAGCTTCCTGACACTGTGGTGACTCTCAGGGAGCTAGGAAATTGGACAGAATTTGACCCGATTCTACTCAGGACTCGTTTAGTTAAACGCAAATCCGCACATATGAACAACAAAATACGAAAATTAGCCACGGTAAGCTCAGTAGAAACCCCAAATAGGGACCAAATCCGGAGGTCCTCGCTGAGCAGAAGTATCATCTCACCGGCGTCCGGATGACGATCCCCTCCTCTGTACCGTCAGCAGCGCCCCCCGCGCCGACCCCGCCCGAGGTGGCGGAGGCCGCTGCCGGCGTGGGGAAGCGGTGGTAGTCGTCGGTGGCGAAGGGCGGGCGCGACGGCGAGGCGAAGGCGACGGGCGGGCGCAGCGACTGCAGGATCTTCTGCGCGGCCGGAGGCCTGCCGCTGCCGACTCCCGACATGTGGCTCTTACCTCCTTTCCCGCCCCCACGACCCGGCAGATACCAGCCCCTGGATCTCTCGCGATCGCGTGGCGGGGCGTCCCCGGAGTCCGATCGACGGAGGGGGAGGCCGGGGGCCTCGTCGGAACTAGGTTTCCGGCGGCGGCAGGCAGCGGGGACCGGCGGGGAGGGAGGCTGGGCGGGTGGGGTTAGCGAGGGAGACGAGGTGGGGAGAGAGTCAGGGAGGGGGAGGGAAGGGGGGGAAGCCGGAAAGGGGAATAGGGCGAAGAACCAGCAGAAAACGAGGGAACGGAGGAAGGAGGGAAATTGAGCAAGACACCGTTAGGGCACCAGGCTGGATTTCTAATGGGCCGCCCACGCGGTTTCGCTTCGTGGGCCGAAGACGTGGCTGAGGCTTATCATCATTGTCAGTTCCCAGTTCCTATTTCCTTCCACCTAGGTCCTGTTTAGTTCCCAAAAGTACTTTTTACTTACTATTATCCCCCTCACAGAATATGCATCTCTAAAAAAATTTTTTTATCTTTCCTATTCATCCTCCTCACATAACACGTATCCAGAAAAAAAAAGTTCTTTTTCTCCTCTCAACTAAACACGGCCTATGTGAATGTAAACCTGGTAAAAAAAAAAATCAAAAGCTTCAATCTGGCAGAGAGGTCAAGAATTTAGGTGCTGTTTGATCTATGGGGCAAGAGAAAAAAAACAAAACTTTTACTTCAAGAAAAGATGTAAAAGTTTTGCCATTAAATGTGTTTGGATCAAATGATAGAACTATTGCAAAAAGTGGAAGGCTAGAGAGGGAAGAAGGGGTGTGGTTTTGCCCTCAAGAAAAGATGCAAAAGTTTTTTCCCTCAAGAAAAGATGCAAAAGTTTTTTTTTGCCATTTAGATCCCAATAAGTTTTTGCCAAGTTTTGTCACCCTTTGGTGGCAAGAGATTTTTACCATCTCCTTTTTCATTTGCTCCTTTGCCATGGGAGTATTGGGAGACAAATGGAAAAAAAAAATGGTAAAACAGATGTCATTTGTCATTTGCCCATGATCCAAACAGCTCCTTAATAACTTTGACGCTGCAGGGCAGCCCAGTCATTCCTCTTGCGCTCTTGGAAATTTTAAATTACAAAAAGAATCATTTAGCCAGATACATTTTTCACATATAATGTCATTGCCCACGTAGGCCACAGCCAACCAGAGCTACCGAAATAAGGAGCGCGATGAATGGGAATATGAAATAGAATAGCCCAGGGGAAATTCAAAACAGTTGGCGGTAGCTCACGGTTCACGCCTGTATTGATGCTTGCAGGAGACAGAGAGGATAAGCATGACAGGTAGGGGTGGGATGGATTCAGAAGCGGTGGACGGGAGGATTTGAACGACGAATCATCGGACTGGAGACGAAAAATTACACGGATGCGAGCCGGAGAACGGAAAAAGATGAGACTTTAGGTTGTGTTCCCTACATATGCCTAAATTAAGTGACGTGCGCAGAATTGAGATGTATAGTAGGATAGGGAGGGATGGCTATCTTGCTTGCCATCTCACCATTTCCCATCAAATGAATGTTTGAGTTGCAGCTAGAAAATGCAGATTGTTTTTCAACAAAATTCAATCGAACAGCAATCATTACTTGTTTTTTCAACAAAAAAAAAATGAGGATTCTCAGATTAATTGACCAGCAGAATCATTACTTGTTTGTCAAAATTCGGTATGAAATGAACTATCAATTTGTTTCTTGCCGATTGCAACATATATGTATCGGTAATGCTAGGACTCATACGTCCGGCCGCTTACCATCCCATCGGACGCATTGTCAACCGTTCCCTAGTGCTTTTTGAACTAGTGCAACATTAACATTTCGTAGATGTTGCAAGATTGACTCTCTCAGCGATGTACATGTGATGTTGCATCTCCCCGTCCGACGCTACGCCCCTGGAAGTGGTGGATTTTGGACCAGTGCAACATCTATGTTTCGCTGATGTTGCAAGTTTTACTCCCTTGATGTTACGCCATGGATGTAATGTTGCATCTCTTCAACCGTTCAACCGGTGCTGCATCGATTTTTTGCGACGGCCCCGTATGCTGCCCCAACCTTCTAGAAGCATCAGTAGGATCTTCTCTCACCTTCCACCATGGCACCGTGGTGCCACCACCTGACGGTCGCGATGTTTCAACAACTATTTTATGTGATTTTTGTGATGTTCCCAAGAATGTTTCAATGTTGCGATTTGTTTCAATATTGCAATGTTTTTGCTTCAATGTTTCACTTTAATCGTCATGTTTCAATGTTTCTATTCCAATGTTTCAATTTTACCGTCAATGTTGTAATATTTCTGTTCCACTTTTACCGTTAATGTTGCAATATTTTGTTCCAATGTTTCACTTTTACCGATAATGTTGCAATATTTTTTCCCAATGTTTCATTTTGACCGCCCGATGCTACGCCCGGACGTCCGACGTCCGGGCGCTAGCAAGTCCCTGTATGTATATATATCTAACATAAGTCTTTTCTTACTCTACAACCAACCAACGGCCACCATGACCAATCACAACACGGCTGTGTTTTTGCTCTTTCCTTCTCTTCAGGTCCATCCAAGGGATGTTGTCATGATACTCCTGCAAAGCAAAACACGGAAGCTCGGTGTCAAATTAAGTATACAAGATCAAATATGAGGGTTCAGGTAGTGAGTGCAGTGCAATAATAAGTATACATACATACTGAAAATGCATAACAATCATTTAGATATACAATTTATCTTTAGATATGCAGAAGAAGGATAGTTTTATAGATATGCAATACACTGTGACACAAACACTGCATGACTAAAACCAAGCACTTTAGTTTTGTTTGACTAAAACATACAGAGAGCCAAGTTCTGATGAACCATATGGAAGCCATTCTAAGAAAGATGCATCACATCTAACATACAAAAATCTACTATACAATATTATTTAAGTAAGAAGAAATTATATCACAGGTCTAAATAAGTAGCTTTCTTTTATCAGATAGAATAAATAAGTTTTTTCCACCAAACAAAAACAGAGTAGATAAGGCTCCTTATATCAACATCCTAACGTAGGTCACTGTAATTTTTTTTCTAACAATTCATTTGTGAAGCTAAACTAAAGGAAATTCTCATAATAAACTAACATTGACTTGTGAAACCAGACTAAATGGGCTTGCCATGTTGCTCTAGACCAAACAATGTATTTGATTATTGTCCTAGCAAACCCAGCACCTCCCTATCTATGGTCATATAGAGTCCAAACAAATTCTGAGTGGCAAAGGGCCAACTTGCAGTTAACAAATTCTAGATCATGCATTATTTTGGATGAACTATACATAACCGAATCCTACCATAAACCCTTCGAGCAAGAAACCCTAAAACCCTGGGATTAAAAAACTGAAATGTAGCATGGTTTGGTCTGATCCAAACCTAAAGCAGTATAAGTCCATAGCTCAAATTCAAATTCAGAGGGAATAAGGATGTTCTTTTTTTTCTATTTCAATCACTGCTTAAGCAAAACACATGCTGAGAAGAAAAAACAGGAAAACAGAAGTGTTTCCGTGTGGTTATCGATTTGTTTTATTATATAAAGTGAAATATAATAATGTCTTGCACAGATCATGTCTTGTCATTTTGTATGTAGCATCATTCTACGTAGATTGTACACAAGGCCACATGTAACAAATCACACATTAGAAATATGAAACCTAATAACATCAGGTACAGTTTATTACCAAGTGAAAAATAGAAGAAAAAAGAAAATTCATGGAGAGAGAGAGAAAGAGAGAGAGAGAGAGAGAGAGAGAGAGAGAGAGAGGTGGCTGCAGATGCATGGTGACCTCACACCTGCTGTAGGGATTAGGGAAGGTGCAGCATGATGGCATCAGGGGAGAGGCGGAGGAGGGTCACACAGCAGAAAAACTTAGGGTGGCTATCGTCATCTTCTCTCCTCTATCCGCTTGTTTGCACTCTCATCCAGCAGCATCAAAAGACATACTGCTTCCAAATCCATCGCTGGCAACAATGTCAAATATACTCTATTCAGCTTTTTCCGTTATGTAAACATGGGTATAGGAGGCAACAAAAAAGCACTAAAATACTGGAACAAACATATTTTCTAGGCATCATTTAAAATGAACTTATATATTTCATCCACACTAATATTGTCACACAGATGGGAATTCCTCGGTCCCATTCATTCAAATGAAGCCCAACATTCTCACTAAAAAGTTTTAGCAGCAGTACATACAACCAAGATGTCCATGCCACACAACGGCCATTACTGATGAAAGACAGTACTTTGCAGATGAAAATACATTAAAAGACCAGAGGAGAAACAAACTTACACCGAAACTCGGCTGACCGGTATAGCTAAAGGCACAAGAAAGAGGAAAAGCTGCAGTCTGACAATATGGCCAATCCAAACCCCAAATCAGGCAACTCACCCTCATCTATCGAGGGTTGTTCCTCCTGTTAGGTTATGGACGCCATGGCAAGGAATGCACCTGCATAAGAACACCAGATAATCACAAATCAGATTAAGGCACTATAGATCCAAAGCAACAGGAAGGGACTATTTCGTTCTTGAAATTTTATTATTAAGCTTCACTAAATTTCTAGCAGAATAGTACATATATGTTAATAAGACTGAATTTGTCTATAAAATTCAGTCGAAGTATTACTGAATTTTTATCCTAACAGAAAAGAAGCATCAATATGTTCTTGGTAGGCGAATATATGAATGTATAACCGTTCTTTTTATTCTATATCCTGAACCCCCTGATCCTATCTTCCTCTACCTTAGACCTAGAAAACAAATAAAAAAATCCTTGAACTGAATGGAAACGAAGATTCGCAGAAATAATGCATTCTCAACAATCAGTTCACCTCGCTAATCTCTGAACATAGCAGAAACTTGTGAATGCACACATAAAAATCAATTCTCATACTAATGAAGGGCACAATACTCTGCAAGGAAAAACTCATGCCAAAATCCAGCTAATCCTTGCTGCATGCATAGGAAAAGGAAAAATTACAGTGAATCAATCCACTGCGTGAGATTGAGTATAGGAGGGTGCTCCAATTGCAAACCAGATTACTTACATCCCTGTGTATTGATGGTTGATGGTTGCTCTTTGGGCTAGGTCAGCGATGTCATAGCCGGCTATGCGCCTGCACAAGGACATCAAAGAACTGCATATCAGATAAGGCACGACAAATCCAAAGCAGAAGAAACCGAAAAAGGTGTTGGGGACGACCGGATCTCACAGATTTGACCTCGGTGATGGCGCCTCGCAAGCGCCAGTCGCCGGTGGGGCAGGTAGCAGGTGCTCACGGGCCGGAGCGATGTGGCATTGTGGAAGCCGAGGGGCACGACTAAGGAACTCCTCCATGGGTGAGGTCGGTGAAGGGGTTGAGGCCGAGGCGGAACATGTAGAGCCCCGCGTCGGGCCCCCTCCGTTGTGTGTGCCGCTAAAGCGAAGGCTGTCATGGAACACCTCCAGCCCCAGCCGGTCCGCGCCGCGGCTGCAGCACGGCCGCCGATGCTCCGACGTCCACGTCGTGTCGGCATGTAGGGACAAGAGCGAGGCAGCGCCTGGCTCCGCCGCTCGGCCATGCTACTTCTGAGGCTGCGCTCCCGCGCCGGCGAGCGAGAACAACGATGAAAGCAGCAGGCGGAGAGTGAGAAGGTGAGAGGAGGCGGCAGCGGCGGGGAGACAAAGGAAGAGAGATTTTGGAGGTATTGTTTGGCCGTTTGGGCCTTGGGGGCCAGGTAAGAGATGGATGTGAAGCGATACAACTGAAATGAATTAAAAATTTAGGCCCACGTCACCTTGACATGTCGTTGCAGTTGGAAAATGCAGTTTGTTTTGTTTTTCTTCTCAAGTATAGTAGTCTCTGGCTTTTGAACTGTTTCTTTTCTCAAAACACACTACAATAAAAAAAACGACGCACATGTAGACGTAAATATACTTACTCCTACAAATACACACTTGTAACCCTACTTCTATAAGCACCTTAAAAAAGTTGAAGTGGCTTCCTTTCATCATAATGGTGAGTAGATTGAGCAAGCTAGATAAATATATTGTAGCAACTTTATTGAAAAACTATAATTAGAGAAAACGAGAGGATTTTGTGGTGTGCTTGATTCCAATTAGAAGTTGTGGATTGATCAAATACTGGAACTGCTGGAATGAATCATCAGGGGGATCTGCCTGTGCTTATATAGCCCCCAGCCCCAAGGTCGGTTCAAATGCCTCCTGATATGGTAGTAAGCATCACCGACATAAACAACCGTCATAGAACCGCCTCATCAAAGGGGAGCCCGCACCGCCTTGCTGGTGGGCCAGCCGAGCCCAGTGGACCGGCTGGTCCACTGGCACCGCCTCTCAGCCATTGCCTTCGCATGGTGAGCCGTGGGTTGAGTTATTGGGCCTTCTATGCTGACGCTAACCACTGTTTGGACTCGAATTGTGAATCTCTTTATTATCTTGAGCATTTGCAGGATGAAATATTCTTTATTCTTCTATGCTTTTCTCCTATTTATAGATTTAGGTTTCTGAAATCATGCAAACACAAGATACAAATGGAACTAGTTTATTTTAAATAATATATGATAATTTATGTAGTAGTTTTCTTAAGATGTTGACGGGAGTATTTGTCACTTAAGGACCGCCAACAGGTGTAGTGTCCCTGGGACATGCCACTAGGCTAGTAGCTGCAGTGCATTCTAGCACACCGCAGCGACGCAATCAAGTGCTTGCGACCGGATAGCAACTGCCCGAGCATCGCACGTCGAGCAATGGGGCCGGCAAGAGGCGAGTGGGCACTGCGGCGGCGGCCTTGGGGTTGGTGAGCGGCGCGGAAGCAATGATGGAGAAGAGAGAGAAGGGGCCCTGATTGAGGGAACGAGAAAAAAAAATCATTATGTGTGTAACCAGTGGCATTTGTGGTAATTATTCCCTAACATCATGTTTAGGTTTGTAACATTGGATTTCATAGCATCTTTTGAGGAGCTCTAGGAAAAAATAGAGTTAGCCTCCAACTCCAGGATTTTTTCGAATCTAGAGTTCCTGAAGTTGGACGCGTTTGGCAGAAAAAAAAAGTAGAGCGAAGCTGAAAAGTTAGTGTGGAGTAGTGCCAACACGCGCTATTGCTAGGTCCGGGTACTGGGACGGAAAGAGCAGTGCAGGCACCCTCTCCCCCTAGCTCCCCTCCCTGATCCCACACTTCCCACTCCTGAAGCAGTTTAGGAAGGGGAAAAAATCTGTAACCCATACACCTTGTATCCAAATTGAATTTTGATTGCACCATTGTGTTTGTTATAGCAAGATTTTCAAAACTAGACCATATTCAACTGTATTTAGACTATTTTTCAGAATATTTTTCTTATGCAAGAGGAAGAATTTGTTCTATTTCAACATCGAACAAATTATCTTAGCCGTGGAACAAAATTTGCACACAGACAGAACAAAAAACATAGGCAGATGGATCAAAAGGGATGTGATGGAACCATACTACGGAACAAATTATCTTAGCTGTGGGACAAAATTTTACATGAGCAGAACAAAAATTTACCAGAGCACAACAAAAGCCGCACGAAAGGAAATTAACAGGACGGAAAAGTTTATAAATATAGAAGAAAGTTTATACAGGCAGAACAAAAGCTACGCGGATGGAATAAAATGGAGCAATACCATGGAATATCTTGTAGCTACCATGCAAACAATCTAAACAACATCGTTTTGTTGCACTCGTGTAAAGGTTTGTTCCTTCCGTATAACGTTTTTGTTCCATGAATTGCAATCGGATTATTCTGCATGTAAAAAAATGTTCTAAACAAATTATTCTAAAAATGATCGAGTGTGGTCTAGTTTTGAAGATCTCGTCATAACAAACACAATGATGAAATCAGAATTTAATTTGGATCCTTAATTTGTGAATTATGAATTTTATTTGCTTCATCCTTTCATGTTAGCCGTACATGTGAGGACCTCAGCAACGCCCCCAACGTACGTATGCATCTCAACCTTTGTCGGGATTGTCCACTCCTCATAAAACCAGTAGTAGCCGGTAGGGATGAAAACGGATAAAAACGTGCGGGAAAATTCCTTACCCCTTCCTGTTACTATATTTTTATACCAGAAACGAGGCCGAAAATGGGATAGTCGGGAACGGGCGGCCACCGCGGACGGGATCTACGGCCACCAAGAACGGGCACTGCCGCTGCGGACAGGCTCCGTGTCGTCATTGCTGCTGACCACCGAGAGCGAACTCAGCGAAGCCGATTTGTGGTCGTCATTGTCGAGGCGACCTCAAAGCAAGCTCGATGGTGGCCCGATGGATGCCTTCTCGCGTGGCCGAATGAACACGGGGCAGGAGGTGCTGAGTTTGCGAGGATGAGGCAGGCATAGCCGCATAGGGCAGGAAGGACGACCTGCGGCTTGTTTGGCTCAATGCATCGCCATGGCCGGCACTGCGCACGCAGTAGAGCACAGGACTGTGGGAAGAGGTTAGAGGGGAGAATTGCTCGACCTGCAGAAGGAGGACGGGGCCACCAGCTCGGCCTACTCATTTACTCAAGCACATACGAGAGAAAGGGGCCAAGGAGTGCCCCTGGCCCCGCTGTGCTGCCGTGCGGTTCTCTGGAGTCCGAGAAGATGGATCAGGAAAGATCAATCGTCAGGCACACGTAACAGATAGAAGCAACGGTTGGATTAGTAAATTCATGTGGTTTTCAATCAAAATTGATTAGAGTAATAGATTCAACGCCCTATAGTAGATTGGCATAGAATTTTAATTTTGACAAAGCCATATTTTTTTAGTAGTTCGTAGCAAAAATACATTTTTTTAATGGTGTCTGTCAGCCCTCTACTACTTCCATGTATTCCAATCGACTATCACAAACAAACCAACTGTTGTCAGCTCAATGGAGTCCTAACACTCATTAACAATAATATGGTACTTTATATTAATGGTCGATAAATTTTCTTTGCATCACGTGCGTGTCGTGTCGCATGTGTATATTTGCTAGTAACACGGGTCAAATATAGAAAAACGGACGGATGGAAACGGGATTTTTCCAGCCCGTTTTCATCCCTAGTAGCGGGCCCATGCTGTCGCTGTTTCGTCCCTTGTGGCAGGAAATCACGCAGAGAGCTCGTCATGGTATTTTGGCAATTGCCATGCGGATGTACGAGCAAACATATAGGACGTAGAGACGACAGACGACAATTTGCAATTTGCACTGAGAAACGACAGACGAGGGAGCAGTTGGAGTAGCACTACAATTCTTTGCCCGCATATTTTTATACGTAATTTTTTAATAGAAAATAACGTCTGCATTGACCGTGACCTGCCACAAGGCGCGTTCCGTTCCGTTCCATGATTCCATCCCCTCTGGAGGAACGTTTGATGATCAATCTGTCTTGCTCTCTGCAGAGCTTAGCATGGAGGCCACGGGCTGGTACGGCGAGGTTTGGAGCTACCGCGAGCTGAGCGGATCAATCAGCACACCCTCAGGTACAGTCTCGACGACTGCCTACACATCTAGCGGTTCTCACCTGTCCTGGATTTCTATGGAGGCGACCTTGCACTTGGAAGAAATGGAGGGAAATGATGCCGATTTTGTTCAACCAGCAGTCAAGAAGCCCCGAAAAGAAACGGAGAGTGAGGAGAAGATGAAGCACATTAAAAGCCTTGCCAGGGAATTCTTTGGCGAGCCATCGGCGAACTGCAGCATCGAAGGCGCCGACATGAGTGTCCTGGAGAGGTGGTTGAAAGAGATGGGCGTCGGCTGGGTTCTCCGCCTCGCTGATGGAGCACGTGTACCTCGGCCAGCAAGACTCGGCCATACTCTTGATGCAGCATCAAACTGGATCTGGGCTCTCCACGAAATCGTGGGTACCTTGTGTCTCATGAGATCGTCGCTCCCTCTCGGTCGTCGTTACAGGTCCATGCTGGAAAAAGAAGAAGCTGCTACGGGGAGCGAGGAACAAGTCCAGTTTGCAAGCTTTACCCAGCAAGCCATATTGAAACTGCTTGCTTTTGTTGACGTCCTCGTCCCAGATGCTTCTTCGAATGTTACTTTTATCAATCAGGGGCCGGTTCCATACCAGAAGCTCCAGAGACTGCTCTATGTGCGCGAGGCTCTATCCAAAACCTTGTGCAAGATCCCATTGTCATTCGATTCATCGCCTTCTTCGGAGGACGAAAGGATTGTGAGAGAGATCGTTACCGTCTTGTCGGCAAAGGACGGCACGGTGGTTGAGGCCATATGGACCCAACTTGACAAGACTAGGAACCGAATCCTGGTATCGTTTACTGAGGACGGTAATAAAGACTCATCCGCTACTCACAAGGCCACTAGGTCCTTCATGAAGTACGTAACGTTGTTCCTGCTGGCGAACAACAATTACTGGTTAGTGGCTCCAATTGTATCTGAAGCTGCTAGCCTCGGCAAGTATTTGCCTCGGATTGGAGACATACCACCTGTGAAGAGTCTGGCACTGGAGATGGTGTCTTGTCTACAAGAAAAGCTCACCAACAAGTCAGAACAATTCCCAGATCAAAGCCTCAGGTTCTTATTCTTGCTCAACAACTCATCTTTCATAAAGGATGAACTCGTATCCTGTTGTTATTTCCCCCAATCCTATAAGGCAGCCGTCACTCGCAAAGTCGAAGGCTATTTAGAGAATTATGTACAGGTATTCTGTGCGCCGGTGCTGTCATGCTTATTCAATCCTACTACATCCCTTTGCTTTGGGAAAAACTACTCCCCACTGGATAAGTTCGAGTCTGAATTTCAGAAGACCTACACTACCCAAAAGCTGTGGCAGGTCCCCGATCCTAAGCTGAGGAGAAGACTGCGGGAAGCTATCATAAAGGAAATCGTTCCAGCCTACACAAACTACATAGAGGATAACAAAGCTTCCTCCCCAAAATTCACTCCCCAGGACCTGGAAGAGATGATGCAAGAGATGTTCGAAGGATGAACCAGAGCACCGCACGAGACACCAGGTCTGCGTTGGTACATTTAGATAGGTTTCCTTCTGCGTTGATTTCGGGATGTAAACAATGTTAACACTGTTGCTTCAAATTCCATGGCATCTGAAGCTACGAGGGAAGCAAGCACTATAAAACTTCAGTTGGCCATTTTGTTTTTAGTTTCTGATATAAATATGGAATAGCAGAGAGCTGTCAGTAAATTCTGCAATGTCATTTCTCCAAATGAATTCGTTCTACATGAACAAATTCCTTTTAATATGGGACACATCAATCAGTTACTATAACTATAAGGAGTTGCATTTTACTTGCTCAAGCGTCAGTAGATGCTTTTTACAACGAACAGACTATAGAAGCATGCAAAAACATGTTTGGCTACATCAATGTGGTACAAGATTATTTTGAATAACCACTGGCGGACCCAAGGCCCGGCGAGGCGCTTGCCCGGGCTCCTCGCTGAGACATGTCGTGTGCGCCTGTGTATCTCCGTCGTCTCCTTCACTTCACTTTGCGTCATTCTTGCGTACACAGGCAAACAACACGCCAGCAAAGCAAGGAGTTGCATGCACGCATGGGAGTAAAATAGGATCTATCCATGTATGGTGTATATGACTCCTCGTTAGAAATGGCATGCCTGGACAAGGATTACACCATGGAAATAGAGCTCACCTATTAGTGTTTTATTCCTTAATCCATTTGCCCCTCTGTTAGTTCTTAGGGGACGTTTCCTCGCTACCACAGCTTGACACACCGCGCCACAATATTTTCGCAAAAGTCTCTTTCAGTGTTTGCTTCATCGCCATATTTAGGCGCGATGTGGTGCTATTGCAGCGCCCCCATTCCACTACTACAAACATGATTTTAGGAGACACTCCATTTTGGAGCTCAAAGGCGGACACAAATTCCAACCGCCTCCGTTAATCACAAGCATTAATGGAGGCGGACACTTTTTATTTTCGGAAGCGTTTGTTATTGTCCATATAGGAAAACCAATTTACGGAGACGGATATTTTAAAACGTCCGCCTATGAAAATCGTCTATTTACAGAGGCGGTTGTCTTAAGATGCGTGCCTTCGTAAATCGATTTTTGGAGACAGACGCTTATGAGACCCGACTCTGAAAAAGACCGAGGCCCAGACAGACCCAGTTTGGCCCGATAACCATTCGTCATATATAAACACCACTCTCTCATACCCTAACCCTAAGTTCTCTCCTCTCTCTCTCCCCCCTCCCACAGCAGCCAGCCCTCCCTTCTCTCATTTTCCACGAAACACACACCGACCCACCCACCCACCCTCGTGCTCTCTAGATGAGCCATGGAGGAGCTCGCTCACTTGCTGCTCTCGGAGGCGGAGCGGCGCTGCAGCATTTGGAGGTGCGGCGGCGTTGGCTCGACAGCGCGTGGCGACGTGCTACGGTGCGTGGAGGAGTGGCGCTGGGGCGTGTGGAGGCACGACGGCGCATGGAGGAGCGTGGAGGCCTAGGTGGATCCGGCCTTGTCTCCTTTAAATCCATCGTCCCCGTCTCTCTCTCTCTCCAGCAAGCGGGTGGATCTGACGGCCGCGGGCGGATCGACAACCCGGCAGTGGCGGTGGCTCCCTAGATGGGCTCGGTGGGCCCATGATGGGCTCATAGTGTCTATCTAGGGTTTCTATGTTTTTAATTTTTTTAATTTGATTAATGGAGGCGGGCGGAAAACCGCCTCCGAAAATGCCTCCTTAACAAAAGCCCCACCTCGGAAGCGGATCCAAAAACTGCCTTCGAAAATCTATTTTGCCCGCCTTTGAAAATGGATTGTGTAGTAGTGTTCATTTTTGCGCCATGGGACGACAGAAGTGTGGCGATCGATTTCGGCGGCAAACCATTGGCACAGCCACACTAGTGGCGTGGAAGACTTTGGTAAGCTCCCAAACGTACCCTTAATCTCTTTCTTCTCTTAAATTCACCCCCCTACAACCTCCTGTCATCCATGCCAACGTGCCCCCACATGCATGTTGTCTTCCCCTTCCCAAACCTACACCCATCATCCTCTTCTCTGCCCACTCTATAGCCCATTATCCATCCCTTCATGCCTGCACCATCACTAATTGTCCACTCTATCCTTGATCACTCCTATCTTTATCTCCAACGCTCAACGCTTGTATCTATAGCCTCCGTTGTCCAAAAGTTTCAGTATTGAGCCCCTCATTGCGTGACCGAGGCCTTTATGACCCAAGATGTAGGTGCAGGGCAGGGAAGGACGACCTCTATAGCTTACCTAGGTTAGGTGTAGGGCAAGGAAAGACGACCCCCAACACCATAAGAAAGGGCCACGGGACATAATTCAAGACCAACCACAACTTGGTCATCAGACTGAGCTCATTGGGAGCTACTCCACCATTGCCATGGTGAGCCGAAGCTTGCGCGTTGCCCCAGCAAAGGCGGTCGATGGGTAGAAGGATGGGTGAGATTGACTGGGAAGAGAGAAGCAAGGGGTAGATAAGAGAGTCCTTATGTCAAATAGGCCCATATGTTAGCTTGTCCACGCCAGCATCTTAGGCCACCGTTCACCTCAACATGCTAGTGTGCCAAAACTGCCAAAGAGGTCCTTCAAACAGTTTTACAAAGGTGGAAGGGTTAACACAAAAGAAACCTGTCATTATATTTGAGGGGTTGATGCACACATTGGTGCTTATGTGGACTTTTTGTTTTTGCATAACCTTGTGGGTAGGAGTGGATAACGAGCGAACCGAGCTCAGCTCGGCTTGGCTCGGTGCGGCTCGTTTTATATCGAGCCCTCGGCTTGTTAACCTAACGAGCAGAAAAAGCAAGCTCAGGCTCGGCTCGGTCAAGCTCGCGAGCCAGCTCCAGCGTAGATCACACAGGCACAGGGCAGACGAGGAATAACAGAGCCAAATCCTCCTGCTATCGATACTCACATAAAGCAGCAAGAAGGTGAGAGAGAAGATTCGAAAGGAAGGGTCAAGCATCCATACGAACAGTTATATGTGCACCAAAACAAAATAGAAAAAAAAAACAGGAACCAAATCACTGACAAAAAAAAAGAGGTTTCATGCCAATCTCCTGCATCGCCCACGCTTGCTCGAGGAAGCACCGCCTTGCTGTGTGCACGTGTTCTTGTTGAATCATCATTGGCCGGCGCACGGTGCTTGCCTGGTCGGGTACCGCAGCTGAGAGCAGGGACACAGGCAGACGAGCGCTCGCCAGATCGAGGACGAGGAGTAGCTGCACGGTGTATGCAGACGGGATAGACGGAGGAAGAGCTGCAGAGAAACTGAAGAAGCCAAAGGGGAGCGAGGGACCGAGCACGGAGAGCGACGGAAAGAGGGCGAGCAGAAGAGCAATGGCTTGTGGCGGCGGGGCGGCGCGGCGCGGCGCGTAGGAGAAGGAAAAGGTTTCGGTGACTGCGGGAGTGCCCGAGTGGGCGCCTGGGTGGGTGGGGTGGGTTAGCTAGTTAGGGTTTTCCTTGGTGGGCTTTATTGGGCCGTGCATTGTTGTGTACAGATTTGCTTGTTTCTCTTGCTGCTGGGCCGCGCATTGTTTTGTACAGATTTGCTTGTTTCTCTTGCTGTTGGGCCGCGCATTGTTTTGTACAGATTTGCTTGTTTCTCTTGCTGTTGGGCCGTGCATTGTTTTGTACAGATTTGCTTGTTTCTCTTGCTGTTGGGCCGTGCATTGTTTTGTACAGATTTGCTTGTTTCTCTTGCTGTTGGGCCGGCTTGTTTAGCTCGCGAGCTAGCTCGGCTCGCTCGTTATTTTTGCCGAGCCAAAACTAAGCGAGCCGAGCCGATCTGGTTGCGAGCTGAGCGAGCTATCAAGTATCCAGCATTTCGTCCAGCGCTATAGACAGCAAAGATTTTCGTCCTGGGCGGCTTGGGCTACCAAGCAGTGCGGGCGTGCGGCCCATCTATCTCCCGCTAGGCTGCCTGTCCTGTCGTCTTCTTCCTCGGTGTCCCGCGCCGCTCTCTCCTCTTCCGTTGTTCTCTCCCAAAAAAAGTCGACGGCTGGAATCCATGTGGTGTGCAAACGGAGGGGCGATGTTGGTTTGAAGGCAAAGGGCCACGCTGCTCAATCCATCTGGACGCAGCTCGTGGCCATGGACATCGCTTGGGGCTAGCTGCTTCCATGGACTTGGTCGGTGGCATGCAGCTTTGACCTCCCACAAACAGGTAATCCCAGATGGTCCTTGGCGATTGCCAAAATTAATTCGTTGCTATCAAATTGTTTAATGTTCACCTATCTATTTGCCCCCTTCTATATTTTAGATCTGGGACACTTTCATTTCATCAGGTGCTTGGGTAGCGGATTAATTGCTGCATATATTTTTTTTTTGCGGGCAATTGCTGCATATATTTTGGATCCACTTGTCTATATACCTGATTTGTTTCCGCAATTTTTAAGGTTGCTAATTTTAAATATTCTCTAGTTCGTATAAGCTTATTGGGCCTGTAGCAAGTAGCTGAGATTGCAAGATTGATCATTCGTATCTCGCTCGTCAGTTGTCATTGGAAGATTGATAATTCAAAACTGAGATTTTTTAGTAATAAATCCTCAAGTGCATCTTAATTATCAGCTATATATTGTACCGGTTCGTAGAATTTGTGACCGGTTCAATCCAATGGTCCATTATTATCGAACCGGTGGTTCAACCGGCTCTTAACGGTTGGACCAATGAACCATTGAACCGAAGACATCACCGGTTCGATGACCGATCCGGTCCTAATAACTATGGTTTAGGGTCGGGTAAGAAACGGATGTGAAGCGATACAACTGGAATGAATTAAAAATTCAGGCCTGGAGAGACAACGTGGCCTCGGCATTTATCGTCACGTCACCTCGACGTGCCGTTGCAGTTGGAAAATGCAGTTTGTTTTGTTTTTCTTCTCACGTATAGTAGTCCCTAGCTTTTGAACGGTTTCTTTTCTCAAAACACACTACAATTAAAAAAAAACGACGCACATGTAGACGTTAATATACTTACTCCTACAAATACACACTTGTAACCCTACTTCTATGAGCATCTTAAAAAAAGTTGAACTAGCTTCCTTTCATTATGTATCATAATGGTGAGTTAGATTGAGCAAGCTAGATAAATATATTATAGCAACTTTATTAAAAAAAAACGTGTTGTGTTTTTGTGAGGGGATGAATAGTAAAAAATTTAATAAATACTGAAAAAATATTTATGAATAGTGAAAAGTGAAACAATCTAAGAGCATCTGTAATAGTGAATCGGTGCTTGTCAGAAATAGTAGCCACGTACTCCAGCAGCCTTGAAACATCACACGGCCCTACAGCTAATAAAAAACTCTGTTTTCCTCTCAAGCATTCACGCCACAGCTAGGAAACCATCCCCTTTTCCCAACGCACATTTATCTTATTCTACTGCCTATGTATCGACTCATTCTGTTGAGCCGATTTATTTTCTACAGAACGATCCGATCTTCTCTAGCGACAATGAATCGGTTCATTGCTTGCCATGTCTGCCGATGCACCGATTTAGAAAGACCACTACAGATGGCCTAAGCGCACCCTAAGAAACCTTACCAGCTTAGCTATGATCAATCCCATCTTTTGAGCAGTTAAGTTTAAATATGGATCACCTCACTACTAGAAATTAAACTTTACCAGACGTTCTTTTCGTCATTGAAAGTGCAAAAAACATCGTCCAAGGTATTTTTTGACGATTTAACGACGAAATTGTGTTCGTCTCCTAACGAGCGACAAGAAAAGTCTGTAACGACAAAATTCCAGAAAACGCCGCTAAAGAGCTCTCTCTTTAGCGATGACTGAGCCATCGTCGCAGAACCGTCTTGATCTGTGATGAACCGAAAATTTCATCGCCAAACCTCCATATCCACATGTTACGGTCCACGCTGGCAGTTAATGTGGCACTGTTTACATGCTGTTACACGTTACTGCCGTCAACGTGCCCTTAGTGCCGTTAGTGCTCGTGTCACCTTCGGACTGGTCCACGTGTCCATTCGTGCTTGGGCATGTTTCGTGGTCTTATTGGTCCACGTGCTCACAAGGACATGGACATGTGTCTATTTTTTACTAGTCCACGTGTCATCCAACCATTCGCCTAAATCCCATTTTGCTATTTGTCCACATTACTCCTCACCCCTAGACACGTGTAGACTTCCAATTGGTCCATGTAAATTGGTCCATGTGTCGCTCAGAGCATGGACACGTGTGTCTTACCTATGAGTCCACGTGTCATACTCTCATTGGTTCATAATTCTTTTTCCCATTGGTCCACGTGGCAGAGCGCCTGGACACATGTATGTATCGTAACTGTCCACGTTTCATCATGGACCATTCAACAGAATTCACCAAATTTTAAATCTGAAGCTAATAGCAATTTATGTTACAGGAGATTTCAAATAGTAGTAGGTTCATAGTTCATGACACCAGTAGAGTTCACAACCAAATAATAGCTCAACCCACAGGGGATAAGGGGTTGAGATAATAGTTCCACACACAAACACAAAGGATCAGGGCTGAGATAATAGTTCCTCGCACGGATCATGGCTCGGAAGAGTGGCAATAACGCTGGGGTTGTTGGACAGCCCTTGGATGACCTCTTCCTGATCGGGCTTCAGCTTCAGGAACGCAACCATTGTTGCAACATTCTTCTTCTTCATTACTTCAATTTGTTCCTGGAGGACAGATGAACCTTCTGCTTCAGTAGAAAATTGAGAACGGATAGCATCTTCACCACGTGAACGAGACCTGAAGGAGCAATCTGGTACCAGCATTCTTCAAGAATGCGCCATTGGGGCTACTATTGGAGCTGCCTTGCGAGAGGACCTTGGAAACAACCTGAGCATTAGGCAATGGTGGTGTCCCAGCAGTAACAACTTCTGCCCGAATTTGGGGATTACAGTAAAAAAAAGGTTGTATCAAATAAATTTCTGGGACAAGCATGTGCATGGACTTACAAGTGCCTCTCTAGCCGCGTCACTAATAATATTATTCTTGTTGGTATGGCAGACCCTGAAGGCTTTGACAGCATCAAGCTCATCGCTACTAGCTTGTTCCTGGCCATCAGCATGCTCGGGCTCGACCCGGGGCCTGTTCTGCAACTGGGATACAAAAATGGTGGTCAAACACACAACAAAACCAACAATTGAGAAACATTACAACATGATTTTGAATAGTGGGTACCAATATAGCTTCTCAACCATCACAATCAACAAGAAGATAGAACAACTAATATTGTCATATTGAATAAGTGCAGGAACTAAATTTGAAGAATTGCACATGCTATGAGAGACTGAGTTTCAACCATCACAATCAAGCAGATAGAATAACTAATCTTGTCATATATTGAACAAATGCAGGAACCAAATTTGAAGAATGGCAATTGCTATAAGAGACTGACTCTCAACCATCACAATCAAACAGATAGAACAACTAATGTTGTCATAAATTGAACAAATCAGGGACCAAATTTGAAGAATGGTAGTTGGTACGAGAGATTGACTCTTAACCATCACAATCAAGCAAATAGAATACCTAATGTTGTCATATATTGAACAAGTGCAGGAACCAAATTTGAAGAATGACACTTGCTACGACACTGGCTCTCAACCATCACAATCAAACAGATACAGTAACTAATACTGCCCCCATATTGAACAAGTGCAGGAACCGAATTTGTAGATTGGCACTTGCTACAAGAGAATGTCTCAGGTGCAAGGGTGTGTGTAGATATTTTTGCGTGTAGTCATTCACACAAAAAGTACAAAAGAATGAAAGTGTTACATTACAAGCCTGTTGATACTTACGTATGTATACAATTGTGCAACATAAGAGCGAGATCCTGTCGCATGATGACACTTGACTTTACCCTGGTTTCGCTTATTCTGTTTAGAGATTGTCTGCAACAGATGTACTTATGTGTTATTTAGTCTCCATCACTATTATCTAATTGATAGCATACCAAGAGATCTGTCTTTGTTTGACAACATCATAACTGTAAAGTGGGAAATGCGAAGTGGCAGAGAATACCTTGTTCTTTGAAGCTGACCACTTCTGAACAAGCTCACACGATTGTGCAACAGTCATGATGCCAACAGGAGAGGTTGTCAGGACCTGATCAGCAGGGATGACAATAAAGTATTTCTTCTTCAATTCATACCACCTCTATCGCACATATTTCTTAAGAAAACTGAGACAGGTAGCGGATATTACCACGTTCGTTCATTCGGTCAATTCCAATCCTCCCCTGTTGATTATATTTGCAAATAATGTTACACAAGGGCGATATAAAAGTGGAGAGTAGCACAGGGAGTGTAAACAGGCACTCACAGATAGCCTGACCATGAAGTCTTCAACGTGTTCTTCTTTGTTCTTGTACTCTTTCCAGCTGGTAAGGATAGTTTGTGTTACATTATTTATGATAGCAACAAGTAATCATCATATTGTTGGGTTGATGATATTTGTTTACCACATTCTTAATATAGGCCTACAAACATGAATAGCTCTGACATGTCAAAATACTTGATATCATAGGCGGGACTATTCCACATTTACATCGAAAGCCACCCCACCGATGATGATCAAGATGTCAAATGGAACTACCCAAGATTTTGTAATGCGAAGCCTGTGGTTGAAGTGGTTAATGCCTGAAGTTACTTACTTGATCTGCTACATGCAATTATTTGTTTATCATTTTGTATATATCACCTTGTTTTGCTTGTCATGAAGGCTCAAGACCATCGATAAGATCACCTTGATGATGGAGTGGAGCCTAGCAAGTGATGATGAGGACGACCTACCAGTGCCTAGCACAACTGAGGTTATGTTTGTTCATACATCTTCAAACAATTTCCTTAATTTAGTTTTGAAACTCATGAAATCTTTGATTATATATGTTTTGCCATGTACTTAATTTATGATAGATTCGAAAAAAAGGCGGAGGAGTGTCGCCTTCTTATCAAGAGAAAATGGACATCGGGACAATGGTATCATGTGGACGAGGACGTCTGATGATGCCTGGACTTCTTTTGTTAACAAGGGCAACAAGTTATATATAGCTTCAGGTTAGTTTTATAGTGTTGTACCATATAGTGGAATCAATATTGGATGCTGACTCTGGTTGATTCTGGTTATACTAGAATCAATATGGACTTAGTATTGTTGTTCGAATCAGTATCAATGATAATTGTATGATGTTGCTGTTTATATAGCTTCAATATTAAGATCAAATGCTCTGTGATCCCGTCTAAACTGTTTTATGTTATATCTTCCTTTCGTCTGCTTTAGTCAATAGCAAGCCGCAACTCCTCCGCCTTATCCATGATCTGCCATTTCAGCCTAGAATAGTCCAGCTGTGCGTCCGCTTGCCCTCAATCTCCTTTCGGGTCTATTAGGTCCAAGATAGCCTGGCAGCTCTCCGCGTCCGTAGCTACTAATAGCCCAGCTGCACGTCTGCATGCCCTCAATATCCTTTTGGGCTAGTTAGGCCCAAGACATCTTGGCAGCTCTCGTTGTCAACGACTACTCAATCTCTTTCGGCCTGGTGTGGCCCAAGAAAGCCCGGCTGCTCTCCGCGTCCGCGGAGTAGTGCTCAATCACTAACAGATGGAGACCACCTGGTAACTCCGTCCCCTCTGTTTTGTCATCGTGTTCCTGCCCCACCTGAAGCACACCTCATCATATCGCCTCATCGAATGTCGCATCAGTGGAAACATCTCGCCAATCCACCACATCGCTAGCCCAGACGGGGATTCATACCTCAGTCACGTTGTCCTCGATCTAGAGCATGTCAGCTTCGTCCCCTTCGGTGAACTCCGCCATGGACCCTCTGTACTACCGGGGTGAACCTGTCCGGTGGAACTCGTATACTTGGAGCGTTGGGTCCCACCTGTCCGGTGCTGACGTGGACAACCAATTGGTCCCACATCTCCACTGGGCCCTCTACACATGGACCACCAGGTAGCAATTCTGTACTCGACCCGTACACGTGGAACCATACATGTCGGACGCTGGGTCCCACCTCGCTGGTGGACCCATACACTACTGACGCTGGGTCCCACCTCACGTGGTGGCCCCCGTACACGTGGCCCAGCGCTTGGTCACACCTCGCCACTAGGACCCTGTACACACAGACCACCCTAGTCCAACCTCTCTATTGAACCCATCTCCGACATGTTTGACCGAACTTCTGTCACCCCTGGTCGCTAGACGTGGCAGACACGTAGACATACCGGAGCCTCTATGGACCCATTGGTTTTATGATGAAATGAGAGCGTCGCAGACATGATTTGTCGGTGGCACAATGTTTGTGTGATGTGATGAATGTTGTTTGTTGACGATATTTTCAGTTTCGTCATTGTTCCGAATTGGGTGAGGGTTGTCCCCTACGATCTGCGACGAAACATTTCATTTCATCGTAACAGGGATATCTTTAACGACGAGATTTTAGAACATCAATAGCAAAACGTCAAGAGAAGTCCCTTTTCTACTAGTGCCTATTGTTTAGAACTAGAATGTTTGACAATCATCCAACATGTATGTATAACTAGAATGTGGGGGCGGCTCAAACGGAACCCGTCGTGGTTAGCTCTACTACACCTCCTCCTTGGCCCCTCTCCTCACCACCACCAGAGCATCGCACATGGAGAAAGGATGATGGTGGTAGGGCGCCCTACTCCTCTACCTCCCTTCCCCATGTTCTCCACTCAAGGTAACCCGACGCGAGACATGGTGGCGGCGGCCCGCATTGCTATATTCGATGTCCCAGGGACATCATGATCTCTCCCCCTAGGTTCGATCTACGGAACCTAGGCGACAAGGAGCGGCTACCCCTTCGTACCAACGGGCTACGGCCAAAGCGGCCACTAGCGCCGGTGGCGTCACTTGGCGGGCTGCTCCCTCGCCTTACTACGCAACGGAGAAATTGGCATGTGACTACTGATGTAAGAATCTCAAGGTTAACATGCCGTACCTGGATGTCCTCTGGCCGTTGAAAATGAGGCAATGTGGAAACTAATGTTAGTAGGTGGAGGCAAGGCTTCAGCCTAGTGGTAGGCTCTGGTTTATGTACGTCTATGTGCACTAGGTTGGCCACACTCCACCTCACTACTTCCCTCCTTGCCCCAGCACCCCATTGATCGCCTAGCATCTTCTGGTCTCAAGCTTTGGCGACTCTTGAGTTCTAAGCTTGCAACTATGAGTAGGACTTCACGGCCTAACGCACATGTGCGCACTCGTGGTTGCAAGGAGCACTGGGAGAAATCCCTGCCAGGCTTCCTGACCATTGGCAATGGTGACACCTGTTGTGCGGCTTTCCTCGCTAGAGGCTTTGTCGCAACGCTACCCCCTACTTGTGGGTCTGTGCTAGCTTTAAACAAATTCTAAGGCATGTTGTAGCATGTAATTGGAGGTGGAAATTGCCGGTGGTGGCCTCCAACCATTGGTGACGAGTGGGGTGAGAAACCGTCAGAGGGATATTTAAGTCCAGAATTATGCTGGTCTTGTCGATGCCGATGACACCTTTGGGTAGGGGTGGCACTCCCCTCCATGGAGGCGATGTCGAGATTTCTTCCCACCAAGTGTTATTGCTGGTGCTCCTCTATAAATATGGTGCATTTTTCTATCTTTTCCTCGGTGTTGGTTCTAGTGCAAGGCTGATGCATGCTGTGTGGATTCTCATCGTGACTCAATGGGTGTCCTCATTTGCCACTCTTCTTGTTGGTGGTGCCATCAAGTTTTACGTCAGGTTTTCCAGTTCCATTCTTCCATCCTTCCCTTATGAGGTTTCATCCCCTTATATAGTGTTGGAGGATGGGGTGTGGGAGTCCAGATGTGCTTTGAAAGGTGGTTCCATCGGATTCAAAGGGGATATCGTCGTTTTTTAGAGCCATGGTGATAGCCTGACCCTTAGGTGCAGGGTGACAGCGGAACAACGTAGCTACAAGGGGTGGTGTGGAGGTGCGATGGTTGCGGTGTCTTTGATGAGTATGTAGATAGGTGGTTGTCTTTCTAGATTATGTCTCGGCTTTGTGTGTTGAACTATGGTCCTCCCTAGCTAATCTATGTTGTATTGTGTTGTTATAACATTTTGGCTTGTTTAAAAGCCCGTCAATAAAATTAGCTTGGATGCTCTCTCCCTATGACTCTAAAAAAATAATGCTTTATTTTATAAGGTCAGCCTTATAAACCTAACCTGATGTTCTATGGATGTTTAAGTATATATAGCATTGATGTCTTTAAGATTGGGCCCATACCGTTAAAAAAGAGGGGGAAAAGTCCATTCTAATCATCCAACTCTTGGCTCAATTTGGTTTTGGCCATTGAACTCCAAAACCAGGTATTTTTTACAATTCAACTATCAAAACCTTTCAAATTTGGTCATCGGGTTGTTTTGGTTGGTGGTTTTAACTCTTTTATTTACAATTTAGTCCTTACATCTTGAAATGATTATTACTTTTACTCGTAACTCCGATCTAGGTGATTCTTACGGTCACTCGTTCATAACGGTGAGATTTATCTTTTAAAATATTCTTTATACTATTTTATCACTATTTGTTATATTATTCTTATATCGTTATGCAAAAACAACAATATGAGAAAAATAAAACAAATCGTTACACAATAACATGTCTGTGATTTTAAAAGATAAAGCTCAACATTACGAACGCATTACCACAAGAATCACTTATATCAGAGATTCTAAAAAAAACAATCATTTCAAGATCTAAGGACTAATATTTAGTCCTTAGACCTTTAAACGATTACTATTTTTAGTCCTTGGATCTTAAAATGATTGTTATTTTTTATCTCCAATTTAAGTGATTTTAGTGGTCATACATTCATAACGATGAGCTTTATTTCTTAAAATATTGTTCATATTATTTTATAATTGTTTGTTTTTACTTTTCTTATATTGCTATTTTTACACAAGAACATAAAAATAATATAACACATAGTAATAAAATAGTATAAAGATCATTTTAATAGATAAAGCTCACCGTAACGATCACGTGGCCGCAAAAATCACCTAAATTAGGGGTATGAGTAAGTAATAATCATTTTAAGATCTAAGGACTGAATTGTAAATAAAAGATTAAAGCCACTAATCAAAATAGCCGGATGACCAAATTTGAATAGTTTTAATAGTTGAATTGCCAAAGATACATGGTTTTAGAGTTCGATGGCCAAAACCAAACTGAGTCAAGAATTGTGTTGCAACGCGGATTTTCGTATTACAAACAACGTTATATATTCGATAATTCTCTCAGATTACATGTCCCGTACAGTTATTGTTGACCCGCTATTTATAGGGGTCAACCTCGTATATTTACATGACCGTTACTTCCCGTCATGGTGTTATAAACTAAACTAGTTTCAAACCACCGTTGCTTCCTGCCAATTCGAGACTTAGCCTCGCCCTTGCTTTAGCTTCGTTATCTGCCTTCCAGTTTTGTCTTCGGGTCTCGACGAATCACCTTTCAACCTTGCCTTTTTAGCTTCGAATTAGCGCAGGTCGCTCCCTTGGCTCCAACCTCGTCATTTCCTGTCTCGGCGCCTCTCCTTAAGCGATTTTGACCTCGAGTGACACCTCTCCAGTAGAATCTTTTGGCTTCGCTCCTTGCTCCTAACGAGGTTGTCTCCTTAATTCGTCTGCAAGCATAAAACGACTTCGAGTGACGTCTCCCCAACAAATTGGATGGTTAAAAATAGACTTTTTTCTTAAAAAACTTTGAATCATTTCACCCCGTGTCTCGTGATCTCTCTAATACGAGCACAGTCAAGAGGGTTATCTTTTCTGTACTGGACCACGGCGTCCCAGGAACCACGGCGCACGGGCGCATGCGTGGGCCCACGCCAACCCCCAACCACCGTCGTCCGCCTCTGCTCCACTCCACCTCCAGGCCACATTCTGCAGCAGGGGCCGGTAAAGGCACCGCTACGCTAGCGGTCGCTCGCGGCGTCGCTATTCCCGGCGACTTGCCGGTCGACCGCCAAAGCCACTCCGGCCCCACCACCACCGCTGCCCCCAACAACTTTGCGCCGGAATAGAAGGGAGTTGGCTTCTCCACCGCCGGCCGCGGCTCGCCGGCGCAGAGGGCAGAGAGAGAGGATGGAGCAGCAGCCACAGCCGGGAGCTCGCTGTCGATTTCGCGCCGCCGGCAAGGAAGAATCGAAAGAAAAAAAAAACCCAAATCGAACAAAAAAAGACCAAATCAAACGGAGCATAAATCCTCGATTCGAGTGGAGGGAGGGCCAGCTGCTTCTCGCAGCACCTCCTCGCAGTCCGCAGGGAGGCCAACACGCGGTGCAGCTTTGCCTTCTCCACGCCGCTCAGCAGCACGCGGTGCCGCTTCGCCTCGCCTCATCGTGCCGTGAGGCTCGCCGTCCTCGTGGTCACCAGCATGCGCCGAGCGGCTGAGGTGAGGAAGCAGGTCGCCGGGGTGAGGGAGCAGGTCGCCGGGGTGAGGGAGCAGCTCGCTGGGGAGAGGAGGGCAGCCACGGGACCGTGGCGGCGGGTGTACGGACGGAGGCGGAGGGACAGAGGAGGAGGAGGCGTGGTGAGATGCAGACAAGGGAGAGAGAGGAGATCGAGATATTTCTCGATGACCAGGCCCATCGGATAGAAAAGGGCGAGGAAAAGAAGAAAGAGCAAAAGATGGGAAAAAGGAAAATAGATAAAAAAGAGAATAAAAATACAGGAAAAAAATAAAAAAAGAAGATAAGGAAAAGAAAGAAAAAGAATGGGAGGAAATAGAGAAAAGAAAAGAAAAAGAAAAAGTGAGAGAGAGGTGATAGTAGTTGGAGATGGTTGAATAAAATATAGATTAATCGGTACCGAGGTTGAGATATAGAGGTTGAAATCTCGAGAATTGAAAATAGAGATTGAGCATTGCGGATAGGTTGGCGCCGCCTCTATCGCGCCACCCGCCTGGGCGTCGGACCGCCATTCCTCACCTCATTGCCAAATCGATCCGGCCACGGTGGAGCTCGAGCAGAGTCGACGGTGAGCAGAGAGCAGAAGACAAATCGACTGCGACGGGAAGGGGAAGAAGAAGAGGAATCGAGGCACAAATCGAAGAACAAATTTGAGGCGAGCACAGTGGAATAGAAGGAAATCGAAACGAATCAAAGCACGCGCGAAGCAAATCAAATATATGCAAATGAATCAAAGCTAGCGCTGTTGTTCGCCTCGAGCCGCCGTCCACCTCCTGCCAGGCCCGGCTCAGGCCCTAGGCGGGAGAGGCGATCGTGGGGGGCCCAGGCAGGAGAGGGGCCTACGAAATATGTCAACTGTTGTGTTACTTACGTATGTTTTTTTTTCTCAAAAAAAAGTGACTTGTTTGTGTTGGCCCATGTAGAAACGCCGTCGATCAGCATCGGTTCGTCGCCTCGTCAGTTAGCGCTGAAGGCGTGGCATTGTGTTGATTACGCTCGTGAAAGGTATCGATCGTTCATGCCCTCGTCTCTTCCAATTGTCTAGCCATCGATCTTGTTGCATGTCGCTCGGTCTTCCACCATCCTACTAGCTTATGCTCTCGTGGCATCAGCCATCAAGATAAGTGAGAAGAAACTGTGCATCATGTTGATCAGTCTACGGCTTCATTGGCTTTCGCTTAGCACGTTATGCTAGATTTTTAAAACTTCAAGTCTACTATTTAATTTTTTAGATAGCATTGAATCATTGATCTCGATTCGACCTTAATAATTTTTGCAACAAAAATTCCACAGTTTTTTTCTCGTAAAGCACTATAAAGCATTATTATATAAAGTCATTGTAATAGTAGTTGTATTTGCATTGTACCACTTTTAATTTGTAGTCTATTTATCAGTATTACTATCACTTTTATCATTATAAAAATAAAAAAAACTAAGGCCCGTTCTTTCGGTTCGCTCTGGGGCCCTCGAAACCGTAGAGCCGGCCCTGCCTCCTGCTCCACTCATCCAGGCGCCATGGCCGGCAGTCGCTCGCAGGCCACTGCTCCGCACGGAGACGAGGAGGAGCACGCGAAGCTCCCGGCGGCCGGCGAGCGCGAACCGTGAGGAGGTAACTACTCCCGAAGGCCGACGATGAGGCCACCTGCCGCCGCGCTAGAGAGAGAGGTGAGCGAGGCCGACCGTCGTCCACCTCGCACCGGCGTTGACCACGACCTTCAGCCTCCTCGCACAGAGACGAGCTGGATCTTCGCCTGCTGCTCCGGCTGGATCTCCACCTGCTGCTAAATCGAACTACCGCCAGGCCACCGCCCCGCCGTGGCCTCCGCTTCCCGCGCACACACCGCAGAGAAGCATGAGAGTTTGTGAGACATAGAGAGGGATCAGGCAGAGATCACGGAGGACGGGAGGAGGAGAACAGAAAAAAAAGAAAGGAAAGACAGAGAGAAAAAAGAGAGAATGAATAAAAGAGAAATAAAAAGGAAATTGAAAAGAAGGAAAATGGAAAAAGAAAAGAAAAAGGGTAAGAAAGGAAAAAACGAGAGAGGAGACAGAAAAATAAAAAGAAACGAGGAAAGAGATAGAAGTATAGTTGGGATAGAGGAAGAGAATAGAAGTATGATGAATGCAAGACAAGTGGGTAAGATGAACGAATCGACCAGAACATAATATTCCTTTTAGAGAGATGGAACAGAGGAAGACGAGTGTGGAGAGCCTAATAAAACTGAACTTCCTCATCGACTACCTTTGTGGTCCGTCTCTTGTGGTCCATCGGCGGACCCACCCCGGCCCTCGGCGCGTGGATAAAAACAACCGTCGTCCGTCGAATTGGGTGAGAGAGAAACCGTCACGACCACGCGGTTCCACGCCAACGATTTGATTGTTTGTTCAGCATATCCAAGTGAAGCATCATTTTCTTCCCCGATAACTATTCCAGTTCTTCTATGTGTGTCAACACCTTTTTGATTGTGGTAAGGTTAATAAAAAATTTAGGAGAGAAATTGTTTTACAAATTATGAGTCAATGATGATTGGGAATATACGAGAGATGACAAAGCTATAACTATAGATGTTACAAATACTTTTTTTCTCGTAGCAACGCACGGGCCTTTGCCTAGTACTATAATTAGATCGTCGTTCCTCAAGCTGAGACTCGCCCATGAGCTTTTTTTTTTGTCTTATAAATGCATAATGTTTGAGGCCACCATAACAGTGCAACATTGTCTCTGAAAACGGTATTTTTTATGCTAGACTTCCTCTAATAGTATGTGTTGATATTATTACTGTATTTTACAGTATTTTGTTAGTGGTCTTATCCTGTTTTCATCTATAAACATGATTATTCCGAACTTTTCCGTAAAAAAGAAAAGCATGAATATTTATTTTGGAAAAGCATCTCTACCTTTACTTCTTTCTAATGTTACATGTTAAATTATTGCGCCATTTTCATATTGGAATGTGCACTCGGTGGTTCACTTCTATTTTGAGCGTCCTTTTGCTTCGTAATGCAATGGTAGGTGATTCACGAGATACGAATATACCCTTCTCCGTAGCTCGGAACATAGACGCCCGCCCAAGCAAACAGGCCAGAAGAAGCGCCAAGCGCGTGTGGCGCTGACACGTCTGTTTAAAACCTCACTCACTCCGCCAGCCAGCCACCATCCCCCCGAAACCACATCGCAACGAATCACCAACCCCAAACCCCCAAACCCAATCCACCCATCCCCTCCCCTCATCCACTCCGGGCGGCCATGGCCTGCTCCTTCGCCGCCGCCACCGCCGTCTCCTCCGCGCCCGCCCACGCCGCCAGGCCCCTCGCCGCCGCGCCGCAATCCGTCTCCGTCGCCCGCTCCGCCGCCGCCAGGCCCCTCCGCCTCGCCTCCTCCAGATCCGCGCGGGCCACCAGGCTCGTCGCCCGCGCCGGCGGCGTCGTAAGTCCCCCCCTCATGTCTCGCCTCGCCTTACCCTGGGCCTGGTTCGCGTCCCGTCCTCTGCTTTGCTCGCTCACTGTTCTCGACGTGGCCCCTGTGCTCTGTACTGTAGGATGACTTGCCATTGGTCGGGAACAAGGCGCCAGACTTCGAGGCCGAGGCCGTGTTCGATCAGGAGTTCATCAACGTATGTGCATCCGTTGCTCTGCGTAATTTCGCGTGCTTTATACTCTGGCTGCTACACTGATTTGTTGGCTCAAAATGCTAGTAGCGTAGTACAGTTATGTGGTCGGTAATGGTGTTTGTTCTGACTGATGTTGCCATTGTTTGCTTTTGCAGGTCAAGCTATCTGATTACATTGGGAAGAAGTACGTGATTCTGTTCTTCTACCCCTTGGACTTCACCTTTGTCTGCCCGACCGGTTAGTATGAAAACATGGCACTAATGTTATGAAGATTCATTTGGATTGCTGCGGGCCGTTCAGTGATTTCGATAAACCCACACTTGATATTTGCAGAGATTACTGCCTTCAGCGACAGATACGAGGAATTTGAGAAGTTGAACACTGAGATTCTTGGTGTCTCCATTGACAGTGTGGTATGTGAAAACACCATAATTTTCTATGATACTCCCTCTGTCCAAATTTGATGACGTAATGCCCAAAAAAAATTTAAAGATTATCAAAGCGTATAATGTTTGGCAGCTCTATCCATGAGGTTGCATACGTTTGTTTTACTTTACTCGTGTCATCAACGAGGCACGCTCATGTGCATGGCATGCAGACTTGGGAAGCAGCTGTTTGTATACATGAGCAGCAGCCGTTTATTTGTATACGCGAGCAGCAACTAAAGTGTTGTCCGTAGCTTACACGATGCTAAATTAATGGATGACGGGAGAATTTTCCTTCTCCTCTTGCTGATCAAACTAGGACGGAGATCGAACTAATTAAGGATAGTATCTCTTAGTATAATTGGTCAAATCCTAATTAAGGATAAGAGAATGTGGATGAATTAACACATCTTTGTGTACAGAATTATTCTCCGGTTGGTTCTAGGTGGTAGCTAGTTCTTGCAATACATATAAACTCTGATATGTGCTAGTGCATAATAGAAATTGAATTATTGCAAGTATACTATTTCCTATATTGGAAAATTTGCATGCTAGGCCATCTTTGGGGCATAGTTGCTCTCCCTATAAGCACAATCTTTGAGCATAGTCCCGTTAGTTCTAAGAACAACATTGGACAATATGTTTTCTGGAGATAGAAAACATCAGTGACACAATATTATGCTGTAACTGTAAGGCAAGGTCACCTTTTCTGTCACCACTTTCATGTGGGTAAAGTATTAGAGATATATGTGCTGATATGCACGCATTACCAATGCAGCTATTAGTAGGAAAATCCATCCACATGAATGTTCATGGCAGTGACATGACACCATCCGTTATTCAGTTTTAGCATTTTGTAGAAGAAAGTATGCTTCACTTGAGGCCTTAAAGTGTCTTTTTAATTTTGTATAGTCTTCATAAAGTTGACCGTTGCTTTTTGCTTAAGTAAGCTATTCCCTCCATTTCACGATGTTTGCCCATGTCATCGGGAGAATATGTTCTTCTGCCATGTTTGTCCATTGATGATGCCAATGGTGTACTGTAGCTATTGCAATATTTCCATTGTTTACGGCTAATTAAATGTTCTGGTAGAAAGAAATGTTTGTATTGACATTTAATAGGGGTATGGATAGTCATTTCACATTGATTTTTTCTTGAAGCTAGTATTGTTTTGTGCTCATGGTTGGCTATAAAAGAATATAAACAGACTACAAAACTTTCTAAAACTGTATATTTTGAAAAATGTCCTAGACATATTTGAAGTCTTTGTTATAACAGTTATGATTGCATGATTTGTTGTTATCACTTTATATCATATGTATGTGGTGAAAAGTATAAATCTTGACCTGTATAGATATAAGTTCTTTTTTTACCAGAGATAGTGTGTTTTTATTGCTGTGTTTTTGTCTTATCATAACCTTTCTTAGTTTTTTTTAATCTCTCTTTGTTCATATATTGACACCTGAATGGATCCTGTTGGATGCAGTTTTCCCACCTTGCATGGGTGCAGACAGACAGGAAGTCTGGTGGGCTTGGCGATCTTAAATACCCACTTATTTCTGATGTTACCAAATCAATTTCAAAGTCCTTTGGTGTTCTGATCCCTAGCCAGGTATTCCTTTCAACCACATGATATTCTCCCCTAGGTTCTTCCCTGTTGAGATCTTTTGTTTTCCAATTTTGCTGCTATATGCTACTCTCTGAATCGGATTGATCTTTTGGCAGGGCATTGCTCTGAGAGGACTCTTCATCATTGACAAGGAGGGAGTGATTCAGCACTCTACCATTAACAACCTTGCCATTGGACGCAGTGTGGATGAGACTATGAGAACCCTTCAGGTATGTTCCATTTTTGTTGTGCTACATGACTGTATTACCAATAGGCCATTGCTCTGGGCTCGAGAAATGAGAAGTTCTTCTGTTGCTGTCACTGGAACCTAAGATAAAGAATAGGCACTTCGTTCATGGTGTTTGTGATACACGACTTGAACTAGATCCAACATTTACATGATTGATTTTTAACAGTGCAATATAATTCTCTATTAAGGATAAAAGAAGCTGTATCCAACTTTTAAAGTATGTTTCTAATCCAAATGCAGTAAAATTAAAAGATAAATAACTGAAATATATCTACACCTTTAAATTATCTACTTCCTTTGGAACTTGCTGCACAATCTGTTATATTGAGAAGACCTGCCCAAGTACTATTTCTCAGAGGGCAAGATGCATCATTGACAAGTCACAAAGTGTGGCCTTGTAGAAACAAGTGTGTTATTTGATCTCGGATGACCTTGTAGTTTCCAAATGAAAAATAACAAAACCATAATCCCAGTATGCCAATCGTGGTACAATCCTTGGGAATTTGTTTGTGTGCGCTGGTTTGAATCTGACCAGTTTTGCTCAGAGCACCTAGTTTTTTTTCCTGATTTCGCAGTCCATCGATAACAGTTTCAATGATATTAAAGCTGACATCTCCTTTCAATATTTCCTCAGGCGTTGCAGTACGTCCAGGAGAACCCGGACGAGGTCTGCCCGGCGGGATGGAAGCCCGGGGATAGGTCGATGAAGCCCGACCCCAAGGGAAGCAAAGAGTACTTCGCAGCCATCTAGACGCTCCACTACAGAGCTCTGATGCTCTGTATTGTGGCGTGCCCTCTATCGGTCCACCAGCGATGGATCGATGTGGAGTTTTTGCACTGCTGTGCCGAGCTCGTGTTTTGACATGCCAGCTGCGTCTCGTGATGAACCGAGTGTAGTAGCTCATTTGCGTCCGATTGAATGCTATTCTCCGCCCCCCTCGTTTCGTCTTTTTTCTTACCTGAGGAATAAGGTTCATTTTGGTCAAAGCATCTCATGTTGTGTGGTTTTGTGCCGAGCACCTTGTTGGGTTGCTGGTTCGTGCCTAAGTTGTTACTGGCCCATGTCGGTATGCATCAAACATCAAGGCTGAGCACAGCACAGCTGCTGCTGACTATAGTAGTGTAGTACAACACTACTACAGTCAGCAGATATCGTTATTCTTGCAAGCCCGTAAAGAACAGATGCAGCTGTACGTTGCAGTGCATCTCAGGCTCCCCAGCACCCGTGCAGTGCTTCACCGGCAAGCGGCAACGGCTTACGGCTCCGATTACTTGGCACCGCGCATGACTACGTGAGCACGCACGCCGAAGTAGCTGTATCAAATGGATCTTCAAGCGACAGTTTCTACCGAAAGACATCGAGTATAAAAAACCGAAGCACACTATATAAAAAACGAAACACTTAGTTAAAAACAGCACGTCAACACATGTCAGTGGAGCATCTCTTTCTTTTTCTTCATTGACTGTCCAACAAGGACCTCCACGATATTGAAGTATCACGCACATTAAACACATGCTACATAGGATTTTTTTGCCAGCATGTTAAGAAATCAATATGGTGACACTATGGCATGGGTAACATCATGGATTCATGGAGCTACTATACAGCAAAGGCCTACTATGATTGTTGTATATATC
This sequence comes from Digitaria exilis, assembly GCA_015342445.1. NCBI lineage: Eukaryota > Viridiplantae > Streptophyta > Magnoliopsida > Poales > Poaceae > Digitaria > Digitaria exilis. The sequence continues at coordinate 249,512 of JACEFO010002063.1, read as the reverse complement.
ATCCAAATTTATACAATGAAGTACTAACATTCATGATGCCAAATAAGTATCATCAATTTTCTTTACTAAATATTTTTTTGTATAATATATCTATTTCATGTCATAAACCTTTGTTATTATTTTATAACTTTAATCAAATATAAAATAGTTTGAATCTTTAAGCAAAGATAGAATGAGTATAATTTGAAACAGAAGTAGTAGTGTAGTGAAAGAATGTAGTGTACAGCTCTATCTAACATGAACGAGGTCTTGTATTCCAATGGTGTAGCAAAACAAGAGCATTTACAAGCCTCTCAGCTTGCGAGTAGCTAGATAAAACATATTGTGAATAAAAAGCCCAGTAGAGCACTAAAGATTTATTCATATGACACTGATTTATATGTACCATCAGCAGCAGCAGCGCCATTTTAGTTCGAAGCAAGTGGTGCTAGGCTCTAGTATCACAATCGACGTTCATGGTTGTCATCATATGGCTCCAACTCCCTAGAGTGCTGCTCAGGACACCTATTTGCAAAGTGGCCTTTGTTACGGCACCTTAAGCATGTGACATCACATAGTTTCAATTCTCCAGGTTTCTTTTTCTTGGGGCACCTAATTGTGTAGTGGTTGCCATTGCAATTTAGGCAGGTGACGCCACACCGTTTCATTTTTTTAGGTGCCTTCTGCTTGGGACACCTCTTTGCCCAATGACCTTCATCATGGCAGTTGAAGCAGGTGGTGACTCTTACAACACTTGTTAGCGCCACATCCCTCATAGCTTCAGGGTTGGTGTTTTCACAGGCTGGCATTTTATTTCTTATGGGGCTCATCCGAACACATGATTGCTCTTGAACACCATGATTGATGATTGAGGCATCAGGTACCATTTCACTACACCCCTTAGATTGGCATCCATGGTTACAACCATATGGCTCCAATTCTCTAGGCGGCTCATTTTTAGAATTATTTGCATAGTGGCCTTTGTCTTCATGGTAGTCAAGGCAGGTAAATCCTGACGCTGGTGTTAGTGGCTCAGGTGTCATAGTTGCAGGGACGATGGCTGGTACCTGGGTTCTTATGGGGCTCGTGCCATCACAGCTGACTGGTGTCATTTCATTATCCCCCTTCAACTGGCATTCATGGCTATCATGTAGCTCTGTTGTACTGGGTGGATTATCTCGTGTGACAGTTCTCCCCGGTTTCAGAGTGGCTCCGAACCTTTCTCGACAATGCTGCTTTACTGTAGCGAGTATTGAACTTAAGTGACATTGAGCAGGTACATGGTCGTCGCGTTCACAAAGGAAACATGCAATTTTGCTCATAGGGCATGTCCCGTGTGAATGGTTTGTATCACAGCTGGAGCAAGTGAGGCCCATATAAGTGTAATTATCATGACAACGAATTGGTTCCTTACTGGTGTAGTGTCCTTTCTCGCCACAACGGCGGCAAGCATGGTTCTCAGACACGTTCTGTTGGCAGCACCGCAAGTAACAATGACCAACCTTGTTACAGATAGTGCATATGAGGTTTTCCTCTTGATCCTTCATGGGGCAATCATGACAATTATGTCCCTTGTCCGAACAGGTCATGCAGAGTTTATCCTTGGCATGACAGCTGACATAGTAAGGAAAGGGTAGCTGTAGCTTAGTTGGATACCTATTTTGTATCTTATGATGACCACTGGGCAGCTGACATAGTAAGGAAAGGGTAGCTGTAGCTTAGTTGGATACCTATTTTGTATCTTGTGAGGACCACTGGAGCACCGGAAACTTGCTCGTGTGGTTGCCTTCCACTTTCTTCGTATGGCGCAAAGCGGATCATCATCTCTCCTGGGCTCCTGTGAACTTAAGCAAGTGAGTGGCTGGATGCTCATAAACTCAGAAAAACGAGACCGAGGATAATCTTCATGGGCAGAGGCACAGGAAGCACTACGGTCATTGATAGCTTTTGGCGTATGATACATTACCTGCATCGCTTGTATTTCTGTTCCTTAAAACTTATCCAAGTTTGGGGGGACGTAATGTCTGTTAGTGGAGGCAATCACTGATTGACTTTGTGTCACATATAGGCATTGGTTCTGGAGACTGAATGCTATATGCTGAGGTTGGCGATACCACAAGTGTTCTCTGCCTGACAGGTTGACCAAACTGGTTAGTAGATGGCAGGGAAAAAATAGAACAGGGAAAGACAAAGCATTGCACAACTTCAGCAAATTCATGTATTGTATAAAATGTAGGGAATACAACGTTATGAATAAATCCAATCCTTCTTGATACTGCAGAATACAACGCCAGCAAGTTCACCAGGTGCCTTGCGCAAGAGCAGTATGGCAACTTGTAAAGAGGATACTCACCTTGGGGTTTAGTTGAGCACAAACCTATCCTAATTCTAGTACCATGTCCGGGAAACACTTGAAATCGTAGGTCCCTTACATAGTTTTGAAGTAAGCTGATGTGGGAAAAACTAGTGGCATTTTAATTAGAAAGGGAAATTACCGGTGGAGCACATTTGGAATGAAGATAAAGGAACAGTTTAGATAAGAGAACAGAACATTATTTCTTTGTGTGTTTTACCAGCTGCTGTTGGCAGTGATGGCCCCCACTGGCTAATATCACCTCTGAATCCCCATAAAACTATCTACTTCCTCTCTTCACTGTCTCCCCACTATCTCTGAGGCCATTCCTCAACTTTTCACTATTCATTCTAACTTTTTACTATTCCTCCCTCACAAAACACGTTTCCCAGCGAATGCTACAGTGTTTTTTGATGCTACAGTGTTTTTTCCTACAATCTAAACACACCCTGAGTCACCTGCCATCATGAATTGACCGGCGTGATCCTTGTCAACGTGCGAGAACAATATACATAAATAATGCACGCTGAGTGACCGTCCTCCCACAGACACATCGGCTACAAGCAAACTGTTACTAATCTTTACCCCACTGGAAACTTCAGAGTTCAGACCATAATGTCTGCGCCTTTTTCGCAGCTGAATTCATCCTGCTCCCACTTATCATTTTGTTCACTAATTATGCTTACATATTGCTTCCCTGGTTTCTTTGAAATGTCCGACCTGCATGTGCAGGTTGTTCACGTTCTACTATTGATAAGGGACGAACCAAATCAGCACCAGTTAGATTTTGCAACACTTCAAGTTTTGGTGCTGACTGTTGAATTAGACTTGGAGTTAAGATATGCTCCAAAGTCCAAATCATTGTGCTATGTGGTGCTGCCGATGGGGATTGTTTGGTGATTTAGGGTTCATCTGCTTTTCGATGGAAGTATGGAACAAGGCACGGCGCAGGAAGACGCCACCGGCTCGCCGCCCAACCGACAGGAAGGAGACACCGTGAGCGCGAGCAGAACGAGTGGATTGGGCCAGTGGGGGTGGACGAAATGGGCCAAGGCCCGCTTGCAAGGGTCTGCTTGGTTCAGGGCCAAAATTACGGTAGGCCCATGAAATTTGGCGCTCGATTGGTTTGAATCCGGAAAAAAATCGGCAGGCCCAAGTTTCTGGGCTAATCGGCCGCGAGCCAGCGCCGACGCGCATGTGCTTCTCGTCGATGCCTCCGATGTGCCTCGCTCGCGTCGTCGATAACCTGGCTGATGCGCACCTCGCGTGCCCCCGTAGAGGGGCTCAGGGACGCCCCCACCGGCCACCGCGGCGATCCGCTGCGTGACGAGGCTCTCGGCGATGGCCGTCTTGCCCACCCCGGGCGCGCCGACGAGCACGGCGTTGTTCTTGGTCCGGCAGCAGAGGTCAATCTCTTCGTCGCGGGGGCTTCATGTTACGGGCCGCAGCCGTCATGTCCAACGCCATCCCGTGCGGATTCAGAGCGGCCGCCCAAAAGCAGAGGCTCAACTGTAGACGTCAATGAATGAGACGTTGGGGACGTCCAAGGGAGAGACCCCACATATATATATATATATGTGTATATATATATGTGTATATATATATATGTATATATATGTATATATATGTGTGTATATATATATATATATGTATATATGTATATATATGTGTGTATATATATGTGTATATATATATGTGTATATATATATATGTGTGTATATATATGTGTATATATATATGTATACATATATATGTATGTATATATATATGTATATATATATGTATACATATATATACATATATATATATATATATATATATATATATATATATATATATATATATATATATATATATATATATATATATATATATATATATATATATATATATATATATATATATATATATATATATATATATATATATATATATATATATATATATATATATATATAAGATGAGACCATGGGTGCGTACGAATCTAGGGTATTGTCCTGTTCTCATACTGCACTTATTTGTTTATTACAAACTTGTGAAATAAATGTCATTTACATGCGCATTTTGCGCTAGGCTATACTGAGAAGTCGGTGAAAATATGTCTGAATTGAGTGAATTCATCACGTAACATCTAGCAAGCAAGTACTAATCCTGCGGACGGCCGGTGTGACAGCCTTTATTCTTTTCCTTGATTACCTTATGCATGCCTTTCTTCATGTAGGAGTAGTATAGTCTACTGTGATGTGAAGTGTTGTTGTCGTTTGTTGTTCAGGCAGACGCAGTTGGGTACCAGGCATCCTGGGCAATACCACAGGCTCCGGTACCCCTCTCGAGCCTCATATACCCGGCCTCGCCCCAGGTGGTGCCCCACGAGTTCTTGAGCAACCAGTACTGTGTGCCGTCCTGGTCCACACCATACCCTACCGCCGTGACGGCGTGGGTGATGTCGGTGCCGCAGCCGTCGCCGGGGAAGATGCCGCCGCCGTAAGACTGGAAGGTGCTGCCGTCGACTCCTACCGAGACCGGCTGGTTGGCGACGGCCGCGGCGAGCGCGTCCTCGTCGCCGCTGGGCACGCCCTGGTAGCCGTTGATCGTCACGGCAGGCTGGAAGGATTGGCACGTGCCCTGCGTGCCGGTGTACGGGTAGCTGTCCTCCGTGGCGAGGCCGCCGGCGTCGTTGATGATGTAATTGAAGGCCCTGTCCATGTTGCCGCCGCTGCAGCCATTGTTGCCGTTCGTGTCGCAGTCAAGAAGCTGCTGCTCCGATAAGGAGACTAGCTGCCCCGTTGTGATCGCGTTTATCCCCTCCACGGCCCCGACGGCAGAGAACGCCCAGCAGCAACCTTTATATATTTATATATATACTTGTAAAATTAAATTTCGGCGATGTATGTGTAAAAAGAACGAAACAGTCACAATTAAATGTGCTATCAGTCAACTTGACTTTTTCAGTCAATGGAAGACGAGTATACGTACCACAGCCGCCTTGGTTCTTGACTCCAGTGACGGCGCCACTCTGGCGCCAGTCAACCGCCTGTTGGTCGTCGGACGAGAGAGTGAAATTCTCGTACTTGAAGCCATGTAGCTTGTTGGCGCCAGAGGGCAGGGGCTTGAAGCCGGTGTACTTGGCCATGAACTCATCGTGGGTCATGTCAGTGAACTCGTTGGTCGCCAGATGGTACTTCCTGCCGGCGACGGCGTTGGACCTGTCGATGAACTCGGCGTTCTCCTTGAATACCTGGAAGCGTCGTGCCTTCTCGGCCTCGTCCTTGTACGTGCGGCCGTGCTCGGCCATCCAGCTCTCGTACCTCGCCTTCATGGCCTCCTCTCCGACTCCGAAGCCGCCTGGCTGCCGGGCAGCGAGCGCGAGGTGGATGCAGTCCGTCATGCCTACCACGGCGAGCAGCATCAGTGCCGCAGCAGTGATCTGCTTGTTGCCGAGGGAGGAAGCCATGCTATGCTAGCTAGTATGTTTCTTTTTTTTGAACGAATACGCTGGCTAGTATGTTGGGTGTGCATGTGTTGCGTACAATGCACATGTTTATATAGAAGCTTGGCCCGGATCGTGCGGCCGGCCGGCCTTGAACTTAATTTTTTGATCAACTGTGCGCCTTGGATTGTAGGACACGTTCTATGGCCGAGTGGGCAGGTCGTTGGTATTCCAACTTGTACGTGGGTTAATGTTGAGCAGGTTATGCGAGACCTGCTAGAAGGCCCTGGTGCGTTTACATGCATGTTGGTCTTTCGAATGGTTTGGACTTGCCAAACTAAATCGGGCAAACACGGCTATTTGGCAGGTTACATATCCGATTGGTGCCCCACCAAATTTCTTAACCTTGGCTCCCAAATATGCGTTAAATATACATTATGGAAAGACTAGACTGTCCCCCCACGGTCACGGCATTGCACTGCCAAACTAGTACGCCAAACTAGACTAAGAATTGTGAAGTTAAGGTAGTCCATAATATGATATATACTTGGGCTACTCAGTACTGATCTGGAGTATGTATGCAAGATGGATACGGCAAAAGAACAAACTGCAATAACTAGACATAGCACATTTTTGCAACACCCACCCTCTCTAGAAAATAATTTCTGTTTTTTAAACTAACTGAAGTTAATAAAATTCTATTACCGACATTTTGACTATGTACCTCCCACTACCGGAAAACAAATGTTTGCTGAGTGCATTCTATTGGGTAGTCGGCAAACAATGTCTTTGCCAACTGCCTCACAAAAAACACTCCGCAAAATTAATGTTTGCCAGTGTATTAAAAACACTCAACAAACAAAGGGTAACATAGGGTTTGCAGAGTGTTTTTCCTTAGCACTCGACGAAGACATTAGTTGCCGAGTGTATTAACTCATTTAAAAACATTTTGATCTACAAAGTTGTATAACTTCTCAAGATGTTTGTTTTTTCTTGCCTAGCCCAGCAAATCAAGAGGTGGCAAAGGATCCAAACTGAGGAGGAGAGGGGGAGGAGGAATGTGGGACCGAGTCATACGTGGTAGCTTTTTAAGGGATATAAAGGCTAAGACAAAGGGATCGATCGGCTGGGGTGGGGCGGCGACGGATCGATGGACGGCCCCACCAGCTGGGGTTGGACGGTTTAATTTTTCGCCTCGCAGAACCAACCTTTATGGGCCTACTTTCGCTGGCCACCATGTCACTTTGCACATGTTGTACATGCGTATGTATGGAATACAAACACACGATATAAGGCAGACTATGGTATTGTTGGTGGTGCATCTCCTCTTCCATCCATCTCTTTCTTCTCTCCTCAGATTGACTTCACTCTTCAGGAAGTCGCACATTTTTTTTTTGCATAAAATCCGCGTTCTACGTGAACTATAGGACGAACCGGTGACCTCTCTCACGCGCGGCCTCCTCTACCACTACACCACAATCTCTTATGCATCCATATTTAGTTTTGAGTTTTGATTCCCCACATATTATACCCAACCGAGAGTAAATTTCTTGTTTGAGGTCTTGAACTAACTCAAATGAAAATGTTTTCAACTACAAAGTTTCATGACTTCTTGAAATCTACAACTTTTGTTATGGAAGTTTCTCCATCCTGAGGTCGTTTACAAAATTTTGAATTTCAAATTTTAGAAATTCAAACTTAGTTTTTATTGACAAGATGATTTCAAATTAAAATATTGTAAACTACAAAGTTTCATAACTTGTCGAAATGTACAACTTTTATTTAGGTAGTTTCTCCATCTGAGATCGTTTCAAAAAACTAAACTTGAAATTTAGGAAACCAAACCCACTTTTCGTTGGAAAAAATAGTTCAAATGAAAATGAATTCAACTACAAATTTGAATAACTTCTTAATATCTGCAAATTTTATTATGATCATTTCTTCATTCGACAAAGTGATAGTGACATTATGCATGAATTTATAACCTCTTCTCTAGTTTCAAAAACTATACGAGAGATGTAGATTTTGTGAACAACATACCAGATTTGTTTGAATCAAGATATGACCAATATAAAAGTTATACATCTTGAGAAGTTATACAACTTTATAGTTCAAAACTTTTTAATTTAATTTGTTTAGGGCTTAGGGCTTCAAAATGTTCTTTTAAAATTATCTTTGCTGAGTGTTTCAAAAAACTTTTTAGATAATGGAAAAAAGAGTACATGGGTTTGACCTCATAAGAGGATACAATCGATTATTAGACTGTTTGCAGCTCTTTCCTCTACAATCATAGTCACAATTAAAAAAATGGCGACATAGCCAACCCAAAAAGCATGAGTAATATGATGGAGACACTAAACAACACAGGCCTACTATGATAGTTGTATATCATCCGATTTTCCAACCCTGTTCTGCAATGGCTTCGCAAATGCAATGAGCTACTTCAGCACTATCATTTAGGGGAGGGTAGCTCCAGCTACTTGATATCTGCAAGAAAACAAGCAGAGGGACGATATCTCATAGTGAAAAATAGAGACACCTGATGCATACAGTTCATGCCATACACACGTGAGCTTAAAGAAATCCCCCCAAAACAAAAAATACTTGATAGACCCTTGCATGTCACATTAGTAACGGCAATATTCATCACTCTTGTTCCAAAATGCAAGAGGCTTTGGATCCTACATTACTTTTACATAAATACACTAGAAATAATTTATATTAATTAGCAATGTAGATGCTAATATATTTTTCAATAAATTTGGTCTGAATTAGAGAAGTTTGACTTACAACAAAACTAAAAATCCCAACATTTTGAAATAGAGGGGCTATGTAATGTAATTACTAGATCTAAATCCTAAAAATGATAAAAGAACCTTACGCAAAAAAAATTCTAAAAGAAACATAAGCGTCCCGACCTCAATTTTGTGTACTGTTTGACTATTGGATCTAATCTTTCCTAAAAGTTTTGCCAACCTTCAAATCCATAAAAAATAGTCTAAAATAAACACGACCCCTTAGTATATAGATAACCAAAAAAATATTCAGTGAAATATTATCTAAATTACTCATTAATATCATTATGAAAAGCACTCATTTCCCCACATAATTTTAAATTACCCCATAAATTTGCATCTAAAGTTCTAAACTTTCCATTAAATGCATATCCTAATGTACTCATATATGTGTCTGAATTATCAACTCCTATTTTTAATTAATTTATATGAAAGAAAAGAACTACCTCAACGTGCATGATGCTCGTCACCATGTAGACACATAGAAGTGCACCTTTTCCTAATGGATTCACTAAAAACCCTAGAATACTCCTTAGCAAATATACTACAGATAATTCATATGCTTCTGACAGGGTACAAGTTATGTGCATATAGGACAACAGCTGTACATTATTTCTTCTATATATGTATGGATATACCTATATATAGGAATATATTTATAAATAAGATATATTCCTTGTGATGTATTTACATCTGTCGTTATATCTTATTTTGATACAGGAACGAGGAGCTGTATATAACCTTTTGATACAGGAACCTCTATTCATGTCTCATGTTCAATTTAATTAGCCGCTATAGCCTAATTTAGCTCCCATATTAGCTATTTTAGAGCCTTGCTCCTAATAAAGGTCTTAGCCCGCTATGAAGAGAGCAAACATAAGCAATTTTTTTATTGCAATGTAAATTCACGTACAAACCTCTAACACTTCATACCAACCTATGAAGACCAGGCCACATGTAATTAATAGGCTAGTAAAGTGCTTTCTCCGTTCTTAAATATATGTCATTTACAACAAACAAATAAATTAGTTTAAATTGAACTAATTTGCTTGTCTAAACAGCATATATTTAAGACTGAGGGAGTAATAAAGTATTTTCAAACCCAAATCAAATTCTACCCAAACAAACAATTGGAGATAATGGGGATTGGCGATCGAACTTACATCTTCCAACCCAGTGAACGGGCGGGCAGCCCCTCGCTCCCTCATAGTCTTGTGAAAATCTGAAACCCTCCAATTACAATATTCCGCCCCGATAACATAAACAGGTTTCCTATAGCAAATAATTGTGATTCAAAGCTAGTCATAAATAGGCTTCCAATTACATGATGATTGAAAGAAGGCACGCCATAAGTTGCATTATTGTACGAATAAGCTGTTAACAGCATACCCGGTGCTGCATGCTTCGCTTAGCATACTTGGTGAGTCCGCTGTTATGACAAAAGCATCAGCCCATGCGAGATGGCCCAAGTGTGGGGTTAGGATCTGAAAGCAAAGTTGTTAGCGAAGCGAACAATATACCAGCAAATAATTCAGATCCTAGGTCGAGAAAGAATAGCCTGTGCTATTTTTCCATAATGTACCTTCGTTGTCCCAAATGTAGACCTTGGGATGTCCTGCAGACGCTTGAAGTATGACATCGGCAATCTGCCAGCAGAGATCATACACATTTTTAATGGGAAAAGCTAGCCAACTTTTTAATTGTCCGAAGGTAACCCTACGCATACTGTAACAACTGTCAGCAGGTTTTCTTTAGATAATGGAACAAAAAGGTTCCGGCCTCTACGCCATCGAAGATAGCGTATACAGCGTAACGATACAAAACGAGTACTCAGGCTCACCAACAAACTCCACAGGGATACAAGAGACACACCAAGCTCTGCCGAAAAAGAAGAGAGACGACTAGGCCGCTATTCGATTGGAGAACTTTCACCCAAACTTTGCGAACACCTCCATGACAACCGACTCCAATACTTGACACGCATTCTTCAGATTTTCCTTTGCCTCCGCGTCCTTACACAACAGAGACCAAGTGCGTGTCCAGAACGTCGCCCTGAAAATAACCTGCATAAAGGTGTTAGACTTAACACGGTTGAACACCATATCATTTCTATTCAACCATATAGCCCAGCAAATAGCCGAAAGACCTACACATATCTGATTTCTAAGTGCTGGCCGAATGCCTGCAAGCCAAGAACCAAACATATGGGCAATGCTAGTAGGGGGTTGAATTCCAAAGGTGATATAAATTGTATTCCAAATGAAATGGGTAAAGTGACAGTGAATGAAAAGGTGTTCAATAGTCTCAAGAGAGCAACACGAACAACAACTTAGGTTTCCTTTCCAATTTCTTTTTGCCAGGTTATCCTTGGTGAGAGTGACTCCATTTTTAATGTACCATAAAAAGATTTTAATCTTAAGTGGTACCTTAATCTTCCAAATAGGGCACTTTTGAGGAACAACCCCCTCGCTAATCAATGCCATATAGAAGGAGCGAGTACAGAACACCCCACTGTTGTGCAAATTCCAGATAAAAACATTCCTATTTCCTGTAAGTCTTGTATTTAGGATGCTCGCAACTAACCTGTACCAAGACGCTAGGTTAGGACCTGTTAGTGCTCTTCAAAAAGTTCACGTTCAAAGGTGTGGTGTTTAGCACCTCGGGCACCGTTGCGGACTTCTTCCGAACTATCCGATAGAGGTTAGCATACATGGTTTTAAAGGGCTTATCCGCTATCCATGTGTCTTCCCAGAATCTAGTTTCCAGACCACTATTGACTTTAAACCGGCCACATTGTAGGAAATGGTCCTTAATCTTCATAAGCCCAGCCCAGAAATGAGAATCCCCCGGCTGTTTGTGGACTTGGGTCAGGGTTTTATTTGACAAGTATTTCCTCCTTAGGAGATTTTGCCAAATGCCATCCTCGTTAATTAATTTGAATATCCATTTGATTAAAAGACATCTGTTTTGGATTTCCAGGTTCTGGATACCTAAACCACCACAATCTTTAGGCTAGCACAGAATGCTCCACTTAGTGAGCCTGTATTTTTTCTTGTGGTCATCACACTGCCAATAAAAGCATGAGCGATAATAATCGAGCTTCTTAAGAACACCTTTCGGTGTCTCAAAGAAAGATAACATATACATCGCGAGGCTAGTAAGCACTGAATTAATCAAGACTAGCCTGCCGCCCACGGATAATAATTTTCCTTTCCAACTACTGAGCTTTTTCTGAAACTTCTCAATTAACTTCCAGTCACTATTTGATAGTTTCCTATGATGCATGGGTATACCCAAGTATTTGAAAGGAACACATCCTGTTTTACACCCGAAAAGACTCGCATATTCAAGGTTAAAATCCTTCGCCTTCCCATAGCAATAAAGTTCGCTCTTATGGAAGTTAATCTTCAGACCCGACAGTTGCTCAAAAGTACTTAACACTAGTTTAAGATTTTTGGCATTATCGAGGTCATGCTCCATAAAGAGAATCGTGTCGTCAGCGTATTGCAAGATAGAAAGACCACCGTCCACTAAATACGGAATTAAGCCAACGAAATCACCATTATTCTTTGCTCTCTCGATGAGAATGGCCAGCATGTCAGCAACTATATTAAAAAGGATCGGCGACAGAGGGTCGCCTTGTCGAAGTCCTTTCTTAGTTTGGAAGTAGTGTCCTATGTCATCATTAACTTTGATGCCAACACTACCCCCTCTGACAATTTGGTTAATCCAATTGCACCATTGAGTTGAAAAGCCTTTCATTTGCAATGCGTGTTGAAGAAAAGACCATTTGACATTGTCGTAGGCTTTCTCAAAGTCGAGTTTCAGGATGACGCCGTCAAGCTTCTTCCTATGTAACTCATGCACTGTCTCATGCAAAATGACCACTCCCTCCATAATATTCCTTCCAGACATAAAAGCCGTCTGGAAAGGTTTAATGACTTTCTGTGCTACTAGAGCAACGCGATTTGTCATTACTTTGGTAAAGATCTTAAAGCTCACGTTAAGTAAGCAAATAGGTCTAAACTGCTGAATTTGTTTGGCCTCCTTTTGTTTAGGCAGTAGAGTGATAATGCCAAAGTTGAGACTGAACAAAGGTAAGTCTCCCTTATGGAACTCCTGAAAGAGAGGTAGAAGATCCTCTTTGATAACATCCCAGAAGACTTATAAAATTCAGCCGGGAAACCATCAGGTCCCGGAGCCTTATTGTGTTCCATCTCGAAGATCGCCTTCTTGACCTCATCTATCATAAATGGTGAGGTAAGAATTTCATTTTCCAAATCCGAGACCTGTGGAATATCTTCTGTCAGCAGGTGCTCTACCTTTTGTGGTGTTTTTCTCGAGAATGAAATTCGGACACTCCCGCAGCTGTCTAGCACATTATACAGAGAAGTTACGAGCTCTGTGGCGAGGTCTACACCATATATACATTTCTCTGAACATTGAAAACCAAACCACATTCATCTGAGTATGATGAAAATTGAAAAGACAGCCAGGATCACTACGACACAAATTGAAGCAAAGAATGAAATATGCCAAAAAGATGTAAGAAATACTTGTTGGTCCTCCAATGCTGACAATTAGTAGTGGCTTAGCCAAAGGGGCAAGCTCATTACGCCATGCTGCATAAGCAGTACGTAGGGCAGCAGAATCAGCTTGGTGCAGCGCCCCAACAGTAAACATCTACACTACCAACAAATTGTTACCTGAATGACAAAGACACAGTCTGGAGCTAATTTCCTTATCAAGGTTCAATATGATATGGTTTCTTGGCCACAAGCAACAACTAACGTTGGGCCTTGATCCCTGGAAGAAGAGTTAACTGTCACTCGGCGTCGATCTCGGCATCATTGCAAATGAATGTCTAGACAACCCGTAAGATCTTATTACGGGGATCATATGATGTAGTAACTTGGTTTGCTTGTTTCTAGAATGAAATGATCAATGATGTGTACTACTCTATACAAACTTATAATTAGCTAACCAGGGTAGGCAACCCGTCCGGTGGCACCAAAACTCCATACTTATTTGAGCAAGGGAGAGCAAGCAATGTGAATATGTGATTGAATAAAGAGTTACAGAGAGCAGAAGTTTTAGGCTTTTACTTACTCGTCGAAAGCGTCGCGAGCGGCAGCCACGATTTCCTTGCCGTCCGCTTCCGGAACAGAGGGCGACAGCGCGGCAAGTCCGCCATGCGGGACGTGTTTCCGCGGCGTGTTCGTCGTCCCCGCTCTTCGAGAAAACGGCCTGACGAGAAATTTGTCTATCAGTTTGTGCAGGGAGACCGGGAGGACGCCCAGCCAGTCGTTGATCCCTCCTCTTGGCCTCGTCACACGCTGCACGAACGTTTCGAAACCAAAATAAAAAAATAAATCAAACTTTGACAAGTTACATGGAACACAAATAAGCAACCCAAATGATGAAGTTATGTGTGAAATAATGGCAGGAAACGGTATATGTGGGAGTTGGACTGACTGACATAGACGGTGAGGTTGTCGCCGGCAATACCGACGGCACGGACGAGGGCGACACACTGGTTCTCGGAGCCAGGGGAGCCAGTGCCGATGAGGACGGCGCGGCGGATGACGTCGGCGCCACCGCCGCCGGCGAACTCTGGTGCTTGTGCTTCCATGTCGCCACGCCGCCACGGGGGCTCGGGCAGCTGATGACGGTCCAGACGCGCGCGTCTTTAGCTTCCAGTAGCAAGAGCGTCCCCCCCCTTCTTATTAAGATTGGTAATTTGCTATGGTATGGACCACGTTTTAATTTTTAAATTTGTAGGTTTTGATCTGCCAGCCGGGGCAGGTAGCTCCTCGTAGGATAGATAGAGATGGCACTGCTGGCATCTCTGACATCCAAATGAATATAAAGACCTCCTTATTACAAGCAATAATCGGTCTATGGAGGCAGCCATATCGCCTTTGGACCAGCTTGTTTTCTGCTAATAAGAGGCTAGCAGAGAGAAGGGCACATGCTGCCAGCTCCTAACACACCGCCAGAGCTGGTGCCCCCCGTTGTGGATTTGATCCCGTCGCGCTGCTTCCGGCGAATCATGCATGGACCAGTTGATCACCACGCGCAGCTAAGTGCCTACTCCCACGGTATCATCCTCGTTTCCCGAGAAAAACATTATTTTTCAATATTAACCAATTATATATAAAGTAATATTGATTTTTATAATATATCATTAGTATCTTTAGATAGATTTTGAATCTATTTTTTTAACAAATTTATTTAAAAATATAAATATTACACATATTTTCTACAAATCGAATCAAAATTAAGAAAGTAACACGTGCATTCGCTGGAAATAAACATATTATATATCTCAATTCATCCAAGAAACGGTACACCTGATTTACAATTACAACACGTCATCATACGTCTCCGCACAATGACAAAGACCTAGAATACAATTATATATAAGTGCAGCCGTGCCAACTGCTAGCAAATACGAAGATTCCATGTAACATGACCACCATCCAATCATTCCAATAATGCTTAGAGCATCTCCAGCGGAAACGCTATTCAACTAACCATCCCTAAGTCTACCGATCCGGCACCAAAACAAGTCTCTAGCAGTATGGCCAACGGACTCGCCATCACTGTTCCCTCGCCATCGCTCGAAGTAGAGCGGCCAAGTTTGGCTGGTCCGTATGACACGCTATCCTCTGACTCTTTTAGGCTGACAACTGGGACCAGCATGTTTCTCGACGTTGCTTGGCTCAAATCCTGTTCCTTTTCCTTTCTTTCGTAAATTCAAAAGGTAATGACTTGGAGCTACTAAAATTATGACAACTTTTCTGTTGGTAGAATAAGCAACAAAGAACCCATTTTAACTTGGTTTACCTCAAAATCTCTTATAGATTTTAAATTAAAATTTCTCAAAGTTGACTTTCTAAAAAAATTATTTGAACTTTAGGTTATCAATTTAATTCTAAAACACAAGGGAAGATATATTAATTTTATGTTAATCTAAATACCAATGAAATGTGAAACAATATGATATAGCTATTGAGATTTGGCTAGTCTGCTGGAGTAAGCTGAGACATCAAGAGAGAATCTTATGGAGTGGATGTCCAAATGAAGATATGGAGAGTCATATTTGCTTAGGCTGCTAGAGATGCTCTTAGCATCTTGTTGGAGTAGTTTATTCCGAGCAACTTGTTGGGCCTTTTGTTTGTAGCACTGTTCGGTAAACTAGTTCCGCCGCGCGTGCCTGCCTGCTAGCAGTAGAGAGCTATAGATAGCTGCATGCTCTTACAATATTCTGTCTCTGTTTGTGTGTGTGAGAGAATTCCTTCTGATTCTCTCGGCTCCTCCCAACCGTTGATTTGAAAATACATAGTTATAATCAGGGGCGGACCCAGGATTGAATTTTAGGTGAGGCGGACTTTAGTTTCAAGCTACCCCAAAAAAAATCAACGATGTATTCATATATTGTGATCACGAAAAACAGCAAAAAAAATGAGTGAATAATAATGATTTTAAAACAATACCTTCAATTTGAAGAATAAGCAGTGTTCATGCACCTTAAATTCAAAATATATGCAAATAAAATGGTCCAATAACCTGCAAATTATATATATCAATTAGTAACATATAATAAAAAAGTGACAATGCGTGAAAGTTTGAAAAATATTACATACCACTAGTCAACACTAAACACGTGGAGGTTTTCTAGGCTTTGGCAAGTTCATCCTCCTATCTTTCAAGGCTTGAAACCTCTTCTTCACTTTACCACTATCAAGTCCTTTAAATATTTGTTTCTCAATGTAGCATAATATCAAGAAATTGAGCCAGTCATCAGACATCTTGTTGCGCAAATCTGTCTTGATTAAGTGCATAGCTGAGAAAGCTCGTTCAACTGATGCTGTTGCTACTGGTAGGATCAATGCTAACTCAATCAGGCGATAGACCAATGGAAAAGCAATATGTTTATCATCTGCAACCATTGTCGTAGCCAAACTTCCAAGGTCATAACAAGCAGCAAAATCATCTATCCTTCTCACATGTATGATGAAGTTCTCAAGTCGATCCCTTATGTTTGAACGATCAGCAACTAAGAAATCTTCATCATAAATTTCCGTTAGTCGGGCAATCTTTTCAACATCAAACTTAGCAAATGAGTTTCTTGGATCAAGGCAAGAAAAGCAAAGAAGCAACTCTGATGATGTCTCACTGAAGCGATGTTCCATCTCTGCGATAATAGCATCAAGTGCAGCAAGGAAAGTATCAACACGATAATGATGCTCTTGAGTGATCAAGTTCCCATCAAGCCTTGATCTACCCCATCTTGGTATTGCCTCATCCATGTTTGGCACTGGAATTTCTTTTTGAACACAAAAAGATATGACCTCTTCCAATAATTTGTCCCATCCTTCATTTCTAAAGTTGATCAAACGTGTTTTCACATCAACAAGCAATGACATGGCCTGAACAATGTTCTGATCTTTTCTTTGCATCAAGAGAGATAGGTCATTTGTAATGCGGAACACTTTCAACATTAACTTCATATTTAAAACAAAGGAAAAGCTCTCCATTTTGCACACCAAACCACCTGCTCGGCCAGGATTACGTTCATCCTCATGGATCATGGCTAACACCTTGACTACAGAATCCCACATTGACTCAATACGAAGCAGTGTTGTGAAATGAGAACCCCATCTTGTATCTCCAGGCCTAGCCAAGTTTGTAGTTTGGTGCAGACCTCTCCCTTTAAAGATCTCACCACTTTCCAACTTTCCTATAATGGTTTCACGATGCTTTGCAAGTAATTTGTCCTTCCTCTTGCAAGATGCACTAGTACTTGTCACAATTAAACCCACATAGTTGAAGAAATCATCAAAAGATGAGCAGCAAGATGCCACAGAAACAATGACTAACTGTAACTGGTGAGCAAAGCAATGAACATAGAAAGCATAAGGGTTCTCATCACGTATCTGCTTTTGCAAACCATTGAATTCACCTCTCATGTTTGAAGCTCCATCATACCCTTGGCCTCTCAGTCTATCAATGGGTAAACCATGGGCAGCAAGCATCTCTGTCAAAGATTTCTTTAATGCACTTGATGTTGTCTCCTCCACATGTTTGAGACCTAGAAACCTTTCCACAACCATTCCTTTTTTGTTCACAAAGCTGCAGCACATATTACACATGGCTGAATTAGTTCAATTAAACAACAAGTCATCAAAGCAAAACTGCAGAAATAATATAAACAAATAAATAAATACTAACCTAACCACCACAGCCATCTGCTCGGCAACTGAGATATCACGAGACTCATCAATTAAAACAGAGAACATACTATCCCCAATCTCTTCTTTTATCACTTCAGTGATCTCTTCTGCAAAACTTCGTGTAAGGTCCTTTTGAATCTTGTGAGAAGTCATACGGGCATTCTTTTGACAGCGTTCATCAAATGCAACCCTTACATCCCCATTCCTTTTTTTTGTACCAGTCAATCATTTCTAGGAAATTGCCTTTGTTCAAGGAGGTTTCAGATTCATCATGTCCACGAAATGCATGACCTTGTGAAATGAGAAAACTTGAAACATCTAATGCTGCATTCAAACGAACTTCATAGAGCATTTCTGAGGTCAATGAATTATTATCAACCTTATGGGTAATACTTACCCTTTGATTTTTAAAATCTTCAGCACATAACCTAGCTCTGTTGTGGCAACTAGAAACTCCACCAACATGAGGAGGAAATCCTCTATATGCATTTTTCCAATCAGTATACCCTGTCTTTGTGAAAATCTCATGACCAAATTTTTCATGCTCAGCATCCTGCCTAAAAAGAAAGCAGTAGAAGCAAAATGCTGCATCTTTTGACACGCTATACTCTATCCAGTCATGGTCTGTATACCATTTTGAGTGAAATGCTCTCCAATCGTTCCCAATATGCTTGCGAGGAAAATTATGTCCTACAGGTTGAGTGGGACCCCTCAATAGATAAGCCCTCCTAACCTCAGACTGAATATTAGGATGAAATCGTTCAATTGGAGCTCTAAGAGCTGGATCAACAACAAGATGAACATGTGGGTCAAATTCAACAATACGGTCAGTAACTACATCTTGAGTTCTTTCTTCTTCTTGTTGTGGCTGTGGCTGTGGTTGCGGTTGCGGTTGTGCATCATTGACCCCAATCTCAACTTGTGCTATACTAACTGCCACATTTTCAATAGCAATCTGGTCTTGAACAATTTCTTCACGGGTTGAACCAGTAGCATTGCGACTTTCGTGGGTGCTTGGCCGACTAGCACTTGAGCTAGCACTCAAACTTGTGAAATAATTCTTCAAATCTGGACATGCCAATGCCATCAGATTACCACTTTATCAGAGTGCTAAATCTTTTAATCAAACAAAAATAACACAATGTCAGAATGCATACCTAGTACTACCAATGACACAGGCATTGCTCCTGGTGCTGGTGGTACATCGCCCTCTACCTCGTCCTCGGCCAATTCCTGCTACAACAGCCGGAGCTTCCCCAGGTGCTGCGCCGCCGCCATGGCCACGGCCGTTCCCTACACCACCGTCAGTTCTGCTTTGGGCGCCGCCATCTTGCAGATCCTCGACTCCTCCCTCCATTAGGCGCCGATTCAGCTCCGATTTGGGGCCGAGATGCCAGGCGCTGGCCGGCCGACGGCTCGGAGCGGCGCCGGGAGGCGGGAGCTAGGGTTGGGGCGGTAGCGAGCAGGAAGCAGAAGAGGGGCGGTCGCGAGTAGGAAGGGGGCGCCGCTCCGTGACCGTGAGTCCGTGGAGTCGAGTTCCTGGGGGGCTTCGTGAGGGGCTGGTGGTCTTTGCTGGGCTGTGGTGGGCTGGCTTGAGTTATTATTTGCTAGCCGACTGGGCCTTTTAATCCCCCCGACGGCCCATACCTCTTCAATCTTCTTCTTCCTCGAGTTTTCTTTCTCAGCGCCGTGAAGACCTCCCAGCAGCAGCACAAATGGCTCCAGATGAGTTCTAAATGAGAAAAAATCCATAGAAAATTAGGAAAGGATAGTGGTGCTCGTCGGAGGGTAGCTGAGGCGGCCGCCTCACCTCGCCTAATGGGTGGGTCCGCCCCTGGTTATAATAGACTCTATGTGGCCACAACCACATGTGGAAAGTCCATGTTGCTTCCTAGCCCACACATGGTATCAAATCGCAGCAAGGTTTTATGGGCCTATAGCTGCAGGCCAATAAGGCCTCTGTCTGCACTCTACAATCTAGATGTGAACACTGTCACTCAATGTCAATAATTTTGTTTTATAACTTTTAAGAAAAAAAGTCTATATCACCCCAACCTATGAAATGGTCTATATCACCCTCTGAACTTCTCAAAACCGATCAAATTACTCGATAAACCAATTTTGAAAAATCATAGTAAATTACAAAAAAATCATAAAATGAAAAATCAAATTGTGTTGGACTCCAAATGAGTAGATATACACAATGAACATATAATATGGTATGCTTTAATATACTTTTTTACAACTATAGAGAAAAGCATAGATCTAAAGCTATAGTGAAAAAATATACTAAAGCATACCATATTACATTTTCAATGTGTATAGGAAAGGGCCACGGGACATAGCCCAAGCCCAACCACAACTTGGTCATCAGACGAACTTGGGAGCTACTCCACCATTGCCATGGTGAGCCGAAGCTTGCGTGTTGCCCCGGCAAAGGGGGTCGATGGGTAGAAGGATGGGTGAGATCGATTGGGAAGAGAGAAGTAAGCAAGGGGTAGATAAGAGAGTCCTTATGTCAAATATATAGGCCCATATGTTAGCTTGTACACGTCAGCATCTTAGGCCACCTCAACATGCTAGTGTGCCAAAGCTACCACGCGAAACTACCCAAGGGGTAACGGTTTTACAAAGGTGGAAGGGTTAACACAAAAGAAACCTGTCATTACATTCGAGGGATTGATGCACACGTTGGTGCTTATGTGGACACTGTTTTTTGCAGAACCTTGTGTGGACAACGAGACAACAATGAAGATAACAGCCAAGCAAGCCATTTTTTCAGTTTTATAAAAAAGAATTGATCATTCCCTCTGTTGAGCTTTCTTGATTTATTTTAGTGATGTAGTCTCTTTTATTGTGATGTAACTTTAAACCGAGCCTAGATTGAATTTATTTCAAAACAGTAGATTTTGTTTTTACTAGCAAAGTGTCCATACGTTGCTACGGGTCCTACCTGCTCTTAATAGCTTGCCGTCAATATTGCGCATTCTGAATTTAAACTTTTCAACCTTGATGAAATTTTGAGCTGATCTAGTTAGCCCACGTGTCCCACGTGTATAAACATGGTCATTGTACTGTATAACTAAAGAATCACAATATTTTTTGGGTTTGAGTAAATGGATATTAATCCACTTCTTTAGAGATGATCGAAATAGAACAACCAAACATCATAAATCACCTGTCATGCTTAGAGATTTTTCGAGCCATTTAGTTAATTAAACCAAAGAAATAAATTAGGAATTCGAGTTGCAGAAGCTTCCAGCACGTGGCTCGTGGCATGGCCGAGCTCAGCACCTTTTTACCCTCTCTTTCTTGTGACCGAGTTGCAGAAGCCGCCCACGTTGACATCCCTCTTGCTCCAATAGATCCAATGGTCCTGGTAGATTTTATTTGAATAATTGCTAGTGCAAAACTCACCACATATTTGAATAATTGTTAGTGCAAAACTCACCGCGGCTCAGGTCAATCGTCTACCACTCGTTTGTGCCGATTCTCTGTTGCATACTTGCCGTTCCTCGCTGAGCTCCGGAGAGATCCAGTTCCACATCTCCTGTAACCTGCGGCTGGGTGGCGGACGTGCGGCTTCCTTGAGCCCGTGCTGTGGCTTCTCCTACTTCTTGTTGACTCATGCAGTGGAGGTGTGCTTGGGGACAGCGGCGAAGTTCTGTGCGGACTCAGCGGGAGGAGCCGAATCGATCGGATGCGGACGACAGGGACGACGCGGCGAAGGCGGACTTGGGGCTTAGGTGTGGTCTTGGCGAGGAGGAGCTGGCGGGGACGGCGCAACCGAGAACAGCGGGAACAATGTGGCGAAGGAACGGGCGGTGAGGAAGGATCGGAAGTCCGATGCAGACTCTGGCTCAGGAAGAAACCAAAACGCAGTTGGAGGCGCAACAAAAGGCAACCTGAGGCAGGGTTTTTTTACTGTGGGTGGAGCGGTTGTTTTAAAAAAAAAACTGGTCCGATTAACCGGTGAAACCAACCGGTTAGCCGAGTGATCCGGTTTTATAGTGTCGGTTTGGGAGCGGTAACCGGAGTTTTTTGCAACCGGGCCGAACCGGTTTGAGCGGGAACCGGTCGACCGGTTCCCAACGGTAAAAAAAACCCTGACCTTAGGACGATTCGGGATTTGGTTTGGTCAAGAAAGTTGCAAAGGAGAGATGACGGGTTTAGGCAGGGCGCCAACGGACGAAATTTTTTTTGACAGAACACGTGAAGGATTAATTATGCACTTTAGAAATAGGTATAGAAAATGAAAATGAGTGGAATCGGACCAACTTTGAAACTAGTTTAATTTTCTTGGAGACCAAACTCGATCAAATGGCAAGTTCGGTTGGGTAGAAAAAAACAAACAGATGGATTTTTCGTCGGCTGAGCCCGCGGGAATAAGCCAAAAAAATTTGCGTGAGGCCAAACCCCCCCCCCCCCCCCCACCCAATGGATACTGTCGCCTTGTCGGGGTTTTTCTCTCGGGTTGGGCCATGTTTTCGTGTTGGGTCAGTGGCCATGATTGTAGTGGGCTGAAATTAAATTCCTAGTGTGGGTCTTTCTATTTATTTTGTCCCCGTCTGCCGGTCTGCGCAGCAAGAATGGCGCTAGGTTGGTCCCCGTCTGGGAGCCCACGAGCATGACTACCTTGGAGCTCGTCCATTGTCTCGTCACGGATCGATCGCCGAATCCTCAGCCTTTTGTCACGTCGTCCCAATCGTTTTCCCTCTCCTCTTTGCTCTCTTGAGTTCGCTGCTACAAGATGCATGCAGGCCTTGATTTTGGACACCTATCTCGCGTTAGCCATGGCTGCAAAAGGAATCACGCAAAAAGCGAATGGAATGACCGTACATTCATACAGAGCGAGAACTGAACAGGGACCAGGCCATTCTTTCCATGTTCTTGCATGACGGCCCTGTTCATGACCGAACACAACGGCCGAAGTGAAAGGACTTACGACTCTGGCATGCGTTGATATACATGCTTCCGTCTGCGTGTAGTAATGGCCAGTGAACGGCAATCAGCTACTGTCCTGTGGCTGCCTGCATGCAGCACATTCAAGCAGGCAGCCATGCAGGAAGGAATGACCTGACATGCGCTTTTTATTTGTTCAGGCAGCACATTCAGGCAATCAGGTAGCTGACAACACTGTTCTCTTCTTATCGGAGTCGGGTTCAGGTCAGGTCAGGTCAGTGTGGGTACTGAGAGCTGGAGTGTTGGGAGTTTTTGGAATATTAACATCTTGGTTGCTTTTAGACGGATAATGCCACATAACTGCTTTTTAGCGCTCTCTCTCTACAAGCTTCTTTAAGCAGATTTCATTCGGCCGGGGGCCCCTGGCTGGAACAGCAAAGGACGGGCCTAACTAATCTTTGATCAATTTCATTATTAGCCCAACCTATCGACAGGCTAACCCTGGTGCTGTCCCTCTGTGTTCAGTGATCTCTTCTCTCAATCTCCTCTTCCTGCTTTTTGTGCAGCCGTTAACTAAGCAAAGACCACAAACCACAAGGTCTCAGATCATCAGGGCATCTCTCTTTCCCTTGCTTTTCTCCATATGATTCTACGCACACTCTTTTCCTCCCCTGCTCCTTTAATCCTTTTCTCCAAATGTTAATGTTTTTCATTTCTTTCTCCCAATTTTTATTTTTTTGGAGTAATAATCTTTTCTCTTTATTTTGCTTTGTTTGTGTTACTATACTGGCCTTACTTTCCTATGGAGCTCTCCTTTTCTGGCGTTTTTTTCTACCTTTGCAGAGTAGCCCACTGCACTTTGCCATCATTAGGGCTTGTCCTCTTGCAGTCTTGCTGTCCTCTGGCCCCGGCCTGGCCTTGTGGTGACCAGAGAGCTTTTTCCTGACTGTGACTTACAGATTAATTGGTTTCAGAAGATCATATTTCGTATATCCTCCAATATATAAAGCTTAGCTGTTTTCCAAAAAAAAATTTGAATAACAGATATGTAATGTCTCCTTTGCCAGTACTACTGTTCGTTTGACGGTGATATGTCATGGACTCATCGATGGTGAACATTTCTCATTTCTGCATGTATTTTGCATGGTAGAAGTGGGGGATGAGCTGATGATTGAGGAATGAAGGTGGGTATCCTTGCTAGTGACCATGGGCAGCTGATAGGAGTATGAGCAACTTATTATCATCAACCCATGCCTTTTCCTTCCCACTGTTCACGTCCCAATAAAGAAGAACGTTCAAGCACGACTTTCGAGACGAATGTACGCGATTATGACCCGGTCAATGGCGCTTAGCTTAACCGCACTTTGATGCACAGGCTTTGGCTTTTAACTCTCGACGCTTATGATTACTGTTCACGTCCGTAGAACGACAGCAAATTAAAAGCATTGTATCACTAAGTGGTAATACAGTATCTTGCTTTCAACGATGACGCGTACAGACACACAGTACATTTCATGGCCACTTCAATTTGACTGATGACCACGTACGCAGGGAGATAACTGCTTTTCCTGTTTCCTAACTTATTTGGAAATGTTATCGATAGAATGTTCTCTTCTGTCTAAGTGTGCAACTACGGACCGCCACTCGCAATATAATTTTCAGAAAATGGGAAGCTACGTAGATTTGTAAAATATGATGCATGAGTCACCCACCTCCGTAGAAGATAAGCTATTTATTTGCAAATGCATAACGATTTGGACAATGTCAATACGGTCTCCAAAATATAAATGACCATTTATAACTTACATTCATGGAGTATCTGAAAATCATCCAATGGTATTATTTTGATTTTTTACACATAACTAATACGAATATAGCTTTAATTCCACACCTTTTTATGACAATGACATCATACACATCTTTGTTTTTTTGGGAAACATCATATATATACATCAATGAACGAAACAATTGCCTTTTTTCTGATTCATACGCGACCGAGCTTAGTTTTACCAGCTACCAATTATATATACCTTCTGAGCAAGTATATACTAGACATCACTGTGACTTGTGACTGATGTTAATTGATTTCTGCTACACATAACACATCGAAAAAAAGAGCCAGAAATTAAAGCATATGGCCATATGGGCATCTGTTTGAGTGACACTTTATTCCTCATACTTTGAGTCCAGAGGGAAAGATCCTGGCCGTACACGCTTCCAGATCGACTGTTTCCGATCCATGCACACACACTTGCTCCAGGCTCCTGCCATATCGCTCATCTTGTTACCAATCGGTTGATGATCAGGGCCTGCTGTCTCAAAAGATGAGAGGCCACATCTATCCATCCGGATCAAATCGATCGATCGATCGCACATAAAGCATCAGACGTTGCATCACCATAATAGCCCTACTGCATAGTGCATATACATGCAGAGGATTATTCCTGGCCGGCAGTGCATTTCTTTGCTGAATTGCATGCAACATGAACGCCTGTACTACAGTCGTCTTACGAACAACAGGTTCATGCAAAAAGTGCCCTTGGTACTAATAAGTGGTATATGCCACTAACTTTTCGCATTTGTTGCGTGCTTGTGAGCGAGCGAGACGTGCATTATTTTTCATCTATGTTAGTTTAAATTTTTTTAAAAAATGTCGCAAGATGTCCTATATACACCATTATTTTTTGAATTTACTGATTCAAAACAGAAGTAGAAAGGAGAAGAAAAGGCCTTGCCTGGCACAGTTTCTGCATTATTAGCTTCTCGATTCAAATTAAGTACGTACGATGCCAAAGTGTCACCGAACATCATGATTAATCACCAGTTCTTCACTAGATCGTCGTGTATTTTTTTTAGATAAAGGAATGAAAATATCCCGGCCTCTATGAAAATCTGGCCTTAGTAAAAAAACTCAAATGATTTAAGTCAAATAAAATGAAGTCAGCAGCTTAAAGCAAAGCCTATTACTGAATTGACACCCATTCTTGGAGAAAATCTCCATGGCTGTAGACTTTAGGTTATATATGAACATATAAAATATGGATTAGTTTAGAATTTAGCAAGGTTTACATACCTCTTGACTTATCGGTGTTTGTGGGCACTAAATGTTGTAAATACAGGGCTTGTAGTTTTACGAGACCCTCCAATTGAGTTTGTGTAGTAGCCGCAAGTGCTTAGTTATGACAAGATGGAGAACCCTCTATTAGTTGATCAAAACTCTACTATAGTGAAGACGGCGTGGGAAAGTCTCGTGGCCATCCACAGAGTTACTCGACCAGGGAGCTTGGCCCTTGCATGTGCATTCCTTTGAGACGGACTCTAAAAACGGTGACTAATGGAAAGCTTGTGATTTTTTCGATACCTCGGTAAAAATCGCCATACCGAGGTTTGCATTCTCTACCCTTTATTTTCTGCATTTCATATTCATTTTTTTTTTGCTTTTACTTTTACTAGACTTGTCATGCTAGTATAGGATAAGACCTAGGTTGCAAAACTTCGAGCAGTAGAGATAACAACGATTATAAGTAAAAAGCTTGAGCTATTGCCATAGATAACCCTATAATAATTTATATAAATAATTATAATTTATATGAAAGTCACAACACTTACTGCCTTGTGTTCATATCATCATTAAAATTAGACTGTGAGGCCCAATAACGTTCTTGTGGAAATTAAAAGGAGAAACAGTAGTTACCAACAAGGAAGAGGCAAATAGAATCTCTACCGCTCTGTCTAGGGGAGGCATCCCATCCCATCCCACATATTCGTCCTCTTCTTGCACCAAGGTCTGCATATTTATCCCAAGAAAAAAACAAGAAGCTTAATTGATCATATCGGTCCATAAAAGCAGAGATGACCATTTGTCACACAAAAAACAGTAAACAGAGAGATAATCGATAAAGGCATAGAGACACCAAAGATCTTTCTACAGGTTCTAAATCTGAGGCGGATCGGTTTGCACTTTGCAGTGATCACTTTGATGCATATTCATATGGAATGTCATAATTAACACTGATAGTAGGGCCGTAGACTTGTATTTTTTTTTGTTATATTAACGAAGTTCGCACTATCATGTGGGTTAGTTAAAAACATAATTAACACTAACCAGAGCAAATTTCCAGCATTAGTTTTATTCTTTAGAGGCCGCTGCGTGTTCAGTGCAGGGCTCTGCAGCCGAGTTGATGACACAAGTGCATGAGCACAAGAAACAAACAAACAATCTAGTTACAGATACTGTGCAGCTAGCTTGTACTCCTCCTAGTCCTAGATGCCTGCTACCTGAAAATGAGCAGCGATACAGTGTTGTAGACAGAGACATGAGAGAGAGGAGGGAGATGGAGGGAAAGAAAGCTGAGATCGGGTTACTTTGTGCGCTTTTTCACACCACAAAATCCACTTTGAACCAAAGAAAAAAAAACTCACCCTCTCTCTATATATATATAAAAAGAACAAACACAACTGAGCCCTCCCTAGCAAGAAAAGCACAAACCCAAACACCAAAAAGACCATCCAGATTTCATCCCATCAGTATTCAGCCGTAGGAGTAGAACACAACACTGCACCTGCAAAAAGATGAACACAGCCACCACAACACCAGGCAGCAGCTAACATATAAAGCAGCACTACAGCAGCAGCAGTTGCCCAGACTGCACCCCATCACTACCATCGAGCGACCCCTCATCAACCCTCTCCCTCTCATAGTTTAGCACACACTTCCATTTCTCTACTGTAGTTTTTTTTCAATCAAAGCAAGATAAACCCCAGCTATACTAATCTCTCCACGAAACACCTCTCATAGTGCGCGAGTGATCCTACAAGCTTCCGCTTGATCTCTCGAGATCACTCAGAGGATGAGAACCGGCGGCTGCACGGTGCAGCAAGCGCTGACGCCGGAGGCGGCGGTGGTGGTGAAGCAAGCGGTGACCCTAGCCCGCCGCCGCGGCAACGCGCAGGTGACGCCGCTCCACGTGGCCAGCGCCATGCTCCACCAGCAGCCACCACCGCCGTCCTCTTCGTCGTCGTCGTCGTCGACGGGGCTCCTCCGCGCCGCGTGCCTCCGGTCCCACTCCCACCCTCTCCAGTGCAAGGCCCTCGAGCTCTGCTTCAACGTCGCCCTCAACCGCCTCCCCTCCTCCGCCTCGCCGCTCCTCGGCGGCGGCGGCCACGTCTACTACCCTCCGTCCCTCTCCAACGCCCTCGTCGCCGCCTTCAAGCGAGCTCAGGCGCACCAGCGCCGGGGCTCCTCCGTCGAGACCCAGCAGCAGCCGCCCGTGCTCGCCGTCAAGATCGAGCTCGAGCAGCTCGTCATCTCCATCCTCGATGACCCTAGCGTCAGCCGCGTCATGCGTGAGGCTGGATTCTCCAGCACCCAAGTCAAGGCCAACGTCGAGCTCGCCGTCGTCTCCTCCATCGAAGCAGCAGCAAACACCTCGGCTTCAACCACATCCGCCTCCGCCGCCGCCGGGAGCCGAAACCCTAACCCTAGTGCTCCATCTGAAGAAGAAACCAAGCCTAGCAGCAAGCTTCTGCTACCTCTCGACCAAGTGCGCGACGAGGACGTCGCGGCCATTTTGGAGTGCCTGGCGTCACGGAGGAAGCGGCGTGTCATGGTCGTCGCCGAGTGCGCGGCGAACGCCGAGGCCGCGACGCGGGCGGCGGTGGAGAAGATCAAGCGCGGCGGCGACGCCATGCCCGGCGGCGCTCAGGTGGTGAGCCTCGCCGTGTCGGTGTTCCGCGACATGGCGAGGGGCGAGGCGGAGCAGCGGCTCGCGGAGCTCCGGCGCGCAGTCAAGGCCGCCGCCACCGGCGGCGGCGTGGTGTTGGTGGTGGAGGACCTCGGGTGGGTGGCGGAGTTCTGGGCGGCGCGCGGCGGCGAGGCCGGGAGGGGGAGGTGGGCGGCGGCGTCGAGCTGCTGCTACTACTACTGCGCCGTTGAGCACGCCGTCGCGGAGGTGCGCGCGCTCGCGTGCCGCGGCGGCGATGGCGTCTGGCTCGTCGGGTACGGCACGTACCAGAGCTACATGAGGTGTAGGGCCGGGCAGCCGTCGCTGGAGAGCCTTTGGGGACTCCAGACGCTCGCTGTGCCGGCTGGTAGCCTCGCGTTGAGCCTCAACTGCGTCGACGACAGGTAAATAATAACCTCATCTCATATATGATCATAGCAAAATCAGCATGAATACCGATTAAAACTTGCCAGAAATAATGACATACGACATCTTGCCTGCCATGAGCGAGTGAAAGCTTGCATCTCTTTTACATGCTTTACGGCCTGACAAAAGCTAGGCGTACATGTAGATAGCTGACATCAATTTGCTTCAAATTTTCTCTATAACTTGGGCCTTTAATTTATTTCCTGTGCTAGTATTAATTATTTCTTCATTGTATCCATTATTCATCTCGATTTGATTGAAACGACATGTGGCAAAAAATCATAGTAGTATAGACAAGTAGTGCTCAGCAAAGAGCATAAATATGCAGCCGGGACACATGAATCTTATCACCGCCGGTTGTTTGTCTCAGCAGTGCAATGGCCGTCAGTCACCCGTCGAGCAGGGCCAAGTGCGAAGGAAGTAGTGGGAACGGGTCGGTGTCTCGTTGCATGTCACTTTTGGATGCCGGTGGCTCCGGCCAGCCGACGGCCGTCGCCTCCGCCTGCTGCGGTGGCTGCTCCGACACAAAGTGCGGCGCCACCAAGGAGTTGGTACGATCAGTCTTGCCGGCGTCCACCATTCCTCCTTGGCTCCAGCATTGCCGCAATCAGGTAATAAGCATTCCTGCTTACTGTTATTCTACATTAATTAAGCATGTCATTTGATGAATTTAAGCATGTAATTTTATTTTATGACAATTAACAGTTGATGAAATTAAGCATGTTGCGCGCTGTGCTTAATGCAGGAGCCTTCCCATTTCAAGAAATGGAGCTTAACATGCGGCGACACATGTACACCATCTCACTCTCACCACCGGACGCCAGTAAACTTGTCCTCGGTGGTGTCGCCGTCGTCCTCCTCGGTCTCCTCGTACGAGCAGCACTACCGCCACCTTCACCATCCGTACCAGCCATGGCTCGTCGAGCACCCATGGACGAAGCCCCGCTGCGGCACCGCCGGCCAGGTCCACATCGTCGTCGACGACGACGACGTCAAGCTTGTCAACGCGACAATAAAGATGAACAACAAGTCCCACGACTCGAGCGCGTCGAATGGCTCCGTCGAGCAGGTGGATCAGTGCGGCCGCTCCAAGTTCAAGGAGCTCAGAGCCGAGAACCTCAAGGTGCTCTGCTCGGCGCTGGAGAAGGAGGTGCCATGGCAGGCGGAGCTCGCGCCGGAGATCGCGAGCACCGTCCTCCAGTGCCGTTCCGGCATGGCAAGGACGAGGAGGACACGTGACGTGGACGTTCCGGCGAGCTCGAGACCGGCGGTGGGCCCCAAGGAGGACACGTGGCTGCTCTTCCTCGGAGGCGACGCCGAGGCCAAGGTGAGGATGGCCAAGGAGCTTGCACGCCTCGTCTTCGGCTCGCGCAAGAGCTTCGTGTCCGTCGCTGGCGCCACCACAGCGTCGTCGTCGTCTCCGGCGAGATCGGACTCCGCCGACCACCGGAAGCGGCCGCGGTCGTTGCCGGAGGCGAGCAACAATAGTAATGGCTTGCTCGAGAGGCTTTACGAGACCGTGCGTGACAACCCACACCGTGTCATCATGGTGGATGACGTGGAGCAGGCTGGTGGCGACAAGGGTATCTTGGAGGCCATCGAAATGGGGTTTGTACGGAGCCATGGCGGTGACGTGGCTGCCCTCGGCGACGCCATCATTGTCCTAAGCTGTGAGAGCTTCGACGCCAAGTCGAGAACTTCCTCGCCGCCGACGACCAAGAAGGCGAAGACCGAGAGCGAGGAGAAGCCCAAAGAGGAAGCCATAACCGCCACCGCTACTGCGTCGCCATCTACGTCTTGCTTTGATCTGAACATGAGCGTGGAGAACGACGATGACATGGAGGAGATGAGTCGTCGCTTCACAGATGATGCTGGCTTGCTTAAGGCAGTGGATCGGGCGTTCTTCTTCAAGCGGCCTAACGAGAGTAGCGTTTGGTTTATTTGATTAGCGATGATCAACCGTCAATGCCAAATGACCTTATGTGTTTTACAGTTGTCTTTGTTGCTCGTCGTTCTTTGTAATGTTTGGTTGGTTTTCTCACTTTCTTGTAGCTTCTAAATCCATTCTATTTGGGAAAGATCATTGTAATGTTGAAAGAATGGGGTTTGTGTGAACCACCGACGGATTGGGCATGCTGGAAACCTGGAAATTAGAAACACGTGTAAAATTTCTTTCTCACCATGCCTCTTTAACGAAAAAAAATAAAAATTTGCTAGGCAGAGCATGCGACGTATTGAATCATATCAAAAGAGTTCAGTTGATCTTATGCAAGGCAATATGACGTTGCAACGCATTGGTAGCTCAGTTGAGCGATACACACTGCTATATAATATATTATATTTTTGCCAATATAAGTATCACCATTAGTTTAAAATAAACTAGCGGTGGAATAACCCACGGTGAAAATGAATAACACCGCTGGTTCCAACAACAAACCGACACTAAAAACGAAATTGATTTTCTCATCCATTCGTAATAAGAACCAGTAATGGTTGGGAGTTTCCACTGCCGATTCCAACAATGAACTGGCAGTGAAATAGGCCCCAAATTATTAGAAGGAAATATAAATTTTTATAATAAGTCAGATCAAAATTATAGCTCTCCATAAAATCTACGACTTTAGAGTTTATACTTTTTTCATTTGAAATTATTTAAATATCTAGATGTTTAAAATACACTTTTTGTGCCTATCAAACAATGTCAAAATAAAATAAATTCCACATCAAGTCATAGTACCCGACAAGATCTACAACTTTGCAGTTGGCAACTTTTTTATTGAAAATTCTTTAGACATCAAAATATTACATAATAAGATCCGAAAGAACTAATACAAAATAATAATATCCGTTCTTTGCTCACAACACAAATATACACAATATGTAGTTCTGCGGTGAAAATGGTTTAAGATCTGGCGGTGATAACCTTTGTGTAGTAGTGATACTAACTCCATCCTTAAGTGTATGGGGACAGATTAATTAGTTTAATGTTAAAAATGAATTAACATGGCTATGCTAAATGCCTTATATATTTAAGAATTTAGGGAGTTATATGTGAATGGGAAATCCATTGGTTTGGTTTTTGGAACCTTGAAATTCTAAATATAGGAGTGTTAATGTAAATATAAAAAAATATATGCTTCTTATTTTTCTTATATGGGCATGAGAGCAGGTGCTCTTTTTGTTACCATCATGTTTATACATACCTTATAGACGACCAAATTAGTCCATTAATTTTGCACTTCAGTCAAAGTTAATATTAAATCGTGCACTGCAATTGATCTACACCGATGACAAAGAGACTGGAAAAAATAATTACTGGTACATCAGTACATGTATGTCCATGCGTGGACATGCATGTTGTATCGTACTGATATACATGATTAGTGCAATATTGGTAGTTTTGTTAATTTCTGTTCAAACACTAGTTTGGTTAATCAATTATCCTGCCATAAGTTCAGTAAACGAAATTCAACATGGAAAGTATGTAACTAATGTAGCCTCTTACATATATAGCGAAGTGAATGGATAAGAGAGGGTATAATTGTAAATGCTTTCTTGCACTTTTGTCACAGTGTCGATCAATTTTATTTGATAAGGTGAGCTAACAGACACGCTAAGCCTTTTCGACATATATTAAAGCACGCACATAAAGTTCCTGTCCCAAAGCAGGGTGATCAACTAACGGCAGGTTACGCAGGTAGATAACTACTAAAACCATCTGTTCGTTGGTGGTATACTACTTGTTAGTTAATTTGTGCTTCAGCAGCAGCTAGATGCATGACGTGGTACTGGCAATGCAATTACAACCGCATCAGGATTCAAAACTTAGAGCTTGTGCAAAGTGGTAGCCACTTTAGAAGGCAAAGGAACAATCTTCTCATATGAATGTAGCAAAAGGACACTACTTTCGATGCTAGTCTAATGTGATTTTGCAAAAGGACCCCTACCGCTTTTCTCTTTTCTGTTTTTCCTTTTTAATTCTCTCTTGCCTTTGCTTTAGGTTCTCACAATGCCCAACATTCTCGTCTTTGGGAAGTACCAATGGGGTGTGTGAAAGCTATTAGCACAGAGACGCGAACAAAAGAAAAAAAATATTGAAGCATCACCTCTTGGTGGACATTGAATTAAAGTTTTATGCTTTAGGATCCTCTGGAAAGAAAAAGATCTTACAGTACTTACACCATTCACCCTTCATTTTGTTAGCACTGAATCCATATATATACGTACACAAAGAATGCAGCCTGTAAAGTGCTAACTTGTCGTTCAAATTAGCCTTTTTGCAGGACCGTACGGAAATGGTTTATATCTTTTGCCTTTCCTATATACCGATGGAAACAATAGCAAAAGCATGCTAAAATTAGAATGGCACTAGTTATCTTATTATGGATGTTTTCATGAATCAAACTCGCATATGACCCGATGGGAGATACGTGCATGATATATACTAGTACGTCTTCTCCCACTACGTAGACAAGAATAATGCGACGAGTCTTAGAGCTACCTTATGTGTATTGTTGGAAGTAGCCGTTAATATAGTATTGCTTCATAACCGCGTGTAGTACTTTACATTGTAGTACTGCACGCACTCGTAGGTGCTCTCCAGAGGCTGAGGCATCTCCTTGTTAGCAAATGGCATGAGTGGTATTCTGTCAAAAGTAGAGTCATGCATCAAAATTTGTGTTGTATACTCCCAACAAGGACAAAAAGTTCTACCTGTACTATTGTTATTAGCACTACACTAAAAATTTTATTGGGATACATCACACATAAAACTTATCTTCAATCTATGACTTCATTTAATCTTTTCTCAACTACTAAAACACCATTTTGCAATGTTATCGACCAATAATAAGACAATAACGGCTTGTAAGGAAGGACAGCTCTAGGAATTTTAATTCCAATACTTAATTCAGTTATGTATTTTGTACAGGTATTAGGATTTAGACTTTAAATGCCCCTTTTAGGACCATATTAGGTTACAAAATCATTAGTCAATTGTTGCCGTCTAGAATAAACCCAATAATATCGAACACGCGTGTTGAGTCTTGGATTCAAACCCATGTGCACAACTTCTAGAAACCTATCCAACTGATTATGCACAGTTTGCTATCTAATTGCCCGTAAAGGTAAATAGATTTGACATTTCTAAACCAGAATGTCTTTGTAGTTTTCAACAGACCAAGCATTTTTTTCAGGGAAAATGGACCACGCATTAGATATTTATTGTAACTAATAACTGCTCCCCTTGATCTTAAGTACATAGTACTGCAATATATACTATGGGACAGGCAGGTGGAACAAACAAATCATGTTATACAATAAAATGATGGCGTATATTAACATCGTTAGAAAGGAAAGGATATAGTAGGAGTGTATACAACTTGGAACATACTTATTAGACCAACTTGAAAACATGATATGCATCCTAGCTAGCCATATGGACATACATGCATGAACGATAGCTGGATTGGGCTAACTTGGAACGTGCCTCTTTTGCTCATGCATCTGCATTGCATGCAGAAATGCTCCCTCCAATTATCTGTGATCGATCATGAGACAGCGCCATAGAATCTAACTTTGATCGGCTGCCCTAGCTTGCTCGATCATTCATGCATGCTCATATGCATGCAATCCTTGGGATTCGACATCTTTTCGATCGGTGAGTTTTGTCTCTCGATCGGAAGTACGCACTCCCTACTGCTGGCGCTTTTCCTACTTTTTAAAGTGCACAGTGTGTGCAAACGCTTTTGAGCACCTCAAGACTCTTCATCTTCTATATATGCTGGATATACGATAAATGCATATATACATAGTTCATTCGAATTTGATAATACTTCATTACATGAACATGTCTTTAATTACAAACTGTTTTCTGATTAACTTTCTTTTTTGCGAAGAGTTTTCTGATTAACTAGGGAGGTTGTATATATATATATAGTACTACAACACTATACATCTGTGATAATACACTGGGCTCGCGGCCGGTCATCATGTCCATGCATGTCTGTCGATTCAACAGTTGCGGATTTTGTTTGAACAAAAGCTGTATGAATCTCTAAAGAAGCGTCATGGAGAGACAAAGTTTCTACGTCGCAGAGGGCTTTTGCTAGAGACTTTTGACAAGAAAGGAGCGCGGCCCTCTATACCTCTCTCTCTCTTCTCCTTTTCTTCTTTTGATCAGCGCCTCTTTTCATGCGATCGATCATATGAAAGAAAGACGAAAGCAGAGATGAAGGCAGCTAGCATCATCCATTCTTCTGCTGCGTCGAAGTGAGGGTTTACAGCATTTCTTGGATCTCTCGCTAGGTACCGACGATCGACGATCATGGCAATGCAGACTAGGTATCTAGGCAGCTACATACTACATCTCAGGTAGTGTTTTTTTTTACGAGCAGGTATAGAATGGTAGCTGGAGATAGAATGGACAATCATGCATGCACGGCTTTGGGATCCAAGGAATAGGATGTGGTTTTCCTTCCATCTCCTTTGCATGAAGCATCATGAGCTTGCAGCTGCTATACAAATATACAAGTATGTAGTAGCCGGTAAAGGCCTAGCAGACAGCAACCCCATATGATACTTCTTCCATGTGCTCTCTATTCCTTTTCTGTCTTTTTATTACTTCCCTTTTCCTCTTTCTATGGTGTGCTATTTTGCTGGTAAAAAAGGAATAAAGGGAGAAAAGGGCTCGTTTGATCACGCAGTTAACAATTTGGTATCTTGGACCGGTCAAAAAGAATGAGAGGGAGATGGTAACAACTTGCAACCCTGCAGGCATTAGCTTAACAGTGGAGATAGATCCAGTAGTCTAGCCTTTGTTTTGATGGAATGAGAATAGGAGAATGTTATTATATATAGCCATAGGGAGAGATGGGAGAATGTAACGTGTGAGCTTTTTGTTTCATGTGGGACGTGGTGTTCTGCCTTCTTCAGGGGTGCAGTGGGCAGATCGATCGAGCTCGTAGCTTTATGCATGCATGCCAAAGAAGGTGGCAATCCCAAGACAAGCCTAGAGATTGAGGGGACCAAAGGTAAAGCGCGGCTTTCATGCTTTTCTGAAAGGTGGCTAAATGCTTCAACTTGCTAATGTTAATTCAAGGAGGTGGGTTTTTGACGGAAGTGTCGAGCATAAGTTATGTCAAGCTTTGGAGGTATGGAATTAGGGATATATTATATCGCAAGTTAACATTGTTGCATTATGTGCAATTATAATTCTTATTCATTTTTATTAGTTAGAGCCGACCATCACTAGTATAAAAGTGGCTATATGTACCAATTCTAAAACCACATGGGCATGTTTAGTTCCACCGTGAAAACTTGTCATGGTGTCACATCATATGTTTGGCACTAAATAGGGGTGTTAAATATAGACTACTTATAAAAGGAAGAAGTCCTTATTAATTAACACCCCCCTCTAGCCGAAGGCTAAAATTTTAACCTCGATATACAAAACCGCCTAACTGACACCTCGATCTTCTCAAACCAGACATCCAACCTACCCTAAAACTATTCCAGTCTAGTTTTTCATTCTAGTGTTTGCCCATGACAATTGAGCAATCCTTCCCAGTCAGCAAAAGCAAGGGCCACCAACAAAAATTGTGAGACTCACAACGCCAACTAGGTTGCCCCCCTCCCCTCCCCCCGAGCATCACCGGATCTGCAAAATCACGACGTGTCCTATCCTTCCTCCCCCGTGCCATGCGCAGATGGCCCCCATCCTGCCATCCCTCTTCTCCGTGTCGGGTTTCCCACCGGTCCGCATCAGGGTGGAGTTCACATGGCTTGGAATCCTGCGTGGGTCGGCGGTCGGCGGAGGAATCATGCGGGGCTTGGAGACTGGCGGGCGTGGGTAGCTTGGCGGTCAGGCGAGTAGGCGACTATAAAAGGGATCCACGTGTCTCACTAGTTGACGTGGATGCCAACAAGGATCCAAAACCGAAGCTGGTATTGTCAAGGCGGGCTAATGTCTGGTTTGAGAAGATTGAGGGTTGAATTAGACGACGGTTGAGGTTGAAGTTTAGACTTTAGGAAAAGTTCGGGGGAGGGGGAGGGAGTAATGTGTACTAATTCCATTAAATAAATAGATGGAATCTGTAAATCGTGATATGAATCTATTAAGTCTAATTAATCCATCATTAACACGTGTTTAAATGATAGATTAATTAGGGTTAATAGATTCGTTTTGCGATTTACACTCGGTGTGTGTAATTAGTCTATATTTAATATTTTTAATTAATGTCTAAATATCTGATGTGCCATTTGCAAACAAAAACTATGCGATTGAAACAGGATTCAAAGTCCGGTAAAGTTGTTTTGTCCAAAGAAATATTTTAATTTTAAACCTGAGGCACTACAGAAAAGTCACAAATCGGTTTGCAAAAAATTAGTTGTTCAAATCCTGCTTGCGAGTTAACACAAGAAAGACTCAAAGGCCCAAATCCATCAT
Source organism: Digitaria exilis (assembly GCA_015342445.1). Lineage (NCBI taxonomy): Eukaryota > Viridiplantae > Streptophyta > Magnoliopsida > Poales > Poaceae > Digitaria > Digitaria exilis. The sequence goes on along the minus strand of JACEFO010002063.1, from coordinate 212,219 downwards.
GCCTTTAGGAGGTCTGCAGCAGACACAACCTTTGTAAATAAAGGCCCAGAGTTCTTTTCTCCAAAACTGCAGCCCATAGGCCCATAGGTGCAGAAGACTTTCCCATATTTTTTTGTTTCTTTTTCATGTTAAAAAAATAATGGGCCTCAATTGCACCGTTGACTGTTGAGTTAGCGTTCCCTGTTTCTAGAACGTACTTCTGCCGACAACGTGAGTGCGCATATGCTGCCTTGCATGTATATGCACGAACGTACACGCGGCTTGCTGTAGCTAGTCGATCTCGATCTGTTTAAAGAATTCCACTTTCCAGCGGGCAAAAAATGCATGCCGGCGAGATAACTAAGAGGATGTAGCTAGCTATAGGTAGTAAGGTGGCTACATACATAATTAAAAAAGCTAGGGTTATGCTATATGATGCATGCATATATATGGACGGATGGGTGTACATAAATTGACAAGATGGGTATGGGTAACTAGTAGGGTAGGCGTGCTAACGCTGCGCCCGTAAAAAAATGTTTCTTTACAAAATAATATTTCGATGAAGGATGTATCTTAATTTCAATACTTTACTCTATATGAGAATGTATAACGATATGAGACATTAGCAATATTATAAATAATCTTATAGATCTCCTAAATTAATATATTACAAACACAAAAGCAAATGAAAAAACATGAACAACACACCTTTGGAGTACAAATACATAAACAAACTATGTGCAAGCGATATGTGAAACATATCATAACTTTTGACTAAGCATCTTATTTTGAGGTTTAGTGGCACAAACTCTATCTTAAAAGAGTGCAAAAAGCACGATGGGTCACCCCTGCCATGCACTTTTTCTAGCAGTGAGAGGTGAGATAAAACCATAAAAGAAAAATATCAGTGAGAGTATTGGTTAAATAAGGCTTAAAATATAATCAATCACATCTTATGCTGGATACTAATTGGAGTATCAAACAAAGACCAATGACATGATGAATTCCATGAGGCCTAAACTTTTTTTGAGAGATGAATCTATAAAGCCTCATATGTCGTGGTTACCCCATCTGAGCATATGATAATCATAGGTTAATTAACCTTAATAGATTCATATCGCGGGAAAGTATAGGGCTTACGCACGCAATTAGTTTCATAATTACTCCTCTTAAATAGCATCAAACTTTCCGATATGGAAGGGTCTACTCTAAGCACCTGTGAACCAGAAACCAAATATGAGAGTAGCCTGGACTGCTAACTCGATTTCGTCATGAGGCAACAATTATGAGAAAGCTCTATTCGTGTAGAGGCTGCAGGGGACGTAGTGCATTTCCCAAACAGAAATCAAAGCGGAGGCCACCTTCTTTTTCTACTATGGTAAATTTCACGCATCCCTACATGACATACGTAGAATAGAGAGACCTTTGTAGGCTAGCAAATTTACCTAGACCTTCATAGGCTAGCAAAAGAAACGATGTATAATTGATGTAAGATACAAATCCAGAAGGAAAAAAAAGATACAACAAAATTTAAGAAGTAAAAAGGGTAAAAAAAGAAAAAAGAGGAAAACTCGCGGACGGAATAGGCGAGAGGCTGCTGATTCCTCCAGCGGTATAGATGTATCGCGGGAAAGAATAGGGTTTACCCATGCAATTAGTTTCATAATTACTTATCTTAAATAGCATCAAATTTTTCGATATGGAAGGGCCTATTCTAAGCACCTGCGAACTAGACTGCTAACTCGATTTCGTCCTGAGGCACCAATGATGAGAAAGCTCTATTCGTGTAGAGGTTGTAGGGGACGTAGTGCATTTCCCAAACAGATTTCAAAGCGGAGGCCACCTTCTTTTTCTACTATGGTAAATTTCACCCACATGACATAGTAGAACAGAGAGACCTTCGTAGGCTAGCAAATTTATCTAGACCTTCATAGGCTAGCAAAAGAAACGATGTATAATTGATGTAAGATACAAATCCAGAAGGAAAAAAGATACAACAAAAATTTAAGAAGTAAAAAGGTAAAAAAAAAAGAAAAAAGAGGAAAACTCGCCGACGGAATCGGCGAGAGAGGCTGCCGATTCCTCCAGCGGTATAGATGTTACTATACTATAATACGTACGCATTTGTCGTGTGGACAACGGAACGAGGACGTGAACGGAACCTGAACATATTGCCGCGCCGGACATTCTGGCGTGGGGCCATGCTTGCGCTTTCATTCAGGTCACGGGACGCACCAAAACAAAAAAAAACGTAATCTGATGGAATCGGTGGAGATGATGCATGACCATGCTGATTTCTGTTAATCATCGAGGGGTCATGCTCATATGATCGTATCAACGCGGAACCTCACCTGTCTTTTGTCTGCGTGTATATATAGAGTAGTTGAAGATCATCTCTGCCACGTTAATTGGTACGTGAAGTGAAGGAGGAGCCAAACCTATGAGCTGGAACACACCAGTTTGAGGTACTTTGGCGGGCTTAATTCGCTGCCGAGGAAATTTCTGACCGCTAAGACAATTTTAGTTTGGTGCAGTGGTTAGACGCATGGATCGAAGTCTACACAGGTCGTCGTCCCCGGCCACTTGCGTTGCACGGATCGATGACGACCTGGCAACGTTAGATATTGAGCTAGGGGCAAGGTCACGAGATCATGGACGAGAGCGAATTGAAGGATCTATCTCTGGACGTACGTGCTTCCTGCCGCTAGCTAGCTACTATTTCGATCCTGTGTGCCGTTAGTTTGCTGATTGTATTGTATATTCAGGTCAAAGTTAGCGTCTCCAGCTTGTGGTGGCCAACGCTCAAACAATTCCTGCTCAGGTTTCCATTTCACATGAGCTACTACCTCGTAATCGTACCTCTACTACTACACACCTACGATCGACGATTTGTACGTACTAGTTGCATTGTCTTTACATGGGTTTCATTATTATTAATATACGTGTGGCTGATGACCGATCAGCGGTCGACGTGTCGGGAGTCATGCAAAAATCGGCCATGTCGGCATTGTAGGGTAGGTAACCACTCCTGCACGCACGCACGTCTCTGGCCCATCCGACGACGAGTAAAAACAAAGCGGGGTACACTACACACTAGTATATTTCTGGTGGGTTTCGAACATTCGTGTGTAAGATCGAGCATGCCTGGTCACATCGACGATCGTATGTATAATAATACGTACGTTTTTCCTTCGGATATCGGATGGAAGACACGACAAAACATTGGAATAAAAGATCCGGTACCCGTGTCAACCTACACGACTTTCTGAACGTGGTGCTTCTCTTCGTGCAGAAGCACACGCTCGTCTTTACTGTACCGAAGGTCAGAAGCACACGCTCCTCTTTAGTTTCAGGGGGGGCAAAAAGGATGTTTCGACGATGGAATTAATGTTTCAGGTCGAGAAATGAACTGTTTTAAGAAAATCAGGTGTGACAGATTTTCTATCAAAAATTGTTGAGGGTAAAAAACCAAACTTTGTAGGAAAGGAAGGCACAATTCATTTCATGCCCCAATTTCAGGCTTAGTGTTGCGCCCCTATTTTTTCATTATTGGATATATCATTATTGAATATATGAAGAAATGTTTTATCTTTAAAAAGAAGGAACACCTTTTTTCAGATATGAGAGATCTTGTAAATAATGAAGAGTGCATCATAAACCGATCATTATCTTCTCTGAACCAAAGAATAGCAATTAAATGTATACTACCTTGGATGTAGACTTCGAAACATTGAACAAATACTCCGAGTCTCCGACAGCCGAGATCAATCTGCCAGTAGAGAGGAGGGATAAATCCCTTTTAATGTCCCACTAGTGAACTTTGGCTTCAAAATTCATCGTTAACCCAAACAAACATAAGACAATTGGATTTTGTTTTAGAAAACAAGGAGAGGGGACCTAACAAACCTGGCATGAGCCATCAGAACTAATTAACAGTATAAAACTGTTATTGAACCTGCAAGCATGAGCCATCCATTTGGATGATTCAAAAAGAGATTAGATTCACCAAATCGGACACTACTAGCTGGATTAATTTGAACCTCTCTGGATCGGTGAAATTCAAAAAATTTCTTACAACAAGCTTGCTAGCAATTCAGAGTTAGTAACCCACACATACTAGTATCTTAATCATTCAATTGGCTACACAAATTTTGAATCGTATGATCTGTCCGATATTGTCAGTAGTTAATAGATGATTCTTTTTGTCTTAGCCTTATGACCTCTTAAAGTAGTCTACCAACATGATGATCTGGTGTCCTAGTTAAAGAGTTGATATTGACATGACATGACGAGTATATGAATATCACACATAGTCCAATATATAGAAACTTCAAAAACATTGCGTGTGGTCCAGCGTTATGCCATAGCTAGTTGCCAGAGGCATATATGCCGTTCTATCAATCAGATATGCATATACGTTTCTAGGCACCACCATTTAGTAAAATTTCATATTTCTCGTTTCATCATCTGCAGTTGAGGGAAAAAAAAACATTAACTTCAATGTTGCACCATTGGTGTAAATCATGTGTAGTTTCTTATCAGCCGCATATGGTGTGTAGGTCGTACATGGATGTAACCCATCATCAGAATTCAGATCGTCATGTGAGAGTAAGCGACGACATTGGAGATATAGAGGACGTTTTGAGAACCCCTCCTAACCGTGTTAATGTTGCATCATTGGTGCTCGCTAGGTCGTGCATCCTATTCTTCAGATGCAAGGCAACCTAATAAGCTAGCAACTCTTATGAAGCAGTACATGGGAAATAATGCAGAAGAAAGCAGAAAAATGGATGTTGTGTGCCTTATTAACCATCAAACTAAGCACATTAAAATTTGTAAATTCGCTCACCTTATTATTGCATTGACAGTATTTATAAGGTTCTTGTTATCTTTTGTAAACGAAGTGAGATTTCTTGCTTTAATATAGGGTGAGACTAGTTAGTATCAACGATTCATTTCCTCTGTATTCATCACAAATCTGATGCTGATCACTCTCCATCATGATCAGAGAATTGAAAGCGGGTTGAGGTATAAATACTAATTATCACACATCTGTGACATGTCATAGATCGATTGAGTTGACACAACTTTTATGAGCTTTTATTTCCCGTATATAAAGTTTATGTGTTTACGTTGCCTATTGGCAATTTGGCACGCACGCACACAATCCATTATTCCATATCGTAGATTAAACTTGCATGCCGATCATTCTTCGTGAGATGTAAATAATATCACACATGCATGTACGCCATACATATCACAACTCAAGTTGACACAACTTATATAAACTTTTATTTCACATATGTATATGATGTTACAAAGACATAAGTTTGTATGAACCAGAACAGCAGTTTACACACCATGCATGAGCTCTCCCGAGCGATCACTCGGACCCAAAGAGAAGGGAACACATGCATACGTACAGAACATTTGCTTAGAGGGGATGGATGATACCAAACACATAAACTAGTGTACACAAGACTGCAAGCAAGGCGGTGGATGGATGATGATTACTAGATTGATGCGTAGATGGGTGGTACGGTCCATATCACCAAGACACCAACTGGTGACTAGCTAGCTTAGACAGGGCAAGTGAAATCTGCAGGGCAGATCTTGCCACAGTTGTTGAGGAGGAGGCTCAGGTCGACGGGAACGTTGAGGTTGATGCCGAGGATGTTGGCCTTAATGGCGGTGCAGAGGCATATGGCGGCATCCAAGTCGACAAGCCCTTGTAGCAGCGGGCAGCACTGGTTGTTACCTGAAACGGGGAGCTTGAGCTTCAGCAGGTTCAGCACGTTGGCGCACACCTCCAGCTTCAGTGCGTTGATTGGGCATGATCCGCCACCAGATGGTGTCGGCACGACTGGCGGGGGTGGAACCACTGGAGGGGTAGGGCAGTATGGCGCACAGCCACGCACGGCCACCGCAAAGGTGAGGATGGACAGGGCGAGGAAGAGGGCAAGCTTCGATGGCGCCATTGCTATCAGCTAGCTAGCTAGCTATAGTTTCAGGTGTTACTATGAGCTGCTAGCTATATAACTATAGCTTGTGAGTAGTGTGAGCTCGTGTTTAGGATGGTTCTCCTGGAGTGGTGCTTGGGGTGGTATTTATAGGCCAATTGGCATGGGCGAGTATGTGTTCGATGTGATCCGGGTTTGATGAGCTGGTCTCTGGCAAACCCTACGTGGCTTCTTGTCCTGCAAATTGCATCCATGAGAAAATATGAAGTGGTATAGTGGCTGGAATGGGACAAAAAGATTTGTGTGGCCTCGAAGGAATGAGCTAGCGTTTGTCGTTTCACTGAGCAATTGGTTGACTTTCTTTGTGTCCCTGCTCCCCTTGATCCTAAATATACGTCCACCGTGACATCAAAATTATGGAGTTCCCTGTGTGACATTTCAAGTAGAAACAATACGTAGATTTATCTTGTCAATGTGAATTTTTTTCCAAATACCGATGGTCAAAACTAAACAAAGGTTTGACCAAATTTAAAGCCAAAAACGCTGATTAATTGGAGTGCGCTGAAAGACCCACTCAGTCAAGCCTATTCGATCACTAGCTAACAATTAGCCACTCATCAGTAATAATACAATTTGATATGCAATAATCTATAGGAGGGTCAGAGAACACCACTGTCCACTGAATATTTGCTCCAGCTAGTCTTTGGCCATGAAAAATTGATCGTATGATTCAATAAAATTATCTCCAACAAGTCTAAGCTAGTGGGGAAATGCCATTTTAAGTGTCAAGGTTCATTCGCCCTCTAGTGACAAGCTAGCCGACAACCTCGCAAAACAAGGCACATCTCTTCTTCTCAGTTTTGTGTATAACATTTAAATTAATGAGTTGTTGACCACCAAAAAAATTTTTTGCATGAACCAACGTTGAGGGAGAGCGTGCGCTGCCAGTGCCAGCCTGCCATGTTGTTTGTTGTGCTCTAGCTGTTTTATGGGACAGGAGTTCATTCACACTCAGAGTTACAGGTTTGAAACAGGGCAGAAAAGACACGGAAAACAAGCTACACCGCAACCATGCCGATATATAAAAGCTCCACGGTGGGATGCATGTATAGTCCTCCACTACGTCTACGTAGATCCGGCCATCGAGGGCACAATACATCGATATTCGATAAGCTAAGTCGTACATGAACAGCATGCATGCATTTCCCTGGAACCGCTGGAGGCCCACCCCAAGCCCGTGCCATTCACTTTGTTTGATTCACTTGAAGGCCCAAAAATCATGCTCTAGAGAGGGCCTAAATTTGCATGGTTTTTAAGGAGCCCATCAAATCTGATTTGGTTAAAAAGAGCAGCAGCTCACCGCCGCGATTCATATCTGTACTAGAAAAGTTCGCGGCGTTACCGTGCAGGTAACAAGATATGTCAGTAAAAATATTTTTCAAATAAATTGTCAAAGCACCTTGAATTTAAAAATTCACTTTGTAGCTATGTTTTAATTTTAAAATATGTTTTTTTTGTAGATCTTATGTTCAAATTTGAAGGTGCTTCGGCGTTCGGATGTTAGATTTTCCGGGTAAATTGGAAAGTGTTTTGGATTTAAAGTGTGATCTATTGCAAATATATAGATTTTAAAGTTTTGAGCTATTTTAGAATTCAATATTTTTAAATTTGAAGTTGCTTCGGTGTTTGGATGTTAGATCTAACGGGTCAATTGGAAAGCGTTTTAGATTTAAAGTGTGATCTGTAATAACTTTATAGACATTGAAGTATTTAGGTACTTTAAAAATAATTTTTTAATTTAAAGATGTTTCAGTGTCCGAATCGTAAGGGAAACGAGCCATATATAAACATTATGCGAACGAAATAAATGCTTAGAATATTTGTTATCTAATGAACTTTAGGTTTTCAAATTTTAAGCTATTATTGTATTAAAAAAAATTTGATTTAGAAGCATTTTGATATCAAATTATATATATATATGACGGATCACATATAAACATTTGCGAGAATGGATTATATGTAGCAAATTTCAAAATTCAAAGCTCCTTTCCAATTTTCTTGCATACATTTTGATATTTTAATAAAAAATATATTTCAAAAGAAAAACATACTAAATCTAAAACCTTTCCTTAGAATTCTTAAATTCGACGTGCTTTGATAATTCTTTTAAGAAAAATATTTACAAAACCATGTCTATAATACAGTTATATGTTCTAGATTTTGATATTTTGACTAAATTTAATATTGGACACCTTTTAATAAAGTTATATATTTTAAAATGTTGCAATTACATTGTTGACACCATCCTCAAAAATATTTTGTACTCAAAATAAAAGATAGTAACGGTAATAATTATATTAGATCACTCAAAAATTGTATAAAATTATATTAGATCATTCAAAATTATGTTCGTTTAAATAAACAAATTCAGAAATAATTCAAACAAAATAGTATGATGTTATATTGAAAAAAAACAAAATAAGAACTACTATAAATAACAATTTGAAAAATTATTTAAATATTTTTTAAACAACTAAGTTGGATCCCGCATATAATGGTTTAGTGGGACCCACTGACGGTGGGACCCAATTGTGGGCCCCGTGGTCGATAGTGGGGCCCACTATGGGGCCCACATCACGCGGGTCCCGTGGACCCACGGCGGGGCCCACTTGTGGGACCCACATCACGCGTGTCCCGTGGGGCCCACAGCAGGCCCACTTGTGGAACCCACATTAGCGGGTCCCACGTGTGGGGTCGCGTGCCCTAGGATTGCTCGGGCCGATCCGTGGTCGATCCGATGACCGAGACAATGTGGGTGATGTGGCGCGATGAGGTTGTCCGATTTAGATGCAGGATTCCTATTAGAGATATATCGCAACTGATGACCACCAGGCACCACATCCTCTCGTGGCCTCACTCACAGTCACAGTTCACTAGGAAAATATTTGCGCATATAAAAATCTATTATCTCATCAGCCACCTCTCTCCATATCTTCATGGCACCTTGCCCGCTCAGCGCTCACAACCATGCGTAGCTGCTCATTTTACTGCACCGCAACCTACTTGAGCCGTTTTCTCGCCATGACTTGACACATCGTTGAGCGAACGAGCCATGAGTCACGACGGTTGCACCGTTGCACCATGTCTCTACCCCGGGTGGTAGAGCTCGGCGACTATTCTATCCGATTTTTGCCTGTTCACTTCATGGTCTTCCGCCTTAAAAATCCTTAAGATTAAGAAAAAAATAGATGCATGTTTACTGGTCTCTGTTCTAAAGATCAGCTTAGTTGTCCACTTAATAATGATTCCTTCCTAGCTTTGTCTCATGTTTCTTCATCCATACGTGACCATCAAAGCTCTCCTCACCATCGAAGAATGAAAACATTCACGTGCTAATAAATAGCTATCCAAAATCAAAAGCATCAAGCACCAGTGGTCTAGTGGTAGAATAGTACCCTGCCACGGTACAGACCCGGGTTCGATTCCCGGCTGGTGCATCTTTTTGGATTTTTATTTAGAAAAAAAATATGCATAAGCTGAAGTATTGATTCTATTGTGTTTATTTGCTTTCTCCTCTTTTTTCCCTTTTGGGATTGTATAAAAAAGACATGAGTGATTTTCGGACACCCAATGGATTGTATTGTTTCAAGCATACCATTCTAATTTTCTAGAACATTTGACAATAGAAGAGTAGTGCAAAGTTTAGGGATGTAGGATATCTCGGTTTATAGCTGTAGGGAGTAGGGTAATGATTCAAACAGTGCTGCATTGGTGTGTGCAGCTGTGCGCACGTTACCTCCACTCCAACTATGGAGAATCAGGGTTCTTGCATTCGATATTCGGCAAAATTCAATATATACTTCTGTTTTCCACGACATACATGGTAGTAGGCCTAGGCGGCCACCATGCATGTTGTCAATGCCCAGCCGGCTAACAACAAATGGGCTGGGCCCAGCACATTGAAGCAGGCTAGACCCGTCAAGGCCACGCAAAATAAAATCGAGAAGGAGGAGCATGACTAGCATGATATTTTGTTTCTTTTCTTTTCTTTTTTTGGGAGGAAAGGAATGAGATGACTGCATGAAACTCGAGAATGTAGAGGATGATCATGAGCCATATCCTGGTGCCTGAGCACTGTTAATGTTGAAGTTCTCTGTCGGGGCCTCCATGATCCAGTTCTCTGACAATCCTAATGCTCACGAACAAGTTTCACGTTCTAAAAAAAGAACAAGTTTCAGAAGTTCAGATTAAGTCGTGAAACGGCAAGGGCACGGCGCACCCTTCCAAATGGGTGACTAGTCACATGGGCCCCAGATAATCCTCTGCTTTCTCACGCAGGAAACGCACGAGTGATTGATACTGCTACCGTCGAACTATGCCTTTTTGCATCGGATAATTGATACTAATTAAAAACATTAAATGTAAACTAATTAGTTTTGACATAGATGACTTGTATTGATGCACGAACTACTAAACCTAATTAGTTCATGATTTGATAATATTGTGCTATGATAAATATAAGCTGATGACGGAGTAATTAGGCTCGTTTTAGGAATTACACTCCATCTTTTCAATTGGTTTTGACAATATTGTGCTATGATAAATATATGTTAATGATGGTATTGTGCTAGTGTGCTATGATAAACAAGGTTTCAGTCTTCTACTCCTTCCGTTCTAAAAGATAGCTTCCTTTCATTCTAGAATATAGTTACATTTAGATTTTTGAAAGTCAAACATTTCTAATTTTGACTAATAATATTTTTATAAATATAATTTATTTCAAGTAAAGAGTTTCATGTTGTAATAGTTGGTTCTATAACGAATCTATGAATATAATTGTTACATTGCCGTTCTTTATTATTTATAATTTATGATTAAAATTAATAATATTTGACTTTGAAAAATGTAAACGTAGGAAGTATATAATTTTTTGTGCTCGTTTAGCGGCTACTCACATATTGAGTGGCTGGCGAGCTGTCACTGTCTCACCGGCGCCCTGCATGTCGGATCATGCTAGCTCTGCGGAAAGATGTGACGCCTCGCCTAATGCCACTCACTTTCGTCCGGCAATATTTGTAGTTTCTTTCACCTCTCTGCTCCGACTGTACCACGATGGACAGAACATAGACATTGATCGATCTCTCTGGCTGTTACGCATACGTAGAGGGCTATGCGCAATTGCGCATGCGCCTATGCCCTGGTGACGAATGCATTATTTTAATCACAGAGCGAGGTAACATTCGGTCACTTTTTTTTATCGGTAATATTCGGTACCTGCAGCAACCTAGGATAACCATTTAATTAGTTTTTATCTGCTTTTTAAGCTTGTGTCCAGTTTGCACAAATGGCCATTTTTCTTTCGCTGTTGAAAATTTGCAATACATGAGGGCACGCAAAAAAAAATCATAGCTCTCATCAGTTTAACTGAGTTCAAGTTTCGGAACGGCTACATATATGTATATATTACATAAATTTATTCTCCCACATGAACTGAATACAAGACATGAACAAAAAAAACTAACAGCTTCATAATTAACAGATGCAATGTAACCCGAAGAAAAATTAACTTAGTACCACCACTTTGGCAGCCGAGTCGTAACGCATTCACCGCGCGGGCGGCTCCGGCTTACACACTACACCTCGACGCTGCATCCGGTGGGCTGCGCGAACTTGAGCGCCGACAGCGTGGCATTGGCGCCGGCGCCACCTGCAAACCCGGCGGAGAGCACGGCGGGGCAGCTGACGAAGAGGTGGTAGCTCCCAGACACCCAGCTCCCAACCTTCCACTTGATGCGCCCATCGATCTTCACCTGCAGCGACACGAACCCGGCCTCGACGTCCTTCTTCATGTCGTCGGCGACGTAGGCCGCGACGGGGACGGCCTGCGCCGAGAGCACCGGCGACCAGACGGTGACGTCACGGTGGCCCTGGTACTGAGGTGGCAGCGAGACGGGCACCGTGACGGGCTCGTCGCGGTAGGTGACGAACACGTCGAGCTGGCGGTAGAGGACGCCGACGTGGTCGTTCGGGTTGCGGGAGGCCAGCGTCACCTGCGCCGACGCCGAGAGGGATGGGTCGCCGACGGTGATGGCCCGCCGGAGCTGGAGGTCCTGCAGGTAGAAGGAGGGCTTGGAAGGGCGCAGCGCGAGGTAGACGACGAGGGCCACGAAGGCTACGATGAGGATTAGGGCTAGGATGCATGAGGCTAGGCAGCCGCAGCACCGGCGCAGGCGGTGCTCGTGCTTGTGGTGCTTGCCCTCCTTGCTCATGGCTCACTGGGCACCTGCTAGCTGATGGCTCTGCTCTGCTCTGTTCTGTCTGAGGCTCTGGGTTGAAGCTGCTGGGTTTCGTTACTTGGAGTGAGTGTTTGAGTGAGTGAGTGATTGGGTGGGTGAGTGAGCCGTGCGGTGTAGGAAAGCGTAATGGCTTTTAAAATCAGTGGTGGCGGTAGTGGCACACCAACAACAGGCGTGGCGATACACAGCGCATGTGGCGAAAAGGCTTCCCTTCTAGTGCAGGTGCAGGGATTAGCTAGGGATCGAGCGAGCAGAGGAGGTGTGCAGTACGTGGACCGTCAGTGGAGGGGGGAAAGCAACGTCTCAACCGAAGAAGATTCCTCCATCTGCTAATTCGTACGTACTTTCACTCGATGATGAGCCGCGGTTGGCGTGGGGCACCTTAGGACGATAGATGCATGTGCGTGTGCTTTGAGATTGGTGTTACCTTTTTGGCAATGGCATAAGTGCCATGGGGGGAACGGATGGACTACGAACCAGTACACACATGAGCTTGGGTTTCACTCGACCGTGCATGCATTTTGATGAACAGGTGTACACGGTGGCCGACACCTGCACGTTGGGCATGCGCGGTTGTTGATACTTCTTGTACATTCACCGCCAACTTGGGTGATAGAAAACCGGGAGGGGTATTTTTTTTTTTTTAGAGAAAATCGAGAAGGCTATTTGACAATCGAATTGAAGAGCCCTTGCCATCGCAACGCTCCATTCGACCGGAGCAGGGAGCAGGAGGAGGCGTTGGTTGGCGTGGGCGCTGTCCCTCCTCGCCACGGCATTTGTCCGGGCGCCTTGGATCGGAGCGGGAGGAGGTTGGTGGGGCGTAACGCGCACGCCCCGCTCATCATGCTGGTAGTTCCGACGTCGAGTCCATCCGCCCTTGGCAAAACGCCGCCAGGAGCAGACGAAACCTTCCCGCCCAGTGACCCAGTGTAGTAGTACCATGCCTGCATGCACTTGGATCATACTACTAGCTATATTTCCCCACAATCCAAGTGTGTTTGTGTGCCCTTGGTTGCTTGGCACCTTATCTCCCCAACCCCACCGACCGCCGGCATCAGGCGTTCGATGGCCATCGATCGATCAGTTATCCGAACCTCCAAGACGATCTAGAGGTTTTCAGGATCCCGGACATTTCAACGCCATTCAAAAATTGATTGGCATTAATTTGGCAGTGTTCGCGCGCGTAAGGCGGAACCACGTTTGATATTAGCTATAGGTCGATGGAGTCATATGATCTAGTAGCATCTAACTACTAGTAGTTTCTATGTAAATTGGGTGGAGAGACAGATGATCGATCGATTAATCCAGATAATAAGGCTCAGCTCAACCTCACCAAGCATATATAGTGCATCTGATCTAACATCTAACTACTACTCCCTCCGTTACAAATTATTATTCATTTTAGAGGTCATTTTAGGTGCCTAGATTCATTAAATTTTATATGAACCTAAACTAGTTCTTGTCTAGATTCATAACATCTTCGATGAGCCTGGTAAAAAGCAAGAATGACTAATAATTTAGAATGGAGAGAGTACTAATTTCTGTGTAATTGGTTGGAGCAAGAAGGGACCAATCGATTATACCGGATAAGACTCAGCTCAGCCTCACTATGCATGTTGTATAAAGATAGCAAGCATCATCCAACTCTTGGACATGCATACACCTACCGCCGGATCTTTAATTCTAAAGCCCTCGTTTGGTCCAGGAAAAAGAGCAAGATACATGTGCAGTTGGTAGCCACTGGAAAGCGTCGAGAATTATAGTCTAATCAACCTCGAATCTTTCTCCCTTCCCGTCTGGGCCTCACCCAGTTCATCGCGCCCAGCTGCTTGTCCTCTTGCCAACTGCATCGACTGGAATAGCTTTTTTGAAAAGGATCACATTGTTTAAAAGGCGATTTTTCTGTACCAAAGACATTTTCATACTTGGATTGCATTTTTTTTTCCAATCGTGCCCATGTATTCTTGGTAGGTAATCAAAAGAGTAGGCGCAATCTCTTGCCTGTTTTCCCACCCTTTTGAGGGGGGGGGGGGGGCACCGTTACTATATTGGGCTTAAATCTTAGTTGGGTTTTATATCTGTCATTTTTTTTTCTCGTGGTACCGAGCTAAAATTTAAAACCCATTATCTCAATCAACAAAGATCTCTCCATGTGAACGCAAAGCAGCCACAGAATTTAGAAACATCGGGGGATCATCGGATGCCATCACAATTTGAAATGAAATGCGAAGATATAGCAACCAGAAGAAAAAACAGCATCAAAGAGCGACCATATCTCAAACCTCAACGCATGGCTTAAGAGATCGTCAAAGTGCTGCAACCTTACCAGCACATGGAAGGGCATCAAACGAGCAGACTGCAACTGCTAGACGGCAAGCCAACCAGGCTCGCACCACTTTGTCAGGTCTCAAATCTGGGAGTCAAACTGCAGCACTCTACTAGGTAAACTAGGCTGATAACCTCTGTAATTCTCCAAATACGCCCTACTCTCCTACTCCAACGATTGGACCTCAACTCAAATCTATGCCTGGGTAAGGTTAGCGAAAAGTTATCTAGGGCAAATGCCTCGGTTTTTCATCTGGCATGGGTCAGGTCAGACGCTCTCACAGACCATAGCTGCCTCTAGGGGAGACTGACCTGCCGTTCAGGTTGAGCTTTGCCATGTCAGGCATCTGCCAATTGACTGCCGATGCGTCTCCATAAGGGCTCGGGCTATAACAGGAAGTGACACTTCTGCTCCTGCGGTGACGGGCAGACATCTGCTTCAACCTCTCTGTTTCATTCTTTAGGGCCTGCATCTGACCTGAAAATTTCATTTCAGAAACATATTGTTTAGGTGAGTCTAAACAATGTTCTAGAACTGCCATACTCTAGACACATAGTCAAAATATTTCATACTCATCGACAAATATTATGAAGGAATACCTAATGGATGCAATAGTGTAATGTGCAAATAATTTTCTTTGTACAGGAATGGATTACAGAAATAACTTCACAAACAACCTGTGTATGCCATACATAGTAAACTGCACCCACATAAAAAAATACATTTAAAAATCTCAATATCAAAACAATAAAACAGAAATTTCTGGCACACTATTGGTCAAACTATAATGTTAAGAAACAAGAGAAAGGAACAAAAGCTATTTCATATGATATGTTCATCTTGCTTTTCTTCACTTGTGTCATTTAATTTGGCTGCAAGCAGGAAAGGTGAATGGGCCCTTAAGATGTCATCAGAATTTCAGTACATCCAAGGTTTGATTCCCCCCCCCCCCCCCCAAAAAAAAAGAAAGAAACTACCAATATTATAGATATAAAAAATCTATAAATCAAATTGAAATTGTCGTTAGACTTGGGGAGATTAGGTCTCGGCGTATGCAATCTCAATTCAAACGGTCACCGTGCTTAATTCCTGTATCTGTATTATAATTATTTCTTGTAAAGACACCTCATTGTTTTTTATTAACTTCACAGTTAGTTGATTACTGACTGGTTTCAAGAAAAGCATCAGTTGTACAACTACATACTCCATAAGCATCAGTTGTACAACTAGATACTACTTCGATTTTGGCTTCTCTGGCTTGCAATTAGGATCACAACTTAGGAAAAAAAATCTTTATATACAATTATGTCTTAAGCACTTGGGATTCTAATGTGCCAGTATGCAATGCACTGCAGATCAGGAAAAAGAAACTATGGAAATCATTCGGTACAAGAGGCGGAAGCTATTTCGTTTACTCTATTGGTTTTGTCAGGCGGAATCTGCTTCATTTGCTTCAACATGGACTCCGGCAGGCAAGAATCAGCCATGTTGCAGGCAACAGGGACCTTCTTTGAAATCCTAAGAGCCGGTAATTCTGATGTCTCCTCATACCAAGTACATACTAAATGGATTTAGGCTTTATCAGAGCCTAGCATGAATGCACACTTAGCTTTCTTTAAAGATGCTATGCAAATATCTTCATTTTTTTTTGTTCAAAGATGCTACACAAAAATTGGCAACTGATTCAAAAGGATGATCTCCTTATAAGCAGAAGCGGCAAAATATTCTGACAGGCCAATATCTTTAAGAGACAACAAAGCCAGAAAAGGAGATAGCTCAGGAACAAAAAAATCAGCAAAAGTTCTGATCCTGTCCAGCAAAAATGGAGGCTTCCTAAGAATCTGTGTTGTACTATGAAATAGATGAGAAGTATGACACAAGGAACATAGAAACTAAAGACTGAGATGCTTTTTCTACGGTTAGCCTAGCTTACCCTTGTACACCCACTGACACGTCTTCACTGGACCATTCAAACTAAGCTGAACACTTTCAGTCAAATATCTTGGTTGTCACAGACTAAACAGTCATGCAAATAAAATTTCATCTAAGATGTAACACTGGTCAGACCAAAAAAAAGGTTGTAGCAAAGCCAGTTTCTAGTTTCTGTCCGTGGTCATTTTACAATAGTTTCTTGTGGTATAACCGCAAATCTTACATGCACAATATGATAATGAAAAGGACACATACTCTAAATTGTAAGTTATAAAAACCTAAAAAACACATGATGTTTCTTCGACATACCATCCTTAAGTAGTTTTGCATGCTGAAGGCTAGAAATTCGTATCCTCAGTTGCTCGTTTTCCATTGACAGAGCATTATGAAGCTGGAAAAGTGATGCCACTCTGATAGAAAGATCAGCTCCCATGTTCTGACAAGAATAAAATGACATTATTGTCATACAATAAGTACTAGAAGCCATTAACATCAAAATGAAAATAAAATAAAAGATCAACAGAATTACCTGAAGTGAGTCAACAGTTCTTTCAAGTTCAGCAATGTATTGAAGTTTCCGGACCCTAGATCTCTGTCCTGAGCGCCTGCACAAAAGTTGATTTTCTGAGTTCGCATCAACATTGAATTTCAATGGACATGGGATTTTTACCCTTGTATTTCAACTAGAAAAGTTCAACATCCATCAAATAAAAACTTCTAGGCATGAAGCATAATCTATTGCACATGAAAAAAAAAACTCAAAATATTGAGATACAAGCACAAATGTGGTGAGAATGTAAGGACAATATATTGACCAGGTAACATCAAACTTCTAAACTGGAACCTTAGCCATGAATTTCTGTTAGTAAACATCAGGATGACAATAGCTTGGACTACTCATCACAAAAACATTCCCTTTAACATAGAAAAATGTGATTTAGCATAAAACATATCCATTAAAAGGCACACATTACACTTTTTTTAAAGCACTGTTTAGAAAAGGTGAATATGTGACAATCATAAACAAAGAGTTTCTCTAAATGAATTTCTTATAGTTAGCAACTTAGCATTGAAAGGTATCGCCTATCGCTAATTTAGTTGGTCCATTTAGTGCCTCTAAATCCTAATTATTCAAGCTAGTATAGCATTAGCAAACTAACTTTCTGGTATACCAATGTTCAGGGTCCATTTTATATGCAAGCCTGTAATTTACACATCTTGGAAAAACAGAATTCCGGTTGACCCATAACGGCAGAGACTTTTACTGTTGGACAATCCGAGGGGTGTCAAGTATGTAAACTAACAGTATATTCTTGCTTTTAGAAAAGTCAAGCAATGAGGATTAGTACTAACTTTTAACCACAACACATACCCGCACAATTACAAGGAATTGCTAAAATCATAAGTCACAAAGTTATAATTATTAGCAGTAAATTGTATTTCTGCAAAGCAGTGGACAGCTGCACTTCCTTGATAAAAAAATCTATATTTCTGGCTTTTTTTCACTATGAACTGCAGTTCAGTAGATGCAATAACTTTATTGATTGGCACCAACTTCTACTTTCTGAATCAGCGAACATTTGAAGAAAGTACAATAGATATTGCACTCACAAACATTAGTGTACCTTTTAAATGACTTGTCTTGATCAGGGTGGACAAACGCACCATTGGCATCAGCAGTTCCATTAGCCAAATTACCATTCATGACACAGGAGGTGTCGATGTTCAGGTACTGCAAGGGGTTGCTGGGGACATTCTCAAGCACAGCATTTACCATGGAGCTCTCTGAAGTTGTCAGCCTACTCTTCTGTCTTGGCGAGTTCGGCCCATAAACACAGCTGGCCTCGACCACAGAACCACTTTCCCCACCTTTGATAGCATCCAACAGGTCCTCGGCTTCCCCACCTGGGCTTAGATCCCCTTCCTCGATCGAATGGATCGGGCTCTGAAACGACGACAGGGCGTCCAAGATAGCATCGGAGTCGCTACAGGCCCTTCTGAGAGGAGGAAGGTTGGGAACTCTCCCAGAATCTGCAAGCAGATCATCAAGCCAACACGGCGGCTCACCATAGAATGGATCCCCAGATGGAAACCTGCAGCTCTGGGTGAACAAGCTGTCATCCCTCATGTTGATCTGAGGACCCACGGGCGGGCAGCGGGGCGGGAGGTGTGGTGACCGAGACATGGCGAGAACAAGCCCTTGTATCTCCGGTTTCCTTCCTCTTTTTTCCTTCTGCTAAAAGCGACTAGAACCAATCCAGTATCCCTCCCTTGCTTCTGTTCATTTGAAAAACCATCAGCCGATGAACACATTAAACATGTGACCAGGAACACAAACAGGGGACGGAATAAAGAATTTTGACATGGGTATACACATTGATATTTTTTGAAGAAAAATCGAAGTCCCTTTTTTCACGGAATCAGGAAATCGAAGTTAGGTGGTGCGATACATGTATAAACCTGCAATTGAGTCAGATCCGAATACAAATGACTCGCATTAGGGTTTGGGGAGGGTTTTGGGCGCTCACTTTCGGCAGAAGGAAGGGAAGAGAAGGGAAGGAAGGGGCAGGTATACCTGGCGGATGCTTGTCGCCGGCGAAGACCTGGAGAGGCGGCGGCGCTCGCCAGTCGCCGGCTCGGCCTCGGCGCCACTAGGAAAGGAAAGGACGCGAGTGGCGGAAGGAACGGGGGAGAAGGTGTGCAAGGGAAGGAAAGGAAAGGAAAAGGAGGAGGGCGTGAACACAACGGCCTTGAAGTTGGCGGCGAAAGGAATGGGCCTTCCTTGTGTGCTGCCCTGGAGCCTGGAGGCATCTGGGCTGGGGCTGCGTGCAGAAAATCAAATACGCCGAGAAGAAGGAAAAAAAACAAAAATCGGCTACTTTTGTTCGCTTTTTATGGGGTTTTTCGGAAAAGTGTGTTGATGCTCTCGCGTCCGAAATTTTTTAGCCAAATAATATATTGCGCATACTGACGAAACCTTTTTCAAAGAGGCTTATAGCAACGTATTGTATCGCAAATTGTATGAGACAGGTCTGTTCTACTAGTCTAACAAGTTTTGGGCACCCATAATTTCTTTTTTTGTAAAAATGCCCCCGTTCGAGATCAATTGATGCAATTCAAGGGGTCACATACAAGTTTGGACTCCTACTTTTTGGACTATGTGGAAATTTCTTGACTCTCTCTGCACATGTCCACGCATTTCCAAACCGTGAGCCATAAGAGTTGTTTTTTTTTTTAATTTTTAGGTACATCTTAGTATTACAGTAAATAGAGGTGGGAAGCACAAGTCGATGACATGGTTTAAAAGCACATACGCTAAAATCAGATCGGATTGCATGGCATACCGGATCTAAAGTTTCTTTGCTGAATATAACAGTACCCACAAAATTGTTGTGTCTAGACTGTTAAGGTGCTTAACGTGTTTCTGTTAGCACACGTGAGTAATTCTAACACTCTAGACACAACAATTGAAGCACTCTAGGCGAGATCAGGGACCGTATATTAAATAATCCAACAGTAAAGTACAAGAAAAAACAACTCTTAAGTTGAGGGGGAGTAGTGAGAATGCAAAAACTCAAATGATCAAACTGTACGGTGGTATTCTGTCAATGAGCTTTTTTTTTTAGCATAATGGCAGGTGCTCTGCCTTTCATTATAGTTAAGAGCAAGAGTTCAAATACAGGAAAAAAGGCCTAAGCCAAAATCAAAATTTACATTAGACACCAGAAGAAAAAAAACATGGGCTACTCCTCCCAAAAGCCATGCGCCGTGTGCCAATTGTGGATGTCTTGTTTGATAAGGAGGACAAGTTGCGGCACGCTCAGTTCCTTGTTGTCGAACACCCTCCGACATCTTTTCTTCCAAATATTCCATACGATGTAGATGACGGCTTGTTCGGTTTGGCTTGATTCAGGTGCGGGAGCCGATCCCATCATGGATGCCCACCATTGTTGGAGTTTTCTATAATCATTGGGTGGTAATTGTTGTGGAGCAATTCCCATGGAGTAGAATGAGTTCCATACTTGCACAGAGTAGGAACAGGTTGCCATCATGTGAGTTGTTGTTTCAGTGGTGGCGCGGCATAAGGAGCACATGGCGTTCGCCTGGCCTCCATTTTTTAGGATACAGTCAGCAGTCCACAACTTATTCTGTAGAATAAGACAGCCGAAAAACTTGCATCTGTTTTCAGCCTTTGATTTCCACAACCGCTGCCAATCATGCTCAGTAAAGGCGCCAGCAAACTGAACGAGGTATGCAGAACGCGAAGAATAACTACCATTGGCTGAAAACTTCCATGCTATGTCATCCAGTTGGTCAATGAGCTGCACCTCATGGACGAGTGCCCATAGGTCGACGTATTGGTTAACTTCGTCCATGGTGGATAAACGTCGCAGGCCACGCTTCCATCGGCCATTGGTTAAACCAGTTGCCACGGTCTCATTTTTCCGCCATGCTAGCTTGTACAGGTCTGGTGCAATCTCTTTGGGACTCTTCCCTTGCAGCCAACGATCATGCCAGAAGGTAGCTCGCTGATCGTTGCCAAGGAGATGGTTGTGCAGGTCCTGAAAAGCTCAAGCTCTGTGGGGGTGTGATGTATTGTCATCTCGGACCATGGTTTGTTGTTGTCTTTCCATTGTAGCCATTGCCACCGAAGGCGAAGAGCTCGATTGAAAGCAACAAGGTCAAGAACACCTAGGCCACCCAATTGCCTTGGCCGCTGAACACGACGCCAACTGACCAAGCAATGGCCTCCTCTTGCCTCTTCCGATCCTTTCCAAAGAAAAATCCGTCGTATCTTATCAATGCGCTTGATCGCCCATTTAGAAAGGCGGAAGACAGTCATGTAGTATGTGGGGATCGCCAAGAGGACGGCCTGAACCAGAGTGAGCCGTCCCGCCTTGTTAAGTAACCGCCTTTTCCACGCCAGCAGTCTAGCTGCGACCCTGTCCACAATAGCCTGCTCGTCGCTTCGGTGAAATCGTCCTATACGCAGCGGCAAGCCGAGATACTTGCATGGGAGTTGTCCTTGTTTGGCTTGCAGGTCACCCAATATGTAGGTCACATCAATTCCATTGCAACGTAACGGAAAAACCTCTGATTTCTGAAAGTTGGTACATAGTCCCGTTGCATCCCCAAAGTGTTGCAAGATTCGCCGAAGGTTGTCGATATCAGCAGCTATTGGCCGCAGAAACAGCGCTGCATCATCCGCATATAAAATCGTATGTATTTTGATTGGGCTGGCTCCAATGGGTGTGAGTAGCCCTTGCTCTGTTGCTTGATGTAGCAATTGTTGGAGGGGATCCATGGCTAAAATGAAAAGCATGGGGGAAAGAGGGTCACCCTGGCGTAGGCCACGACGATGTTGGATTGGTGTGCCTGGTTCACCATTGAGTAGGATATGGGAGGTTGTAGTTGACCATGTTAGGGAGATTATGTCTCGCCACCGCTGTCCGAAAGCAAGCCGATCCATAACCTCCAGAAGATACTCCCACCGTACACTGTCGAAGGCTTTTGCAATGTCCAACTTGACCAACAACATAGGTGTTTTGGATCTGTGAAAGTGTTGCACTGCCCCATACACATACTGGAAATTATCTTGTATACTTCGTCCTTTGATGAATGCACTCTGAGAATGGGATACCAGTCTGTCCAAGTGTGGCGTTAACCGGTTTGCCAAAACCTTGCCCAATATTTTTGCTATGCTATGCATGAGGCTGATTGGCCGGTAATCACTGATTTGAGTTGCACCGTCTTTCTTTGGTAGCAGGGCTATGTTTGCAGAGTTGAGGAGATTCCAACATGATGAGCGTCGGTTAAAGATCTCCTGAATTGCTGCCACCAAATCATCATTGATAATTTCCCAGGCTGCCTTAAAAAAACCCCCAATGTAGCCATCCGGCCCCGGTGCTTTCTCAGATGGGGCTTTCATAACTGCCTCTTTGATTTCTTCCACTGAAACGTCAATGTCTAGCCCAGATAAATCATGGTGTTGAATGTCTAGAAGGTCCCAATTCAGAGTATGCTCCCGCGGTGTACAAGTGCCCAGCTGAGTGGTGTAATGTTGATGGAGTACCTCAGCTTTTTGTTCATGCATTGTGTGGGTGACACCATTATGATTCAAGGCGGGGATATGATTCTTTCGCCTTCTGCCGTTGGCTCGGAGATGGAAGAGACGTGTATTAGCATCCCCCAGCCGGATCATTGTGAGCCTTGATCTTTGCCGGATCTTCATCCGTCTTAAGCATGACAACCCCAGGATCCTATTCTTTGCTAGGCGACGGAGAGAAAGCTCCTCGTCTGTGAGTTGTCGTTGGTCCTGTATCTGATCAAGTTGCAACACAACCCGCTCTGCCAATGCCGCCTGTTGCTTCAGCTCATCGACACGTTGGCTTCCCCATGCCCGCAACGCTTTGCCCAGCCGTGCTAGTTTAATGTGAAGCACACATGCTTTGTTGTTGGAATATGCCGGCCGTTCCCAGGTCGACTTGACAAGATCCAAGAACCCAGGCTGTTTTAACCAGAAAGACTCAAAACGGAACCCCTTGTACTGTCTATGAAATGGTTTGCACGTCAACACCATGGGACAGTGATCTGATAGGGATGTGCCAATGGCCTGTAGGTAGCAATGTGGGTGCGCCGTCTCCCAATCTCGTGTACAAAACACATGGTCAATCTTCGTTTGTGTAGGGTTATCCGTTTCACTTGTCCACGTGAATTGCCGGCCGTGAAGGTGCAATTCTTTCAATTTCAACTCATCTAAAACCCACCGAAAACTGTTCATGAGCCGATGATTAATACGAGCGTTATTCTTGTCGCAAGCCCGGTAGATCAAATTGAAATCGCCAAGGATCACCCGACTGTCCAGTGCCTGTTGCCTTACTGCCTGAATCTCGTTGAGGAACCGCAATTTGTCACTATCACTCTGTGGCCCGTATACCCCAGTCACTGTCCAGACACCATTGTCAGCCTTCCGTCGAACTGTCGCAGACACTGAGTATTGCCGGATGTCAACCTGTTGCATTTCATAGTGATCCTGAGAGAAAGCCAATAGCACGCCGCCCCGGACTCCATCAGCAAGCAACGCCGCATAATTGTTTAAAAATTGTGGTCCGAGCGTGGAGCAAATCACTGCATCATCGACCATTGATAATTTAGTCTCTTGCAAGCAAATGATGGTCCCGTGATGATCTGAGACAAGGTCCCGGACGACCTGACGTCTTGTCGTATTGTTGAGCCCCCGGACATTCCAATTGAAGATGGTGCAATTGTGGTCACTAATCATTAGGAATTGATGACACCATGGTAGACATGACAATTGACACTGGACGCAGGCCACTGGGCTTGACTATGCAGTTGAACAACACAAGCTGACACGAACGAATGCATCCTCCTACTGAGACCATCAAACTGCTAACACCCCAAACAGAAACTAGAAGGAAAAATAACATTGGAAACACATGGACCAACAACCACGGCCTGCTGCAGTCACTGGGAGTTGACGCCTGCCCCATTCAGCAGCAGGTCATGAAGGGCTGATTCAGCTGTCTGCTTGGCTGAACCTGTGTACATGTCGAGGCATTGCTTCATCTTCTTCTTCTCTGCCTTGTGGTGCACCTGCTCTCCATCGAGACCGAGCCATTGAAGCTTGACCTCGACCGCCTTCTGTGCCGCACTCTTGGTGCCGGACTGGTTGGCCAGGTTGGCGAGGCGCTGACGCTCACTGAAGCGTCGTTGCGGGCTGGGCGCCGCATCGCCGACTGTTGGAGCAGGCTGGACCGGAGGTTGGGAGATAGCCGGGAGCGGCGGCGTCGTCGTCATGCTGGCGAGGAAGTGCTGGACTGGGGAAGTGGAGCGGGGCTCGCTGTCGAGCAGCCCCGGTGGCAGCGTCGATCAGGGGCAGGGGATCAGCGCCTGCCTCGCCTGGCGGCGAGGGACTGGCGAGGTTTTTTTATTTTTATATTTTTTATTTTAAGATTTATCAAAAATATATATCTAACAATTTTTTTTGCAAAACTGTCACCTAGCCGCCGTTTGAATCGGCGGTAGGTGAGATGCAAGCCACCTCCCGCCGGATGAAACGGTTGAAGGTACCTTTAACCGTTTCATCCGGTTAAAGGTTCCTTAACCGTTCCATCCGGCGATAAGTGCCACCACCGTCACGGCCGTTGTATGCCGACCAGTTACCGCCGGTTGAAACGGCTATAGCTGTTTCAACCGGCTATAAGCCATATATTCTGTTAAAAATTAATAATTAATAATATATTATACAAAGTAAATATATTTAATGTATATTTTTAGATTGCAGTGAAATAACATCTGAGGCATATTTTACTTCGAACTGAACGATAAAATATTTGATTGAATTAAATAAATATTAAAAATATACATTAAATATTTTCCTAAAAAATATAATCAAGGAAAATATATTTAATGTATATTTTTGGATTGCAGTGAGTTAAATAACATCTAGGCATATTTTTACTTCGAACTGAACGATAAAATATTTAATTGAAATAAATAAATATACGAGTATGACCTATTCTCAATTCTCAATGTCAAACAGGCAGACGACATCTTATTTCATGGGGGTATAATTATAACTTTAATATTTATTTCCAAACGCTATATATATATTTTTCCTAATTATTTCATCTCAGATATATTTTTTCCATCTAATGTATATTTTTAATATTTATTTAATTCAATCGAATATTTTATCATTCAATTCGAAGTAAAATATGCCACAGATGTTATTTAACTCACTGCAATCCAAAATATACATTAAATATATTTACTTTGTATAATATATTATTAATTATTAATTTTTAACAGAATATATGGCTTATAGCCGGATGAAACAGCTATAGCCGTTTCAACCGGCGGTAACTGGCCAGCATGCAAACGGCCGTGACGGTGGTGGCACTTGTCATCGCCGGATGAAACGGTTACCTTTAACCGGATGAAACGGTTAAAGGTACCTTCAACCGTTTCATCCGGCGGGAGGTGGCTTGCATCTCACCTACCGCCGATTCAAACGGCGATAGGAGCCTCTCGCCAATTCAAACGGCGGCTGGGTGACAGTTTTGCAAAAAAAATTGTTAGATATATATTTTTGATAAATCTTAAAATAAAAAATATAAAAATAAAAAAACCTCGACTGGCCTGCGTGAAGAATGGGCCGGCCTCCCAATCTGGCAGCAGGCCTGAAGTGGTGTTGTTGCTGGGTGGTGGATCTTGGGGCGGACCCACGGCTCGTTTGTTGGGCTGGGCCTCAAGCCTGTAGGAGTGGCCGAAGCAATGTTGGTTGTGTTGGCCGGCCCATCAGTCGTTGGAGGCAGACCTGGCTCCTGCTGTAGCGGCGCAGGGGCCAGCAGTGGTCGTCGCGAGTTCCGAGCGACCAGTTGAAGCTTGCACGCTTGGG
Organism: Digitaria exilis; assembly: GCA_015342445.1. Taxonomy (NCBI): domain Eukaryota; kingdom Viridiplantae; phylum Streptophyta; class Magnoliopsida; order Poales; family Poaceae; genus Digitaria; species Digitaria exilis. The sequence continues at coordinate 186,305 of JACEFO010002063.1, read as the reverse complement.
CCATGCAGCGTTCGACATGGCCGGGGGAGAGTAGTCGAGATGGAGAAGGACCGCGTAGCCAAGGAGGCTGACAGGCCCGTTTCAGGAACGGCAGTGGCCGTCGCGCTCCACTGACTCGTAGAGGTTGAGGTCGCCCTCCAAGGCGAAGCCATCAGGATTGCTCGTCCAGAGCTTGACGCAACAACAGGCAGACTCCTTGTCTGAGGTAGGCTCGTCGATGCACTCGATCAACGTGTCGGGGTGGAACAACTGCTTGAGGGTCTCCGGTTGCCGGGCATGGAGGGGCAAGCCTTCAATGCAGAGGCGCAGCTTGTAGGACAGGCTAGCGGCCGCGGCGTTCGCCATACGCAACCAGGGCCGGAAGTGCAGCTTGCCCCCCCCCCCCCCCCCCGAAGTCAATGCCATTGTGGCAGTCCATGGCATGGTCCCGACGGGGAAGGACCGAAGCGGCGGCGTGGTCTGCAACGGCGGGAACGCAGCATTGGAAGAAGGCGGCGGCGGCAAGGCAAGCTTGGCGGTGGCGGCAGAGCGAGTAGTCTCAGAAGACTCAGTTGAACACACAGAAAATGGTCGTATAGCAAGCGGAAACGGAGTTCACTATCTACCATTTCTTATGGCAAATCAGCAAATCCCAAAATTTCTCCAGTCATGCTGTTTGGAGATTTTCGGTACAGAAGCTGCAAAAGACTAAATTGGAAGAAGGGATCGAGACAACACGTATGTGATGTATATTCAAGTGCATTGCCAATTTGCTATCTTTCCCCTCATATATTAAAAGGACACGTCGCATTGTACTTTCAGTAGAACTTCTGTAAATTTAACTGAAGATATTAAACACGCCACTCAGTAAGATCTACTTAAACATGGAGCGTCCATGTATTACCATGTTCTAATTGTTCATGCTCCACATCATAGTGGCAAATTCCACAAATATCAAGTCAAGGAAAACAACTACTCTTGCTTCTGTTTTCTGCCAATCATATTTAGCATCAAAATGCAATATTCCTATGACTTATTTACCTTTTATGCGCCCACAAACAACCACGCAAATGAAAAAACAGCCAAGTTCAGTTTTGCTGAACAATGCAGCAGACACAGAGGCGAATAAAGCTGGCCTCTTTTGCACTGGATAGAAGCTGCATCTTTGAAAGTGCTATGGTAAGCTGAGAAATTTTGTGACATGAAGAAATCATCCGTTCGACCTTCAATTTAGAAGGCAAGTCATGTGACGTGCCACAGGCTAGAGTCTTACTATATAAACCATTAAAAGTTTCCATGCTCTCGACTGCAGATGTGGTTTTCAGGTTGTTTTATCAAAGGTTTAGTTTACTTGGGTCATTTTGTCCTGCAAAAGGTTCACAGTGCTATCTAATATCGTTAAATCATGTTTGGTTGAGTTCAGCTGCTATCGGTCATGATCACATCGTGAACTGTTACGATGCTATCCCGTGATACTGCCCGTGAGCAAGCGGTATGCGATCCCGTGAAAAATGTGGCCGGAGCAGGAGCAGTATGTGCAGCAATAATATACATGCAGGTCAATTGACAATTGCGGTGCAGCAGCAGCGAAAGGCCGCGAGGCAAACCTGTTTCATGTGGCAAACCAAACAATGGACGTAAACGACCATTTTATTTCAGTTACCACTGTCACCTGATAATCTTTACGTTTGCGTTAACAATGATTGAAATAAACGTCACTATAATGCAAGTAAGTTTCTTTCCGTCGAAAAATCTGATCCGCAGTTCCCATAAATTAATTTTAAAATATGTATGAAACGTCACTACGTCAGAGTTACCATCCACATCAGAGACAAGAGATTTACTCCTATTATCCTTTGGATACGTATCAGTTTTTTTTTTCTAGGTTGCTCGACTAGTAGTCCTGTCCTAAGCATATTTACAATACAACATTTGATCGTACTTCAGATTTTTCAGTTTACCAGGGCAAATTCTGGAGCTTAAGACACAATTTTCTAGATCTCGTGATCCATGAACAATTACACTTTCTTCGCAAGAGTTCGCTGTTTCGTGCCATGCTGCACAATTTTCTCTTCAACATGTAGCCCCTTTCGTCGCCTCACAGAATTCATGAGCTTCTTAGCCAAGTTTGGTCCAATGCTTGCGCCATCACCAAATTCTTCAATCTCCTCTTGAGTTTTCGGGGTAAAGAAGGGGTCCTGCGGGATAACTTCCCAGTGGCTAAAAGCTAGAATTGCACTAGCAGCACCTGCCGTTAGCTTCCTAAGTTTCTCAGGGAACTCAGAGCTCTCGTAAACTGGCAAGTGAGAATGCACTGTGAACAAAGATGTTCCTTCTTGCATCTCCTCTTTCAGCACCTTGGCTTGACAATCACCAAGAACAGCAAACGCTGCACCTAACTGCTCTGTTGGTGTGGTCAATTCACAAAAGTACATTGGTTCCACAAGCCTTGGTTTGCTCAGAAGAACAGCTTCTCGGCATGCTTCCTTCACTGCATTAATTACTTGCCCGGTGAAGATGCTGTCATCGGAGTAAGTTATAACATCAGAGCTGTCTGCAAAAATGTATGGCTCAACAATGAAAGCCAAACCCCTCATAGGTTCATCGCAAATGGGACCTGCATTTGTGGCAAATTGAAATCCTGAGACAACACTGTTCCTTAGTGCTTCATAATCAAGGGAATCTGTCGATGTCTTTCTTTCACTGCTTTCAGTGATGATTTTACTTTCTGCATCAGATGCAGTCACAAATCCCAATCTCTCTGAGATATGACATCTGCTACTCACAAGAATACCTTTCCTTCCATTTTGTCTTGTTGTTACACCAAAGCTTGATTTCAAGTCAGGCAAGAGAAGGAAATTTGGTCCAACATGTGAAGGACCTAGGGCCATGATTCTCTGAAGGTATCCTAGCAATGTTTTACTATACCTGTCAAGTTTCTCCTTTTCCACTTGCTCAGATATCTCTTCCAATTCACTGTCAACGGCACCGATCAAACGGTGCCTAAGCGTTGCTGTGGAATCGTCACCATCGTGAGGAAACTGCGAACATCCTCCCTCAATGATTTGCCCAAGTAATTCTTCACTTTCTGCGAGGACCTTAGTCAGTGCACTGGGAAGCCTGCTGACTTGAACTCTCACTGTGAATCTCCCATTCGGAGTGCTCCTCTCAGCAAACCGCTGTTCAACTTTCATGCTTCCCATCATACCAACATCTTCTCCTTGGATGGTCTCCCTGAATGATACTAATGGCTTTGAGACCTCCAGCTGGACCTTGGCAAATCTGTCCTGCAAATCCTTGATGCAGCGCTCCAAATGTACCTGCCCAGCAGCAGCAAGGACATGCTCACCTCTCTGCGACACCGTGTAAACAACCAATGGGTCAGCCTGGTTAAGAAGCTTCAGTCCTTTCACAAGGGCTCCGAGATCAGTAGGTTTAGAGGGTTCAACGGCGACCTTGAGCATTGGCGACACCTGGAACGTCATGCTCGAGAACGGCCAGCAATTTTTGGTGGACGACAGTGTTGCACTCTTCAGCACGTGCTGGCCAAGACCCTGGATCGCGACAACGTTGCCAGCAGCTACACTGTCAATTGGCATCAGGTCCTGCCCAAGCATCTGGTACAAGCACTGCAACTCCACCTCCTGCGCATGCTTATTGCCCGATGCAGCAGCATCCCCTTTCACCGGATCATACAGCGGCGACAGGACGAACACCTTCTGCCCTGCACGGAGCACCCCACTGAAGACCCTCGCGAACGCCAGGAAACTCTCCTCCGGCTCCTGCTCGCTGTGCTGTGCCTGATGATTGTGGTTGAGCAGCTCCCCGTTGAGCCCCTTGGACGGCAGCATCGTGTATGGCACCACGAACATCTTGGACACGAACACAACCACAGGCGCGGTCGTGCTCGTGCTGCATGCCGCCACACAGCTCCTCACCCGCTCTGCCTCGGCGACAATGCTCGCGCAACCGCTGTCACTGTCAGCAACAACCCTCCTCTCCGGCATAAGCCTTGGCACTCTGAACGCCTGGGCGGCAACGGGGTCGGGCGTGCACTCGACGAGCATCTCCATGACCGAGTCCGCGAGCGGCAGCCACGCCCGCAACACGGCGTGCAGCGAGACCTTGGGGTCCTTGCTGTGCAGCTCCCGCGGCGACACCTTCAGGTCGAAGACGGACACGACGTTCCTCTGCATCCACTCCCCGCTGTTCGGCGTCAGGCCCCTCTGGTACACCTTCCACAGTGGCTTGAGCACGTTCTGCACGAACGCCGGCTGCTGCTCCGCGCCGGCGCTGCCCGTGGACTCCTTCCTCAGAGGCAGCACCGCCTTCTTCTCCTTGTCGACGTAGTAGGGGCCCCAGAAACCCCTGAGCAGATTGGCCTTGCTAGCGCCGGTCTTCTTGGCGTACAGGTCGGCGAATCGGTCGATGCGGAAGCCCCAGCCGTCGCGGGCGCACGCGAAGACGACGTTACCCTTGTGGGGATGGAAGGCGTCCTCGTCCTCGTCGTCCCCGTCGCGGCGGCCGTCGTCGTCGTGGAGGAGGGAGGAGAAGTAGGAGCCGGAGCGGAGCGCGGAGCAGAAGGAGTTGACCTCGGCGAGGATGCGGCGGAGGCGGGCGTAGGCGTCGTCGGGGGAGAGGAGGAGGTCGGTGATGAGGCGGTCAAGCTTGTTGAGGACGAGACAGGGGCGGAGGCGCTCGACGAACGCCTGGCGGAGCGCGGCGTGGGTCTGGACGCGGACGCCCTTGGCGGCGTCGACGACGACGAGCGCCGAGTCCGAGAGGCGCGCGGCGGCGGACACCTCGGAGCAGAAGTCGGCGTGGCCCGGGGAGTCGATGAGGTGGACGCGGTAGTGGTGGGGGCCGCCCGTGGACGGGTGCGCGTAGCGGAGCGCGACGGAGGAGGACTTCATGGTGATGGCGCGCCGCTGCTCCTCCGGCAGGTGGTCCATGAACCGGGCGCTGCCGGCAAGCTTCGGGTGGAGGAGCCCGCCGCCGCCGGAGGCCACCAAGTGGTCCGCGAGGGAGGTCTTGCCGTGGTCCACGTGCGCAAGAATGCACGTGTTGCGCACCAGGTGAGGATCATCGACGGCCGCCGATGACGACGACGCCGCCGCCGGCATCGCGCCGCGCGCGGCGGTTAGGGTCTTAGGGCGAATTGGCGAAATCCGCCGGCGAACTTGTGTTGGCTTGATGGCACGAGTAGCGGAGTAGGCGTGGGGTCTAGTCTCAGTAGCGGGGTTTCATGGACACTGTTACCTACTCTCTCCATCCCTTAAAAAAATGATGTTTTAGCGTTTAAAATTTTTCTCATAAAGATTGATATTTTGGCATGCTTGTATAACAAATTAGGAATATCTTATGCATGCATGCTTAAAAGGAAACTGATTTACCTCTAAAATGGCATTTATCAGGGACACGTGCATCTTTCTTTTCTACTCTTAATTTGTCTGAAAAATCCTAAAACATCCTTTAAGGGATGGAGGGAGTAGACTGGAAACTAGGTAACCGTGCCACCCCTCACATCCCATGAAACTTCCCCTATTAATTACCCTGCCATGTTAGCAAAACTGCTGATGTAGCAGTGATTTTAATGTCTATGAAACTCTCATGAAACGCGGTTAAGACACGGCTGAGCAGTATTTTCCCCCTCGCGACTAGACGGGGACCGTGTCGTCGAGTACTACTAGAGAAGTAGGTACTCCGTAGTAGAGTGAGTCGAGACCGAAAGTGGACTTCAACTATGGTAATTTTGTACATTTTTTGTAAATGAATATATGTAAGGACTAAGGCTACATCCGTTTAAAAGCATTGTTATATTATTATATGGTGTTAAAGGATTTATTTTTGACGGGAATGGTGTTCAAGGATTTTGGAATGGAGATTGCATCACGCCATTACATCCCCCTCAACAAGTGTCTGCCAGGTGCCTAACATGTCCTTAACAAGTCTCCAAATAGTCCATAGAACACTCTCCAGTAATAGCCCAGGCCCCTACTTTATTAAGTAGGGGCTCTTCCTACTTTTCTGTGCCTTAGAGTTTTGTGCTCAACTCCAGTAATAGCCTCTATATTCTAGCCCCTACACTTATATGACAGACCGGACCCACTTGTCAACGTCTCATATTTTCTATTCTATTTTTCCCTTCCAAGTTCCACCGTGAGCCATCCTGATGCATCTCCGGTCTCCCCCGTCGCATCTCTCCGCATCGTATCTGTCTCGCGCCTCGCTCGCTTCGCCCAGGATGGAATCTGCTCGTTGTGATCCGCTCGTCGGCGGCTAGGCAACATCGCCGGCCCCACGTGGCTGCTCTTCACCATCCAAGCAAGAGACTCGGGAGGACCTCGAGTCTAACGATGAACACTGTACGGTTCACCAAACCATTGGGAACCGGTCCGGTTTGACCGATTCCCGCTCAAACCGCCCCGGACCGGTAGCGGTTCGGGGCGGTTTAAACCGGGTAAAATTTAAAATTTTTAAATTTAAATTTAAAAAATGGTAAAATGTCGTAAAAATTCCTAAAAATATTTCAAGGTGCGTGTAATCTGTTGGTATAAAAAGTTTTCAAATATTTGATCATTTGGTATTTTTTTCGGCAAATACAGGTTAAATCAAAAAAGAAAAAAAAGTGGCCGGCCCATTAAGGCTCATTTTTTTGACGCAAACCGGCCGGCTAACCGCCAAACCGGTCCGGCCAACCGGTCAAACCGAGTGGCTAACCGCTCCAAACCGCCGGATATGTGAATTTGAATTCAAAATTTGAATTTGTCCGGTTTCTAGCCCATTTTTTTGACGCAAACCGGCCGGCTAACCGCCAAACCGGTCCGGCCAACCGGTCAAACCGAGTGGCTAACCGCTCCAAACCGCCGGATATGTGAATTTGAATTCAAAATTTGAATTTGTCCGGTTTCTAGCCCATTTTTTTGACGCAAACCGGCCGGCTAACCGCCAAACCGGTCCGGGTAACCGGTCAAACCGAGCGGCTAACCGTTCCAAACCGCCGGATATGTGAATTTGAATTCGAAATTTGAATTTGTCCGGTTTCTAGCGGTAACTGGTCAAGCCGGACCGGTAAACCGCTACCGGAGGCCGGCGGTTCGAGCAACCGGTTCGAAAAATAAAACCCTGCTCACCCGTGGGAGAAGGGGCTGAGGAGAAGTAGGGGCCTCCATAGAGCAGGGTCCTGTTGGAGTGCATTTTTTGTCACTCGTCTTGGTGGAGTTGCTCTAACTTCAATATATACAGACTCAAAATGCACAATCAACAAAAAAGTCACTGACATGTCCTTGGTCTCCATTTTACTCATTCTTAGCTGGATCGATAGGAACCATGATTCACCCACTGCCTGGCTTACTCCAACTTTGATGGCTCGTCTTATTAAAAAGAAATATGCAACATAGACAAATTTAAATCATTCTTGAAGATCTTTGTTTAATAAATCAAAACATAAAAAATTGAAATTTTGCATAATATTTTAATAAAACAATGGGTCAAATTTGGAATAAAAAAACAGAGGTAGACATGTAGTTAATTTAGCCGGTGAAGAGTCATTCTACTCTATTAGTCTACGAACTCAATTTTGCTACTTCCAAACCTGTCTATGGCTGATAAAAGTGAAAAGATAATTACGGTCCCGAACGTGAGTGGGTTTGACGATTTTTCTTTTAAAAAAATGGTAAGCATGTCATGTGAGAGCCACGAGTTACTGTATGAATGTAACAATGTCAAACGCATAAACATTGAGAAATTGGAAGCATACACTTCTTGGCTGCAATGCATTCTCGGGAAAAAAAAGGGGCAGTCATCAACTAGGCAACGCTAAACTCAGCCAGCCGTCCATGACCAAGGACCACAAGCCACTGAAAAGCATATTCCCGCGCTCCCTTCTCGACCGCACGTACGCCCACGTCACCATAACCCCAAATGCCACCGCACCACAAACCCCCGGATTCCATGGGCCCCGCAGGTCCACTCTCACTGGCAACCCGACCCCACACGCCAGCCCCCCGCTTACCTCCAAGTTTAGCACCGCGCGGCTTCCGGCGGCCTCTAGCTGCCGGCCCAAATCAACGCGTGACGTCGTCGTCTTCTTCCCCTCTCTTCTCGGTCTCCCCAACACCTCGCTCGCCTGTCGCGTGTTGTCTCGCTATTGCGCTCCTCTTCCTCCTCCTCAGCTGCTCGCAACACCCAAGTCGGCAAAACCCTAGCTAGCGGCGGCCGGTCAGGAATCAGACATGGAGGCGAGGGCGTCGCCGCACCGGTCGGTCTCCATCAGCGGCGGCGGAGGCTTCGGAGGGGCGCGGGGCGACGACAGCGCCTTCTCGTTCCTCTCCAAGGGGTGGCGCGAGGTGCGGGACTCGGCCACCGCCGACCTCCGCCTCATGCGCGCGCGTGCCGACTCCCTCCGCACGCTCGCGGACCGCGAGCTCGAGCAGCTCCTCGCCTCCGCCTCCACCGCGGTCGCCCCCGCGCCGCCGCCGCCGCTCGCCGCGGGGGCGCCCATCGCCGAGCTCGAGTTCGTGCGCACCAGGATCCAGCCCAAGATCTCCGAGCTCCGCCGCCGGTACGCGTCGCAGGAGCGGGACCTCGGCCGCAGGGTGCTCGAGGGGTGGGCCCCGCGCGGGGCGGGCGGGCCCGCGCGCGCCCGCGTCGACCTCTCCGGGATCACCGCCATCCGCAACGCCTTCGTCTTCGAGGCGCCCGTCGGCGAGCGGTGGAGGAGCCCGGCCTGGATGGGGGACGCGGAGGCGGAGGGAGGGAAGGAGTGGGAGGTGGTCAGGATGATACGGGACGGCATCAAGGAGTTCGAGCGCCGGAGCCAAACCAGCGAGATTTTTGAAGGGCTGCGCAGTACTGGCGAGCTCGTTGAGAAATTGAAGTCCAGCCTGGTAACTTTTCACATCGATTTCACTTATATAGTTAATTGAGCGAAAACAAAGGGGCATGTTACTGTTTGGATCGGGTTGATTGCTCTAGGAAATCTCAGAATAGAATTAAATATAATTGTTACAGATATGGACAATTCCTATGATTTGTACTGCAATCTCCCTCATTAGAGTAGGTTCTAGGAAGTTTGGAATTGAGTTAAGTAGAAGTTGTTATGAATATGGACAGTTCCTTGGATTTGGACCACTATCTTCCTGATTGAAGCATGTTCTGTAGAACAATCTGAACTGATCGGAAGAGGTCATGCTAAATTGTGATGAACACTCTGGCACTAGTTACTTCATTTATGTCACAAAATGCAGAGTGCCTCCTTAGCAGAGACATCATTAAATGGCTATGGTGAAAAAAATGGGTAGATGTTATGAGGACCAATATAAATGCAGTCTAAGGAGTAAGAAAGTGGAAACTGAGAAACATAAAATGCTTGACCTGAATTAGGAATTTAGGATAACTCCATTTCAGTTATATGTGTGATTTCAGTTCTTATGTGAGTATGTATTCACTATTCAGTGGACCCGTTTGAATGGGGGGAATGGTGATGAGATTGTTGCAGTTGTTAAATATTTAATATTAAGTATTACTTTAATGCCAATAAAATCTCTATTCATCTGATAAGCTGCTCTGATAGAGTGAATCTCAAATGAATTTTCATGCCCAATAGTTATACTTAACTGGAAAAGCTTGGTTCTATTGGACTATGTGAGCTTTATAGAGTCATGATTAACAAAAATACTCACCGTTATTCTTCTTTTTTTGCTGCAGAGGTCATTCAACATGGAGTCTCAAGGATCCAAGGTAATTACTAAACATATGGTTAACTGATGAGAAATTGTCTACTGTATGAAGTCATACTCTTTTGCATTATTTGATTTTGCGTCAAGCATATTTGTGATTATATTGTAGTTCTAGGTGTTATATTTCCTTAGTTGGTTTACCCATTTCCATATTTCTCTTCAGTTAGTTTGTACAAGAAACATGGTAAAAGGGGTTTGGGTCTTCTCACCAGTGCATGCTATTTACATGATATTATCTATGTGCTGAATCTTACAGACATGCATATGAGGCTTTGTGCCTGTTTTGAACACTGGTTTGTGGATCTTTCCAAAAGAATGCAACCACCATTTATTTGGACTCAATATTCATTGATAGCTGGTATTTAATAACCGATATATTCTCGTTAACTTATTTGTTGCTTTATGCAGGAAATCCCTCCACTGGATCTAACTGAAATACTGGCTAATGTAGTAAGGCAGTCTGAACCATTTTTGGATCAACTTGGTGTACGGAGAGGTACAGATAAAAATCATAAAACGTTCACTTGCATCCTGTTTTCTTCCATTTATCCGGAGCTGACCCTCTTATATGTTCATACTGTGGTCCAGATCAATGTGAAAGACTAGTGGAGGCATTGTACAGGAAACAAAACCATTCTCTTTCAGAAGACACATCCTTGCTTGCAAATGATAACTCATCAGATGATCTTGACTTGAGAATTGCCAGTGTGCTTCAAAGTACTGGTTATCATGCTGATGACGGTTTCTGGAGTGAACCTGCAAAGTATGAGGTCACGGACAATAGAAGACATGTGGCTGTTGTCACCACAGCAAGCCTACCGTGGATGACAGGAACAGCAGTTAATCCATTGTTCCGTGCAGCATATCTTGCAAAAGGTAGTAAACAAGATGTGACACTGGTAGTTCCTTGGCTCTGCAAGTCAGATCAAGAACTGGTATACCCAAATAGCATGACATTCAATTCGCCAGAAGAGCAAGAAACTTGTATAAGGAACTGGCTGGAGGAAAGGCTTGGCTTTGAATCAAACTTCAAGATATCATTCTACCCTGGAAAGGTTACAACCTAATGCGCCTTGTGTCACAATTCGATATTTTATTACTTGAAACTGACATGTCATGTTATATGCACTTCAGTTCTCAAAAGAGCGGCGCAGCATAATTCCTGCTGGTGATACATCACAGTTCATACCGTCAAGAGAAGCTGATATAGCAATATTGGAAGAACCAGAGCATCTCAATTGGTATCATCATGGGAAACGCTGGACTGACAAGTTCAACCATGTTGTTGGTGTGGTTCATACAAACTACCTGGAATATATCAAGAGAGAGAAGAATGGAGCCCTTCAAGCGTTTCTGGTTAAACACATTAACAATTGGGTGACCAGAGCATACTGTGACAAGGTACTTTGTATAGCTTAGTTGTTTTGTTAATTACGCTGTTGTCCATGAATGTTTCTAATGGTATCCATCTGTAGGTCTTGCGTCTTTCTGCAGCAACTCAAGATTTACCGAAGTCTATTGTCTGCAATGTTCATGGTGTAAACCCAAAGTTCCTGAAGATTGGAGAGAAAATTACTGCAGATAGGGAGAGTGGAGAGCCGTCATTTTCTAAGGGAGCATATTTTCTTGGGAAGATGGTTTGGGCCAAAGGTTATAGGGAACTTATAGATTTGATGGCTAAGCATAAAAATGACTTGGAAGGATTCAAGTTAGATGTATATGGGAGTGGTGAGGATTCACAAGAAGTTCAGTCTACTGCCAGGAAGCTGGATTTGAGTCTCAACTTTTTCAAAGGAAGGGATCATGCTGATAATTCACTCCATGGGTACGTATCAAGAAACTATAAAGGGGTTCTCAAATCTCAATTAATTCCTTATCACCTGAACTCCACCTTTTGTTGATTACTGATGCAGCCATCTGCTCTTTATATTGTTCTCAGATACAAGGTCTTTATAAATCCAAGCATTAGTGATGTCCTGTGCACAGCAACAGCAGAGGCTCTTGCAATGGGGAAATTTGTCATCTGCGCAGAACACCCATCAAATGAGTTTTTCATGTCATTTCCGAACTGCTTGACATACAAATCTTCGGATGAATTTGTTGCAAGAGTGAAAGAGGCAATGAATAGAGAACCCCAGCCTCTAACTCCTGAGCAAAGGTACAACCTATCATGGGAGGCAGCGACCGAAAGGTTCATGGAGTACTCAGATCTTGACAAGGTTCTCAATGATGAGGCAGTTCAGCCTGGACAAGCCGGAACTAGAAACAAAATAAGAAGAAGCTCACAACGACAACATAATTTGTCTAACATCATGGACGGTGGATTGGCGTTTGCTCATCAATGCCTAACCGGCAGTGAGGTCCTCAGGTTGGCAACAGGTGCCATTCCTGGCACTCGCGACTATGATAAGCAGCACTGCATGGATATGGGCCTTTTGCCACCTCAGGTCCAGCACCCTGTTTATGGCTGGTGATGACTGATAAGTTCCCTAAGTTATTCATAGGTATATATGTAGATAGTACATCAAGTAGACTAATGTTTAATGCTGTAACTGTATTGTCCATGAGGAACTTCGGACAATTTTTTTTGTACCATCTGTAATATGGTTCTTTCTCCTTAAATTTGGAGATGTATTGCAGAAATCGAGTACTAGACATCTGAAGCTCATGACTACAAGACTGTCAGCGCCATCTCTCTGCTTTTACCACTGAATCGTGTGTGTCCAAGGGGAAGGCAGTTGATCCACCGTACAACTTTGCTTTGGTTATGATTTACTCATTTTTAGACCTGGTAATGTGTCTGTTTCTAACATGAAAATATGGACAAGCTCAAGATTGATATGCTCAAAGTGTATAAAGATATAGAAGTTGGACAGCTCTAAAACTGTTTTGTTGGGGCTGATAAACTCACTCAAGTAGTACACCACTTCAGATATCTGCTCACCGGTTTCTGCAGGTTGCTTTGCTCTGATTAGTACAAGTGTATCTGATGGCTTATTGGTCGTAGTTTTGGTAACATATGCTTATTTTACTTACTCCGTTTCGGATCAGGGCTTTAAAAAGCAAAAACGACTTAAAATTTGGGGACGAAGGGAGTATTTTTTTTAAAGTGACTGATAATTTGAGGCATATGAGCAATCTGGAGTACCTTTTTAATGTAAAAGGACATGTAAATCATATTTAGGAGTTGGATCACTCTTTTTAATAACACTTTTGGTGGTTTGCACATTCAAAGTTACTTTAGATTGATTTTTTATAATGGTAAGGTGGGTTTAATTTAGATTAGACTAAAACTTAAAACCAGAAATCTTCAACCACCTAGTTGTCAAAACCGTTCACGTTTAGCGACCTAGCTATTCTCAAAGCCTCAAAGGTGGTTCGTTGACTTAAATGGCATATGGCAATAGGGCCCACCTGGCAGCTACATGTTCTCATTGACTTCTCCCCTCTACTCGTTTATGCCTAGCCCCAATTCATTGTTCTCATCAATTCCGCCAGGGGCGAAGCCGGAGCTGAAATGACCCTGGTGCACAGCTCAAAAGACTTGTATAGGCTTCAAAGATTACACGGTGATTTTAGGCTTAATTAGTGTTAAAAAACTATTTACCCTGGTGCCAGTGCACCAGGTAAAATGCACCTGGTGTCGCCCCTGAATTCCGATATCGTCAGGAGACGCCACCTTCGCCGAGGTCTCTAGCATTGGCACAACCATCATGGTGTAGGTCACATGCTTCAAGCTCAGGGTAGGAGCAGATCGGGTGTTGGATGGCCAGGCCGCCAGATGCAACCTACGGTTGATTGCATGCATGCATAGACTATTGAGCATTTGAGCCTGCTCCCTGCGATGCAAATAGCGCTCGCCAGCTAGGTTCCCGGGATGTAGAAATTTTAGGCGTCTCCACCGAGCCTGGCCGGTGGGATGCAGGTGGTGCAGGCACGCTTGGCAAAATGCTGCTCACAGCGCTGCCATCCAGGCATCCAATCAAGTGCTCAATTAACCAGGCCATGATGTGTGTGTGCATGTAACCAATCAAGGGTTGTTACATGCTCTCATAGCCTAGCTACGGCCTGGCTTAGCGATGCAAGCCAGCCCATCACGCTATAGGGAACCAATCAGACCCTTAATATACCGTGTACCGGAAGTGTTCGCACCCGGATGCAATATCGATATCTTTGCTATTGCCTTAAATGCAAATTATTGAATGTTACACTTTTGCATTTGTCTTTGCTTTCACAAATCATGTCCGCGATCCACACAACTGGTGCATCTATGCCGTCCATCTTGCGTCCGACGGGTGCAAGGGCTCCGTTGTGCACGGCAGCACCTAAAGCATATGCATGGAGCACTTTAATCATCTCTCGGAAGAGGGAGAAGACAGTGAGAAAAAAAAGGAGGCAAGAGAAAAACGGAGCTAACATGTGAGTCATACTGTCAAAACACAACACACATCAAAACAACTAAATGGTCGGGAATAGTTTGGGTAGCTATGAGGTCAAAGATGTTTATTTTTTTTAAGTTTCACTATTAAAATCAAACTCTGCCTATTGTTAGACGGTAAAAATAGATTTTTTTTTCGTGAGTGTCTATCACTCACCTAGGTAAAACTAAACTCTCCTCACCTGAACCATTACATTTAAAAAATGGATGACTCATATCCATCTTCCTCAACCCGCTTCTCTCTCCTCTTGGTGGACCCCACTGCCTTTATAGAAGGCAGATTTTTTATAGGTGAGGTGGATTTTTTTAGCATTTTGGTTATGCTAATTCGATGTATTACAGAATCTTCATACAATGCATTCAATAGTTGCTCTCACCTATTGGAAAAGCCCACCTGTCAACACTTTGCTCCTTCAATTTCCTTCTCCTAGTGAATCTCAGGCGCACACCTTTATGGCAACACAAGACCAAAAAGAGAAAAATGACTACAACACGTGTCTCAAAAGCCTGATATATGGAAATCCAAAAACAGATTATAGATACGTGATGAAAGAGGAAATGAGACCAACACTGATGAATATTTATTGGCTCAAGAACCTATTTTAAGAGGGCCGAAGGATTCTACACATCGGGTATAAAAATGGGCTGCGCAGAGACTTCTCACTTCGTTACCATCGTCTACCATTACCATCGGATCAACCATCCTCCTAGGTAAAGTCATGAGTGCGTGTATGTGGGCATATGGCACATTCAGTTGTTCCATGTCTTAACTCTTAAGCAATAATTTACAGTCATCTTATTCAGCGAAAATCCTATTTGCTAAAAGTAGATGCATGCCCTGTTAGCACGCCATGTTCCACTGCAAAAGAACTAGAGAACATCAGGTTTGCATCTCTGATAGCATGCATTTCCATGGCTGCATCTTGTATCGGCATGCGCTCTCTGGGTTGCTGCTTCGAGCAAGATATGCCAATCCGAACAACAGAGACCAAACACTCCTGAACTTTGCTTCTCGTGATCTCATCGTTGGCATCATTGTGCACCCATATTGTTGGATCAGCTATCTCCAGGACTCTATCAGGGAAAACAGCCTCTGCAAACTTATGAAGATCTACTGATTCTTTAAGCATATCATCCGTTGGACTCCTGCCTGTAAAAATCTCCAGTAGCAATATCCCAAGGCTATAAACATCACCAAGAGTTGAGATGGGAGAACCTTCGCCATACTCTACATTTGCGCATTTTTTTTACATTCATCAATATAAAATATTTATGAAAGAGCTGGGGTAATGGTCAAAAGAGCACAATAATTTGACTTACCTGGAGCAACATAACCAATGGAACCTCTTATTCCAATTGTGCTATTTGAATTTTGCCCGGTTCTGTCTGCAGTTTCAAGCAGGATCCTTGATATACCAAAGTCTCCAAGTCGAGCACTCATGTCTTCTGTAAGAAGAATGTTGCTTGGCTTGACATCACAATGAACAATTGGTGGCTGACAATGATTGTGAAGATAATCCAGAGCATCTATGACGTTGACGGCAATATCTAGCCTCTGAGCTAAGCTCAGAGTATTGTTTGCGATGCTGTATTTCGGATGAAGCCTACCATCTAAGCTCCCGTTGGGCATGAGGTCGATAACTAATGCCTTGAAATCTTGACCGTGACTATCGATGCTTGAGCAGCACGTGATGATCTTTATGAGAGAACGGTGACGTACCCTTCTCAGCGCCTCACATTCAGCCTGGAAACTCTTGGAAGATCCTAATTGCTGAAGGTTAAATACTTTTACAGCCACTGGTGTATCCTGACCTTCTAAAGTGCATTTGTAAACCGAGCCATATCTTCCTTTGCCAAGCAAGTTAAATTCTGAAAACCCATTTGTTCCTCTCAACAATGCCTGATATGAAACTCTTTGGAAGCCTTCTTCTGCAATTGTGGGTCGAGCTTGACTCTTCGGTCTTTGTTTAAGCCTCCAGATAGTAACAAGGACTGAAACCAACAACAATATTGCTCCGGTTGTTGTCAGGGAAATCATCAAAGACTTGGACCTATCTTTTTTGCTGTTGCTTAGGGTATGTGGGGAGCATGGAGCCAAGTGAAGCTGAGCTATTCCACCGCACAGCTTGCTGTTTCCGGTTACAGATATGTCGGTCAAGTTCGCGAAAACACCCCCATTCGGCACTTCACCCTGCAAATCATTGAATGATGCATCGAATGTGTGCAACGATGCTAATTTCTGTAGAGATGACGGGATCAATCCTGACAGGTTATTGTGTGCTAAATACAACTCTTGCAAGGCAGCAATGCTGCTAAGGGCGTCAGGTATCCTACCTGACAATTTGTTCATCGTCAGGTTCAGTACCTGGAGGCCTTTTACATTCTGCAGAGATTGTGGTATGCTTCCTTCCAACATGTTGTCATCCAGCATCAATGACTCTAGGACCAGGCAATTCCCGATGGTATAAGGTATTCTTCCTGACAGCTGATTTCCTGCTAGATTCAACTGGTTGAGGTTAATCAAGTTACCAACTTCTGGTGGGAGGGGTCCAGAGAATGAATTGTGCGACAAGTTCAGGCTATAAGAAAGAGAAGGCAACAAAATCTCCTTGGGTATTGAACCATTTAAACGGTAATTTGCTGATAGATCAAGAAGATATAGTTTGGTAAGTTTGCCAAGGCTTGCGGGTACTGGTCCTTCCAAGCCGTTACTGTATGCAGCAAGCCAATTCAGCCTTGTAAGGTTTCCAAGTGATGATGGTATGAGGCCTGATAACCTCGCACAGTACAAGCCAAGTTGAACCAAGTTTGCTAGTTTACCGATACTGCTGGGGATCATTCCAGATATCGAGGTGTTTGCTAAACCAAGTATGCTTAGCCCAACCAAATTGCCGATGTCCTGGGGGATGCTGCCAGAGATACTAGGACAGTCTGACAAATAGAGATACTGGAGGGTGGCTGACAGGTTTACCATTGAGTTGGGCAACTGCCCACCGAAGGAGTTGTAGCCGAGGCTCAGCTGCAGCAGCTGGCTGCAGTTCGCCAGCGAAGTGATAAACTCCCAGCCCGCCGTATCGTCCGCCTCAAGCAGATTGTAAGGCATGTAAAGATACTGAAGACGTTGCAGCCTCCCTAGATCGCGAGGCACAAGTCCAGTGAATCCATTGGTCGAGAGCTGCAAGCTTGTGAGAGTGGTGAGATTTGAGAGGGAAGAAGGGATGCCTCCGGTGAACCTGTTGTTGGCAAAGCTCAAGTCTTCCATGGCAGGGAAGAACTTGCTGCCGATGTCGTCAGGAATGCTGCCATGGAGCCTGTTCCCTTCCACGTGGAAGCTCCACAGCAACGACAGGTTGTACATAGAGAGCGGGACCAAGCCGTGCAGCTTGTTGACGGCGAGGTCGAGATATTGAAGCCCAGCGAGGCCGCCGAGCCCCGGTGGGATCGGGCCGTCGAGCTGGTTAGTGCCAAGGGCGAGGTGCCACAGGGACGACATGTTGGCCAGCGACGTCGGTATAGGCCCCGTGAGACTGTTGTTCCCGAGACGGAGCACCTGGAGCTGCGTCAGCGTGTTCCCGAGCTCGGCAGGTATGCGTCCGACGAGGTTGTTGGCGTCGAGGAACATCTGCTCCATGGCCACGCACGAGGTCAGGTTGCCGGGAATCTCGCCGGAGAAGGCGTTGTAGCCCAGGTCCAGGTAACGGAGCCGCCGGAGACGGCCAAGGCTCGCCGGGACGTCGCCGTGAAGCCAGTTGAATCCCAGCTCGAGCGCTCGCAGGAACGTGAGGTTGCCGATGGCCGCGGAGAGCGTCCCGGCGAGACCTCCCTTGAGCAGGTCCAGCGCCACCACCCGCGGCGGGGTCCGGCCACGTGTGCACGACACGCCCTCCCAGCTGCAGAAGCTGACGTTGCCGTTCCACGAGGTCAGCGCGCCGCCGGTGAGCTCGGCCTTGAAGGCGAGCAGCGCGGCCTCGTCGCCACCGCCGCCGCCGCCGGTAGCGCTCGCCGCCGTGGCTATCGTCAGGACAGAGGAGAGGCCGACCATGCATAGGCATAGCAAGCTCCTGCAGCCAGGCCACGACGTTGCCATGGCGGTTTTCTTAGCTTGGTTGATTGGTGGAACGGCCGGGGCGTCAATGGGCGATTCTGATAAGCAGTTGCGTTGTCTCTCTGTGTTGATCATCGTTGTCATCTGTCGTGGAATTGATGCTCCCTTTTGACACGCCGGGTGCACGCGAAGACGAACACGTACCGGAAAAAGAAAGGACGTGATCGGACGAGAGGTCCGTTCGATGACACGGCGATAGCTTTCTGCGTTTGGCCTTAATTTCTTCGAACAACTCGCTATCGTTAATATGAATTCGTGAAACCTGTGCGCCTCCACTCACGTATTAGGGTTTGTTTAGACTCAAGAAAGATTTCTCGAAAATGCACTGTTTATTAAAAAACACTGTAGATGAATAATGTTATTTGAGTAGTAAGAAAGGAACGAATAGTGAAAAGTTGGTATATTTTTGGGGAATCTTTTGGAAAGGCCCCGTTTAGATTCACCAACTTTTCCCAAAAAAACACTATTCATCTAAATTTTTTCTATTCACCCCATCCCTCCTACAACACTATTTATCTACATTGTTTTTTTTAACAGTGTATATTCGCTCAGTTTGCCGGCCGGAGACTTTGTTCATCGCGTCAGGCTTTCATCAGCCAAATGTCACGGTGTATATCCAAGCTACCCACGTCTTCCATTATGAAAAAAATAATTAAATGTATCTTCATCTTCATCTAAATTAGCCTGGTACAACTATTAAAAATATAAAATGTGCATACAAACAAACTATATCCACTATAACTAAATTGGAAAGTTATTTCTCACCTAGGTGAAACTAAGGCTTTCCTCACATGAATGTTAAACCATTAGATTAAAAAATAGATGGCTCATATTACTCCTTCTTTCTCCATCTTATCTTCTCCCCCCTATAAAAAGGAACATATTTCGTGGAACCAAACCCCCGTGGAAACTATAGAAACTTCGATTTGGGCCACAAGATGTTGATCCAAAGGCAAGTTCAGGGAAGGTGGGAGGGGTAATTCACGAAGTTCAAGGAAGTGGGAGGCGTGATTTGCAATGTCACTTTTGCAAATCACCCATCCCACCTTATCTGAGTACGCCCTTGGATCAACATCACGTGGGGCTTAAATTAAAGTTTTCATAGTTTCTACGGAAAGATAGATATGTTGCCATAAAAAAATTCGCCCCCTATAAAAATCCTGCCCTCTATAAAGGCAGTGGGGTCCACTGGGAGAAGAGAAGCAGGTTGAGGGAGGATAGGCCTGAGCCATCCATTTTAAATCTAATAATAAAAAATTCAGGTGAGGAGAGTCTTAGTTTCACCCGTTGTAAAACATTGTAGTCGGAGTTACAAAATGTTGAGAGCAAGGCTTTAAGAACGTTGAGTTGAATGCATGTAAATTAATAAAACGAGTTTGAAATAATTAAAAATAAAATGGATAGAAGAAGTGACTCAGGCTAGTGGGCCAGGACCTTTTATTATTGGGCTTCATTGTTAGGTGGGCTCATCCAGTTTAAGAGGCCCCGCCACAGGGACGAGGGAGCTTGCGCGTTAGCACAGGGCACGATTCACTGGCCGAACGCGGTGGCACAGGTAACCTAGCGGCTAGCGTCTAGCGAGATGCACCAAGCGAGATTGAGGCCGCTGAACCGCCACTAGCGCCCGCGCGCCAGTCGCCGGACGCGGGAGAGAAAGGCTCGCTTGGGTGGCGGTGCCCAGACCTGCTTTGTTCTTCCTCCTGCTAGAGATGATGGATCAATCATTGCATGCGTGGACTAGTCAACCCCGTTGACCATCTTAGTAGGACTGGGCTTGGACAGGTGAAAAGTAAAGTACATGCACCAGAGAAAGGATATGGATGTGTTTGCCTAATGCCTGCTTGCCTGTGGCCAGTGCTACCACCAGATCGAAGTGGCAGCAGCGGAATGATCGTCTCCCCGTCGTCTGGCTTCATCAGCCAGTGTGTTGCATGCTGTAAATAACCGCTGAAGCCAGTGTTTAGTTGAGGGCACGTACAACGCAGGTTGGCTGCCGTCGCCGTGCAAGCCAATTTTGCAGAAGGCCCCTCATGTGCGCGCCGCCGAGGTCTTGCTGTCGTTTCACTCATCTACGGCACATGCTCGTGGCCCTAGAGCAGATGGCCAAGCCTCTCGATCTGCTGCGGCTGTGACGCATCCACCTGCTCTGCTCTGCGTGTGGGTAGGAAGAAAAGCAAACAAGCAATGGCTAGCCCGAGACATAGCAGCAGGCAGAAAATGCTGTTTAGACGGGGGAAGAAAAAATACTTTTTTTTTACTGGGATGATGGTTATGTGAGGGGGATGAATAGAAGAGGTGAAAAAGGAATTTTTAGGAATACATGTTCTGTGAGGGGATGAATAGAAAGTAAAAGGTACTTTTGGGAACAAAACACAGCCGTAGCTTTTTTTTTTGGTTAATGGCAAGACAACGAGGAGACATGGCATCAGTTGTCCTGCCGACACTAGCAGCAGCTACCGTGCTCATGCTCGTTCATGGTCAAGATTGTTTATGGATATATCTTTGTTAAATTTTATTTTATATTTTTGTTAAATAGAAATATTGGTTTAAAAGGTTCTACTTCTAGATTTAAAACTTGCATAGTGACATCAAAATGATTATAAAGATCAAAAGAAATATTGGTTTAAAAGGTTCTACTTCTAGATTTAAAACCTGTATAGTGACATCAAAATGACTATAGAGATTAAGTTGTATAAGATCACCATGATTTACGTACCAAGAGATGAAATAATACTTTTGCAGACAGCTGTTGCCTAAACTGTTGTACACGCTGTTTATTGGCCTGTCTCTATGGGACAAAAAGACAGCAGTGTTGTACATGCTCTGAGGGTGAGAAAAAATACTTTTTCTGGGATACGTGTTATGTGAGGGGGATAAATAGGAAAGGTAAAAAAAGAAACTTTTGGAGATGCGTGTTCTGTGAGGGGATAAATAGGAAGTAAATAATACTTTTGGGAACTGAACACAACCGAGTGTGAGCCCTGTGCTGCTGGCTGATCGTGAACGTCGTCAGCTGACTATCAGAGCAAACTAAGGCCTTGTTTTAGGTCGCCAACTTTCGCCAGCTCATTTTGCCAACTTGTCACATCGAATGTTTGGACACTAATTAGGAGTATTAAACATAGGTGAAAAAAAAACTAATTACATAGATGGACTGAACATCGTGAGACGAATCTATTAAGCCTAATTAATTCGTCATTAGACACTGGCATGCTACAGTAATCCATCATTAAAAATGCGCTAATGACGGCACATATTAGGCTTAATATATTCGTCTTGAGATGAAGAGTCCATCTGTGTAATTAGTTTTATAATTAGTCTAGGATTTGGTACTCTTAATTAGGATAGATGTGACATTTCGTCAACTTTCGCAAACTTTACCTACCCAATCTAAACAAACCCTAAAAGCTGCGACTTCTTCTTGGCCACACTTTTTTTCGTACGTACGAAGCGTGTTTCGGTCCGGAGGATGGGCACTACAGTGGCGTTTTTGAAGAAACTGGTGCTGCTGTTTTAACTCGAATTCAGTCTATTCTCCGGGTAGATTCTCAACTCCGAACAGGACTCCTGCGCGTGTTTACTTCTGCTATTTAATTTGTCAATTTCTCTTGATCAGTGGAGAGCACTCCAGTCGTTCTATTCTGGAGGTATGTATACACCCTCTCTCGTGAGAAATCAGTTTTGTTCCAAGCGCTCTCAGAAGACATTATTCTCAATGCTGGATTTGTATCAAGTGTGTGATAGTTTGCCCCATATTTCAATTTTTTTTCAAGCATATGCGTCAGTGGATGGAATCTACGTTGTCAATGAATAAAACTGGTACGGTAAGCGTTAAAGGCCCTTTATCGGGGGTTGCTGGGGTCCGGGTGCCCGGAGCGTAAGCGGCCGCCGAGCACTCCTGCATGCACACAGAGACACCTCTTCCTCCCCACGTGTACAGCTAACCAAATAAAAAAATCATAACTAGTAAATTAAGCACTTAAATAGACTTTCGATTGCACCATTGTGTTTATTATAACAAGATCTTCGAAATTAGACCACACTCGATAATATTTAGACTTAATTTTTTCGAAACATTTTTTTAATACAGGCGAAACAATTTGTTCTGTTTCAACATCGAACAAATCGTCTTTAGCTGAGAAACAAAATTTTACACCGATGGAACAAAAAATATGTAAAAAAGCTGCACGGAAGGAACAATATGTTCTATTTCAGTGTCGAACAAATCGCCTTTAGCCGTGGAACAAAATTATCTCACACAGAACAAAACTAGTATGCAGGAAAAAATTGCTATTATGACATAGCAAACAATGTGGTTTTTCTATAATGACAATCCAATCGTTGACTTTGTTATTATAGGACTCCAATCGTTAGCACCCTGCTATTATAGGACAATAGGTATTTTTATCAACCCCCATACATGTATTTTACCTATTTGTTTCATGGTATTGCTCCATTATATTCCATTCGTGTACCTTTTTGTTCCACCTGTATAATATTTTTTGTCTTTATAAAATTGTGTTCCACGGCCAAGGATGATTTGTTCCATATGTTCAAACGAAAGGATGATTTGTTCCATGGTAACATCCACTTACATTCTTTCCGTGCAAGCTTTTGTTCCGCATGTGTAAACTTTTGTTCTGCTCATGTAAAATTTATTCCACGTCTAAGATAATTTGTTCAGTGGTATGTTTCCATCGCATCCCTCCTGTGCATCTTTTTGTTTTACCTGCATATTGAGAAAATTGCTATTATGACACAGCAAACAATGTGGTTTCTCTATAATGACAATCCAATCGTTAACTTTGCTATTATAGGACTTCAATCGTTGGCACCTTGCTATTATAGGACAATAGGTATTTTTATCAACCCCCGTACATGTATTTTACCTATTCGTGACTAATTTGCCCTTATGTTTGTTTCTCTCAGACTCGTGCGCTCCACGGTGATCTCGTGTGCCGTCCAGCGATCCTCCGTTGGCGGCCGGAATCGATGCTGGAGAGCACCTAGCGCACGGCCTCGTCCACGATCCGGTGGCCCTCGAGGGAGCACTCGTCCATGCACTCGTGCATGATCTGGACCAAGGGCATGCCTATAGCGACTGGATCGATGCATGCGAGCTCGCTGCCGGGGCACGAGGGCTTCGGCGTCGACGTCCGCGCCGCCGGGGCACGGGGGTGTCGACGTCTGCCGCCGCCGGGGCCATGATGACAAAGATCTCTGATAGTACGTAGAGAGCGCTAGCTGTCATCAGTTAGTTGCCGCAATGGCTTCTTTGTAACATTATAACAGTGCTCGACAAAAATAAACAAGGCCTAAATTAAAGGCAGCTCTGCTGGGCTACTGCAATTAAGCAATGGCCGCATGAGAGAGGAGACGAACTGTTCAATATGCAATATAATTTGTAAAAAAATGATCCATACACAATTAAGCCATGAATTTAGCACATACGAGTTTATCTCATGAAACCAGAATTTAATTCCAAACAAGATCCAATACATGTGCAATAAATCATGAGTTTATGTATCATCACAACTAAATTAATTTATCATCCAATCTGTAGCTTTCTCTTTGGAGTCATATTTTTTTTGTGCCATGGTAGACGTCCTCACGGGACTAGTGTTGCCGGTCTGTGAAGATGTGCCCTCTCCCAATAACATCGCAAGCTTGCTGCAAATAAATACGATACGACAATTAGATGCTTTGAAAAATTAATGTGCAGTAAGTGTGTTAATATTCCTTACCTTCTAGTAACCCTTCCTTGACTATCCCGTAGAATTTCTTCTCTAGTCGGCCTCCGTGGGGTGTTAGGTTCTGCTGGCGCTGATTTTGTGACATTCTTCCTAGGTTGCTTACGCTTCCTACATGTAATCAAATAAATTAATATTGACATCTTCATTCAAGTTTTTTTATAAACAAAATAATTTATTACCTCTTTTGTGTGGTCCCATTTAATGGGCACTTGGCACTAGCTTGCCTGTGACCTTTTTGCCCACATTTTAAGCAAGTCATTGGTCCTCTGACCATCTTTTGTCCCTTTTTATTTGTTGGAACAGTATCATTGTCACCGTCCTTGGTAATTTCACCATCTTTAGAACCTTTTTTCTTGTGTCCACCTTCCATCCATCCCTTTCATTCTAAGTTTTCTTCTTCTTCCAACAGGCAATTTAGCAAGAGGTGCACCGACTAAAAATGGTAGTTCAACTTGCGGCCATTGTGTTTTATCTAACATCGGCTCAATCTCTCTTCCATAAGCAGCCCTAAATCTATTCACCGAGTAGTAGTCATGCACAAACTGTTCTAGATCAACTCCCCGTTGGCAGGTTACATAGACCAACACATGTTGACACGGCTTACCAGTGTGCTGCCATTCAAGACAAGAACATGTCCTTTGGTGTAACTTGACAATATACCTCTCAAATCTGTTGCTGTGGTCCCACACCTCTGCACTCCAACTAGAAGATGGTACAATTCTCAAGTGTCCCAAACCTCTAGTATTTGCCTTTAGCTGAACCATAATAGCTGGAAGTATCCTGTCTTCTGGTAGCCTATATGCAATATTTCTTCTCTTGCTCCACAATATCATGATCTTTTCTCTGATCTTATCAGCAAGGTCAGCAACAGGCAAATCTTTATGGTCTCTAATCCAGTTATTAAATGACTCAGCAATATTACTAGTTATATAGTCACACTTAATTTCTGGATTGAAAGCACATCTATACCAGAGATACTTGTGATTTTTCTGTAACCATTGCACTGCAGCTGCTGATTCAGTAACCATTTTTGCTATATTCTCATAGAATATGTCCTCTCTATAAGCCCTTGCCGCAGGATATATTTGGCCATACCCATACCCTCTGTATGTCTTCTTGAAATTTTTGACAAAATGATAAAAACACTCCCTTTGCTCTGCATTTGGGAATATATTCTTTACTGCCTTCTCCAAACCCTTGCATGCATCAGAACAAATAGCAAGAAGTGGCAGATCACCTATAGCCTTCTTTAATTGTTCCATGAACCAAGTCCAGTTGTCTGTGTTTTCACAAGCTATGAAGCCATAAGCGAGTGGATACATCCAGTTGTGACCATCAACTGCTGTGGCTGCGGCCAAGTGACCATTCCACCTTCCATTTAGTGCTGTAGCATCAATGCTCAAATGAGGCCTACAACCTTCCAGGAAACCATCTATGCAAGGTTTGAGAGCACAGAAAAAACGGTGAAAGTATACTTGACCATCCACCAGAAGTACATCAATCTCAACAACACTCCCGGGGCTACGCTTCATTACCTCAGCCTTCCACCTAAATAATAGCTCAAAACTATCTGACCATTTGCCATACACCTCATCAAGAGCTCTTTCCTTACCCCGCCATACAGTGTCGTATCCAATTTGACACTTGTGATCTCTCTCCAACATCTTTTGCAGTTCCTTGGCACCAATATGTGGATCATCTCTAAGGATACTCACAGTCTTGCTACCTACCCACTTGCAACTTGGAGTTGTAGTTATCTGCCTCATGCTGGACACACACTCATGCTCATCGACTAAGACTGTTACCTGCAAAACAAGAAATCAATGAGATTGATACAAATTTTAATAACAAGTATAATTACCGAAATAAATTCAATATTCACCTCCACAGTGGCTTGTCCTTTTTGTTTATTCCCATTTATCCTCCAAGGGCAAGGGCATTCTTCATCACCGGACTTGCAAAAAGCCTTGTATCTCGTCGTACATGACTTCTCTACTCCTAAATTGAACTAGTTATTGATGGCAAATTGCCGCACTGCCAGCCTGAACTCATCCATTGTTGGGTACACTGTTCCTACCTCCATTGATGGATTGTTCTTATCATATGATATGACCATCTCACATGGTACGTCATCGCTAGTAGGAATGGCAGCACCATCAGTGTTTTGCCCAACCTCATTATCATTCCCCTCTTCATCCATTCCGAAATCAAAGCCCTGTGCAGGTACATTTGTTGTGACCTCATCTGTTAAGCCTAAAAGCTCATATATCTTACTCTCACTCATAAGATCAATACGACCTTCGTCATCATGTGTCTCCACTATCTGTATGGTATCCCAATCAACTCTTTCCATATTTTCCACATCATTTACTCGAGGCCTATAAACAAGCAAAATCAACGTTTACTACAGTCTACTACTACTTCTATCTTGGTTAAAAAACAACAGAAATAATTAGGGCCAACCGGTCAATACCTTTGCGCATCAAGCACCGGAAGATTGTACTCTATTGCCGGATGAGGAACAGTGGGCAGCAACGCTCTCGCTAGGGCTTCAGCACTTGGGTCGAAAGGGGCCTGCGCTGACGATTGTACATTGCCATCAGCTACCGCGACCTGCGCGTCGATGCTAGCAGTCGGCTCGGCCATGGCACCAGGCGTCGTCGTCGCATGGAAGGCCGTCACAGGGAGGGCCGTTGCAGCCGTGATGCCTTGGTCAGCAAGGGCACCATGGCCATCGTGTAGTAGAGTACTAGACCGAGTGAGATTAGTGCTTGCCTCAGGATCCACAACCTTTGCCAAGGCATGTACGTGCATATGCCCTTGCTCCAGATCATGCACGAGTGCATGGACCGGTGCTCCCTCGAGGACCACCGCATCATGGACGAGGCTGTGCGCAAGGTGCTCTCGAGCATCGATTCCTGTCGCCGTTGGAGGATCGTCGCGCGGTGTGTTGGGGTCGCCGTCTTCTCGATCCATGGCGGCGGCGAGATCTTCGTGGAGCACACGAGTCGGAGAGAAACGCGGCCGGTTGCTATGCGGGACAAATCAGAGAGAAATATAGAAGGAAAAACAGAAGGGCAAATTAGTCACAAAGAGGTAAAATACATGTATGGGGGTTGATAAAAATACCTATTGTCCTATAATAGCAAGGAGCCAACGATTGGAGTCCTATAATAGCAAAGTTAACGATTGGATTGTCATTATAGAGAAACCACATTGTTTGCTGTGTCATAATAGCAATTTTCTCAATATGCAGGTGAAACAAAAAGATGCACAGGAGGGATGCGATGGAAACATACCACTGAACAAATTATCTTAGACGTGGAATAAATTTTACATGAGCAGAACAAAAGTTTACACATGCGGAACAAAAGCTTGCACGGAAAGAATGTAAGTGGATGTTACCATGGAACAAATCATCCTTTCTTTTGAACATATGGAACAAATCATCCTTGGCCGTGGAACACAATTTTATAAAGACAAAAAATATTATACAGGTGGAACAAAAAGGTACACGAATGGAATATAATGGAGCAATACCGTGAAACATCTCCATTTTTTTCTATGTGTATAAAGTTTTGTTCCTACTATATAAGGGTTTTGTTCTATAAATTGGAATGATTTGTTTGATGTTGAAATGAATTGCTCCACCTATGTAAAAAAATATTTCGAAAAAAATTAGTCTCAACATGGTCGAGTGCGGTCTAATTTTAACGATCTCATCATTATGAATATAATGATGCAGTCAGAATTTGATTAGGATGTTTAGTTTAAAAATTATAAATTTTAAATCTTCTGCTCTGTTCTGTACACATGGGGGAGCGGGGTGCCCGGATGGAGCTTACCGTCCGGGTACGCGGCGCTAGCATATCACGCCCTTTATCCCCGCCCGAGGCCCACATGCGCCTATAAATGGACAAGAGCACAATAGACCTTTTTGCACACGGTGTATTTGAATTTTGAATAAGCCAAGCTAGACACGGTGCTAAGATTTTGTGCATATGTATATTAAATAAAAGTTCTAACCGATACATAACTTTTATTTAAAATATTATATGAACATCACTCCGTGAATGAATTTTTTTTACTTACCTTTTCTCATCGACACGCCTGGTACATCATTTTCATTATCTTACACACTTGGTACATTACAGTTCATTCACACAGATATACACAAGTTAACAAAATAAACAGGTACCACCCAGTACCAAGCATATGAGTGTAATTACCTACAAAATGCACATGGTATCAAGTGCCAAGATTATTTTATTTGTTGCTAAAATGCACCTGGTACCAAGTGCCAATATTATTTTATTTTACTTGGAACAAACGAGTGGCTAAAATGAATATAAGAGAAATGAGTGCGGTTATTTATTATGTACACTTGATGTATGTGTACACATATAAAATACTTGATTAGACATAATCCTACCTCTACTGACACGTATACAGATCTCGGTGCTCTTCTGGTACCCTAACCGGCAGTACATATAACATCTATCTGGAGCATCTGGTACTATAAATCCTACTTCCACCCTCTCCATGCCACTTCCAAGCATTGCAAGGCGTTCAACCGAGGTATGTATACACGCTCTCTCCCGATAAATCAGTTTTGTTCCTGGCGCTCAGAGAAGACGTTATTCTGAACGCTGGATTTGTATCAAGATGTGTGATAGTTTGCCCCATGTGGGAGTATTCTATTTCATTTTTTTTGCAACCGTATGCATCAGTGGATGGAATTTGCACCGTCATGAACATGAATAAAGCTAGTGCAGTAAGCGTTAAAGGCCCTTTATCCCCAGCTTGAGGTCCACGTGCGCCTGCAAACAGACAAGAGCACAATAGACCTTTTTACACATGGTGTATTTGAATTTTGAATCAGCCAAGCTGGAGAAAGTGCTAAGATTATATGTAGATTTACATTAAATAAATATTCCAACGAATACATAACTTATATTTAAAATAGTATATGAACACCACTCCGTGATTGTTTTTTACTTATCTTTTCTGATAGACACACTTGGAATATCATTTTTCTTATGTTACACACTTGATACATTACAATTTATTCATACATATATACAAAAATTAACAAAAACAATCTGGTACCACCTAGTACCAAATATTTGAGCACAAATACCCACAAATGCACCTGGTACCAAGTGCTAAGATTATTTTATTTGTTGCTACCTGGTACTAAGTGCCAATATTATTTTATTTTACGTGGAACAAAACTAGTGGTTAAAATGAAACATAAGAGAGATGGGTGTGGTTATTTATTATGTACGCTTGATGTATGTGTACACATATAAAATACACAGATCTTAGTTCTCTTCTGGTACCCTAACCTGCAGTACATATAACATCTACCTGGAGCATCTGGTACTATAAATCCTACTCCCACTCTCTCCTTGCCACTTTCAAGCATTGCAAGGCGTTCAGAGGCTTTGCAAACCAAGGAAAACAAAACCACCTTCCGGCAGGAAACCATATTTGGCATTTTTCTGTGTCGATTTGTTTGCTCTTTGTTGATCCCTCGTTTTTCACCTTTCACATTACAGCGAGGACATGTTTAAGAATATTTATGTCTTTAAATATATTTCGTATGAAAATATATTTTATGATTAGTCTAATAATTATACTTATTTTGTAACATAAATGTTAGTATTATTTTATATAAATTTAGCTAAATTTTAAATTGTTTGACTTCTAAAAAGTTAGATTTATATTTGTTTTTGGACAGAGGACCGAAGGAGTATCTTGCAAACACGGTCGAGAGCAATTTGATATGTAATGAGCCGCTTGCGGATATCTCAAGAATTAATGGAGCAATGATTCAGTGGCTTGCAACCACGAATGAGCTAGCCTAGCACAACTTGCTACTGTGCTCCATCACCGATGCTGCCCTGCATCGTGTATTCATTCATGTGTGTCCATAATCCACTGAGATTCATGTAGCTGCAGAGAGAACGACGAAGCGCGTCTGCACTCAGCAAAACGCGCAACATGCCGACAAGTAGGAGAGCTGCAGATGGCTGCTACAAGGAATTTAGAAGCTTTACTTTCTGATCGCACGAAGCAGTTGGGAACATAACAAGTTTTGTATGGCGAACCAGAGAGTAACTGTAGTAATTTTATCAAAATAACTGGCCTTTTTTAAACTGCTTGCAAGGGTTCTGTAGAGCTTTTCTTTTTTTCTTCTTGCGAAATCTGTCGAGCTTTTCTTTAAAGGAATTGAATGTGCAACTTTGCAATTTCGCCAACCCAATTAAGTTTGATATGGGTAGTTTGTGTATGAGTCTTGTATAAACTATATCTTGCCCAAATGCTGGCTTCAGCTGCAAAGAAACTATCGGAATCGGAGAACATTCATGTGGCCTGTCTGAGCATTTGACATAAAGCTTTGACAACACACCTTTTTTGACAACACACTTATACAAGCCTATATTCTGTATTTCTTTAAAAAAAATCACAGATGTTACAATTTATCATGAAATTTTTATTGCCTTGTCAATGACTTTTGTGTGTTCCTTTTTTTTATCTCACTAGAAATCGTTGAAAAGGGGATCAGCTGATATGAGGAATAGTATTTTCTTGCTAAAAGTCAAAATGGTCTCTGCAAGCTATGTTTAATTGATTTTTGCGTGGCGCTTTTTAGTCATGTAGAAGCTAGAGACAAGCCGACAACAGCTGAGAGAATTACTAGTGAAAAATGTCTGCGCTAAGTCATTCAGGTGGTCCAAGTATTGCAGCCAGCAGCGATATGAAGCAAAAGCGAGAGCGAACCAAATTGCCTTAAGATTGGAATTAGCATTGATCTAGTATATATGGATCATATTAGCTAGGTTTGCGCAAACTAAATAAAGGAAATAGAACAGTAGACTCAATGCACACAAAAAAAAATCCATTGCCATCTAAAACAAACATTTTATGATAGAGTAATTTGGTCGGCCCACCGCGAAATCTTCTCTTTTTGGAAAATGCCATGGGTACAGTGTCTCACATGTGAAGACCCACATGTCATTCTCAGCAGATGGGAAAGTCTAGGAGTACTACTTTTTAAAATGTTGTTATACAATCCTTGCTCCAAAGGCTGTGCACTTCTTTCATGGTCCAACCAAGCTATTGTTTCTGCCTTTTCACTGCTTGATCCAATCTGCATATATTCATGGTTTCAACGGACCCCCCTTTAGAAGAATCAGATGTGTAACTTTGCAAATTTGTCAAGTTTGATGTGTTCATAGCTTGTGCATACAAATCTTGAAATAATGACAGCCAGAGTCTTGTTCAGACACCGGTTTCAGCTACGCCTGCGTGCAAGAAACCATCGAAGCACGTTCTCTGTGCTGAGAAATAATTGACATGCAATTTTGTACAACGCATGTTGACAATCATATCTTTTTTCCGTCTCTTTCAATTTTTCAAACCAAGGACAGGATTACCTTTTCTCAGCTGATGGATTCAGCTATGAAATTTTTCTCTAAGATTACGAAGACGGGGTCAATTCAGTTGGTTTTAATTGCAAAGTGACAAATTACTCCTTTTTTATGCTCTGGCCACATCTATGTTGAATAAAATAAATGGCCTTCCGAAAGAAAAGTAACAATGAAATGTAATGATTGGGCTATAAATGAAAATAAAATTAATATTTTTCAAAAAAAAATTACCCTTTTTAAGAAAATGGCTTGCTCACAAAACAGATCTTTTAGGTAAAAAATAATCGCAAATGTTGTTTCTAAATAGCTAGAGGTTTCATTTCATGTGTCATTGTCCAATCCCATATATCACAATTACATGTTATGATTTGTCTATGAAATAGTGAAACTAGCATTTGGAGCTAGAGGATTTCATTCATCTGTCATTGTCCAATCTCTGTATCTCAATTTAATGCTATGACTTGGTAATGCTATGACTTGGTCTACGAAAAGTAAAGTGAAATTGTGCATTAGGACGCTCTATTTTATTCTTCAGCCTAAACTTGTTTAGATGATTTGTCACTCAATTTGCATAATCTAAGCAAATAAAGTTGTAATTGTAATTGTTATCTACAGATACCTGAGGTTCTTGCTTGATACTCATGGTTCTAGCGTTGCCAGTGGATACCTGTAACCCGTACCCATATCCACACCCATCACAAACGGGGAGGGTACGGATGTATCCGTCTGACACGGGTAGGGGATGGATATCCCCATACGTGAGGAAGAGGGTATGGGTAGGGTATTAGCGTGTTTACCCGTTCCACCCCGCTAGCGGACAAGCAGACTCGGACTCATCTCGCGATTCGCCTGGCTTCCGCGCCGCCGCCGCCAGCGAGTCCGAGGTCTCCGCCACCGTTGAGGCCAAGGTCGAGATCTCGCCGCCGTAGAGCAGACATCTTCGCCGCCGCCCAATCCCCAATCTCTGTCGTACAAATTCATCTCTTCCTTCAGCGCCTTTCTGTGGCTCTCTTCCTTTTTCTTAATAACTTTTGATTCGATTCTTCCAATTCCCGTCAGGATTTGAGTTACGGGTCAGTATTTGTTGGTCTTGGATGCACACAGGAGTTGTTCGTGTGATTTGGTCGAGGCTCCGATGGCTCCCTTGGTTAAATTCACCCAAACTGCAATCTGATAGTTTTAAAGCTCGCGAAACTCCCGCCGGCGCGGAAAACCAGCATCGACAAGCTCCTTCGCCCGGCAACCATGGCCTTGCCCCTCCTCCCGTTCCACGGCCGCGCCACGAGCTCTATTAGCGCCGTCCCTACTCCTCGCCCCCGGCGTCCATGCAGCGTGCTCCGGCAGCGCCGCCAAAATTCGTGCGCATCGACGCTGCTTTGCGAGCTTCGGTGGGCACGCCGCCCGTGCTCCACGAGCTCCGACGACCGTGCAGCCACTCCGCATGCCCCGACGAGGCGCGTACTCCGGCAGCTCTGCGCGCCCCTGCTCTGCTGGCCTCCCCGCTCACTTTATCCATAATCACTAATTATTCTCCGTATCCATTGGGTATGGATAATTATGATTTTTTGGGTAAGGGGAGGGTACGGATTGGGGAATAAAGTCCTGGATGTGGGTTGGGTAAAGCATGGGTATGCCCAAACAATGCCCAACGGCAACGCTACATGGTTCCCATGTTACGGACACTACATGGTCGCAAAGTTGCAAAGTCACGTATTTTTGACACAAAATATGCATGTGCATGGTGCGTGGTACGAACCTATGACATCTTACAACACACATAATCTCCTTACCATCTCACACATAGAACATGTCTACCTGAGGAAGGGAGAGATACTATAGGGTACATTTGGTAGGGATCGAGATTCATAGAGAAACGTTTCAGATCCTGATTTTCTCTAGAAATATTTCTCACAAAGAAACAAATCACTTACTAAAACGGCTTCATATTCTGAAAAAAAAGAGAACACGGTGCAATAGACCAATATACCGTTGGACATGGCGATGTTTTTTCCTCGTCTTGAGTAATATAAAAAAAAATAAGATTATTAAAAATATTTGGAATCATAAATTATTGACCCATCCGACAAGCACTAAAAATAATGTTACTATCCTGTACTAAACACCTCTAAAAATACCCTATTTTTTAGACTTAGTACTAAAGCTAGCATTAATGCTGAGTCATTATGTGTTCAATATATGCAGTGAACGAATGCTTTTCTCAACAAAATTACCGACGGCAGCAGCTTTGCGCCCCACGCTCACGGCGATCTGTCTTGGATGGACGTCGAGCACGGCCCGGACGACGGGGTTTGCGAGTAGTAGTGCCGTAGCGACTGGCGAGGTCGACGCGGGAGAGGAACGGGGCTGGTAGCAACCGGCACTGCACTCACGTAGTCACGTGCCAGTATGGGAGGAATAATTAATTGAAGAATATGACATCGATCGATACAGATCGAGCAGGGCGGCGTGGCTACCTTCCTTCGTGCCTGCTTCTTAGTTCTTCCCATCCTCCGAGTGATCGATCAGCAATTAACCAGTGCATGCAGGCGTGACTACGTGGACCAGTCAACCCTGCTGACCGGCCTACTGGCCTTTCGCTGTGCCCGCTGAACAAGTGGAAATAACCAGTCCTGTGTTGACTCAATCTCACCTCAAATCTTCTGTACCAGCGTTGGTCGGTCAGTGCTTGCTGAACGGCTGAAGCCAAAACGTTAATTTGCTACTGTCAGCGCTGTGGATGCCAGACAAAATCAACCTGCCACTTCTCAGCCCTGGCCCTTCGTTCGATTCGTAGCTTTCCATTGTCACGTACGAACATTGGAGCGCGTTTCTCAAGAAAACATGTGGCGCTGTTTTCTGAAGAAGTGTCTTGCCTCTGGTCTAAGTTGAAGAAGGCATGGATAAAACTGTCTTTAAGAACGTGCAGTAACTTCAAAATAGCATAGCTTTGTTGTATTTTCGCTCTATGTTTCGTACTATCAATCAATTGCCAATCTAGTGGCTTGATGGTGACCTTATTTCTGTACATGCATGAAACACTTGAGCTCAGTCTTCTTAGTGTTTGCTTCTGCTGCTTTGCTTCGTCAGTGGAGTACTCCATATTCCTGGCTCTCCATGAGAAACTGTCCAGCCTTTCGGCAGCCGGATAGGCGTGCCAACGCATTTTTTTTTCTTCCCTATATCTCTTCTTTTTTCTGTTGGCTGGCATCACATGCAACAGCCCATGGTATGTGTATGTATAGTTATATATGTAGTATAATCAATATAGACACTCCAGTAGTCGCCTAGCTAGTGGAAGTGCAAAAATGTCAATATCTTCGCTTTTGATTTTTGACCATATTGAAATCTGATGTTGACCTAAACAGCAACATCGTGGCAGTACAAATCGACGCCCTCACAGAAAAGTAATAACACCGCACAGCAGGGAAAGCAAAAAACACTACTGACGCTAGCTAGAGACTTTTCTCAATTTTTTTTGTACTTTTACCATCCCTCTTCAAGTTTAGCCTCCTATTCCAGTCTTCGTGATAAAAGAAAGCAACAAGTTGACTTCTAAATTTACTATCCATGATTGCACAACAATGCAAATACTAATTAAACTCCTTAGCTACTACCCGACGCGTCTGTAACTATTTTTTTGAAACCTATATATTTCTGTAACTATTTTTCGAAACCAATATATTTCTGCAACTAAGACCAGAATGTAGGCATCTCGCCGAAGCATTAATTGGCGCCAAGATTCAGTTCAGCGGCTAGCTAGCAAACCACTTGGCGATCCCGCTTTCTTTCTTGTGCTATGTTTCTAGACGTAGTATCATCCGTGCGCATGCAAGTGTCGCTGCCGACTCATGTGCCCTTATATGATTAGTTGGAGGAGGTTGGACCATGCGTATCTTATCGCGTACCTAGGGTTTTCATTTCATATTTTCATTCATTCTGTTCTGCAGATCGTTTTAGGCTGCCTACAACCACAAAAAAAGGTTGTCCAGCCGGTCAGCTCATGTGTCCTTTGAATTCTGATCGCTCGTCTAATAATACGGTTGCAGCAGGGGTTGATTTTGCAAGCATGCACGAGGGTCGAGATCGGGTGCATTGCATCTCTCTCTCTGATATGTCAAAGAATGGGCGCTAAGATACGTACAAGTCGCACGGATCCATCACCCTTTGCACCATATGCATTCATGTGCGTCCATAATCGAAACTTTGATTTGCTTTGACCTGTTTGAAGCACAGTTGCAGCTATATCTGCTGCTAACATTTGGAGCGCATGCTGGTTACTGGTTACATCTAACATCAAAGTTGAACGGAGGAGTCAAACTAGCCGGTTTCTTGAGGATCGATGTTAACTAACGTGCTTCCAATGCAATGTAGGAGTAGTACTATACGGCTGAAGATTAATTCGATGTACTGACTTGTCTTCGCTCTAGTAGCTATCGTCGTCGTCCTGCCCAGCATAACTAGTATGTGGGTTGTAATAACTAGGACAATCATTTGACTATTGTTTCTCCATTTTCACCATTTGATCCTAATATGCATTATATTATGGTTTTAATTAACGGGTCCTTGTTTCGAATAAATTGACTAATTAAATAAATATGTTTGGTTGCTGCTGCTTCAATCAAGTTTGATTTATTCATTAGCTTGTGCATATGAATGATGTTGATTTTGCAGAAACTAGCGCCTCCCTCAGCTGATACATGGTTTCAGTAAGAATTAAGAAATGGTTGGAGAAAAGTCATCTGACTTACACGCAATTTTATACGTCCAGCAAAAAAAAACCGTCATAGGGCTATAAATATGAAAAAAACAGAGATATCACGATTTTGCATATATATACAAAGAAAGTGTGATTTAGAAAAAAAATACAGCTCTAGAATTTTTACTTTTGTAGAAAGTATTGTTGACGTCTTACTAAAATGTAGGAAAGAGGGTTCAATGTTGCAGCGATTCTCCCGTCAAAAAAAAAATATGTTGCACCGATTTTGCGAGCAACCAAACCAAAATTGGAATCATAAAAAATATAATTTAACCATTTACACATTGATTAATGACAAATTTCGGAAAGGATTAGAAGTTCAGAGGCAATACAGTTTGAGCAAACCTCAGAGGCATTCCGATTGAGTAATTATCATATGGGATAACATAATTTTAGCTCATTATTTATACTCATTGTTCATTCTCGTGTTATTCCGGTGCTTCATAATTCACATCTTTTATTAGTTGTAACCAGAAATTAAACATAGAACTGATGTGTACTTGATAATAAAATCAAACGTAAGAAAATACTACAGATAAAATGAACTATTATGTATAATGAATCACAAGTATGCCCCTAATACGAACCATATCACTATCTAGTGTCACAATTATAATAACATGAAATGAAGTATTTGAATCTAGAATTAATGTACAGCTTGTTGATTTATTCCAAATTTGCAATATCTAAGGATCTACACCGATCAATGGATACAATCTTCCCTTATGGAGAGTGTATCTCTAAAGGGCAAATAATGAACATTATTACAATCTTTGTTTTTTGAAACATGAAAATATTCTGTACACCTATACTAACTAAAATGTGTAGTGACAAACTATCTTGAAAGGAGAATCGAAATGTGTGCTCCTTTTAGCAACAAATTAAATAATCAATGTAATAATGTACATGATATATGTTGTATATATCAACATGGGTAAGATGCCTTGAGGTATCCTTGGATACACGGCGAGTCCTTCCAAACCCTAGCGTGCGCCTTGAGCATCTCCTTGGCCCTGACCCTAACCTTCTCATTGACATCCACCTGAAGCACCAGCAGCAGCTTGGCCACCACCCCGACGGCGAGCATCTCCTGCAGCACGGCCGGCGTCGGCGAGTGCCTCGCCACGGCGTGGAGCGCGCGCACGGCGCTCTCGGTGGCCGCCGGCGACACCCGCATCGCCTTCTTCGACACGACGGCGAGCCCCGCCGGGTGCGCGACGAGCTCCGACCTCCCTTCCGCGCAGCCGCAGAGGTGGTCGATCGCCACCACGCCCAGCTCGGCCACGCGTCGGCTGTGCTCGTCGAGGAGGAGCTCCACCAGTGTCCCCACCGCGCCGGCCTCCACGGCCTTGACCCTGTTCCGGCCCCACGGGCAGAGCCTGCACAGCACGTGCAGCGCCGCCCTGGTGGCCTTGGAGGACACCCTGTCAGAGATGACGTGTACCACCTCCGTTACTAGCTCGGAGCTCACGTTCATCAGCCGAGCTGGCTCCATCACGGCGATCATCGATTTCAGCAGGAGGATGGCGTAGGTGCGTGATCGGTAGCTCGGCCGGCGCAGGATGGAGGTCATGGTGTCCAAGAAGTTTGGTTTCTTTTCGATGATCCGAGCCAGGCTCGTGTCCGATGGCTTGAGCGTGTAGAGCACGGCGAGCGCGTCCTCCGCCGGCGAGCTCGCCGGCCTCGGAGAATCCAACAGCTCCTCAGCAGCTGCTGCGGCGAGCGACTTAGAGTTAGAAGACATGGAGGAGGTGGAGTGGTTGGTGACGACGGAGACGAGGAAGTCGAGGGCGCCGGGGGTGGAGGCGACGCAGCGGCGGTTGCGGTCGCTCTCGGAGGCGACGGCCTTGATCTCCCTGAGCGCGGCGGCGGTGGCATCCTTGCCGGCGTGGCGGGCGTCGTCGAGGAGGGAGGCGACGCGGGAGGAGTCGAGGGGAGGGCGAGGGGTGGGGAAGCGCTCGAGCTCGTGGGCGGCGCACCAGGCCTGGATGAGGCGGCGGAGCGTGTGGTTCGGGGTGGGGTCCATCTCCTCGGGCGCCAGCGCGCGCCGCGTGACGGGGCAGGTGGCGTGGCCGCCGGCGCCGGAGGAGGAGAAGAGCCACCGCTCGATGCTGGCGCGGTCGTAGGTGATGCCGGTGGCGAGGGTGACCGGGTCGCGCATCACCTCCAGCGAGATCGGGCACAGGAAGTAGTGCGGCACCTCCGCCGCCGCCGCCGCCGAAGACGACGAGACCTCCATGCTAGCTGTTGAGTCGCTTGTTTAGTTGTTTTGATCCGCGCTGCTGCTTGATGCTTAGCCGCTTTCTTGTGTGTGATCTCAGGAGCGAGGTTATTGATGCTAATCACTTGAGAGCTTGCGTTGCGAATGGAAGAGAAGAGATCGAGGAGGAGGAGATGACGTTGCTACTAGTTGGAGTTGAACGAATGGAAGAAGGGGAAGGGAAGGTGCGTTTTATAGCCGAGAGGAGGGTGGAGCACCAAGGGGAAGGAAGGGGAAGCGAAGAAGTCAACCCGCGGCGATGCGTGTTGAGTTCTACGTGTGGTCAGGGATTGTGCAACGGGTTGGTGCCGTGGCGTGCGTTAAACTACCATTAATTGATTGATTAATGATAAAATCTGGAAAACGTCCTTAGGCTCCCATAAGTTCTGTTTTTAATTTCCACACTCATTTTACACATTATATTGGCGCCTCCAAAAAGTTGAGCCACCTAATACTATGACATGCAAAAACACAACGTGTATCTTACTATTTACACATTATATTATCTACCATAGAAAAATACACTTCAGAATAAATTAGAAAGAATACGAGGACCCATGTAGAGTTTAGAAATTTAAGACTCGAACGCGATTGAGCAGTTTGCCACATTGATTAATTCCAAGTTAATTTATTTTTGAGTTAAAAGGAAATTGCTGTGTTGGGTTTGGTATCAGGTCGGTGCTGGTCCGTGGAATGGAACGAACGATCGAATGGCTGGCTGGCTGGCCCCCGTTGACTATGGCGGTGTTCTTTTCTGATCCCGGTTTGACTTTTTAATTGATCCCTTCTGGCCTTCTCCCGGCGTGGTCTTTTCTGCATCTCTTCAACTCGTTGCACTTGAAAGATTCCGTTCGCCTTGGGCTTTCGTGCCTTTGACGTTTCTGCCCTATCTAATTAACCAGCTCCTCGATTTATTCGAAATTAAAACCCTACCAATTTCAGACCAGCTACCTTGTTCATCAAGGACAACGTAGTACATGGATATGCACGCGCATATCCCAAACTACCAGTTCAACCTGTCAGCTCCATGCACGATCTTTCCTTTATCTTTTTTTTAGCTCCATGCACGATCTTTCCTTTATCTTTTTTTTAGCTCCATGCACGATCGAGGCCAAGATTTTATTT
The DNA here is from genome assembly GCA_015342445.1 of Digitaria exilis. Taxonomy (NCBI): domain Eukaryota; kingdom Viridiplantae; phylum Streptophyta; class Magnoliopsida; order Poales; family Poaceae; genus Digitaria; species Digitaria exilis. The sequence goes on along the minus strand of JACEFO010002063.1, from coordinate 146,713 downwards.
TCTAAGATTAAAAAAAGAAAACTTGAATAGTAGTGTGTTGCAAGGTTGTTAGTATCCCGATAAGTATACAATACCGAACTACCTAGTATCTTAATTTTTCATAGTATCCCGATACTACTTTGAATCTCCACACAATCCTACCTAGAATTTCGTAGTATCCCGATACTACGATCCTAGGATACTACATAACTAGTGGTATAAATAATTTCTTTAAATAGTATAGTTGTGATAAATATTATTTAAATTAAGTTGCATTGAAAATAATGTCAATAAGACCAATGAAATGTGTAAAATGATAATTAAATCGACGAAACTAAATATTTTAGACTTCAATATATGCAATATATTACAAATCTTATACAAAATATATATTTTATAGAATCTGGTAGAATCCCGATACGATCCTACGACCCGATACTGTCAGACGAAAAACGATACTACCTACTATCCCGATACTAACAACCTTGGTGTGTTGTATTAGAGGTAATATTCGCAGCTATTGAAGTGTTGATTTTATCTCTTTGTATAAATCTTTGTTTATCTTCTAACTTTGTGTGATGATATGTTTACACATTTTTTCGATTAAAATGAGACGTCAAATTTTAAGTAAAAAAAGACAAATGAATCGTAATTTCAAACGAAGCGAGCAGAGGGGCAGACTATGCATGCACGGGAAAGCCAGTGTGGTGACGTCCATCCTGTTCTTACAGCGCTAGACAAGAAAGCATGGGCTTTGGAACATGACTCATATTTTATCACCGGAACTAAACACATCCCAACCCTAAATATAATGGAATAATTAACCAAATCACACGCGCGCGTCTCGCCCTCGTCCAGACGGAAGCTGCCGCCAAGCGTGAGGACACCTACATCATGGAGTGGCTGGCGATCCGATCCGACAGTGTGTCTGTCGATCGACGACGACGACGGTGCCCGGGCAGCTGGGCCCGCCTGTCAGCCCAGTTTGACCGGCCCACCTTTCCATGTCAAACGCGATCACACGCGCGTGTAAAAATAGTTGGGGTCTGGTGGGGTTGCCGTCGCAGTCGTATTTCTCACGTGCCGGTGCGTGCCTATCTCCAGCGACCGTTTACCGCTCCACCTGCGGATTTACCTTGGCATGCAGTTGTTTCAGCAGTGGTTGAATGCTCTGGATTCCTTCCTGTTCAGCCGGTTCCTACTACATACTCTTCGCGTCTTTGATCCGATCACAAACAACTGCATGCCGCATATAAAATTACGAGTGGTTGTTTTATTATGACCAAACCTAGAGCCTGTTAATGGATCAACCTGCTTTTTGCAGAGACCATGACCTGGCCACGTACGGCGACCGGATCGGGTACGGTGTGTAAATGGTCATATTAAATCCGATGATCCGTTCAAAAAGTTTGTAAATTAGATTACTCGCAGCTGCTAGTATGAAGGAAGGAGGCAGGAGTTAGCTAGGACGGGATCTTTAGCTTGTACACCTACCTGCCTGCTGACAGAATATGCAATACACTCCCAAATATATATCACGTGCTATAAACGCATTTCGCATGTTTGACAGCACGAACACTGGCCAGCGAAAAAACAAGATCGAAATAATGGACAGTGGTGCGCATACTTTGCGCCTGTTTTAGTTATATTAGTGTATATAAATCGTCATAGTTAGTTCCATTTCTGCCTGAAACTTTCGGTACGGCATGCAGCCTTTCCTTGATGCAGGGAGATTCGCGGCTTGGCGCTTGGCTATGCTCGCGCGCGTGCGTGCAAAGGAGGGAAAAGCGTGCGCTTTCGGTTGCCACCTCAAGAAAAAAGGAAGTTTGCATTGGCACGTCGGTCGGGCGGCACCTAATTGGTTCAGACAGGCGCGTCTGCAGATGCCAGGCGGACGTTGTCAGAAGCATGCCTGTGAATGAATGAAAGAGTATCCTTTGTGTATAAAAGGTGAAAGAATAGTTCGCTCTGTGTCCTTTGTGTATGAAGAGTATCCTTTGCGTATGAACGATGATGAACATGGAGACATTGTTGTGCTCAGATTGAAAGTAAAAAATACTTTTTCTAGATGAATAGTGCACTGGGAAGCGTGTTCTGTGAGTGGGATGAATAGGAAAAACTTGTTGGAGAAGTACTTTTTCCTGAATATGAACACAGCCACAGCAACGCGTCTATTTTTCTTTCTTTTCCATTCCCGACACAGTGGTCCATTGAAATGTGTAATTTTATCATAAACAAGACAATGGTATCCATTATACAATGCAAACAAAGCTGACACCGTACGTATCACTCACACAGATCATGAATCGCGGACGAGCGGCAAATGGATCGGAGAAGAGAGAGACCGACCGATGTCGGGGCTTGGGTTTGGAGTAGCTGCCTGCTCCCTTTGGCCTTTTGGCGTGTGCGCGCGCAGGACGTCAAAAATGCCAGAAAGAGAAAGGAACCCGGCGCATGCGGCAGCATAGACGACCGTGACGTTGACGCCGCGCCGGAACCAAGAGTGGAATTGAGCACGTGGAAGGCGTGCGCGTTTTAACGTTTGTGCTACTACAAGTCGATCGACGACACGAGCAAACCAGTTGGCGGCCGCCGCCTTCTGTTTGCTTGTCGGCATCGCATCGAGATGGGAAAAAAAAAAGATATGGCAAGCTTGTCGGCATCGCATCGAGATGGGAAAAAAAAAAGATATGGCACAGTGATGTGCCGAGGCTGCCGAGGCTGCCAAGCTTGTCAGCTTGATGTGCAACGGTGGCAGATGAGATTGATGATCGGATGGATCAGATTATGGATGGAGAAGACGCAGCGGTCAAACCACGTCGGCCTCGGCTGGGGTCAGCGACAGACGGCGCCGCGCCCCCCTTCTCCGTCCCGTTTCCGGCGGGGGATGGAATGAAATAGTAGAAAAGTCGCCGCGCTCCCGTGCGCGCATGCGATAGGTAGCGTAGCGATCCACGTCGGCACAAGTCGAGGGCGTGCGCTGCCACCTCCCCCCACGCTTCTTCATCCCCCTCTCTGCAGGGTCGGGGTCCCTCTCTTCTTTTCTGTGTGTAAAGCGCGTGCCTACACGTGCCGTGCATTGGTGAAGTTCATGCATGGCTGCTCCAGATGGAATTGGAAGGCCCCAGCCTGAGTAAAGCAGACACAAATGACTGAGTGAGATTGTTTGGTCGGTATCAGACTCGGACAGAGAGAGATTGCAAGTACTGCTCCCTCCGTTCCAAATTATTAGTCATCTTAGATGTTATTTTGGGTGTTTAAATTCATGGCATCTTATATGAATCTAGACCTATGCTTATCTAAATTCATATAATTTTCAATGAATCTAGTAAAAAGCTAGGAGAACTAATATAATTTGGAACAGAGAGAATAGGTAACAATTGTATCCCAGTATCTAGTACGCACGTGCTACTGGTGCCTACTCACTTTGTCCTAGCTTAAGTGCACCTCAATTAATCAAAAAGTGTTCCGCATTAGTGCCCAATTAAGCCCAAGGTTACCCGCTCAAAAAAAAAATTCAAGCCCAAGGTTAGGGCACCCGCAGTGACGCGAGGTTAGAAAACGTCTTGCCGACTGCCAAATCTTCGCGATGCTTGAACTTGTTTTCGATCGCAATGCACAACGTGCAAACGATGCTCCAAACACGACAGAGAAAAACCTAACATCTTTTTTTCAGGCCTTGCTAAGGTAATTTCTCAATAACATTAGTGTGATCCTTCAAAATCTAAAAATATTATTGTAGTGAGACATAGGGAGTAGTACACAATTTTGAGCCTCCAATCTTCACCAACTTGTGCAGCTAGACAATCCCCCAACAATGTATGATGTTTCTGCATTGATGCTCCATCTTTCGTGCAGCAAGGCTTACGGTAGTATCTGTGACTTCTGAGCGTGTAAGTATGATCGCAATTGTTCAAATTATTTCACTTAACCATAAGATTGTAAGATCATTTTCTAAACTGCTTGAGTTGTTATATCCTCCAAAATTAATTCATCAAAAAGCAGGACGGTGCATTATTATTATTTTCACTTGATCCAATACTGCACAACATTTATTTTTGTTTCCTAAGAAAACAATTATTTGGTTTGCTTGTGTGAAAAATCTGACAAGTTACTTTTCCAGCATCACCACTATTAACATACTCCCTCCATCCCACAAAGGATGTCGTTATGGGATGCGTGCATGTTTTACTTTTTTAACTTTGACTCGATTTGTAGAAAAATATATGCAATATTTATATATAATTGGTTAATATTGAAATATGTTGTTTTTTTAGAAGCGAGAATGACATCTATTTTGGGATGGAGGGAGTAGGTGACATGACAATGGCCTTTTTCTGGTGCAATGCATGGGTGCAAGGCCAACGGCCAATGGACTTTGGCACAAGGCATATTTGCATTCTCAGGAAAGAAGAACCATGACTCCCGGGATGCTTTGCAAAATCGAAACTGGGTCAGGATATAGAAAGCGTGTCCTATGGAAACTATAAAAACTCAATCCAAGACCACTGGATGCCCATCCAATGATTAAAAAAAGACGTAGGATAATTTTACAAATAACCCCTGTCACTCATGACCCATCCCTCAATCACAGTTCTAGGGGTCGGTTACCGAATCTCCATCTCCCCTGTCCGTTCCGTCGCCCCCATCCATAGCCGTGACATCCTTGCCTCCGCGATGACTGTTCCCTGGCCGACATCCTTGCCGGTGACGCCCAATCCCTGGCCGACGTCCGCTCAAGATTGTGCATGCGAAGTAAAGCAGCATGCTTCCATAGTATAATCTAACAGGAGACGACAAAAGAGATCATATCAAAACCAGAAACAATATTTGCAAGCGAGACCTAGTACTCTTCAGCTAACATTCTCTGCCAAAACCATATGTAATTGGAGCACTAGCAGATGCATTATAGCCTGAATAAGAACAGAATCAGAACCAGTATTATCAACGCAATTAAAGCCGTGGTCATGGAATTTAACTACCCACTGTCATCGTATCCTTCGCGGACAAAGACAGGGATCGCTGGACGCGCCGGCTCCGGATCGTTGGGCGTCTCCGGCCAAGGATAGGGGCGTCGCCGGCAAGGACGTCGACGAGGGAACAGTCATCGCGGAGGCAAGGATGTCACGGCAATGGATGGGGGCGACGGAACGGATGGGGGCCACGGAGACTCCGACCCCTGAGGGATGTGTGGAAGGGGTTCTTTGTAAAATTATCTACCTCTTTTCCTAGCCATTGGATGGACATCCAGTGGTTTATCCAGTGGTTTTGAGTGGAATTTCTATAGAAACTTAGTTTTCATAGGATACGTTCCCAAGGATATAAATCTCCACCACGAGGGCTTCTCGCATGAGGAGTTCATCGTTCTTTGGCGGTTCATCCACAACATGAACCTAACAAAAAAAAAAGCCCGGATGAAATAGTATGAAAGCTCAGTAACGACGGAAACTATTCAACAAATCATCATATAATGTGCAGTTCCTAGGCTCAATGTCAACAAAAATTTATGACCTGATCTGGAAAGCATGAGCAGCTGTAAGGTTTTTCTCATGGCTCGACAACGGACATATTACAAACGAGAGGCTGGCCAAACCAGACCACCATGTGCTCATTCTGCAGAAGAAACCAGGAAATGGCTATGCACCTTTTTTGCAGTGTATATCCATTAGGAGGCTTTGGGGAAAATATTTCGACATAGACATCCATTATACCAATCCACCTGCAAGAGTGGACTCATGTGGAATCCATATACCAATGGTGAGAAGCTAATTTAGCTCCAGAAAAGACTTGCAAACCATGATTATGCTAGCCTCTTGGACAAACTGGAAAGAGTGAAATGCAAGAATCTTTGACAGGAAATATTCAACGAGTAACTGAGTCTTCGAAAGATTAAGAGATGAGACAAATAGTTGGATAATGTCAGGTGCTAAGAAGCTTTCTCCTCTGGTGGAGTGGGTCTAGGGCCTTTCGATTTTCTAAGCTGTATATAGTCATTTTTTTTCCTTTGTACAATGTACATTGCAATTATGTTCTTCCGTCTAGGAACTCCTTTTTATTACAATAGGCAGCTCTCTTGCGGTCTTGCCGGTTCGTTTAAAATTAAAAAAACTGTTTCTTTTGACCATTTTAAGTGTCCCAAATGTTCCTTTTGAGTTTTAATTTGACAGTGGCTCCCACTCCTTTGCTCCCTGGAGAAGTTGCTTTATGGAAGGACTCCAAGAGGTCACCTTAAGCGGTCAAACTGACAAATCTATTGTAATTTTCCTTTTCTGTAGGGCCCTATAAAATGCACATATATGTTTTTTTCATATATATGTATATAAAATAGAGGTAAGAACATCCCTTGCCGCTTTTCAAAAAAAAAAATATTGTTCCAAATGTAAAGTATCATTGAGCGCATCTGAACCAAACATATAAGTGTTCAGAACATTTTAAGATGTTTTAATTCTAAAAGCGTTAATTTTGTTCTGAACGTAATATTGGACTACCTAGAGGGAACCATGGACTAAAAAGTAAAATAATAACCGTTCAAACAGAAGGAATATGTTTTCTAAAAAAATATCTAAATCAAAATGTGGTAAAAAATCTTTTAAAAAAGAGTCAAGTATGTCACGGTCCCTAAACCTGTACCATTGTGCCATCCCGGTCCCTAAACTCACAAATCGACCATTTAGGTCCTCAAACTTGTTCGGTTGTGTCATATCGGCCCCTAAACTTGCAAACCACCCATTTAGGTCATCAAACTTGTTTACTTATGTCATCCCAGTCCTTCAACTTAGTATTTACTATGATTTGAGTAAAAAAACAAAACGATCTAAAAATATAAGATAAAAAAAAATTCATAACTTTTTCATATGAACTCGAACGAAGACAAAATTTCTATCAAAATTGTAGATCTCGTTGCGACCTACAACTTTGTTGTTGAAATTTTCTTAAATTAAAAATTTTAAGAGACTCAAAATATTATTATATATTTAAAGATTTTAAAATTTTAAAATTAAAATTTAGGAAAAAATGACTTTAAATGAAAAACTTTTTAACTACAAAGTTGTAGATCATGTCGAGGGCTATAATTTTGATACAGATGTTTTTTTATATGAAAAAATTATGAATAATTTTTCGATGTGAAGTTTCCGAATCACCTGTTTAAGGATCGGGATGATACAAGTGAACAAGTTTGAGGATCTAAATGGATGATTTATAAGTTTAGAGACCGGGATGACACAACCAAACAAGTTTGAGGACTTAAGTGGTCTATTTATGAGTTTAGGGGCCGGGATGACACAACGGTACAAGTTTAGGGATCGGTGACGTACTTTACTCAAAAAAAATAGCCAAACTTAAATATATCTATATAGTTTTTTAGTTAGCATAATTGGGTTGCACTGCAAACATGGTTAGGTGTGGTTTTAAAGATCAGGTTGTGAGGAATAGTACGGTGAAATCAGTGTTGATTTAGATATACACTTTCTCTCATATAAGAATTTGGTTTTTTAGAACAATATAAGAATTTGTGTCAACCCAGAAATCAATGACTTGCCTTCTGCGTCGAGATGCCTCATGGGCCAATCGTGGGCTGATATCGGATAAAAATACGGATGGAATTGGCGAAAGCGCAAGACTGCAGTGTTGGCGCAAGTGTACTGGGCTGTTTTGTCTACAGGCGCGTACAGAGGAGGTTCGTAGCATTTTTTTAATTTATTTATTTATTTATTTATTTTGAGGAGCACCGCAGCAGCACGATGATCATGATGGGACATGATGATCCTCAGAGGTCTTACTGGCCTTCCAAATCCCCTCAACGCGGGCCGATTCGAGGGAGGGAAAGCCTCTGAAAGACTGGAGCTTATTATATCGTGTCTTTGTGGCGTCTTCGGTATAATACTATAATTCTTAAAAAAAACAAACTCAAGTTCTCAACCACCGGCGAGCACATGCACACATCCTATCCGAATCCGATCGCCGTGTTCCACGCACGCGGCGGACAGCTCCCGATGAGACGGATGGGAAGAGGTTTTTTTTTAAGTAAAGAGTAGCTGGAGCACTGCTATATCATTTAAAAAGAGGAAGAAGTCCGAATTTTACAAAGTCGATATAACATAAAAAGATTAAAGACGCACTCATGAACAACATAAATTAACTAATAAAAACACATCAAGGTCGAACCACCCCTTCGCAAGCAACAAAGCGCAGCTTCATCTCTTCCTTGATCATTCCGAGGACAGCAGCTGGGACGGATGGGAAGAGTGTGGAAGCTGCCGTCTGATTTCATGCCGAGCACCGAATCGAACTGGTCCAGCCGACTAGCCGCCGGGAAGGCGCGGCACATGAAAGACATTCCCCACGACGAGCCGACATGCACGTGCCGCGTAGCCCTCGTCCTCCAGTACACATGCACCCGTCGTTCGTTGTCATGGGCGTTGATGCTGGACTTTCAAGCCTTGATTGCAGCTTGCCTGCTGCTGGGCCCAAGCTTTGACCTCAAAACAGCCAACCCAGGGTTGCAACCCCAGGGTCCAGGGGGTGCCCAACGAGCAGCCTAACGTGGCCCACGTACGTACTAGTACTCCATACGCTGACAGTCATCGCTCAAAAAGACGTACTCCTACGATGACAGTCTGGAGTAGCGGACCGACGCGATCGCTTTTTCGCCGTCGACGGCGAACGGCGCATGCGTTGCACGCAGCTTTCGCACGTACGTGTCGACCACTGGCCTTGACTAGCCGGAGAGATTCAGGAGGGAAGATCCTCAGCCGCCGTCACGGCCGAGAGCCGTGGTGCCCAGGGCGCCGCAACCGCAACGCAACGACTCCTAGTCCTAGGCTCAGAGCTCCGAGGCTAGTGTGAGCCACCGGTTACTGATATGATGGCAGGATCGCCTACTAAGCAACAAACAAGATAAGGCCGAAAGCAAAGGTACAAGCAAAGGGGTCAAGGGGATCGATCAGTGTACAGACGAGATGAGTCAAGTCGTCATGGATGCTCTTGCTCGTTGAATGAACATGTTAATTACCAACCAACGGGTTTGACATCTTACTTTGTTGTTGCTTAGAGAAGACGAACTGGGAATGTTAGGTTAGGTGACCTTGCCGAGAGCTTAATCTTGCGGCTGCTCTGAGCTCGACGTGAGTGCCCGTCCCCGCTCGTTCCACCCACGCGTGCGTGTAACTGTAACCCCAAGCACCATGCCCCATGGTCCATGCACAAAGCAGCTCGAAGTTATTTTTTTATTTTGAAAAGAAAAGAAACAGACGGCAATTTGTTGCAAGCACATCCCTATACCGCACGTGCCGACTGCCGTGGTGGTACTGTGTACAGTGTATGTACGGCCACGTGACGTCGAGGGTGAATCCGGTGGTGACGATGGACGCCAACGGCCAACGCCACATGCAGTGATGCATGGCAAGTGGAACACCGGGAGGGGTTCGGTTCGCGTATTTATGCTGGGCTTAATAGCTTATCCCAGCAGAAGCCGGCCCTACTCCCTCGCTGTCCGACCTGTCTATTCGCCTCTATTCCTCTAGCGCAATCGCAGCTCGATCAGCTTCGTGGATCGTGAACTCCAGCTCCAGCATCCAGGTGACAAGGTCAGTCAGTGCTATGATTCACCGTTGCACGAGCTACTTCTGCTCTTCTAGAACTCTTGCTTGGTCTTGCATCCGGAGCAGCGAACGAGTGAGCCTTTTCCATTGGAACTGTCTTACTTGATTGTTGAAGAGCTTATCAATACTTGATTTTTCACACGTCCGATCTAGAATGGATGCCCCAGATGAAGTCAACTCTCTCCTATATCATCTCCCCTGACCTTCCTTGTCTTCCTCCTCGTGATGGCTCCACGCCCAACCGTCGCGCTCGCAATTTTGTCCCCACGCGACGTAGCTCCGTCGCCGCCCGCACTACCCGTGTCGTTGCCTTCCACGGTGGGCGCCGCTAATTGATTGGAGCTTCGATTACCCTCAGTGCCCAACCGAGGATCCACCGCCCACATCTTGACCGTCAACATCATCTGCTACCCTGCCACCCTGTAGCTTCTTCTACAATCGCCAGACCCAAGTACCCCCGAAACCCGAACCTTAAAAATTGCTCGTAGGAATTGGATGGAAGCTGAGAAGGAGGAAGAGAGATGGTAAAGAAAAATTCTAAGTGTAAAGAGAGAGAAATACTCGGACATGATTTAGCAATTCTGTTTTATTTGATAGTCAAACACTACCATTTTTTTTAAAAAAAATTACTTTATCTAGACAGGGATTTCAGCCCCCAAGACCCCCAAAATTCCTCTGCCCGCTGTAATCAATCTCTAATGTTCACATCCATATATCTCATTCACCTCTACTTTATTAAATTATACTCTAACTAACGAGAGGTTGAGAATGATTTCAACACCATTTATTTCCCCGTGATCGGAGGAACACAAAGCGATGAATCGTCCTATGAATGGACTCAGTCACAAGAGACATTTTTTTTGAGAGAAAGATGGTTTCCTCCTACATAATGCTCACATCTTTCCATCGATTCATGCCCGGGAAGGGGATTAACCAAACAAACAAGATATTATTGGAGGAGAAGATGCATTTATTATTCATTTTTTTTTATTTTGTAGCTGGTCGACTCGTCCGCTGGAGGATGGATATGCATTGATGATGTGGTTGTATTGGTAATCTAGACAAATTCATCGCGTAGGTGAATGATGAATCGGTGCAACCACATCGGATGCCTAAGATGACCACCATTCACAGATAAGCAATAAGAATCCGGCTAGCGAGCATTTTCCATCGCTGGTCTCAGCTATTTAGCAGATAGAACAGCGACGGATGAGAGTTGGGTTGGACTTGCTCCAACACGATTGAAAAATTAGGTGATTGAATAGTATCATCGTTATGTTCTTGGATATACGATATAGTCAAGAACATATACAATGCATTCAATCTTGGCCTTGGTCTTTAAATTTCTATCTATGACCAGTTCTTCATCCTATAGTGTATTGCTAGCAGTCACATAACGAATATAGCACCAAGTGATATAAAAAAACGAATATAGCACCAAGGCATCTTAAAATATTAATAACACGGTGTGGAACCACCATTGTAATTTTGGCATCAGACTCGGAGTCGGAGCCTAAACCATATCATTAACAGTTGCTTGTTGTTGCTCAGTTTGTCCCGGGAGATGTAAAAAAGTGATGAGGCGGACGCATGGGCAGCGCAAGGTAGCATCACAAAATGCGGGAGCGAGTGGCGCCCACGCCAGCCACCTGCGGCGGCGGCAAAGGCAGACGCGACGGCCCCAGTGGCCGCTGCAAATGCGGGCGCGACCGCGACGTCCCTGCGGCGGTGGCCACCCGCCATGAGCCAACGATCCTGCAACAATGCTGAAGGCGTGTGAGATGATGGGGTCGATGAGGAGCAGCACCGCAAGGGCGATTGGCGATTGGGCATAGGAGCATGCGGGACAGGGGCGATAGGGAGCGGTGGTGGCTCGGCAAAGATTGGAGCTAGGGAGTGCGAGCGCACTGGCTGGAGTTGCTATTTGTTACTCTCCGTTTCAAAATATAGGTCTTTTGATTTTTTTTTTATTTTAATTTTGACCACTCGTCTTATTTAAAATTTATAAAATATTATATTTTTTGTTATGTCTAAATTTAGTAATAAAATAATTTTAGAAATAACCTAAATTTGACTACCTTTGTATAATTATTTTTAATAAGATGACGGATCCAACTTGATATTAAATTAAAAAGTTCAAAGGGCATATATTTTGGAATGGAAAGAGTAGTAGATAGGACGGCACCGGATTAGAGTCCGGTTGGACTTGCTCCAACAAAAATCAGGTGATTGAATTGTAGCATCATTATGTTCTTGGCTATACGATATAGTCAATCTGGGCTTTGGTCTTTAAATTTCAATCTCTGATCATTTCTTTGAATAGGCAGCAGCCATCAAAGCACCTTAAAATACTGATAACACGGTACAGAACCGCCATTGCAATTTTGGCATTAAGAGGGTGTTTAGTTGGTGGAGATAGTTGGAGATTTACTATAGCAGATATGCACTATAGCAACGAATAATGAGGAAAGAATGAGAAAATATACGATGGATATGATAAGAGGAATAGTAGATATCTTAAATCTAAGCTAGTCCAAACACTCAGCCCACAACATACAGGTAACGGTTGCTTGTTGCCCAATTTGTCGCTGCGCTGAGCTCCGGGAGGTCTAAAAAAGCGAGGCGGGCGCAGGGGCAGCGCTGGGTAGCATCACGGAAAGCGCATGCAGCCAAAGGCCAATGTCGGTACCGCCGTGACCCCGGTGCTCCTGCCGCAAAGACGAGCGGCATGAAAGTCTTCGCCGGCTTCGGATTTGGTTTGCACCACCCTAATCCCCGGGTTATTAATTATTAATTAACTAATCACCCTGTCAAAAGCGGGCGGCCCGGGGGCAATGATAGAGCAGCCAGCCATTAGAGTGAGACGGTTGGCTAGCTTAGCCTAGCTCGTGGACTTTTCCTTCCCCGTCGTCAACAGCACACTTCCGGACTCGCTCCTCCTCCCTCTCTTCTCTCCTCTCTTCCTCGCCGCGTTGAACCATTCCACCCGGCTCGGCCTCTCCTCTGCTGCTATACAAAGCCCCGTACGGCGCGCTCCGGCCTCCGAATCCTCCGCCTCGTCGCCGTCGTCGTCTAGCTGCAGCGCCGCCACGCATGGACGCGCCGTCGGGCGACCGCTCGTCGCCGCGCAGCCGGCAGCTGCAGGGCCCGCGCCCGCCGCGGCTCGCCGTCAGCAAGGACTCCCACAAGGTCAGGAAGCCCCCCGTCGCGCCGCAGCGGCACCCTCAGCCGCAGCCGCAGCAAGTCGACCAGCACCAGCAGCAGTATCAGCATCACCAGCAGCAGCAGCAGGCGCGGCAGCCGGTCATCATCTACGACGCGTCGCCCAAGGTCATCCACACCAAACCGGGGGACTTCATGGCGCTGGTTCAGCGCCTCACCGGCCCGGGCTCCACCTCCTCCTCCCAGCAGGCCCAATTCGACGCCGCCGCCGCCGCCGCCGGGACATCCTCCGACGCGCCGCCGCCGCAGCCGATGGACTTCGAGCCGCGGGAGTTCCTCCTCTCCCCCACCGCCGCGCTCTCCCCCGCCGCGCGCCTCGCCGCCATCGAGAGGTCCGTGCGCCCCCTCCCCCCGCACGCGCAGGCGCCCGCCTCTCTCCCCTACAGCTACGGCGGCGGCGCGGCCGACGACGACTTCTTCCTCCCCGCCTCCGCCTTCGCCTTCGCCTCGGCGGACCTGGACGGCTTCGCGGCGGCGGGGCGTCCGGGGATCCTCTCGCCCGCGGCGCTGCCCCCGGCGGCCTCCACGGGGCTCTTCTCGCCGCTGCCGCCGCTCGACCCGAGCTGCCTCTCGTGGCTGAGCGAGCTGAGCCCGTTCCTCCACTCCGCCGGCACCCGCGCGGAGCAGCAGCAGGCCGCTTCCGCCGCGCCGCCGTTCGCGCCGAGCCCGCGCAGCAATCTCCTGCTCGCCACGCCCACCATGCCGTCGCCGGCCACCGTCTCCGTGCTCGAGTTCCTCAGCGGCGGCAACTTCTTCCCGGACCTGTAAAAATCTCTCGTGTTGATCATTAACGATTCAATATTAATTCAATTTGCCGTCCGGGTTCGGTGCGAGAAATTGGCACGACAAATCATCGAGCCATCCGTGCCTTGACAGCCGGATTGATTTGTTTAATCACTTTTACCGTATTGGTAATTGGTAATTTGGGCGATGAGCAAAAATCATGCGGCTGCTGCTGAGATGAAGCAGTGTTCAATTCATTTGTTGTTTTTTATTTCCCCCTTTTTTTTATTAAATTCCATTGTTAGATTTTTTTTTTCTTCCCTCCTCCCCTTTGTTGGCCGGGTCAGACGGTCAGTAGGTGAGAGAGAGGTAGAGAGCATAGAGCAAGTTGGGCTTGGGCAGTAGTGGTAGCTACTGATTCATTAATTAATTGACTGGAGCAGGAATTTTCCTTCTCAAAGTTTTCTCCATTTCAACAGATGGAATCCGTCAACTGCAGGTAGGTAGTGTTTATTTCTTTTCTTGCTTTCTTTTTTCTTTAATTTCTAGGGAGTATACAAATCTGTTGCTTGTAAACAAAGGAGATGATGACTGGCCGTTTCATACTTTCATGTATATATACTATAGTTTCACTTGTTCATTCTTCACCATGCGAGTTTGTCTCGTCCTTTTCATTTTCCTCCTCGAACTGCACGAGTAATGTGTGTCTCACTGACTCTCGGGACCCACCTCTTCGCTCAACCATCCGATGCATTATCGGGTGGTTGAGACGGTCGACGGTGGCATAGAAAATTGATCGGTGATGACACCACCGTATGGAATGGAGTCGACACCGGCGTCACGGTCACGGAGCACCTGCCCGCAGCCGCAAAGGTTTTCTTGCGCTCTGCTCCGCTCTTGTGTGCTGTCACGCCATGGAATGCGGCCCACCGAACAAAAAGGATGCGATGTGTGCACACGCAAAGAAAAAAATTAAAGCAAAGGTGTACATTACCCCTCAACTGCTACCAACGTGTAGATTACCTTTTTATACTTTTAAATCGTGTACATTTAACCTTAAACTCTCCAAATAGTGGAGATTACCCCCTAAGACCTTAAGATTGGTTCAATGTTACTCTCCAAGGAATAAAGGAATGGAGTAATTATTAATCTTGATTTTCCTCACGAAGACATGGACGCAATAGTGCTTTCTTAGCTAGGTAATCGAATTGATTTATATCCATTCCCAATAATTTATTATGATACACTTCTCCCTTCCTCACTATCGAACAATTGTACGCACCTTGCTAATTTTTTGTGGCAACAGATGCGTAGTAAAAAATTATGAAGAGCATGACACTTGTGATTTTGGCGGACAACCAAACCTCATCTAAGTTTTATCTCGCAATTGGAAGCGTACATGATCCCAAAGTGCTTGGATCCTTATTATCTGTATATGACGATATCAAGAACAAAAAGCTTACGTGATCCTGAAGTGCTCAGGTAGTGTGAGTCTCAGGAAACACCATGGAACAAAATCGGTCTTAAGGCCTTGTGGGAGGTAATCTCCACGGTTTAGAGAGTTTAAAGTTAAAGTACATGATTTAAGAGTACAAGAGGGTAATCTACTCTTTAAGAGTTTAGGGAGTAATCTACACTTTTTCCAAAAATAAAATAAAAGGGACAACGGCGAGTCCGACTGCTCGGCCTCCGGCGCCGGCAGCGGCCTTCCCTGCCAACACCGGCAGTCCGGCACAGTAGGACCGTCTCGTTGCCTCATCCGTCGCTGCCGGCCCCTAGCTGTTGGTTTCAGACTTTCACCGCCGCGCGCAGACGAGGCATCGGAATGTCTCTGTCCCAAACGCACTGCTCTGTAGACTCGCTTGCTTGGGAACTCATGCTTGATTTGCTGCCGTGCATTCTAGAATGCACAGATCAAGTGTCTGTTCAAGTTGGCGACACGGAGGGTTTGGACAGCCAGCAAAGAGGAGCTTTGAACTGATTTTAGCAACAGCTGAAACACGAGGAAACAAGCAGCTTATTTGTCTACTACTACCGCAGTACCGCCTCCTCAAATTATATATAGTTTGGCTTTTTGGGTGCGTAGATTTTGTTATCAATTTAGATATACACTATGTTTATATACATATTACAAACTACGTATCAAAATATGCAAAAACGACTTACAATTTGGGAGCCAGGACAGAGGAAGTAGCTTATATAATGTGGTCATGTTCATATGATGATTCTAGACATGGGTCAAGTGCTAGTTTCTTTCTCTAAAGGTTGAATGTTCTTTTCACAAAAGAATTTAGTGGAGCGTGGGTTCAATCTAAGAGCTGAACTAATTGCAACAAAATAGACTCATGTTTGGAACAATAAGAGACATTCCACACCTCTAAACGTATGCATTGATTCCAGGTCTTAATTGGGCGAGAGAAAGATAGATATGCGCCTTGTTTCAAACCATGATGGGCAACCGCCTTAACTGAACTGAACTGAAGTGAACACATGTGGTATGGACTGACTTGAAATCATTCTCTTATCCATAGCTAGAACGATTTGATCAAGAGGTAGCTCTTTTTATTAAAATATAAGAAAATGTTCTAAGAGCTAGAATCACTCGAAGAGTTGTAACATGCTTATATTATCGATATTATATGTTGCAACAAATATTTGAAATGAAAATTGCGGGGATCATGAAATTGTTTCAAATATAGTTAAAGGCCCACGCAGCCTTCATCTCTCTCTCTGAGCCCAGCCTATCGCAGGAAACCAAGCCCTAGCAACCATTGCGGCCCAACAGCTCTCCAGCCCAGGATGCCAACAGCTCGGGGATTCATATCGGAACCCAGCCCAGCAAAATGATGGGATAATGACGGACAAGCAAGCAAGGAGGTGGCACATCAGAGCTGTCCTGAACCAACAGCATCTCCAGCCGAGCCATCAAAAGAGTCTCATCCTTATTTTTCTCTCAATAGAGAAAATATCTTTCCTTCAAAAATAGAGAAAATATCTCCAGCCAGTCCTTTTAACGAGCCCCTATTTTGAGGAGGCCTATGGTCCAAAGCCATTAGAAATAGAGTCCTCTAAATTTAGTCACCTTATTAGAGTTGGAAGTCTATACATTTTTTAGACTGACCTGAATATTGAGGCTCCAATTTAGAGGCCTCGTGGCTGAAGATGCTCTCACTGAGGGGACTCGAAAATTAAAAAAACACAAAGCAGGCCACCATGGCAAAACCCGTCGAAGCTTAACTAGAACAACGAGACGACCTCCAGAGTTTCGGGCTTTGGGCTTGGTTCTTCAAACCCACCGATTTGTTTGCTTCTGTTCCTCATGAATGAGATGAAATCAGGGAGATCAGGCGCCCGGTCCCGGCCCAAATCTGTCGAGATCAAGTACACGAGCCATGGGCCCTGTAATGCTAAGTCAGGCCTCGGTGTTCTTTGTTTTGCATGTGCAGATCAATTTCACCTCGACTGTTTTTTACTCAAAATGAATACACGTTGACACACGCAACTTGTAATCGTGTTAAGAGATGTAAAATTTCGTGTGTATTCCCAAAAAAATCATTTCTGCTTAGATTGGTTGGCGGTAGATTACCATTTCAGATTTTTAAGATGTGTAAGATTTACTGTTTAATTTCTGATCCTAACATTTTTCCCAAAGGGAATCGAAAGTCTTGCCGCGACTTTTATGATTGAAGAAAATGAGTAGCTAGAAAGACAAGTTCAAGCGCTCAATTAATAACTCAACAAAAAGCACTCAACGATTTATAGCGGGCGAACAGGCAAAACCCCTTCCAATCCAACAGCCATCAACTCAACAACTAGTTATGGAGTGCATCATAAACTAGGGGTGTTTGTTTTAGATTGCTCTGGGTCATATACAACAGCTGTGCAGCCGCAGAGAGTGCTATGCATGCTACTGCAGCCATTCGACTTTTCTCTTGCACACAGCCCACAAGCATATCCAAACGGGCATAGTCCCCTCAATCTCATCGTTGACTTGTTTCAATTGTCATCGTTGCTAAGCTTCATCATGTAGCACTAACTTAAATTTTGTTTGTTAACCATTTTATGGAATCATATACTATTATATGGCATTCTGAAAAGGTCCTTTTAGTAAAGGCCAGCCTGTAAAAATTATGATAACAACCTATTCAATTTGTTTTGCTTTTTTCTTAAGATAATGGTGATATAGTACCGGCCTTTGCTTCAAAAGAAGCTACGACCCATATTGAATTTATTTTGCTGGTGTCGAGATGGACAGTGTTATGTTTCAGCACAAGCCCCCTCCACCATTTGATATTCCGGATAGTGTTATCTTTCATCACAAACTCCCTTATTTGTTGGTCGTAGTCGTAAAGGCTGTGGAACATGGAAATAATTATCTCCCCTGTCGGTGCGTAGGTGATGTATTTGGTGGATGGATGGTCTTTGAAAATAGCACTTGATTCTTTTTATGATAGTGGTAGCTGACGCATTTTTTAAACATCTTGTGAATGTCTTTGAGGTTTGTAAAATGACGAGACTATTTACATCCACACGTGGCATTTTTTGTGATTGGGAAATAAACATGATGGATGCTGGTAGGTTGCATAGAATTCAAGCTTTTATAGTTACGTACATCATTATTTCTGACAAGGAAATAGCTTGATGCCAAATGCGTAGAATTCAAGTTTTGTGTTAACACATGGTATTGTATGGTCGCACCAACTCAGGTTAAATTCCTCGTGGAAGCGGATTTATGGGTTGCTTTTATAAAAAATCATCGGGGTTCGGAGGTTTTTTCTAGACTCGGAGAAGGTCTCTATTCTTAATGAAAAACCTCGGAGAAGATCTAGTTTTTTAGTTTTTTTTTTAGATTCTTAAGTTTTGTGTTCACAAGCGTGGACTCCCCACCCAATGAACCAACCAAAAGGCCCTCACATGTTTATAATTCTACTTTGCGCTAGTTGCATCCTGCCCACATGGTTGGAACCAAAAGAATCTCAAGCGAAGCATCGTATTGGGTTTCTAGCAGGTATACTGTACCCCTTTCACTAATCACCACTCCCAACCTATCAACACAGAAGAATAGAAGATGAATCGAAGTCCAAACAAGTAGTAGGTCAAGAACAACCACATGCAAAACACTCTAGAAATTAGGTGGGCACATGCCAAAAAAACGAAGAAAACCCCCCTTTGATGACAGCCCACCAAGTTCATTCATTCACTCGCGTTGGCGTCCCAGATCGTCAAAGCAGGTCGCTTGCGTCGCAAAAGCACCCTACCACACACACGGCCACACCACCTGACAAGCCCTATCCCACCGACCCACTCCACCCAACCCCCACGTCCCCACCTCGAATAAGCTCCACTTCCAAATGGGCCTTCCAAAAATTATATATAAGGAAAATATTTTTTTCTTTTCTTTTTTCCCCAACAAACCAGCAAATTAATCGCACCACGGGCCTTGCTGCTACAAATGCTACAGCCATAGCGATTCTCCTTGGATCTTCTTCTCTTCCCCTCTAGCGTGTTCGAGCTCCCGCAGGCCGCACGCCGCAGCCTTGCTCTCTTCTTCTTCCTCTTCCCCTGCCCAGCTGCCGCAGCCCTTTGACTCCTCTCCTCTAGGCGGAGGGCATTGTGTCGCTGGATCCCTGAGGTGCTCAAGGGTCCGGTATGACGTCGACGGCGTACTCGCGGCCGTCGAAGCTGCCGGGGGGCGGCGGCAGCGAGCGGCGGCCCCGGCTCATGAGGGGCTTCGCGTCCAAGATCGAGCCCAAGAAGCTCGGCGTCGGCCTCATCGCCGGATGCTGCCTCGCGCTCCTCACCTACGTCTCCCTCGCCAAGCTCTTCGCAATCTACTCCCCCGTATTCGGTACGCATTTCGTTCGCTTCTGTTCCCTTCTGTTCGATTCAAATCCCCTCGAGCTTCCTCGCTAATCCGACCGGAGCTTCTCGATTCGTACGCAGCCAGCACGGCCAACACGTCCGCCCTGTTGCAGAACTCGCCGCCGGTGTCGTCCAAGCCGTCCGTGCCGGAGACGGAGGCCATCCCGCCGCAGGAAACGCCAGCTGGTGGCGGTGATAGAGGTGATGCCGTGGATCTGCCGGAGGGGTCCGAAGAGCCCGGTCTGCCGGAAGCTGCCATCAGGAAGGACATGGCGGCGGTTTCTGATGAGCCCGGCTTGCCCGAGGCGTTGAGCAGAAGAAAGGACGACGGCGAGAATGCGGCGGACCCAAAGCCATGTAAGGAATCTCACATCTCCGCTCTTTTCGATTTTTTTTTTCGCGCACAACTTTAAATGGAAAGGAGAACGAATGAACAAAGTGACAAGCAAGCATTCTCCCAGAAATTTGAAGCTCTGTAGTATGTACTTGGCCGAAATTGGTGCGCGCAGCTAGCAATTTTGGTAGGAATAGACGGAGATGAGCTAGATCTGACGCGTCTCAATGCTTAATTCAGCCGAGGAAGGGGAACAGAAGCCCAATGGCGGCGGCGAAGGCAAGATGACGTGCGACGAGAATGGCGTGGACGAGGGCTTCCCGTACGCGCGCCCGACCGTGTGCGAGCTGTCCGGCGACATCCGGGTGAGCCCGAAGCAGAAGACCGTGTACCTTGTCAACCCCTCCGGCGGCGACAGCGGCTTCGACGCCAGCGGCGAGAAGAAGCTCCGCCCTTACGCCCGCAAGGACGACTTCCTCCTCCCTGGCGTGGTGGAGGTGACCGTCAAGTCGACTCCCTCCGCGGCGGCGGCTCCGGCGTGCACGAAGCGTCACGCTGTGCCGGCCGTGGTGTTCTCCATCGCCGGGTACACGGACAACTTCTTCCACGACATGACGGACGCGATGATCCCGCTGTTCCTGACGGCGGGGCACCTCAAGGGCGAGGTGCAGCTGCTGATCACCAACTACAAGCCGTGGTGGGTGCAGAAGTACACGCCGCTGCTCCGGAAGCTGTCCAACTACGACCCCATCAACTTCGACGAGGACGCCGGCGTGCACTGCTTCGCGAGCGGGTTCGTCGGGCTCTACCGCGACCGCGACCTGATCCTGTCCCCGCACCCGACCCGCAACCCGCGCAACTATACCATGGTCGACTTCAACCGCTTCGTGCGCGGCGCGCTCGCGCTACCACGGGACGCGCCGGCGGTGCTCGGCGAGGAGCCCGGCATGCGTCCACGGATGCTGATCATCTCCCGCTCCGGGACGAGGAAGCTGATGAACCTCGACGAGGTTGCCAAGACGGCGGCCGAGCTTGGGTTCAACGTGACGGTGGCGGAGGCAGGCGCGGACGTGCCGGTGTTCGCGGCGCAGGTGAACGCCGCGGACGTGCTCCTCGGCGTGCACGGCGCGGGGCTGACGAACCAGATCTTCCTCCCCACGGGGGCCGTGGTGCTGCAGATCGTGCCGTGGGGCAAGATGGACTGGATGGCCACCAACTTCTACGGGCAGCCGGCCAAGGACATGCAGCTCCGGTACCTCGAGTACTACGTCGGCGAGGAGGAGACGAGCCTGAAAGACAAGTACCCGCGGGATCACACGGTGTTCAGGGACCCCGCGGCGCTGCACAAGCAGCCAATTCGGTGGGAGACGTTCGCCGAGATCATCATGAAGCAGGACGTGAGCGTCAACATGACCAACTTCCGGCCGGTCCTGCTGCAGGCGCTGGACAAGCTACAGCAGTAGGAGATGCTGCTCAGTTCAACGACCAACCGGCAACCGGGACGAGCTGCAGACGGACAGTGTGGCCGGATACACATACGCAAAGATGAGCAGGAGCAGAGCTCAAAATTGGAGGCTATTATACTAGGAAGAAAGGAAATCAAGTGAGGTGGCTTCGATCGAATTGGTTTGTCTTTTGGTTTGTATAACAGCTCGGATAGTGCACGACATACGGAAATGTTATGTTCATTTGTTTTGTCCCTTGCCTTCACTTGGCATTTCTAGTAGTGAACACTTATTCTTTTTTCTAGACACATGGAATGTGATCATATTGTCCATAAGTTAATCAAGCCAATTGATGGCTACTACAGTCTACTAGTTCAGCACTAATTGTGTTTTTTGGTCGTTCTGAGCCCGGAGAACCAGGGAGCGTCCATGTCACTTGAGGGGCCCGCAAACAAGCTCATCCAGCATTTTAGTAGAGTATCTGCATGTGCTGGCAGTGCTGCTACAGCTGTGTATGTATTCCATCAGCACCGCATCTGAGGCTACTATTGGGAGCCGTCGGTGTGCTCGAAGGAGAGAAGCAGCCAAATTGGTCACCGAAATGCTCGGCTTTTGACTCCAACAAAGGGATTTTTCACATCCAGTCAGCGGTTCAGCAATCAGCAGCATCTCCTCTACTCCTGAAGCTTCTCCGACGCCCTTGTCTG
Organism: Digitaria exilis; assembly: GCA_015342445.1. Taxonomy (NCBI): domain Eukaryota; kingdom Viridiplantae; phylum Streptophyta; class Magnoliopsida; order Poales; family Poaceae; genus Digitaria; species Digitaria exilis. Next base: position 124,839 of record JACEFO010002063.1, on the reverse strand, counting down.
AACCACCGTCATTCCCGCGTTCGTGGCTCCCTCCCACCAAGGTGAAGGAGGTGCCCACTGCCCAGCTGCCGGGGCGGCGTGTCAGCGCGTAGCGGCGAAAGGGACACCCACCCGGGAAGGGAAACGAAAGCATCGATGCTTTGTGTAAACACCCCTGTCCAACCGCGTACTAATGAGAAAAGAAAAGAACGGGGACGGGTAGCCGGATGAGCGAGAAAGCTGCGTGAGAGGAGGAGAAGCTCGGAAAGGAACGGCCATGGACCTAACCCTGCAAGCAAAAGGTTTGCAGGGCACCTTTCGCCGTCTCGCAACGCATAGTGTCATAGTGAGTTAGTGACACAGGGAAAAGAAAATGACTTGATCTGAATAACAATAGGCGCGCAAGGTGAGCACTGGCTTTGCGTTTCTCTTTTCTGTGCGCAACAAAGTTGTTTGTGCACGTTCAGCCATCCGTGCGACGCTGCAACCACTGCTATGCTTCCTACTAGAACGCTTCCTTCACAAGCACCCGCGAGTAAGAGAGATGATGACCCAGCAACGGCAGCTACCTACCTCATGATGGAAAATCCACCGTCATGGCCTCATAGGGGGTTCTCTCCCAAGCGGAGAAGAGAAGCATACGTACGTGCTGTGTGCCTGTGTCTCACATGATGGGAGATTCTTTATATCCTCCACCCGGCACTTGGTTTCCGAGTCACATGACCCGCGTGTGTTCCGGCACTGGTTGACAAGTGGTTTCCCTTTTGTTTCATTTTTAGCTGAATGAATAATGCTGTGGGTGTTTCGAGATATAAGTAGGAGTACTTCATTGCCCTCAGGTGTATGTATCTGATGGCGACGTTGCTGGGATGTGCTACATGTCCATGTGTATGTCCCTGATCTACTCGTTTGCACTATGCAATACATAAACGGTCTCATTCCCAATCACTCCCTTGCCCAAAGATTGTGTGTGTGGAAGAAAATATGAATTATCGTCAGATCAACTTAGGAGGGGGAAAAATAGCACATACGAATTCCCAAAAACAAAGAGAAGAAAGAAACCTGGTAGGAAATGGAGAACAGCGCAAGTATTTGCAAGATGTCATGTTTGCGTGTGTTTAATCTATTTTAAAATACAGGAGACCCTGGAGAGGTTAAAGAGAAATGGAGCAGGCAAGGGATGCTAAACCTCCGTGCAAACGATGCGGCATTCTTGCAGAAGCGAAGGGAGACGTTGTTTATGCAACCACTGCTGGTCCTTGAAAAAGCAGGCAGACGAGGTGAGTTTGCTTAGAACACACGAGCTGTCAACGCAAGGCAGGCATCGAGTGCTCTCCACATCAACCTAACCTTTTGTATTTGCATGATGCCTCCACCATAAAAGTCTAATATATATTGGCACACGGGACGGGACGGAAGTAGATGGCGAGAAACGACGCGAGTTCGTTCCTGTTTCGCTGTCTGGGAAATCTGAACAGCTCTCGACTTCAACCAGGATGGAAATCGAAGGCGTGCTGGTGCTCAAGTTAGGTGCAACAAAAAGCGACTCCGTTGTAGTTTCTTTGTCGTGATCACATCTAGTTTGGTTGGCAGCCAGACCAAAAAAATATTAATGCACATATTTGACCCTGCTACTCTGTACCGTACAGGGGTACCAGAATACCAGTACAGTACTAGTCGTTGAAAATGATTTTTTTAAGGAGAGTCGCTGAAAATGAATGTTTGCCTGTTAGGTATTGATCGTCCTGTTCGCGAGGAGAAATTAGAGCCCAGAGCCCACAGCTCATGCACAAACAACGACCCACCAACGAAAACACAGCCAACAGCGGCCCAAATCTCGAAAGGATCATGTTCATTTTTTTTACCACAGCCCAACTTATATTTCTTTTCATAATTTTCTTTTATTTTTTTGCTACTCAGGTTCTCTAAGAGGGACCCCCCGTCAAGCGCCTTAAACACCCGTCCAAAACTTAAATAGGCCAAGCTGAATTTTTCAAGTTTTCTAATAGGCCTTGGATAGGTGATTGGGGGAGTACAAGCTTGCAATTTTCGTATAGAGCCGAAAAAGAAAAGAAAAATCCTGTATAAAAGTACACAAAGAGTGGATGAGAGATATTTTTGGCCAAGCTGCATGCCCAATCCAAAACCTCGAAGAAATCTTTTCCTCGCCAGGGCCGAAAGGGCGGCCGGAGCAGCCCCTCCGTTATCTTCTTCTTCGCTTCACTTCTCCCCCCTTTCTGCTCCCTCTCCTTCCTCTCCCACGCCGCCGCCGCTGCCGCCGCCGTCATGGTGGCGCTCGCCTCACTCTCGTCCCTCTGCCCATGCGGCCTCGCTCGCCGCAGCGCGACCTCCGTCTTCTCCTCCGCCTCCGTCTCCATCTCGTGCTGCGCGGTCGCGACCCCGTCCTCCGGGAAAGGTACGGCTGCCCCCTCCCCTCTCATTATCTCCGCTGCTTTGTTGCGAATGTAGTCGTGGGACTGGAAATGGACTCGTGCTGCAAGTATCTCAAACTCGTGTGACCTGGTGGCGTGGGTTCCGATCCCAAATTGACCCGTCAATGTCCGATTCTGAAGCTCGCTGGAAGCGGGGTCGCCATGCCCTAAATCTCTAATGCTAGTGTCCATTTCCCGTAAGAAAAAAAACGGATAAATTAGCTGGGTTAGATTCACCAACACGTAAATGCTCCTTAAACCCACTTGCCATTTTAATTTGTAAGCCATCTCTGCTCTATTTCTCTAAGAAAGTATTATGGGCTTTGGGTTGCCATATGATGTAGGGATTCTACGGTTTACAAACCTGTTTCTGTAATATGCAAATGGAGAATGCCTCTGCTCATAGATATTCACAAGCTGAGGCCTGAGGGCATTCTCATCTTGTGTTTGCAGGACCTCAGGAATCTAGAACACCACGGAAAAGGTTGAGAAGAACAGAGGGTGCCACCAAGAGCTTGGAAGATTCAGTCAAGCGAAAGATGGAGCAGTTCTATGAAGGGGTGGATGGGCCGCCCCTCCGAGTACTCCCAATTGGTGGTCTTGGGGAAATCGGCATGAATTGCATGCTTGTGGGGAACTACGACCGGTATATCTTGATTGATGCAGGGGTGATGTTCCCAGAGTATGTATTCCAAACTATATCTTGCTCCTGTTCTGACAGCAGTTCATTTCCCATTTCTTTCAATGTCTTTCTAATGTATGCATGTGTTTTCCGTAACTCCACATTTCTAAAAAAAGTTATATATACAAATTCAATAAGTACCCCATTTCTCTTGTAAACTGTCACACTGCCAGATAGTGTAGCAATTAGCATTTTCTTTATACTCTATGCTAGTGCTTAGTGAAGAGGAATGGAATGCAACGCGCGAGCTGTATTGATTCAAGTGGAGTCATACATATACAGGTTGCCTATACACGAGCCGTGCTCAACTAACTCCGTGCATGACGGATGTAGTGGCCGGTTGAGGTGAGGCGAGAGACTCGGACACTAACAAACTCTATCAGCTATACAAACGAATCAGAGATTCTATCTGCGATGCAATACTCAGTTAGCCACTTTGACACCCCCCAGCAGTTGGTGCGTCGTCGATGCACAGACTGGACCTGAAATCCTCGAATAACACCCTTGGCAAGCCCTTTGTCATGATATCAGCAATCTGCTGCCGTGTAGGAACATGACGAACACGAATATCACCAATGCCACCTTCTCACGGACGAAATGGACATCGAGCTCAATGTGTTTGGTGCGACCATGGTGAACTGGGTTCTCCGTGAGGTAGACCGCGGACACATTGTCGCAGTAGAGTAGTGTTGCCTTGTTGATCTTGACGTGAAGTTCACCAAGAAGATGGCGCAGCCAACATCACTCAGCAGCAGCATTGGCAACACCTCTGTACTCGGCCTCCGCACTCGAGCGTGACACAATTTGTTGGCGCTTGGATGACCATGACACCAGTGAGTCGCCGAAGAAGACGCAGAAGCGGGATGCCGACCGACGCGTGTCTGGGCAGCCTGCCCAGTCAGCATCAGAATAGGCCATGAGCGTTGGTGAAGTTGAGCGACGAAGTTGGAGGCCCTTGGTGGTTGTGCCACGGATGTAGCGGAGTATCCGTTTCACCAGTGTCCAGTGCATATCTTTGGGATCATGCATATGAAGGCAAGCTTGTTGGACAGCATATGTAAGATCCGGTCGAGTGAGTGTGAGATATTGGAGGGCACCGACGATGCTGCGGTATGTCATCGGATCATGTAATGGTGTGCCTGACGCAGAGGAGACCTTGCCTTTGGCATCAACAGGAGTGGGCGCAGCAGTGGAGTTCGTCATCCCAGCACCCTCGAGAACCTCGTCAGCATATTGTGCCTGGGACAAGAAGCCAGTTGCCGTGCGACGGACCTGAATGCCGAGGAAGAAGTGAACTGGTCCCAGGTCCTTCATGGCGAACTCAAGACGGAGTTTGGCGATGATGCGATGGAGAAGATCCGTTGTCGAGGCAGCGAGGACAATATCATTGACGTACAGGAGCAAATGGGCCTCGTCCATGCCATGACGAAGAACGAACAGGGAGCTATCGGACTTGGCAGGGATGAAGCCGAGTTGGTGTAGATGAGTGGCGAACCGATCAAACCAGGCCCTGGGCGCCTGTTTGAGGCCGTAGAGTGACTTGCGAAGGAGGCAGACCGCGTCGGGCTGAGTGGAGTCGATGAAGCCAATCGGTTGCTGACAGAACACCTGCTCAGTCAAGTCGCCATGGAGGAAGGCGTTCTTGACATCGAGTTGGTGGACTGGCCAGTCACGAGCCGCCGCTAGGTGGAGGACGGTGCGAATGGTCGCTGGCTTGACCACAGGAGAGAACGTCTGGTCGAAGTCCAGGCCGGGGCGTTGCGAGAAGCCGCGCACGACCCAGCGTGCTTTGCGTCGTTCCAGTGTCCCATCGGCATGGAATTTGTTCTTGAAGATCCATTTGCCAGAGATAACATGTGCACCAGGAGGTCGAGGCACGAGATCCCAAGTGCAGTTGTCTTTGAGGGCACGATACTCATCCTGCATTGCTGCAAGCCAAGCAGGGTCACGGAGAGCAGCACGAGCGGTGCGCGGAACGTCGTCGGCCTCGACGATGTTAGCGTAGCGTGGATTGGGTTGGATGATGCCGTCCTTGCGACGCGTTAGCATGTGATGGCCCACGGGTGGTGCAGGCGCTGGAGTTGGTGATGAAGAGGAAGCCGGTGCTGATGCAATGGTGTCCGGTGGCACCGAGGTAGCAGCTGGGGGGGACGACGACGTTGGCGATGCTGGCAGCTCCTGGAACACATGTTCAGTTGGTGAAGACGCCGGCATAGGAGCTGGTGATGGCTCCTGCACCTCCGGAGCAGCAGAGGGCTGCGTTGGTGGAGAAGCACTCGTGGCCGCGGGTGGCACATTGCCCGCGAGAGCAGGAGACCGCGGTGGTGGAGGAGCGCCCGTGGCCGCGGGTGGCACATTACCCGCAGGTTGTTGTCGAGGAGCTGGGATGAGCACCTGTTCAACTGGAGGTGGTGAAGGTGTCGAAGCTGTGGACACTGACGAGCCCTGGCGGAAAGGAAACACATGCTCGTTGAAGACGACGTGCCGTGATGTTAGTATGCGCCGTGTGGTGGTGTCGTAGCAACGGTAGCCTTTGGTGTTATCAGGATATCCCAAGAACAAACAAGGAACAGACCGCGGCGCAAGCTTGTGAGGCGTTGTCGCGGTGGTATTGGGAAAGCATTGGCAACCAAAGACCCTAAGATGCGAGTAGTCGGGCGCCGAGCCAAAGAGAAGAAGGAAGGGAGTGGCGGCGCTGCGTTTAGTGCTTGGTCGGCGATTAAGCAGGTAGGTAGCGGTGCGCAGCGCGTCCGGCCAGAAGGAGAGAGGCACGTTAGAATGGATGAGCATCGTGCGGGTGCTGTCGTTCAGAGTTCGCAAGATGCGCTCCGCGCGACCATTTTGCTGGGACGTATAAGGACATGTGAGACGGAGTATGATACCGCGGGCAGCAAGGAAGGATCGAAACGCAGCGTTGTCGAACTCACGTCCATTGTCGGTTTGGAACGCCAGGATCGGACGGCGGAACTGTGTCTGCACATAGGCATGGAAAGAAACGAGAGTGGGGGTAACGTCGCTCTTGCGGCGAAGCGGGAACGTCCAGACATAGTGAGAATAATCATCAAGCACAACAAGGTAATATTGAAAACCTGAGTTGCTAGTAACTGGAGACGTCCATACATCACAATGCAAAAGGCAAAAGGGAAAAGGGGAAACAACAGATGACTCACTAAAGGGAAGACGAACACTTTTGCCAATGCGGCAAGCGGTGCAAGAATGCTTGTTGGTCGGCGTGAATTGAAAGTCTAAATTGTGCATGATGCGAGTAAGAGCTGGACGTCCTGGATGACCCAAGCGCTCGTGCCACAGGTCGACAGTGGCATGGAGGCCGAATGATGCCGAAGAGGTGCCAGTGCATAGGGGGTAGAGGTCGCCGGAGCTCTCACTGCGGAGAAGAACCGCCTTGCTGCGAAGATCCTTAATGGAGAAACCAAGGGGGTCAAATTCAATGGAGACACAATTATCTTTGGCAAGACGCCGAACAGAAACGAGATTATGAGTTAAAGACGGAGAGACAAGAACATCACGTAGAGATAGAGTGGTGGGAGAAGAAGATGTGGGGAGAGAGCCATGGCCAGTGGAGTGCACAGGCAAAGAGGCCCCATTCCCAACAATGATGCGAGAGTCGGATGGGGAGATGGAGGACAACATACCAGAAGATTGCGCCATGTGGGACGAGGCGCCCGAGTCAAAGACCCAGTCGGTGGCGCTCGGGCGTGAGGACTGCAGCGACAGGCCGTTGAGCGCCTGGTACAGGGCTGGCGGCAGAGTTCCAGCCGGAGCGTGCTGAGCCGTCAGCGACTGTGGGGCGCAGCGCTGGGACAGGTGCCGAGGACGCCGGCAGTCGGCTGAGTTGTTGGGAGATTGGCGAGGGGCCAGGCTTGCACCACGCCAGTCCAGGGATTCACCCAAGACGCCACCGGCGCACCGCGGGGAGCGCCAACCTGAGCGCCAGGAACGCCGGAGGAGGAGCCGGTGTGGTTGTACTGCTTCTTGCGCTTTCGTGGGCGATCAGGGGCACCAGCAGAATTGGTGTTTGAGGACGTCGAGGAAGAGCCGGATCCAGTGGCTGGCACGTTGGTGGAGGAGCCGGTGGATCGGGTTGCAGCGACGAGAGCAGTGTTGACGGCCTTTTGCGCCCGATTGGCAGACCAAACCTCCTCTTGAAGGAGGAAGGAACGGGCTTGAAGGAACGTCATGGGTGGGCGGGAAGCCGAGATGGTGGGGATGCAGTTGGCGAACTTCTCGTTGAGGCCGCTCAGGAGATTGATGACGAGCTCCTGGTCGGTGAGAGGAGAGCCGACGTCGCGCAGCATGTCTGCCAAAGCCTTTAGCTTGTTGCAGAACTCGGTCACCGTCATGTCGCCCTGGTGGAGAGCGTGAAGCGTCTGCCGTGCTTGAACGGTGCGCTGCACGATGTTGTCGAGGAACTGAGAGCCTATGGAGGTCCAGGCGTTGTAGGCGGTGTCGTCGGGTTGGATGATGGCGGAGAGGGTGGTGTAGAGCCAGGAGTCGATCTGCATCCACTCGGCGTCACCGAGCATGGCGCGGGCGTCGACCGTGCCGTCGACATTGTTGGCGATGCCAAACTTGCGGAACGTGTTGGTGAAGAAGGTACGCCAGGTGCCGAAGTTGGAGTCCTTGAAGTCAAGGGTCACGGGAACGTGAGATCGGATGTTGATGAGCTGCGCCGTGGCAGCGGATATGGCCACAAGCGCAGGGGCGAAGGGGTTCACGTCGTCGTCGTTGTCGTCGGAATAGTGCGACGCCATGGCAGAGGGGAAGCCGGAAGCAGAAAGCAGGAAGCGGAAGCGAAGAATTAGGATCTAATGGTAACTGATACCATGAAGAGGAATGGAATGCAACGCGCGAGCTGTATTGATTCAAGTGGAGTCATACATATACATGTTGCCTATACACGAGCCGTGCTCAACTAACTCCGTGCATGACGGATGTAGTGGCCGGTTGAGGTGAGGCGAAAGACTCGGACACTAACAAACTCTATCAGCTATACAAACGAATCAGAGATTCTATCTGCGATGCAATACTCAGTTAGCCACTTTGACACTTAGGCTTGAATAAAGTTCCTTCTATGATAGAAAGTCATATGTATGACTGAGGACTTCAGTTAATCTCTATTTCTCTTGTAGTGTATCACACGCCACACAATGGCTTAGCATTTTTCTGTACATTCCATATGTATTTTGTATTACTTTTGCTTCTCCATGCATGCTAGTTTTCACTGACTTATACTCTAAAATGTGCCAGCTATGACGAGTTTGGTGTGCAAAAGATTATCCCAGACACCACATTCATCAAGAAATGGAGCCACAAAATTGAAGCAGTTATCATAACGCATGGCCATGAAGATCACATCGGTGCGTTGCCTTGGGTAAATAATTCTTCTGTTACTCGAGTACACCATTCCAGTTCATCATGAATTCAACATGCTTGCTTGGCAATGATCTTCTACACACTTAAGTCATGCAAACTGAATGTCTTCGACCGTTATTTGAGTCTCAGATCATTATAAAGTCAAAATACGCAAAAGGACAATTTTTTTTGTCCTGCTGAAACTTAAATATGTTGTATGCAGGATGGTTAATTTGGTACCTAGCATATCTCTTTGTTGACTCATAGTGTGATTTACTAAAACACTGGGTGGATATTCTTTTTTGGTTTGACAATGTTATAATACATAATCCATGGTATGTAGTGGTCAAGACTCAAGAACTCAATTTCTTTCTATGTTGATCGTAGTCCAGAACTAGGACTACTAGAAAGTTCTGTGTTCTTAAATTGATGCCACTTTGGGCCAAGTTTGTCCTATTAAAATACTCTTGTTGTATGGATTAGTGAACTGATTTGCTTGTGATCTAGTTAGCTCGTGATTTGTGTTTTGGTGTTTCTAGAATTCCTATAATCCTATCCCTAAGGTCAGAGTGAATTTCTATTCTTATTTTCTTTTTAATATATAAAGTCACTTTGTTTCACTATCCTTGTATTGCAACCTCTCTCCTTGATGAAATGATACAGAGCTCTCGTGCATGTTCCAGAGACGAGAAATAATTCCTATCTCACTATCAAATTTACTTGATGTGAGGGGAATTTGTTATATGATATTATGCATCTGATATTTCTCATCTGTCAACCCAGAATTCTGGGACTGCTACATGCTCATATTTCCCATTATCTTTTCTGTTAATAGGTCATCCCAGCACTGGATTCTAGCACACCAATTTTTGCGTCATCTTTCACCATGGAGGTAGGACTGTTAATTACTATTGACAATGTTGCTGTTTGGCAATATTGACATCCTGTTCATGATTTTGAAATGCATTTATTCATAATTGAGCAGCTAATAAAGAAGCGTTTGAAGGAGTTTGGGATATTCCTCTCATCCAGGCTTAAGGTTTTAAGAATTAAAAAGAGATTTCAGGCTGGGCCTTTTGAAGTCGAACCCATTCGTGTAACCCATTCAATTCCTGACTGCTGTGGCTTAGTGCTTCGGTGTGGTGATGGCATAATTTTCCATACCGGTGATTGGAAAGTAAGTTATATCAACAATAAATGTATGACTAAATTTATGTAATTTGAACTATCCTGTATAACTTTATTTTCTCTGGAAGATTGATGAATCACCAGTGGATGGAAAAATTTTTGATCGACAAGCTTTGGAAGAGCTTTCCAAAGAAGGTGTCACTCTTGTAAGTCAATTTAATATCTGTGCATCTGAGATAGTTTTGTTTCTTTGACCTTTAGTTAAGTTCATTGACTTAGCTTGCACCCATCCTGCCTGGCTTCATATACACTGATGCAGCTATGCACATATTAAAAGTAATGAACATATGTGCAAATATTACTATATTAGTAAACCAAAGAGATATGAACATCTCTCTTTGTTGCTATGTTTCTGACTGCATTTTGTTCGTCGTTCCTATTTTGTTTCTCTACAATCCAAGATGATGAGTGACTCAACGAATGTTCTGTCCCCTGGAAGATCAACTAGCGAATCTGTTGTTGCTGGTTCATTGTTGCGACATATTTCAGAAGCACAGGGAAGAGTAATTACGACACAATTCGCTTCAAATATACATCGAATTGGGAGCATCAAAGCTGCTGCAGATTTAACGGGCCGTAAGATGGTAATTGTTTGGAATCTTATTTCAGGGTATATTTCCCTCTTTACCTTGTTCCTTTTGGATGATGTTTTAACTAGTTTTTGGTTTTGGTGAACTGGAGCAGGTGTTTGTTGGAATGTCACTCAGGACATACCTTGAAGCTGCATTCAAGGATGGAAAGGCACCGATGGATCCATCGACCTTGGTATACAACAACTTTTTTAGATTAACTAGATATTCTTTGCGCTGATTGCTATTGTGATGTTGTTACATAACATTTTGGACAATAGTTTTACTATTGGGGCCTCTTAGAAAAAGGGCGTACCCCAGTGCCGCAGGCTCCCGGTCTGCATGGGGTCTGGGGCCTCTTCATTGAATTTATATTTGCTGGTATCCTTTGTTAGAAAAAATTGTTTACACCTTTTTATTAACTTCAGCTAGCTACTTTTCCTCTCGTGTTTGCACTGTGTAAAGAAAAATACATATGTTTCTCCTCTGAGTGAAGGAGTTTGAGTCCTACTTGCTTCAGTTTAACATGGGCAAGTGGTGATTTAGTACTGATGGAGAAGTAGTTGGAAATAATCCTGTGCGTGCTGTATCTGTCCAGGTTCAAAGTGTGTTGGTGCAGTCAATTAGTTAGCAGAGGCAATCAGGAATTTAGTGCCTGCAGTCATTAGGAAATATCTAATCCTTCCATATTAGTAGCCTACGGTTGTGTATAAGTAGGAATGAAATCAGAAAATGCTGCAAGCAATTGCAGCACTAAAACCATTGTGTGTTCTATGCGTGAGCTCCTGGGCTATTTCAGCAGTATAGCTATCTATTGCATTTGGTCCTGCAGATCTTTTAGTCCATCACGTTCATATGGTTGAGTGCTAGTTGCGGCAAATATGGCAGCTTAGAGTAACTTGACTCTTGATTGTGTATTTGTGTTTTGTCCAGGTGAATAGCTTCATGTTTGTCTTAACATTTATCAGTGTTCCTTCTTTGTTATGGCTCAGATGTCCTGGGGAAAAAAATGTATGTACACCAAATTTACCCATAAAACATATGATGAAATAACTATAATATCGGTTGTTTATGCCAATGCGTAGGTGTCTTAATGATGATGAGTAATACACTGACTTGATGGCTGAGTTGTTTCCAAGTATTAGTAGGTTTACCTTTAGTCAATAAATATATTTATGCTGCATGATGTCTGTTGGCATAATCTTTTGATAGTACATGTTACGATGTCTTAGAATTTGGTTTCCTAATTGCATAGAAGCACCCTGCAGGTCAAAGTAGAGGACATGGATGCGTATGCTCCTAAAGATCTCCTGGTCGTTACTACAGGTTCACAGGTAAGACTTCAGGCTAATTGACTTTGAGTTTCAATTGCTCATCGACCGCCTTAACAACTCTCGCATCTCTGTATCAAACTTTACCAGGGAGAGCCACGTGCAGCTCTAAATCTTGCATCATATGGAGGAAGTCATGCTCTTAAATTATCCAAAGAGGATGTCCTTCTTTATTCAGCTAAGGTATTCCTGTTTGTTCTTTGCTTTATTCTCTTGGAATATTTGTTTTCAGAACCTTTGGGATGTTTTTACCTGTTAATATTGGTTATGTATTTACCATCAATTTTTAATCTTGATGTTGGTAGATGTATCGAGAAGGACTTGCTTATATTATAAAGAAACTAGAATTCTAGGCCATGGTTGCTACTTATTCTAGTTTATTTTTGTTAGTCCCACTTCCCTCTTGTTGGGCCATTAGATCCTCTAATAGTATTTGAAGGTCACGATCATTAACCTTTTGCTATTAGTCAGGATACATTTAGGATGGCACCAAATTTACAAGTGGAAAAAAAATCGGAAATCGATGTACATGCATCATTTTTTTTTTGTCCACAAGGCCTATAGTGACACTGAATTTGCTAATGGAAATTGGAAATATTCCGGTTGTTCAGTACTTCATGTCTTTTTAATCATTCCAAAATGCTAAGGCCACCTTACAAAAAAGTGCTTTTCTTTTGAGATTAAGTTTTTTTTAATGATCACCTTCATATACTCTTCTTTTCAGGTAATTCCTGGAAATGAGACGCGGGTGATGAAGATGATGAATCGCCTCAGTGATCTTGGCCCAAAAATTATCATGGGTAAAGATTCTGGGCTCCATACCTCTGGGCATGCCTACCGCGATGAGCTGGTAAATTTTCCTTCTCTGCTGGTTTATTGGAAGCCTACCCCAACTTGCTTGGGATTAAAGGCTATGTTGTTGTTGTTGTTGTTGTTGTTGTTGTTGTTGTTGCTGGTTCTTTGATGTGATCTGATATCCCAGCAACTAGTGTTATCCCCTTTCTCCTTTTTAAATGATGTTGTGATGTTGCCTTGAGCCCTTGCAGTGATGCTATGCCTTTGATTAATTATTTGCAGGAGGAAGTTCTTCGGATTGTTAAACCACAACATTTCTTGCCTGTGCATGGAGAACTTCTGTTTCTCAAAGAACATGAATTACTCGGAAGATCAACTGGCATAAAGCACACAACAGTAAGTATTCTTGCTTCGGATCTGTATGCTAAGGGAGAGAATATGTCAAGGATTCTTTGTCTGCAAGGCTATTGTATTCCAGAAAACAGTAAGGAATGCAGGACAGCCGTAAACATTCTAATTTTATGTTAAAAAATTCCAAGTATTATTATCATTTTATCATATAGTACAGCTCATTATATGTCACCGTTGGTAAGCTTCTTGCTCCTATAATTGCAGGTGATTAAAAATGGAGAGATGCTTGGTGTGTCACATCTAAGAAACAGAAGAGTCCTGTCCAATGGGTTTGTTTCCTTAGGAAAGGAAGATTTTCAGGTGAACCCTTTATTTTATACATTTACTTGTCTTCAGCTGAGCCCCATATCAGTATATCACCCCCCCCTCCCCCCCTGCGTGTATGAGGTCTAACAGTCTAACATGACACTTCTTACAGCTCATGTATAGTGATGGCGACAAGGCTTTTGGCACATCCACAGATCTTTGCATTGATGAGAGATTAAGAATTGCATCTGATGGTATTATTTTCGTCAGGTAATTTGTGTGCAGTTAATTATGGAACTTTTTTCGGTCCATCTTTAGCAAAATTTGCCCCCTTACTTGAAATCAGGCGGCTTATGTGAACTCTATAACCGCCGACATGTAAAATCATACCTGGTGTTTATTTGATGCATCTAAACACATAACTTGTTATTCCTTTGCAGTATGGAGATCTTCCGACCTCAGAAAGAACATGCTTCAGGGCAGGCGGGTTTGAAAGGGAAATTTAAAATTACAACAAGATGTCTATGGCTTGATAACGGAAGATTATTAGATGCACTCTACAAAGCAGCTCATGCTGCGTTGTCAAGCTGTCCTGTAAATTGTCCACTTAATCACATGGAGAGGATGGTATCAGAAATCTTGAGGAAAATGGTAAGGAAATATAGTGGAAAGAGGCCTGACGTCATTGCGGTTGCTACAGAGAACACCATGGCAGGTTTCTCAGAACATCTTGAATCTAAATCATCTGGAAATTTTGGACCTTCCTCGGCTACTAGCCATCTGAGCAGGAGTCCAGCTATGAGTCTTGAAGGCAGTTATAAAACACATCCAGATAACCCTGACGTTGAGGCTGAAGGTACTCATAACTAACTATGCTTTATGAACTACTGTTACACTGCAGTATAATAGTACCTTTGAATAAGGTGTTGCATATCATGTCCTTGGAACCTTACAGACCTCACATGTCCTTGGAACCTTCCAGACTGGTCTGTAAGGAAGGTATAGTCATAATCGAACAGTCAAACTGGCATCTGGTCTTTTTTTTTTTGCTATTTCTTAGTTGGTTATGAATTCATATTGGTGCGTATTCATTTTAATTTTCTGGTATAAGATGTTTTGACCCGTCACTACCTTGTCACAGAGATCCTTCCTGAGGCTGTGAGCACAACACCTGATGATGCAACCACAGGCTCCAATGGCGAAGCATTCTTCTCTTCAGATTCGCATCAGCCTAAAACACTGGAGCACTTTTGGGAGTCATTCAAATCCCCTACAGCTGTAAAAATTGCAAGAATCGTCAATGGAGGGAGCAAACAGAATATTGGCAAGATCGGCATAATGAGTAAGGATTCCATCCAGTCAGCTGCTGCTCCAGTTAAGTCGTCAAAAAAGAACAAGTGGAAACCAGAGGAAATTAAGAGCTTAATACAGATACGAGGGGAGATGAATGATAAATTTCAGAGTGTGAAAGGAAGAATGGTTCTGTGGGAGGAGATTTCTGGTAGCCTGTTGAACCAGGGAATAAGTCGTACACCAGCACAGTGCAAATCTCTATGGACGTCGTTGATTCAGAAATACGAGGTAAATCCAAACCTCATGAAGTTTAGGCATAAATTTGTTCTCTTATTTCCTTGCTTGCCGTGATACAAGCTTGCCATTGTTTTAAGGGCATTTTTAGCTATTTTATATCTGCATCACAGTTGCTCAAACATAGCTGGCAGTGTTATTCTTGTTACCTGGAATATCTAACAGTAGGAATCACGTTGGTCTTTGCTTTGCAGGAGAGCAAGAAGGATGAGGAGAGCATGAAGACATGGCCGTATTTCTCGGCCATGGATAGGATTCTATCTCGTGAAGGGGAAATGGCAACCAAATGAATGGATAAGGCTGTAGGTTAGTGATAGAAGTTGGGATATTGGTATTCTAGCGGGGCCCGTGAATCAAGTAAGTAGATGTCTATAGCACCTGGAGATCTACAAGGACTTTCTTGCTCGATTGCGATAGGGAGAGGAAGGACCGTGTCATCATACTAGAGAGGGGACAGGGAGTTGATGGCATGAGAATTGAGATGCTTGGACTAGCTGCGGAAGGCTACCATACGAGTCAACCGTGCGCCAAGTAACGGGTTCGCTGATGTACGATAAAGAACTAGATGTAGTTATTGAGTTGTAGATTTAGCTGGGACATTCAGAACTGCGTACGAGATACACTTATCCGCACAGACCAGAGTCGTGAAACTGCATCAATTCCACAAAGCCACCAACGATGCACTTCACGCTCAGTGTGGGCGCTTGTCCAGCTCGCAAGGAACGCCGCGGCCAACACCCCGATCTGATTATCCCTTGCGCTGAGCAACTACTCTCTTTAGCACAAAATAGTTCAGACATTCTGTTTGACCATTTGTCTTATCTAAAAAATTTACACGAATGTTATTTATTTAATTGTAACTTATTTACCATTCACTATACTTTCATCGTGGTATATTTGTTTTAATATTTATTAAAAATTTTAAATAAGACGGATGGTTAAACGTGATATCTGAAAGTAAAAAATAATATCTATTTTGGGATGAAGGCAATAACGCTAGGTCAGCCTTTGCATTGCACGAGAAAAAAATTATGCGCACCAATATATCAGACTGCGTTATGGAACAAGCTCTTGTGGACATGTTCTCTGCAGTTGGGTCACTGACTTGTGGACCTAGGCCCACATGTCAGCCTCCAGAGCGTACCGCAGACCACAAAGGATCTCGTTCGCTCTCGTACTCGTACGTACGTGGTCGGGCAGTCTGCTCGCCGAAGTGGACGAATGACGACCGAAGGCCACGTCTTGCCATCAAAGGGGGAGGTCTGAGCGGTTTGGAGCTGCAACTTTGATCTAATTACCACATATGTGAAATCTAGCTAAAATGCAGCAAAAGAAAATGTGATCTTCATTTTCTGGCTCCCCACATATGACGCACTTATGGCTGCCCTTCCACTTTCTCTCTTTCAAGTTAACAGCTGTCTGCAATCTGTTCTGGGAGGTCAGCCAGACGAAAACCTTGACCTTTAAGGGAATCTTGCATTTCCAAATGTTCCTCATGCGGTAATTTATTACCCCCCTATGAGCTAACATTCTGTACATGGATTTGGTTGAGAATTGTCCAGATTTTTCCAGGATCCATTTAACCTTATCTGACTCTCCTGATAAGTTCACACCCCTTAAAGTGTTTAAAAGATCTTCCCATTGAGAAACTTCCTCCTGGCTTAGGGATCTTCTGAAATCAATTCTCCATTCCCCCTGCTTCCAACACCTCTCCACCGTACACTCTTTATCTCCACATGATTCATATAGATCAGGAAAGACCAACGGGACCGCTCCCACCCACACGTCCTCCCAAAACAGTGTGTCTTTGCCACTCCTGATTATACATTTGCCCCCCCATCTGAAATTATTTTTAACACTGTTAACACCTTTCTAAAATTGCGAGCCATTTTTACCCTTCCACCGCAGAAGAGTTTTCTTTTTGAGGTATTTCGCTCTGAGTAATTGGCAGCAGATGTCGCTGTCTTTGTTTCTTAAAATTCTCCAAACCCATTTGGTTAGGAGCGCTTCGTTCATGAGCCTTGTGTTAAGGATACCTAGCCCCCCAAAATCCTTAGGTAAACAAACATTCTCCCATTTGATCATATGGTATTTGAACTTGCTACAATCCCCCCTCCAAAAGAACTGAGAGCGAATGGTATCCATCTGCTGGTGCACCCCCTCTTGTAGTAGGAATATCGCCAAGGTATAAATTGGCATGTTACTCAGCGATGAATCTGTTAAACCTCCCCCCTAAAGATAGGTTCTTTCCTTTCCAAGGCTGGAGCTTCTTTCTCATTTTGGCCGTCATGGGCCTGAAAGCGGAGACCCCTAGGTGCTTGTCGCTTATTGGGAAGCCTAGATACGTCATTGGTAGCTGGCCCACCTTGCAGTTTAGAGCATTTGGACTCAAAGCAATATAGTAAGAACTTGACATTCTTGATGGATTCTAGGTCTCCTTCTAACATTATGATTGTATCGTCCGCATACTGCAGGCGTGTGATGCCCCCTTCTACCAAATGTGGAACTACCCCCTTAATTTATTTCTCAAACTTGACATTGCCAAGGCTTTTGATAGCGTCAGATGGGACTTTCTAATGGAGCTTTTAGAGCAGCTTGGGTTTGGAGATAGGTGGAGAGTGTGGGTGACCACACTACTGTTGACATGCTCGTCATCGGTTCTAATTAATTGCGCAAGAGGAAATTGTTTCAAGCATCGCACTGGCCTCATGCAAGGAGATCCTCTCTCCCGATGCTCTTCATGTTAGTAATGGAGCCACTACAAAAGCTTTTTGAGTTAGCAACACAGCAAGGACTGCTCTCGCCCATCAACAATAGAGCGGCCATCCTCAGGGCAGCATGTGTGCAGACGACGCAACCGTTTTCATCAACCCAGCTAAAGAGGACGTTCATACTGTTCTGAAATTTTAAACTTGTTCGGGGAAGTATCAGGTTTAATCACAAATAGAATTAAGTGTGCAGTTTACCCAATTCGCTGTGATAATGTAAACATGGAAGAGGTTATGGAGAGTTTTGTATGCCCAGTCAAGAGCTTCCCTTGCTGCGACTTGGGACTGCCGCTGCATTATAGACAATTACATAGAGCGGAAGTGCAGCCGATCACTGATAAAATGTCCATTAGATTGACATCTTGGAGAGGGAAATTGCTGGATAAAGCAGGATGGCTCAAACTGTTTGTCATGACCTGGGCCTAGGCCATACGTGAGTTAGTATATGGGCTTGCGAGCCTTTGGATGTTGGGCCGATGAGCCATGTACATTGGCCCACTTCGGGCACTACTTGTATCCTAATGAACGAAAGAACTGCATCAACAATGAACTAATGAATTAAATCCTCCTTCAACCTCTCGCCCCGCGAGCTCCTTCCTGCTGTGCCGGCGCCGCCGAGCCAATCCGCCGTCTGTGACGCCGGCAAACCCCTCTAATTATCCGTGTTGGTCCTAGGATCGTCACATCTGGTACCAGAGCCAGCACGGATCTTTGTCCTACCGACGTCGCTGCGTATCGCTGCTGCAGATCGAAGGCAAAATTTCTTCGATCCGTTGCTGATTCCTCGACCTCTCCCATGGTGACTGTCTCCGTCGGTGACCCTGGCGCCTACCTTACCCCCACCACACCATCCAATCCGCTGTCCTCGCAACAACCCCCAAACCCCAACCCTTCACCATCACCACCACATCACCGCCACCGCAATCGCCATGAACACCAGTGCCTTCACCACCATCAAGAGCATGGTCGCCGCCTTCGAGCTCGCCAGGATACGAAGGGATATGGAGCGGAGACGCCAGCGGGTGGACGAGCTGTTCACCACTACATCGGTGGTGTCGACGACGGCTTCACCGGCGCCCTCGAACTCCCTCGGTTCGCCGGCGTCATCCACCACACTGCCGACTCAGACGCCCACCACCCCGGCTTCCATCGACATCACCCCAGTTGCCACCACGACATACATCTCCACCAGCACCACGATGCTCCTACAAGCTGAGGACCAGTGGTGGTCACCCTGAGATGATAAGTGATTGACAACCGTCGTGTGTGATGTACTCTTGGCTTTGATGTGCAGGTGCAGGGTGCGACGTGGCGATCGACGGTGCGTGGTGAAGGTCAGGCGCGAAAGGTCACGCCGATGGACCGTGGTGAAGGTTGAGCGTGAGTAGGCTTGGGCCGTGGAGGACAAGCGAAACGTTCAGGCCGAAGGACCCAGACAGTGAAGTGTGACACGAGTAGGCTTGGGCTGAAGGACCCGAAGATACCGGGCGGAGTCACGAGCGGCTCGCATGGTGCACGGACGAGCAAGAGTACATGGTGAAGATGGCGTTGGTCAAGTCAAGAAGGATGGCGATGGCGAGTGTCGACTAGGCTTGCCGCTGTGGCGGAGGTGCGAAAGAGCTCGAAGGCGTCGTGGCACTTGGTGGAGGCCGGACACGCATCTACACCGAGGGTTTGACCGGTTTCGCCTCAAAACCGGGGCTTCGGCAAGTCATGCGGCGACTAGCTGAGGGATTTCGGGGGGTTTTCCATAAAACCACCACGGAGGCAGGTTTGACCGGTTTGGGCCTCAAAACCGAGGCTTCGTCACGGCGTGCGGCGTCGGATGGAAGGGTTTCGGTGGTTTAGCCACAAAACCACCCAGGCAGAGGGTTTTCCGGTTTGGGTCTCAAAACCGGGGGTGAGTCCGGTGCGGCCGGGCGGCGTCGGATCGGAGGACGCGTGGCACCATCGCGAAGCTTGCGACGAGGCGAAGCGAAGTCGTGGAGGTGTCGGGTCCGTCCGATGTACCGAGAAAAAGTTGGACGATTTTACCCTGAGGGGTATTTGTGTCGTATGCTTCATGTAGGGGCATTTTGGTCTTTAGGCCAAATGCCTATATATATATATGAGAGGGCTGAAATTTCAGCGACATCTCTTTGGGGCTTGGTAGGTGGAGGCATTCATTTGTTTTGCGAGAGCTTTGTGAGAGAGGGGAGAGGGAGATATGAGTGGCTCTTTGTGTTGAGCTTTTAGCCATCCTAGTTTGGATTAGTGCAAGGATTGGCTTGTAATCGAACCTATGGAGTGAATCAAATCATTTATCTCGTGACTAATCTTTTCATCCTGAATTTACCGTTTTTGTTGTATTTTCGGAGCTATTTTTGAGGATTTTTCGTTCGTACAATTTGAGTGCGAAATTCGTGAAATTTGTTGGATGATTGTGATGCTAGGAACCTTGTGAGCAATCTTGATGTGATCTCCTTCGAATCTCTCACGAATTTGGTTTGAATTTTAGCTTTCCCCAAATGTGTTTTTGAAGCTAGGGTTTCGGGAATTTCCCAAATTCATAAGATTTACATGAGATTTTTCAAATTCACTTCTAGATCTGCTAGAGCATATTGTAGCGCATCCATGGCTCAAGTTTTGTTTCGTTTCGTTATGATTTGACGGAGTAATTTTGGTTCGAGCCTTGCCGTGTTCTTGCGTCTCCGTTTCTGTTGGCTTCTGTTCCTGCAGGGTCGGGGCGAGCAAGCATCGCACGGGAGAGCGGCCTCAGGCGCGCGGCACGCGAGGCCCAGGCAGCGGCGCTCGGTCCAGCAGCACGCGCGGCGCTAGGTCTGCTACGGCCGGCGGCGTACCGCACGGCAGCAGCACGTGCTCGCTCCTTGCGTGCACGAGGCCCAGCTGCAGTTCATCTACGCCGAGCCCAAGCGCAGGCTTCCTCGGCCCACGCTCAAGCAGCAGCTGCAGGCTTCCTCCGTCCGGTCAGTCCAGCAGCCGTGCGCACGGCAGCAGCAAGCAAGCGCACGAGCAGCAGGCAGGCGCACGCGGGGACACGGCCCAAGACGGCAGCAGCCCAGCGCGCACGCGCACGCAGCAGCAGCAGCTCTGTGCACACGACAGCACACGGTAAGCTCAGGTAAGTTCGTATCATTTTCTGTGAGAACGTTGCACTAGCTAATGATTGCTTAATCATTCTTGCTTAATTAATTCAGCACTTAGCTTCTGATGTTTGGCAGCTGTAGTATTTTAGTGTGCACTTGTTTACGCATTGGTGGTGTGCTTTGGCCGGCCATTTGAGTATCTGTTTAGCTCTAAACCAAGTGCCTTGTTTTGCATGATTAGTTATGATTTGACTGCACGGTGAATTGACCTAAGCTTCACTTGTTTAATCTTTGTATAACTTTTCATTGCTCTGTCGGCTAGCTTGCTCACTTGCTTAACTAATCAAAATATTCTTTCGTACCGAGTGAACTGAATGCATCAGCTTTTGAACTAGCTTGATTTGTGTAATTAAGCTAGGTTGATCAGAGCAAGTGAATTAAACCAGGTGCTTTGTGAGCTACCTTTTTATTGTTTATTTATTTCGCTTCCGCATTTGAGTTTTCTAGTCGTTCCTAGGGTGAGCTTGTCACTGGTTGACTCGTGTCATCTTGACGACTAGAAAGGAGGTGTGCTTCGGGTGGCAATTGGGACATAGGCCAATTTCTTCATCGGAATAACTTTTTATCGGCTCTCATTCACCCCCCTCTGGTCGCCCAGTTCGGTCCCACACAAGCATTGCCTGCAAGGTGTTCGACACCGGGCTGCAGTTACGATGAGCGTGCTCTAGCGCCCGTGACCGACGTGCTGGCTCCGTCGTCGACCTCTTCGCACGCATCATATGCTTTTGCTTCGGAGCCAAACAAGTTAGCCATGGGATCGACTCCAACACAACCTGCGATGACTGCAACGGCCGTGCTGGAAACAGAAGGGGAGGTCACCAACGACTCGCCCATCAGGTGCTCGCTGGATGGTCTCAGCTGTGACATTGACATGCTGCAACCTGTGAACACCATCACTTATATCCTGTATGCCCCACCAATCTCCCTCCACTTCGCGGCTGACTCCTCACGGGATTACATCAGCAGGAACTACTTATTAGAGTGCAACAAGCAAAGGTACAAAACCAACTCCAGTTCTGCACATTCGAATGTTGTTGTGTTTCCATATCTCGCTACCAGGGAGTGGAATCTCCAGAAGGAATTTGAGGTTATGAGTGCCCATAATTTAGTTGACAAGGTACCTTGGCCACCTCCTAAGAAACACTGCAACAATTTGCTTACTGGTAATCTTCAGCTTAGGCCCATACCTTGGCCATCCTTAAATAGATATGCAATGGTCGTTTCTTGTTCAGTCAGTTAGTTGATGGGGACAATTCTATTTGGTGATATCAGTGGAGATTATATGCAGCATTGGCCTCGATCATATGGAACTACAATGCAAGTTTCTGGAATCAAATGGACAAGTATGAAACTATCCCTGTTTGGTGTTGGTCCATATGTGTATCGGCAGAAAATGGATGAGCATTTTGGTATCTTACCTCATAGTGAAAGCTTGGGTGTACTGCAATCATTGTTTGCCCAGTGTTTGATGCAGTGGGAAATTTCTAGGCCACCATCTACCGTGGTATGTAGAATTGGAGATGGGCTGACAATTCTCCAAATCTTGTTACTGCAATGGCACTACTACACAAGAGGAGCGGAATTTTTGTTGCCCAGGCAAATACATGAATTTTTGCCAGGATCCAAGTTCTTGGTATGGACAGCTTTTCAATTGCCTCTATCACTGTTAGAAACAGTTAAGCCATGGTTGTGTGATATTTCCTTGTTAGAAACTGTTGTGGCTATTAAGCTCAAGATGAGTGGCAAAAGAATTACTGCACTCTCATGTTTTTGGATATTCTTGCGAGAAAATATTGTGAGAACTGAGGATAGAATTATTTTGCACAGTACTGCAGCTGTAATTGGTGCAAGATTGGATCTTCAGTATTCTACTCCATCATATCATTTACTCGAGTCAGTGCCATGTGTGCTGCCTTATTTGGTGGTGATGATATATTCCTTATATATATTCCATCAAGTGGCTTGCTGCAAGCGTGTTGCAAAGCAACACAAGATCTCTCCTATAACAGTGATTCTTCAGTGCTATTCAAGCAAGATATTAGCAGGACATTGTTATGGTTGTGTTTCGCTGAGTGGTCATAATGGGAATCTTCTCTGCCATCATTTCTCACATATTCAGATAAAGTTCAGGTGCACTGTGAGATACAACAGCGATGTAGCAAATTGGCAAGTGGCACATATGTCTATGACTAGCATTGAAGTCATTCAATTAGATCCTGGTTTTCTCTCTGTGGCTTGTATATCCTTTGATTCTGCATATCGAGAGGTGCTATGGATCTATTTCAACTGTAACAGGCATTTGCCCTTCAGGTGTATCCAAATTCATGATGAATGGGCTCAAGCAACTCTAGAAAAATATTCAATGCAGCTGAAGCGTGGTGGTATATTGAAGATAGCTTGTCATTTTCTCTCTTATAGTATCCACATTAGTCCCTGTAACAGAACCTGGGTTGATCATGGTATTGGTCACTTGATATTGGGAGGTGGATCTCTACTATGCAACACATGGCTGCTTTTTCTTAGTGAGCTTAAGTATCTTGCTAGTTACTTTTTCTGGGATTAATATCGTCAGTTCAGTGGGCATCTTTTCATAAGAGTGCATGACAGAAGTTGTAGCTCCAATAGTAGAGCTGATATTAAACACTTAATCAAATGCAAGTTTGACTATACTACTGCAGAGATACACTACGTCTTATTATCCTTACGTTCTGTGGTATATTACCTAATTCTTGTGATGGTCAGACTCCGCCGCTGATCCAGTTGCCCAGACCGAACACGGTCATTGCAATTGGATCAATGCTTACAGGCGGTCAGACCGCCGGCACAGTCGGTCAGACCGCCTCAGCCGGTCAGACCGCCTGTACGGCCAGTCACATCCCCTCAACGGTTGGTCAGACCAATCTTTCTAGTACTGTGACAGTTGTTCCGGAGTGGCGTGCACCGTTAGCCGTTATGCCAAATTCGGTTGCTGATAGCCGTGATGGTATGCTGGATGCGGCCAATGCTACGTACGAAACAACATTGCAGGATTTAGCATCGGTTAAACAAGGTCATGATGAAACCGTCTCTCAATATTTTAGAAGATTTAAAGAGATTAAAAACCGTTGCTTCAATTTATCAATTTCTGATGTTGATCTTGCTCGATTATGCTTTAGAGGATTAAAATCCTCTATTAGAGAGAAAATTGATAATTGTGATTATCATTCGGTTGCTCAAGTTCACATTAGAGCTGAAGTGGCTCAAAACCGAATGAATAAAGAAAATGAGGGTCTTAAATCATGTCGGTCTAATATGCATGCTATTGATTGTAAATCCGTTGTTTCGACCGATAATGATAATAATATTAATATTGCTAAATTTGCATGGCCTTCTAAAGTTGAAGCGTATTCTTGTTCATCTCTTAGGCCGGCTCATAAGAGTCGGCAAGAAGAATTAAAATTTACATTTGATGTATCTAAATGTGATCGTATTTTTGATGAATTGCATAAACATGGATACATTAAGATTTCTCATGTTATACTTGCAATGGAAGACTTGAAAAAGCATGCATATTGTAAATTTCATAATTCTTATTCGCATGCTATCAATGATTGCAATGTTTTCCGTTGGCAAGTTCAATCAGCTATAAATGAAGGCCGTTTTAGATTTCATAACATGCAGGTGGATAAAACTTCTTTCCCGGTCAGTACTTTGGATTTGCACCAATCTAAGGTTTTGATTCGGCCGCATCAAGTCGAATCTACCGAAGGGAAGAATGTGGTGGTGGGAGATGAAAGACCCACTTCGATGGGGAAGGAGTTGATCCGTGAAGCGACATGTGAGAAATCTTCTGATGGAAAAGAGACATTCAAAGTTACATTGAGAGCCCCTGAACATGGGGGCAAAGGTCGGTCGTTTCACCTGGACCACAGCTGTATGGGCCTGCTCTACTACAGGCGGTCAGACCGGCTACAGCAGGCGGTCAGACCGGCTGGGTGGTTAGACCGGCTGCAGCAGACGGTCAGACCGGCCTACATCATGGTCGTCCAAAGGCGCTGAAAACGAAGCGTTCAGAGATTGGAGCTTCGAAAGTGAGTGTGGCTAAAGACGGAGGATCTGGTATGAAGCCAAAGGTCACATTCGATATGCTTCTCGACAAGTACGCGAAGCAAAAGGCCGTTCCAAGCGACCGGCCATTAAAAAAAGAAGTGAGATCACCTAAAGGTGGATCTTTAAAGCCAGTGCAGTATTATCATGTGTCTCGGGAGTTAAGTCCAATTTGGGATGACAATGGTGTGATGTGGGTGCCGTATCAGTCGGTGTCACAACATTCTTTGCATTCTGGATGGAGGGAACCAAGAAGACATGTTCTGGACAGGATTGCACTATCCGTTCGTGACCGTTTGGCTATTCGTCAATCTGGTCAAGGGCATCGGGCCCAGGCGGTCAGACCACCTGTTACCAGCGGTCTAGACCGGCAGTCTAAGAAGAAGAAGACACCTCCTCTAAAGCAGGTGTATTGGCCGAAGAAGATGGAGGAGAAAGTTCAAGAGAAGAATATGGACTCAATGAAGGGTACTACACTTGATGGAGACAAAAGACCGATTGTTTTAGACAATCTGGTTAAGAAGTCTATGTCAGAGACTCCCACTGCTAGTGGTCATGAGGTTAGCCACAATGAGTTTAACTTTCTTCCTAGATGGTGTCCTCCAGATTTGACTCGTACGCAGAGAAGGAAACTTCAAAGGCTGCGTCTTCAGGGGAGAAAGAAACAAGAGCCAGAGAAGCAAGAGCCAGAGAAGCAAGAGCTTTTCAACAAGCATAGACCTATGCTTTCTTAGAAGAAGGAGTGGAGAGTAAAAAAGAACGATCAACCGAAGCCAGCAGTACAGGCGGTCCAACCGGTTGTACAGGCGGTCCAGACCGCCAGTTCTACAAAGTCGACCGAGCAGGCAGTCAGACCGCCTGCACAGCCGGTCACACCGGTTGAGGCAGATATACTGCCAGATGATGTTTCTTCTGCTCGCATGGTTTGTGATGACGAGTTGACATCGGTTTCCAGTGTTGAGGACGATGACCAACTTGTTTATTACAGTTCATCACCAGAGCATATGGATATGGATGCTAATGTCCCATACTTGGGTGATTATATTTTTATGGAGGAAGATCCTGAGCATCCTGATTTTGATCCTGGGGAAGCTATGTAGGTGTTCTTACTCCTTACTTCGGTCAAAGGATGATGCTGAATTTACTCGGGGGGGGGGGGGGGCAAAATAGCAAGGAGCCTTTGAGGCTGAAAAAAGCGTTATTGGAGCTGTTTTGATTCAAAAGACCGAAGGGAAGGATTTTATTATTGCATATGCAAGTAGAAGATTATTGGACGCTGAAATGAGGTATGCTTTTAGTTGTATACATCATGCTTATACCAGGTTGAAGCATTATTTACTATGAAATACTTGCATAATTGCTTGTTAAGCCGACATAATTAAATACATGTTGCATAGACCAAATATTGAGTGATAGAATCGACGAATAGCTTATGCATTAATTGAATATGATTTAGTCTTTGATTCATTGAAATTTATAAAGACATATCATTGCCGATTTTATCATTTAACATTGATTAATGAGCAACTTAATTTAAATATTGGCTATATTACTTTTACTCCATGCAATTTGCATTTTGATGGATCGGTTTGCAAAGGTGATTGTGGTGTTGATGTTATTATTATATCACCAAACATTGTTATTTTTGAAGCTCTTAACCGATTGGATCATATATGCATAAATAACCAAACCGGGTATGAGCCTTATTATTCGGTTTGGAGATCTTACATTACATGGGAGTAAAACATATAAAAGCTTGTGGTGCTTATTTTCTATTGGTACAGCAAGTATTCAAAGCATGCCAATGTTTAGATGAATTTCTAAATGTTTATCTTGATAAATGATTAGACATTATAATTTGCTTTGATGAATTTATGATTTATCATGTACCAAGAGAAGAGAATCTTAGAGCTAATGTGCCGGCACAGCAAGCATCAGGCTATAATATTCCAAAAAGAAATTTTTGAGAAAAGAAGCCGATGTTTTGTGAAGCCGACATGCTTGCTCTAGGACAGGCGGTCCAACCGCCTGGTGCAGCCGGTCTAACCCACCTGGCCGGTCTAACCGCCTGTGCCTCTGAAAGACCGATTCGGCTGTGGATGCCTCTCAATCTGTTGAGGCCGATGTTGGTATTTGGAGGAAGCCTCTGGTGGTATTTGCAGGATACTAGCAGGTCAATGGATTGAAAAGTCTGACGATGGGCTTTCAAGTTTGCTTTGGTTGATAGTGAACTATATCGTCGGACCATGGATGGTTTGCTCTTAAAGTGTCTATATCCTGATCAAGCTAGGTTTGTTATGGCAGAGGTTCATGAAGAAATTTGTGGTGCGCAACAATCGGCTCGCATGATGAAGTGGCTCCTTAAGCGGGTTTACTATTATTGGTTTACAATAATTGCCGATTGTTTTTGTTACTATGAAAGAGGTGATTGAGTTTATTATCGAGCATGTTATACATGGATTTGGGATTCGTTTGCCAATGAACATCATTCATATCTAAGGAGGTACGTGAGTTCGTTGAATCCAATGGTATTAAATTGCTCAATTCATCTCCATATTATGCTCAAGCTAATGGTGAAGTTGAAATTAGCAATAAGGCATGTTTCTAGACATGGTTCGGCCAAAGTTACTCCGTATGAGTTTGTCTATGGTCAAGAAGTCCTTTGAGTGACCGGCAGACGTTTGGAGGCTTTGGAGCAGGTCTAGAAAGAAGATAGCTCGAGTATTTAATAAGAAGGCAAAGGTAACATTCTTTCAAGTTGATGATTGCATGGATTTCAGTTGTCAAGAGCATTTAAAGGTATTATCCAATTGTTTGGCAAAGTGTTTGAAAGGATTTTGCCAATGTGTTGATAACGCTCTTAGAATGAAATGGCCGACAATAGAGGGTCGCCCTTAGGCTGAATTAATGTTTCTTGATACGCAAGATTTACCAAGAAATAGGGGGGCATATGTTGACGATAAAAATGGCATGAATGCCAATCTGGTTCAACAGTCGGTCTAACCGCCGGTCTGTACCCTGTAGCCGGTCTGGCAATGGGCCAGGCGGTCTGACCGCCTGTACAGCCGGTCTAGACCGCCTGTAGGAAAGTGCTCAAAATATGATTTTTACTCCATTGCGTAGAGCTCGTCGAGAAGGTCAAAAATGCATATGTGGATCGCCTGATTTGGACTCCGAATGAGGGAGTTATGGCTCTGTCGAGGGTCAACCCTGGGCCCAGGCGGTTAGACCGTCGGTATAGGAGGTCAGACCGCCTGTAGCAGTTCTAATCCGAATTAGAGTTGTATTTTGATGGGACTTCATTATGGAATTGACTCCCCACGGGGCAAGACCTCCCCACCCTATATTATGAAGGGTCGTGGCCGATTGAGGACCTCTACCCAACCGTACAAACATATCTACCTTTACTTTTTTATCTCAAACCCTACCTTTTCCAACCTCCCTTCTTCTTCCTTCTTCGTCTCCATGGCGTTTTAGGACGTTCTAGGTGGCCTTGCCGACCTTAGAACAACCCTAGGTTCGTTGCCTCCGACGGGGTCCCTCCCGAGGCGACGATCGTAGGCTTTCGCGGCACCTCTGCCTACAGGCGGTCTGACTCCCTGTGACAGGCGGTCTGACTCCCTGTGACTGGTGGTTAGACTCTCTGTACAGGCGGTCTAACTCCCTGTCCAGAAGTTCCGACGAGGAGATTCCGGCTACCGCGCGATCTAGCGCTTATCGTGTGTTGACCCGAAAAAGCATCAACAGTTGAATTTTAAAGTAGCTGTTGATTTCAGAATCAATAAATTTGTTATAGAATAGACTTTAAAATCCAAAACCCTTTTCTAATTCATCCGTTAAACTTAACATCTGAACACTGGAATACCTTTACATTTAAAACTTTTCAACATAAGTGTTACTCCAAATTCCAAAACCTTTTATACATAGTGAAGGGACCGTGACAGCCTAAGAGAGGGGGGGGTGAATTAGGTGTCTCTATAAACCAAGGCTCCAATTGCACATATAAAAACCTATTTCAATTTCTATCTAAATGCGCTCTAGGTTTTCTCTATGTGTTGCTATCTCTACCACTACAAAGTTTTGCACCCTAGGTCCAATCCTATACTAACATGGCAAGTCTAGGAAAGGTAAATGCAGAAAATAGTGCGGGTATGAAATGCGGAAGGTAAAGGGTAGAGAAGAACAAACTCCCGGCACCCTAGGTACAATTCTATACTAGCATGGCAAGTCTTGTTGTGTGATAGAGAGGCAGAGAATGGTCACCATGCAACAGTTGTCTGTCCGCTAGCTCACAGTCTCATGTTGGTGATGCGAGAGCATTGGTGTCTAGCAGAGGAGGCTCTCTTCAGTTGCACAGGCCCTGACTGGCTTCTTCTACTGCTGGAAGCGTGCAGTGAGGGACATGACTAAGCTGGTGCTATGGTGAGCTTGGACTATCCAAAATAACATTACTCACCATTCAGGGCCTACTAGTATTGCCGATTCAGTGCGCTTCTTACTTGCTATGCAGTCCTCACTGTGGCAGGGCAAGGCATGGATGCTCTGGACGTAAGAGGGAAACATCCCTGTTACCCATCCGACAACAACAGGAGAAAGGAGAGGAGCAAGGCGTCTCTTGAGAAAGTGGTGGAAATATGGGAATGGCCACCAGCAGGATGGGCAAAGGTTAATTTTGATGGCTCCTTTGTACCTCAAATAGGTGAAGGTGGCCTCAATGTTGTGATCAGAAACAGCAAGGGGGCAGTCCTTGCTATCGGCATGGAAAGCACTCCAGCGTTTTTTCTGGCGCCGTGGAAGCGGAGGCGATGGCGTGTCGAGGGCCTCCGCATTGCAGTGCTGCACGCCCATGGGCTAATTATCCTAGAATCTGATTGCGCTAGGGTGGTGCGGGCGATTCAAATGGTTGAGGACAGATTGGAGATCAGCTTCCTTGTGGTGGAGGCGATTGAACATACTCAGGTGCTTAGGGATTGGAAAGTAGTTCAGGTAAAGAGAGAGAGCGAAACATAGTTGCAGATGAATTAGCGCATTTTGTGAGAAGGTCTGCACATTCAACATTTTGCATGGAACCTCTAATCACCAATTATTGTAACATCTCTGCTTAATTAATAAAGCTCTCTTTTACCCAAAAAAAGATAGTAGTGGCTGGATGGACCAACAAATGCCAGACTAATCCTTGACTCTTTTTTTTCTTGTTTGGTTTTAAACATGTCGGTATACACTTTTTTGTGATATGCTAACATAATGGATGTATATTGACTGTGCTTTATCCTAGGGTCATTGACCCAAATTAAATGGGTCACATACTGCATCTCAAATTGTTATTATGATGGGGTCTACCTCTTCTGACCCTATTTTGGCCAAGCGTAAACCCTTGTCCTGTGGCCCAATCCTTAACCCAGTCGACCCAGATTTTGGGTGACTTTGAAACATAATGCACAAAGTTTCTTTAGCATTGCACTAGAGCACAAAAAAGAAAATTATTTGGATAACTACCACTGCAAATCGTCCCCAAGTGACCATTGACTAGTTTAACATGGGCTAATGTTTGTTGTCAATTGGATAGCAGCATCTTCTTTTCTCATCCTTCTAGTGTGATGAATCTATTCTTATTTAACCAAGAGATGTGTAGTATATGGACAAATAATTTTCTGTCTGCTAGAGCACCGCCGTCGAAAAGTATCATGGTAGTATTGTATGATGTATTTGGTTCACACTAGGTTATGCAACAATATCATCACTTATCTGGGTCTGCTTGCTGTTTCTTTACTTTGCTAATTTTATTTTTTATTATCTGATGTAATGGTTTTATTTTATCATGGAGCCATGCACAAGAAAAACTATCTTGCTACTGATAAAGGCGTTTAGAGTGTTGTTATGAACTATTGGAGGACTAAAGATATTACATGAGAGAAATTACTGATGCTCTGTGTATTTTTTTCTACTATTGTTTTATGATTATATAGTATTTTATGATTATTTTTATTCCAATTGTAGTGACATGAATATGACGTGGTACCTGAAATGACCATTATCCTATGGTTTTATAGGGTCACACATGGTATCATTGCAAACTTTCGGTTCAAACTTCAAAGGAGAGTTAATTTTCACTCAAGACGTATTTTTGTTGAGCTGAAGTACAGAAAGGATTGAATGCCAGGGATGAACTATGATGTCATGTCTTGCATCACGTTAGGTACAAGTAAATCTGTATAAGTTAATCTCGAGGTTCAAATTTCTGGATAAACTTTAAATCTGACTTCTTTTCCCTGTATACTTTTCAGGGTGGCCCAGACTGGTCCAGCTCAGAACGAAGAAACTATGCTATCTCCAATTAGACCAACAATATTGATACAATCGACTACATTATCTCCCACTACAAATTGTGGTTGATTCGAGGGGAAGCAAGATTTTGGGAATACTGACATGAAGTTCTCAAGTGATCAAGTGAGGGAAGATGGTAACATAAGTTTCTATCCCTTCCGGTATAATTGGATAGATTTGGAATAAATGTGCTTATTTTCACTTTCTAGTTGCACTATTTCAGCTAAGATGATTTAGTGGTCTCAACAACAGAGTTTGCATTTATGATTTACTATTCTAAGAATTTTAATTAGAAGTATAACTATTTTGATTGTATTTGCATGTGACTGATGACTTGAGTCATAATGAAATCAAACATATTGACTTTTTGGAATGTTATTCACCTCTCAACTATTAAACAAATAAAAAGAGGGCCTCCAACTTCTCTTTTTTAAACTAGTTTACCTAACTCTCAAATTGGTATTTTTGAGAAATCAATGTACTTAGCCTTGACACCAACTCCTCTAGTTGATCCATAAAAGCAGTACTCTCTTTGTGGAGGCCTTCACCTAGACACCAATATGGGAGACAAAAAACTACGGAAGGTAACTCAAAGCTTTATTCACAACTTGATACAACACAAGACACTTCGTTTGGTGGCTACCTATGACTCACCATGACACCTACATACTAGTGCACCATGGCAACCTTGCCATGCTACCTGGCATACATGAGGGGGTGGAGGGCATCCTTATTTATAGGACTTCAGGGCTCACATGGAGTTGTCATGTGTCATTTTCTACACTCTTCCTAATAAATATCTAACTGTAGAGATTGCCATAAACATCGTGCATGTTGTGGTTGGCTTTGGCTTGGCAGTTGGCAGAAGTAGGCATCACTTGTGTTCATGAGTCTATGCTCGTGGATGCAGGTCAAGGGCATGGTCTGCCTTTCAAAACCTGCCTTTGCATGTCACATAATTGTCATCTCCTCACAACTACATGATACATTTTCAGAGGCAGGTGTTTTGGGTTATTGGAGGCAGGCAAGGCGTCCGCCTCCGGCGTGGGGCTCCAGTTAATCGAAGATTTTCGGAAGTAGGTGGACAACCACCTTTGTTAACGCCATTAATGGAGGTGGTCGCGTTACAATGACTGCCTCCATTGATGACATTAACAAAGGTGGATGCTTTAGAACAGTCGCCTTTGTTAATTCCTTATCAGAGGCGAATATGCTAAGGCGCCCACGTCTGTTAATCCTTTATCAGAGGTAGTATGTTATTAAATGCCCGCCTCTGTTAAGTATTTCATACAAAAAAATAAAACTTGATTTTGGCTGCAATTTGAATTTCAAATCGAATTTAGTCAGGTTAAACACGTATAAAGCAAACCAGAAGGTTCACAGACATGTAACAATTCATATATTTCAAGAAAACACGTAGCACAATTCATTCTATGTTCACAAATGGTCACAAACAGTATATATAAATAGCATCTACGATGTAGTAGCACATATGCATGATTCTTCATATGTACCAGGAAATTTCGCCTAATTTTGTGCTCCACTTCTCCTTCCGCTCTATGGACCTCCGATCATAGTTCTCTTTCTTTTTCGCGTACTTACTGTAAGCGCTGCATGCCATGCCAACTAGTATGACAACAAATTTAAGACATAAATTTGAGTGCATAAAAATAATGTGTCGTGACTTACTATCGTATGCAGTCTGAAATCCTTGTACCCATCTTTCTTGGACACCCGCAATGAATCGGATACGGTAGTGTGTCCATCCTGAGGATGTATCGCCAATGCAACCCAGTGGTCCAAGGTCCCCACACAGCTGCACCAATAGAAACGATAAGGACCTCAGATCTTCAAACATTAGCTATTATTGCAAGTATCATTTGAACTTACCCAAACTGCTGGGTGGCAAGGATACACCCATTCCCATTTATCTTTTTCATGGCCTTTCAGATGTATTGTCCTTTTCTGTACTTGATTTCATTTTTCAGACGGGCCCGGACTTCAACTCGTTGCATCCTATCCAACCCTGCCAGCTCGAGATCAGTGTCTAGTACATCGTGGCCAACGATGGTGCTCTGGGTAATATGCATATGATTGCGTGTTGCAAGCACAAGTCATGGTCATGGCATTCTCACTAGTTTAATGAAAGGATTTTGATCGAGCGATGCAGAGGTGGTGCATCCACTTATAGGCCAAAAAGGTGCACTTGGGTGGCATCAAGTCCTGGTGCCGTAGTAAGCTATGCATGTCCCTGAAGTCAATGGGGAGATAGCAGTCCTCGTTCAAGAGGAAGTACTCCTTAGGGACCCTCTCCACAAATCCTTCATGCCTAACTTTGAAGCATTCATATACCACCTATGAACCATCACACCTCCCACGACTCCTTGACGAGCTAGCCGATGGGAAACATCATCTTGCCATTCTCGTACTTGTCGGAGCAATCCTTATCAGTAGGGTGCCAAAAGGATGCTGGAGGTGTTGATGGCCTATAATTGAGAGGAGTGCCTGTGTGTTATAATCATCTACGCACACATAATATGTTGCTTGCTTGGTAAAGTAGGTGCATACCTTTGGAGTGTCATCGTCGTGTGCTTGTATGATTCTGCTAGTTTGAACGCCGCCCATGCCTCATCGGTGGTGCTAGGGGGTCTGCCCTCCTCCTCTTCTGTTGTAGGCTTCTTCGCCATCGGAGGACATTTCCCTTGTCCTTTGCAGTATTTGAAGGTGTTGCTTCTTTGCCAAGTCCACCCCCTGCACCTTCATGTGGGTTGCTCGTGTCAGGACGTGGGCTGCCTATAGGGAGAGGACTGCGATTTGGGCCACCGCAATCATCGCCACCGTTGTCGTTGTCGTCGTCACTTGGGCCACTAGGGGAGACGACAACGGTTGCAAGCGCTGTGGTGCCGGCTTGGATGTTTCAATACAATATTGGACCTGTTCCATAGCACGCGTTCTCTGACAGCAGCCCTAAGGATCCTTCCTCCCGATTCAAGGGGGGAAATCTAGTAGTTCCTCATAGTCAAATTCATCCACAGTCCACGCCACGTGCACTAAGCCATAGTCTAGCAGTCTGGGCTCGCCATCATACCTGGCTTCACAATTAGGCAGTTGTACTACTCCTCGCATCGCATCTTTCTTCATCTCCCTCCTGCCCACAGGCACTTGAAGCCTGCAAAATGCTTCCTCTATGATCTCATCAACCAGATACCTTTGGAGTTGTGAGGTACCCAGTGCAATTTGCTCTTGTATGACCGCTAGACCCTGCAGGAATATCTACCTCCTAAGTGCCACCATCTTGGGGTCGTTACTCGTGAAAGCACCTTGTATCGTCCCCAAGATTATTTCCTGCATTGCCTCATCCCTGCCTTTCTAGATGAGGCCTTCCTTGTACCTCTACCTCATCTTGTAAGACAAGGCGGTGTCGGAGTGCTAGGACTCCACATTCTTCCAACTATGCCTTGATGATATGCCCTGAATGCGGCCACGGTGCTCCGGGTTCCCCAGCGCCTCGGTCAACATGTCGTGCTGCCCACGAGGTATGAAATCTCTGTGTTACTTGACCGCTTTGAGCGCGATCAAAGACTTCTCCACCTCTTCAGTCCGTGGCTAATTGAACTTGGTCATGTCCTATTTGAGCCTCTTGGGCACACGTGTCTTCAAGTAGTCTCATCCCCTCTCATCACTGCTTTCATATGGATCCTCAATCCTGGCCGCAGCGGCCTCCCTTTCCTCCTGATGCCACTTGGCCTTATTAGCTTGATACCGTGCATGTTACTCTTTGCGAGTATATAGTTTCCCTTGCGCTTGGCCTTTGATTCATCGGTGCTCACATGTTTAACAATGTCGGCCCAAACTTTCTGTCAAATTAAGCAAGACGAAGAACAAAAATATTGATGTGAATCTATTGTATTTTGAGGAATTGAATTCCTACAGCACTATCCAACATTACACGGATCGCAAAATTCGTGGGTTATTTACTAGTATGATATTGTGATAGGTCTCCGTAGGCAATATACTATAATCACTTGTATTTTCTTAATTGTGACCTAATAATCATTAGTTCGAAGACCAAAACTTATTTGCAGTAACTTTTGCATGTATTGGTATAAACTTGGTAAAATGCGCCCCCACCCTAGTTTGCTTCATGCTCCGGAAATAGGCACATAGCTGGTTCAACTACTCGCCAATATTTTATTTATAACAGTAAGGTAAAATATTACCAGGAGGATATACGTTATACGACCTAACAGCAGTTGGCTCCTTCAACCCAATGATCTCTCGGCAATAATTAAAACAACTGGCAGCAGCCAATGATCCCACAGTAGAATAATTAACACATCCGAAACTGGGCCAACTTATTTGAACCAGATAGTAGCAAAATAATTAAAACAACTAGTAGCAGCCAACTTATTTGCCAATCTCTTGGCAAGCAAAGACTAGCATCAATATTTTTCTTCACATCAAAGCAAAATGAACCTAGTTTAAGAATTTGATGATCCATGGGCTCATCAAAATTAACAAAAATTAGAGGGAGAGCTTGTCTGAACATAGTACACACAGAGAGGGAGAGAGAGAGAGAGAGGAAGGGTGACAGAGAGAGAAAGAGAGGCGGTGGCTAGGGTCCTGGATAGCACGACGGCGCAGAGAGAGGGAGGATTTGAGAGAGAGAGAGAGATGGAGATAGCTGCGGCGGCGAAGAGAGAGAGGGATAGCAACGGCCCAAATCCGGCATGGTGGCGCAGAGAGAGATGGAGAAGGACAGGAGAGGGAGAGAGGGAGAGACAGAGAGAGAGAGACCTGGGGCTCTGACTGGCCCGATGGTGGAGAGCGAGAGGGAGGGAGGGAGAGAGAGAGTGTGTGTGTGTGTGATGGCGGCTAGGGTTCTGAGCAGCACGAAGCCGGAGACGGCGGAATCTGGCAGCCTTTTGGGGTCAGAATAGATGGCGGCGGGGAAAATTGGAGACGACGGGGGAGGCGTTGCTTATATAGAAACGATTAACCGAGGCGGACGGGCAAAGGTGACCGACTCTGTAAATATTAACTGAGGCGGAGGTAGACAAATAATAGTGTCAACCTATGTTAATATCTCCAGAATGTGAATTTTAACCTCTCCAATGAGAGAGACAGCGGGTGACAGAGAGAGGCTGTGAGACAGCGAGAGGTAACAGAAAATTAATCAAATTTAGAGGGAGTGATAAGCAAAATTAGACAGGTTGAGCTTCTCTTAACATAGTACACATTTAGTTCCATTATAATAATTTGTTACAAAATCCAAGGGATCCAACCCTGAGTTGAATAACTCTAACTATTCCATGTAAGATTGGAATTACATTTCATTTTTGGGTGCCGATTCGAGCACTGTCCTCTTCTCACCATCGGAGCGGAACCAAGGCTTCATCTTGCTCTTGTAGAAGCGGCTCTTGACTTGCTTGATCTTGCGTGCATGATCGGTAAAAAGTGAGAACTCCGCATAGTTGTTGTATTCTTGGGGACTCTCTACTCCATCAGCTCCCATGATCCTCTGCGTTCCTGACACAACCACATCCTTCTTAGAATCTCTGGACTTTGCGTAGTAGGCTACCTGCACTACCCGGTTGGCTAGTACCCACAGATCATCTTTGTAGCCGATACTTTCAAGCTCCATAGTGGTTAGCCCATACTCGTCCACAACAACCACCATTTGCTTGACCCACTGGCCCCGAAAGATAGATATTAGTAGTCCATCTCCGTAGTCAAGTTCTCATATCTCTTCAATCTGCCAATAGTATGTCTTGGTCTCCCCAGACTCCTCGTCGATGCCCTCATATCGGACACCACAATTCTATGCTGCGCTTTTCTTGTCCTTCTCTTTTGTGTGAAACCTGTATCTATTGATGTCATAACCTTGCCATGAGGTGATTTGGATAGATGGGTCGGGTGCAAGCCTCACTTCATCTATTCACCAAAGGGAGGTGTTGGTATTTCTTAGGCTTTAGAATAATATTACACAAGCGCACAGAATATCCTGATGTAGCATTTCACCTTGGAGTATTCCAGGGTATCATAATTTTCCTCATGGAAGCAAATGGGATAAAGAATATTGATTGAGATTGAATGGTAAGGCGATATAGAAATATCACACACTATCTATAGCGATAAAAAGGGAATAACCAGATAATGGTCAAGCCTAAGCAATGACTGATACAGACTCTAGAGCAAGCTGTTAGAAGGTCGCGAACGACCAGACACAGGAGACTCTTAATTAGGAGCAAAAGGTAAGGATATTGGGAGCACAAGGGACGACAAGATTCCTATGACACTTCTAAACTGTAGAGGAAGCCACTCTAAACTTAGCCTAGAACTTTACCTAGTTATCGGGAGACTAGAACTTACTTCGACGGCCGGTGGGAAGAATCTCAGACAGGGATGAGAGGGGGATCCACAACGGCAACCAGCAACTACTGTTATGAAAACACCCGAACGTGGTGGACTACAAAGGACGGACAGGGCTGTCACCACATGCCGCCTACCACTGTAGTACCGTGGGTGGAACACACTTTTTAGATAGTATCAAGCCAGACACCACATCTGCACTCGATACTAAGATTTCTCTCGAGGCCTTCAAGAGAAATCCCCCTCAACCTAGAGAACTAGCTTGAGCACTCTAGTACGGGCGAGAAAACCCGTAAGGAAGAATCCGATAGAGAAGATAAACTCTAAACTAATCTAGAGGGGAGCTATAACCGCCACTAAGCCACTAGGACTTGGATAAAATAAAGCGGTAAATAACTTAAAGCTAACTCAAGAATTAAAGAAGATAATACTATAAAGATTAATATTTGAAATAAAGGAAAAGATACAAGAGCTTTACCAAAACTCTGAGAAGACTCTAGAACCTCTGAGTTAAGCTCGACTCGACCCTACTTCCAACTCTAATCCAAGTCTACAAAATGGAAAAGTGGAAGAGCTCCTTCAAGTGTGTGTCTTGGAGTGTGGCCGAGGGGTTCCTTTTATAACAACTCCAAGTCGGTTGGAACTGGTAACCGCCTCAGTGAACCGCCACTCGAAGATGGGCCTGGGTTGCCCTGGTGGGGGTCGGCTGGCCAGCATTTGGCTGGCTGGGCTCGGTTGCCTGATCCACCACCTCTTCACGTGGATGCTCCTAATTGCCTCTAGAAGTTGGTAGTTGCGGCGGTTGCTCGACTTGTGGCGGTTTGGACCGACTAGTGGGCCATCCGATCAGTGGCAAGGCCTTTCAGTATCCATCGGATGAACCGACTGTAAACGCCCGGCCAGTATTATTTAACTTGTGTTTGTTGGCACACGGATCGAAGACGTGGCAAGGGGCCCGAAGGGGCCGGCCGGCCGTCCGGGGGTGTGGCCAGCCGGTTGGGCATGAGCCTGGTTTTTCTTTGGTTCACCTTGCACTCACATTTCATCCAAAACTTGTGGAAATTGTTAGTTCAAAGTAAAATGTACATGGAACCTTATATAAGACCTTCTCATTTCTGTGTTGTTGATGGCAAATTTGGGTTTTATTGGCCGTCAATTGGAGGTAAGCCCTGTTATGTGATCTACATCGTGAAATTATTCCTATGTTGTCTTTGTACCCATGCCTCTGTGCGTCCGTCACGACTACAATGGATTTCCTCTAGGTGCATATCAACCCACTTCTCCATGAGGACTAAGTGATTAAGGACGTTGTGATGAGCTTCTTTCATAATTTCCTCTTGTACATCGGTGTGTTATTTCCTCCATTTGGTGCCAATACCTAAGGTCCTGCCTTCGTTCAAATGTACGGGCAACCCAATCGCATTTCCATCCTTGATGTATTTGCTGTAGCAGTTAATGGTCTCATATGTTGTGTATGCCTCGATCATAGATCCCTCTGGGTAAGCACGGTTATGCACATATCTATTCAGGGTCAGCATGAACCTCTCATATGTCCACATATTGTGCAGGTATACAGACCCAAGTCCATGTATCAATCAACCATGTGCATCAACAGGTGTGGCATAATAGTGAAAAAAGAGGGTGGGAAGCACATCTCGAGCTTGCAAAGAGTCTCCGCTATCATGTCTGACAGCTCAGATTCATCGATGACCTTTTGTGTGATGAATTTGAAGAAGTAACCAAGGCGTGTGATGACCATCTTCACGTAATTTGGACCAATAGCCTATATCACAATTGGGAGGAACACCATGATCATGACATGGCAGTCATGTGTGTGGAAGTTAGTTAGTGTGAGGTCCTTCATCGAGACTAGACTCTTGATGTTGGAAGAAAAAACGGTTGGCACCTTAACACCCCTAAGCCACTGGCATACAACCCTCTTCCCATCTGTCGTGAGGTTGTAGCATGCACCTAGAAGGTCCACTTTCCTGCTCTATGCCACCAGAGTCGGATGTAATTCGGACCTGATGTTCTGGTTCACAAGATCCATACGTCACTTAAAACCATCTTTTGTCTTAGTCTTAATTTCTAACAGGACCCCGATCGTGTATTTAAGACATTCTTTGCAATATGCACAGAGTCGATGGCTTGGGGCATATCTAGCTCTTTCCAGTATGAAAAGTACTTGAAGAAACACGACTGCTCTTGAACAATAGGTTGTTTCTCCTCTTCCAGCTGATATAGCTTCCTCTTCATCTTCTCTTTTTCCTTATCAACTTTCTTCTTCTTCTTGAACTAAAACTCATTTTTCTGACTTGTCAGTTTCAACCTCGAGCTTATTGTCAAAGAACTGATTCATTGAAGGATGCCGATACATGTGCTTTTTGAGGAGGAATCTCCTATGCCCTCATGTACACCAACTTTTTCGATGCACTAAGATAAGTGTAGCGGTTGCCGTCAATGCAAATTGCACAACTTGGCTTGTCTTTGATCTGTCCTGGCAGTGAAAACAAATTATTGTAATCGGTGATTGTGACAAAGATGATGGCTTTTAGAGTGAATGGCTTATTTACATATGCATCCATCATTGTGACACCATATTCCTATAGCTTCTTCATGTCCTCCATGAGTGGCTCAAGAAAAACATCTATATCCTTGCTTGGCTGTTGTGGTCCACAAATAATTATGGTTAACAAAAGATGCTCGCGCTTCTGACATAGATAGGGAGGTAGGTTGTGGATGGTGAGGATGACAGGCCAAGTGTTGTGGGAGCTGCTCAGGTGACCAAACGGATTCATCTCATCCGTACTCAACCCGAACCTGACGTTCCTCGCCTCGTTACCAAACTCCGGGAAGGTGGAGTTGAAACGCTTCCACGGCTTGCCATCGGAAGGATACCGCAGCTTGCCATCATCCTTCAAGTGTTCTGCCAATGCACACTAGGGCATTAGCTTGGCATCCTCTGGGTTCCCAAATAGTACAGACATGTGATCAATAACGGGAAGGTACCACACTGTTAGTGCATGAACTTTCTTTTCTGTATAACCCGCTTCTTCCTCATCTGCAGGAACTGGGTTCTGATTCTTGGTCATCTTCTTCTTCTTATTTTGCCCTCTTTTATTGGGTACCTCCATATCCGCGTCAACACGACAACTGGCATTCTTCTTGTACTCACAATGTGGACAACTCTGCAACTTCTCGTACTTTCCTCAATACAGAATACAATGGTTAGTGCGAGCATTGGTCTTTTTAAGCTTCATCGCGACTGGGCGGATCATCTTCTTCACTCGATACATATTGGTGGAAACCTTTTTATCCTTTGGATATGTGTTAGCAAGCATATGTAATCGGTCACTAAAGCTAGTGTGAGACCACCTATGACAAAACTTCAGCATCAAGAAATTGAGGTTAAATCGCGATATCGTCCAATGCTTCGCACAATCCTTATAAAGTGGTTCAATTGCAGCCTGTTTCATATCTTTGAAATCCTCTAGCCACCTTGGATTACCAAACAGAACATCATCTTGGAACATACGATTAGCAAGGTTTTCAAGCATCTCCACAGCTCCAGGCCCCAACACATCAGCCTCCTCCTCGCTGCCATCGTCCTCTACTCCCATGTTTTCGAGAAGATCATCAATGTTGATGTAATCATGATTTGCATCAGTCTGTTGTCCTCTAGAGGATCCTTCGCCATGCACCATCGACTTCATTGACGTGGATTGTTCAGATGCACCGGTGACCGTTGACTTTGTATTAGGATCTGCTTCGTCGTAGAACTTCCACACTATGTAATCTTTGACGAAGCCATACCAAATCAAGTGAGATTGCACCACCTCATCTACATATACAAATTTATTTTTGTAGCTATTACACGGACAAATGGTGCCCTCCCAGCCAAGATTCTCATGATGCATTTTTGCAGCGGCAATAAATTTTCTCACATTCTTTAGAAAAGTCAGATCACTGTCAATCCTTGGCAAAGTGTGCATCCACTCTCTACTATACATGACCATGACCTAAATCATGTCAAAGAGTGAAGATGAGAGTTAGAGAGTGGCTAGATCTATTTTCTCTCTCCTTCATTTGGATCTAGATCTAGAGCCTTATTAAAAGAGACAGAGATGAGAGTTACAGAGCAAGAAATTAACGTCCAGTGGTGCTTCCCTTCACCCATTACAAGGGCAAAACCTTCCCCCTCTAAAATGGCCACCTTTTGTGTTTTGAGCTCAAAACACAAAAAAAAATGGAGAACGAGTCACGGGGGAAGAAGGAGAAAGGGTGATGTATATATAGAAACTATTAACGGAGGCTATCTCCTTAATAGAACTGCCTCCATTAATGCTCAGTAAAACGGAGGAGGTCGCTGTAGGGCAACCACCTCCGTTAAATATTAATGAAAGCGGTCAGCTTAAGCTCCCGCTTCTGTTATTGTAACATTAACGGCCATTAATCCATTAACAGAAGCGGTTGGCAAGTTCAATGCCGTTGTTGATGGTGCCCCCTAGTCTTTTGCCTTAGTCATATTGGCCATGGGGTTCAAGCTTCAGAAAAAAGAACAGGGGGTGGGGAAAATATGGTTAGGAAGGAGAAATGACAAAGCACACATCTAGATATGGCGGTACCTCCAACTATATTCTACTAACTCGGTCAGATCCATGCATGCCAACATTTTGTCTAGAAAACTTGCAATGGGTTAGAGCAGAATTATAGTGTTGAAATGGATTTTCGTTAGCCTTTTGTTAGACTTTGCATCAATATTGAACTATCTACACTTAGTGGACAGTCCGTTATGTACTTATCTCAAAACTGTAATAATGGAATCATCATGCATAAAATTGCTGAGAATTGTGCTAATCACATTTGTGCATGGAATAGTTATGTTGTACGTGATCTACTTGTTTCTGTTCTCGAATATGTAGGAGAGTTGTGTATCATTATATTGATAGAGAGATATAAAGACCCCGCACAACCTTACCCCCTCACTCTGAACCAAGCTGTGAGGGGGTGGAAAATACAATCAGATGTAGTTCTAAACCAAAAAAACTAGTGAGAAGACCTGACGACAAAGTCACACACTCTAGGGACCTCTAGCCTACACCCTCGGTCTGGCCGATGCTCAAGGAGGAAAGACTTCGAGCACCAGCCATGCACCAGAGGTGATGCTCATCTCTAAAAGAATGTAGACGCTGATTCATACAAGGGTTGGTTTCCTCAAACACACATGAATTGCGTTGCTTCTAGAGAAGCCAGGATGCCATGACCACTAGGGAGTTGAAGCCTTTTCGTCTGTCTTTTCTAGACCTTCTTGGCACTCTTCCTCCACCAGTCAGCAAACGAAAGCTCATGTGTAGGTATACAAGCCTGCAGACCGAGGGGTGATAGAATTTTGAACCAAAATTCTCTGGCAAAGACACATGTAGTAAGGATGTGTTGGACGGTTTCTTCTTCCTGATCACAAAGAGGGCGGAGGGAAGGGTGTGGCAGATTTCTCTTTGACAATCTGTCGACTGTCCAGCATCTATTCCTTACAGCTAACCACAGGAAAGTCTTGCATTTTGCTGGAGCCCATGTTTTCCAAATGCTCCGCCATGGTTCAAAAAGGACAGCCCCATTGAAGAAGGCTCTGTAAGAAGACTTAGCAGTGTACTGCCCAGATCCCTCAAATCGCCACACATGAGTGCCATCTTCCAGGGAGAGGTTGAACTCTGTCAAGACATCTGTTAACTGGTATAATTCAAGTAACCCAATCATTGATAGGTGGCTCTGTATATCCTGTGTCCAAATCTGATTTGGAAGAGCATCTGCCACAGGCCGTTGATTGCGGACCTGTGGTGGAACCGCAACCACCACCAAAGGTGCAATATCATCCCAGAAGCCCTCTATCCTTCCATAAAAGAGTGTTGCGACCATTCCTCAATCTCATTTCCGTAGCAATCTGGAACAAGGCGACCACATATTGGTGTATCTGAATATCTAGAGTGTTCCATGACCTGCTCATGTCCGTTTTCTTGAACCAAAGCCAACTTGCTTGCAGTGCCCATCCCATGAGTTGAAGGTTTGGGATACCAACGTGCTTTCAGAGAAAGGATCTCCTATATTTATCGATTGCCTTGATAAACCATTTGGGCACATTAATTACAATCAACACATGGATAGATAGAGCTGACAAAACAAATCTTACAAGCTCTTGTCGTTTGATCTACTTGCAATCCTTGTTTATGTCCTTGTTTAAAAAAGAAAATAATCAAGGCTCTCAAACGTCAAGAGCTTGTTTATCAAGCCCTCAAACATGATCTACTTGTTTA
This sequence comes from Digitaria exilis, assembly GCA_015342445.1. Classification (NCBI taxonomy): domain Eukaryota; kingdom Viridiplantae; phylum Streptophyta; class Magnoliopsida; order Poales; family Poaceae; genus Digitaria; species Digitaria exilis. The sequence continues at coordinate 81,242 of JACEFO010002063.1, read as the reverse complement.
TGTCCTTGTTTATTTTCTTTTTTACAGACGACAAGAGCTTTGCTAAATTTTTGTTAGAAGAGAAAGAAAAATCATGAAAAGGCCCTCAAACTGTAGCAGAGACAGACACCGGGAGGTCTTTGCAAAACAACTATTTTTACTAATGGATACAAAGCAAGAAAAGCGGCAATTAACACAAGATGAATTAGTCTTTCAACTTTATCTTAAAGTAAAAAATTTAGGCTTTGCAGTCATATTTCGATCATGAGCCGCCAACACTCTAGACTTACATGGTGTTGGCGCTCCATAGCTATACCTTTTTAGTGTCATTTAGGTAGAGTTTTGGGACTAATTCTTATACTAACCCGCCACTTGGCACTTGAAATAACCTCGATTTCACAGGAAAACGACCCAATTTAGAGCGTTTATGTCCAAAGCCCAAAACCAACTACAAGCCCGAAGAAATCAAGGACAATGGACGAGCCCAACCAATCAACTAATGGGCCATGTGGGCTTCCATAGCCCAACTCATGGCCCTAGGAGTCCACATCCAACACGAGATCGAGTCAAACTCAGATTCAATTCGTGCAGCCCGAAACAACATGATCGTTAGGTGCCGATTCGGACATATAAAAGGCCTCAAATCCCCAAATGTTGAATACCAAACTTGACGGCATCGTCGAGATCTTTGATTTGGACCTATACTAGAATGTTAACAATAGTCAAGAGCTTTTAAACCGTCGGCCATCTATCTAGTACAATCGGAAAAACAAATAGCCAGACGTATACCATCGGCCATCTCCTCTTAGTCATTCATGGTCGGGGCATTAGTCGAATAGCCGACCAGATGTCAGCCACTAATTTCCCAACAGTAAAAGACCGACAGTCCACTCTCACCCTATCAATATCCATGCATACAGGGCATTATGGACATCCATTGCATTCACCGATGGGTCTTGACACTCTCGGCCACTCATTCTGGATCTTTTTTCTTAAAAAAATATTATAATAATTTTTCAGTTATACTTATTTTTGTATTTGTATTTGGACATGCTACTGGTATAATTGTACGTACTTGGTATCATGGTCGTATCCATTGCACATTTGCATCACGACACACTTTATATGTATTAATATAATACATATAACTCTGTTCTGTTTGATAAATGCTGAAACTCTCACGCATGGTTTCTCATCGCGTTATGAGAAATGAATCAGTACAAAAGTTGGTAGGTACATGTTCTCACATGATATACACAATCTATAGGAAAAAAAAAATTGCAAATCTACTTTATTGCTGCTGCTCCCAATCTTTCGGGGGAAAGCTCCTTTCACGAATTGTCGAATGCTTGGTACCTTCTTGACGGGATCATTTGGGACAAGACTGATTTGGATTTGGAGAAAAGAAGAATTAGATTACAGATTGACTATTGATGCCAGAGAGAGAAATATATTAAGAATGGAACTATACAGAAAATAGTTAAAGGAAGAGAACATTGAATTTGGTAATACCTTTCCAGAAGATAGAAGAGATTAACCAAAATATGTCATCCTATCAAACGAAAGGAGTATCATGAAAAGACAAACATAAAATTAATTAGTTTAGATTAGAAAAAAATAATGCGTACGTACTGAACCCATTCTCACCTTCGATGAAACCAGTCTCCTTGCTGCATCTCTTGAAGGAGAATTGGAGATGACGTCAAAACAGGTAAAAGAAAGCAATGAATGCGGATCAAGAAGCACGGGCCATGGAGGCTACATCCCAGCATGCCTCTGTAGTCATGGATGCACAGCACATATCGCCAGACGCCAAGATTCATGCTCGCTTGAGCCCGTCTGGCCGTCTTGTAGCCTCCAGCGATGGCTATGGATGGAGCTCTATAGTATGGCGGTAGGTTCTCTCACAGCGGCGATTTGTTTTCATGGAGAAATGGCTTTGGCGGTCAGAGCTTTAGTCATTATGTACTGTTATTGGTAACCACCCGGCCACCATGACCTTTATCCTTTGAACGTGCACATACTGGACCAACGTGGAGGTGGAGCCTTGCTCCAGGAATTACCGACGGGAATTTAGGAATTGTTGGTCAGTTGTAACCTTAGCCAACCGTGTTAACATAAACTCTTAGGCACTATTGAAACAGTTGGCAATTCTAATAAATAGCCGAAGGGACTAGATTACACTGTCGGAAATGAGTTGTACCTTCGACCATTTGATACAAAGACCAACGGTTCAATTGTAACTCTCGGCAATTTTTTTAACAGTCCCCGACTACATGTTGGGCATTCAACTTCCCTGTTGGCCTAGGTTATGTTTCTTGTATATGGGTCGTATTATTTGGAATAATGAGCTAGGAGATATTTTCCGCGAAATACATAATGCCCAGAAGAGTCTAAAAACCAAACAGATTTTGGTACGACGCGGTTTTGGGGATCTTAACTTCGTTTCCAAGAAAAGTCATGAATAGGAAAGATCTTGGAAATTTCGTGCTACACAATTTGTAATTTGTGTTTGCCTTATTTGGAGTCCGAAAGTGGGAGATATGACCTCGACAAGGAAGGAGCGTAATAGACGAATTTTTCAACACAGCTCATTGGACTTAGTGGAAGCTGCTGCTCTAATCAGATGTGATGTCAAAATGCATCAAACCACAATGACAAGAACTATGATAAATCAGGTGCATCCTCCCCCTGCTGTCTATCTTAGCCCTCCGTTGATCTTTTCTGTTGTTCCTTTTTCTGAGAGCTAGATGTGTTTGGCCCTTAGATGTAAGGTCGAGAGATAGAGGTTGTGGGTTATGTTTTCTAAAGTTGTATGGTATTCGGGCCGGGTCTTCTCCTTAAAAACTAGGCCAATTCTTTTTCTTCGAATAAAAATTCAGGAAAGCATAAAAAAGACAAGTACCACTTGCTTTCTCTGATGCTCGGTTGCTATAACATGTACAAAAGCTCTTTGCTGATATTATCTAAGCTTTCAAAATTTAACTTTTGTTCATACACAATATTATGTGCTATGTTCCACCTAGATGTCAAGTTTTCACCCAATGGCCATTGGATGTGCAGCCTGTTTTGCAGAAGAAAAAATCCTGTTGCTATGTGTAACACTACTGACATTCTTCTTGTTTCTACTTCAGCTGCTGATTTGTCATTCTGGGAAACTGGTGGTTGGATTATCAGGTTGTGGTGCTCCTTTTGTACTATGCATCCTATAATTAGACTTCAGATTGCAAATGAAATATTTGTATGAATGTTTACCCTACCGTCCAACAATAATGTACATATTACAGCCTACAGGCATTGCAGTCCTGGTGGCTGCTAAAAGTTTGTTCATATCTTATTATTATGTGGAGTTGGCATGCTGACTGTTCATTTTACTATGTGCTACTCGTCCATGTGTTGCACAGTGGTGCAATCTATAGAACAAGATAAACATCGGCCTTGGAATGATTATATTTGCCGTTGAAAGCCTGTTTCATTTGGCTTGTCTCAATAAACATTTCAAATCCTAGTTGTATGCCTTGACCATGCTGGACCCAAAACAAGAGTTTCTCCAAATCTCCAGGTTGATGGTATCTATCAATAATCTCTTCATAATATCTATCGAGACGCCTAGTTTCTGAATACTGATGGAGTCATTGAAGTCTTTTGTCTGTTGTTTCCGAGTTTCCCCGGGGAAAAAATATTCCTGTGATGGTTGAAGCTGTATCATGCCATTTTTGTTTTCAGCATTTTTCTTGAAGTTGCATCTGAGTTAGCAGGTGCATGTGTAGATTCGTTTTCTTTTTGTAAACTCAGCCAGGTGCGGTTCCTGAAAGCACGAGCGGTCACTGGAAATGCTGAATCTGCATGTGCATGCCTCTCCTGTCGGTACTGTAATTAGAGAGATCAGTGGCAGATCAGCACGTGGACTTGTGCTGCTGACCTGCTATAAAAGAGCCGATCGACTCCCTCGTGGCGTGGTGTATCCTACTGACAGCGGAAGTTGCCCTGATGCTGTTTCCGTGCCTGCGCTGTCCATCATTGGCATCGAATTCACTGCAAATGTCTTAGGCCTCCTCCAACGGGGGCACGTCAGCTAGCTCAGAGAGGATTCCTTCTTGCGTGGAAGAGAGAGGACCAGAAAACTCAACGCTAGCGCGAGAACAAGACATAAGCTCATACGCATTTCCCAAGCATTGTTGGGTCCCATTGCTCCCTTTTTATCTCGTTCAACCCGCTAATTGGACAACGACCTGCTGTGTGCTCTGTCTACTGGGATTGGGATGTGTGCTATGAGCTAAACCGATGGAGAAGTATACTCTTGTTGCTGTCTCATGTTACATGATGTTACATGGATGCGCCACATAGGCTTTTGAGCTAACTGGTTGACTCAACGATTGGAGGAGGCCTTAGGCCCTCCACAGTGGGGAGCTGTTGCCGATGCCCAGACCTGGTATTTTAGTTTTGGGCATCGCTCCCGCCACTGTGGGCTATGCTGCCCCTGACTACCGATGCCCAGAAAACAGGATGCGGAGCAGCTACGTGCTCCGGTGCCGGTGAGTAAAAAATATAATATTTTTACTGTTTAACGACGTTGACAAGTGTTTTTTTCCTTCTCTCCAACGGTCGAGCTTCCAACGTTCACATGCACAGAGACAACCGTTGGCCATTTGGACAAAATCAACCCAGCTTGCATGCTATATATACAGGTGCATTCATATACATTTTTTTCATCCCAGCTACAACCAGAGCACTTTGTCGACATGGAGGGCTCATCGTCCTCTTTCACAAACTTGCTCAACTCCTCAAACACGAGCAAACCCAGAAAATCCTAGCACTCAACATCAAAATTTTAGATCACACCAGCTTCCTATGAACTATCCACCACCATCACAGTTTGCTCGAAGCTATCATCCACACTACCCATATCCATTCAATCCTTTTGGAGGCCAACAGAATTACCCACAGTTTCCATCCACACCAGGAAGCTATGGCTCACCTTATCAAGGTTACATGGGGCAGTACCCAATGACAGGCAGTGAAAATTTGTCTTTTGGATCCATGCCTCTCTCAGGAGGTAGTCAAGGAGGAGGCAAAAGCTCACGTGGTGATGAAAGCAGTCCGGTTGATCCATCCTCTCCAGTGTCCATAGCTCAGCAAGTCATTCCAGAATCTGCAGAAAAGGAAGTTTTCAGTGACAACAGCTTGAGCCCCACTGAAGAAACTGGAAAAAAGAAAGGGCCGGTGCATTGGGGTGAGAAAGAGAACAAGCGTCTAGTTAGTGCATGGGTGAAAAATACCAATGATTCACGTAATGGAAATGACAAGGGGAGATAGGTACTGGAAAGACATTGCTGAAGAGTACAACAAGACTGCTCCCAAAAATGAAAGAAGAACTGCTGTTCAATGCAAAAACCACTGGAACAAGACTGCTCCTTTCATTAGCAAGTTCAATGCATGCTATGATAGAGCAAGAAGGGAACATGGCAGCGGTGAACCTGATGACCAAGTCATGGAGAGAGCTCGTGAAGAGTACAAGATAATGGTGAAAAAGAAAAGGCCTTTTGCATTGGAGCATTGGTGGAAAGCTGTGAAAGATCAACCAAAGTGGGGTACGTCTTACCCAATTGAAGAGCTAGTCAAACGAACTGAGCTGAATGCATCTGGAAGTTACTCCACTTCAAATGCAGACAGTGAAGATGTAGATGTCACACAGAAGCGTCGACCACAAGGGCGTAATGCAGCTCGAGCTGAAGAAACAGACAAACAAAAATGCAATTCACAAAGTGTGGGAGGCATTTCAGATGAAAGTGTGAGATCATTCAATGAACTTCAGCTACGTCAACAAGATGTTGCTGAAAAAATGGCTGAGGCCCAACTTGTCCAAGCTCAAGCAGAGTTAGAGAAGACAAAGATGCAGAAGTTTGAGAAGTACCTGGCATTGGTTGAAAAAGATACTTCAGGCTTTGATGAAACTGAAAAGAAGATCCATGACCAAATGATAGCTTTCTTAAGCAAGGAACTTTTTAGTTGATTTTTTCTATATAATTTGTAGAACCAATGTGCTGGTAACTGGTAGAATGAAGCTTGTATCCAATTATGATCGGTTGTATCTCTTTTAATCAGACTTGTATCACTGGGTCACCTTGTTGTTTTAATAATATGCCTCCAAATTATATCGTGTCACGGCCATTTTCTTACAAAGAGATAGCAGTTGTAAGAATATAACTGTATTATATGCCTCCAAATAGCAGTTGTAAGAATATAACTGTTACAAAGAATATAACTGTTGCAAGGAATATAACTGTTGCAAAGAATATAACTGTTGCAAAGAATATAATAACTATTGCACAATATAGCCGTTGCAAATAAACTAGCCGTTGTGGCCTCATTTCTATAAAAGGAGGGACCTTGAGTCCACCTGACCATATGCACCTTCTCCTACTCCCTTCTTCCATCCATGGATGCCAACGACCATGCTGAAGGTTCCGGGGATGGTAGCATTAGCAATAACATTACATTGCAGCAAATGTTTTGGGGTTTCTACAATGATCCAGTGAAGGCCCAGATCGAGGCACAAATTAGAGCTCAGATTGAGGCACAACAGAGAGGTATGTCTGCTCAACATCGGAGTGGTCCTCGGAGGTATATAGACAGATATCATGCTACTGCTAATGCTGATGTGCTGGCTAATTACTTCTCTGAGAATCCATTGTACAATGATAAACAGTTTCGTAGGAGGTATAGGATGAGGCGTCACCTATTTCTACGTATTGTTAATACCCTTAGTGATTAGTCTCCATATTTTTGCCAAAGGAATGATGCATTTGGGAAGGAAGGATTTTCTCCCTTGCACAAATGCACGGTTGCATTGCGGATGTTGGCATATGGAACACCGGCTGATCTGTGGGATGAAAATTTTAAGATTGCTGAAACCACAGTTATTGAGTGCACAAATACTTTTTGTAGAGGTGTGATAGAGAAATTTGGTCCCACATACTTAAGGAAACCCACTAGGGAAGACATACAACGTTTACTTCATGTAGGCGAGGCTCGTGGGTTTCCAGGCATGTTGGGAAGTGTAGACTGCATGCATTGGCGATGGAGAAATTGTCCAACAACTTGGAAAGGGCAGTTTACCCGTGGAGATCAGTCAGGACCCACTGTCATGCTAGAAGCAGTTGCCTCTCATGACCTTTGAATCTGGCATGCATTTTTTGGTATTCCTGGGTCGAACAATGATACAATGTTCTAAACAGGTCCACTTTATTTACTGAAGTTGTTCATGGAAGAGCTCTAGAGGCTAATTTTGTGGTCAATGGCAGTGAATACAAAATGGGCTACTACCTTGCAGATGGTATTTATCCTGAATGGGCAACATTTGTGAAGACAATACATCTACCACAGTGTGCCAAAGACTCTTGTTTTGCTAAACACCAGGAAGGTGCAAGAAAAGATGTGGAACGTGCATTTGGTGTTTTGCAATCTCGCTTTGCCATTCTGCGAAGCCAAGCACGTCCATGGCAGATGAAATCACTTGCTGAAATTATGTATACTTGTATTATACTGCATAATATGATTGTCGAGGATGAAAGGGATATGTACAGGGTTCGCCATGATGATTTCTATCAATATGATGAGGGCAGGTCATCTACACCATTGACTGGGTATGGACATGGCCCAATTCAAGGTTTTTCTCAGTTGCTGCAGAAACAAGGAGAGATTTAGGATACAGAAATGCATCATCGTCTGAAGAAGGACTTGGTTGAGCACATATTTCAGCGTTTTGGAGGGGTCCAAGGCCAAGCTTTATCTGTTCAGCATGAAAATATTTAGGCAATGGCCATTGTATCGTAGCTACAGCTTGTATTTGCAATGATTTCCTTTTTAATATTGTAGTGTTTCTCTATCAATGATACACTCTTTTCTAATTGTGTAGCCTATAATACTTTAAGAAAAAAATCAGCGTCAAGCACTAGAAAGAAAAATTACTTTTCTCATCTTGGTGGTGGTAGATGGACCATGCGCTAGCTTCCTGCTTGCCAGGATCTTGCATCGTGGTCTTTACGGAAGCACAAGCCACGGCTATCTCAAGGAAGCGCACACCACTCCGTGGATTGCGGCCGCTGACCACGGCGTCCGCACACCACGACTCCCTTTGCGATGTGTGAGCAGACGAGCAACCAGCCTGTGGGAGTCGCTGGACTTCCGCCGCCGCCGTCGGCGAGGATCTCGCATCATCTTGACCTCGCCTAGAACTCGCCTCGATCTTGCAGCATGGGGACTTCTTTCAATTTTTTTCTACCAGATCCGAGCAATTGAAATAGTGGAGAACAACTTTTTCATGAGGAAAATTTCGATTGCAGGGGAAAGGAGGAAATCAAGAGGGGGATTGATCTACATCTGGAGGCGATGGGAGGAACAAGAGTAGGTGGGGATTTCTGCTCGTGCGAAGGAACCGGTCGCTCAGTACTCTTTCCTGCCATGTAGGGCCAATTTGCAGGCGGCTTCGATGCCCTCCCATTGTGCAACTCATGTCCGCTCCCGTTTTATTTCTTGTGGGACCCAATTTCTGTGTGGGAGCGGCTCCCCACTGTGGAGGGCCTTAGGTGACTCACGGGGCAGCAGGCGGCCTCATGATACTTGCGGTAGTTCTGGTTCAGGATCTCGGCTACGGCAAAAGCTGACATGGCTGGCCGCATATGATTTGCTCTGTCGCCGTCGTCTGTGAACGCGATGGATAGATAGCACGGGAATCATGCTGCCCGCCGGTGAGGAAGGTTTGGGCATGAGAGCTTTCGCTTTAAGCAAAGATGATAGCACCTGCTTTTGGCCATGCGTCGTGCTGATTTGTGATTTTTGTTTCGCACTGCTGCTGAGCAGGTTTCAGTTGCTACGGGAAGGGGCGGCGTGGAGTCCAACCGCAGTAGCCAACGGGTGGACAAGATGCCGGGCTCGGCTGACCAAGCAATCGGACCGGCGTAAACTCGCCGCCGTTGGTCGCAGCGTTGGATCAAGTGGGCGACCGAGAGAGCCGGGAACGGAAACGGGCTCAAAGGTGGGCGTCGGCCGGACTGGAGTAGCAAGCAGTTTCCCGGCCCTGTGGTCTCTGGTGGCGATGGCCAACATCCTCGCCCCGGGTCTTTATTGTGCCTTGTTTTGGCAGGAAAGAATCTATCGCGTGAACGGAGCGACGGCCGTGCTAGATTGCGGCAGACTCTGTGCGTAAGCGTTGTCTGACAGATACACGACGCAACCAGCAGATGTTGCTGCATCCTTGTTTGGCTCGGTTTCACAAAGGCCACCGTTTCTATCGGTGGACAAGCGTGTTGCACAGGACGGGACCGACCACCAACAGTGGCGCCATGCAATGCGTCATAAGGAGGCAATCGACATGATACACATACAGAGCGCAGCAAAAAAACTCCTAGGCCTCGGCAAGCATATAAAGCGTAACGATCAGTTCCACGTACGCGCGCGTTTGCTTGCCCCTCGTAATGCTAGTCCCGGCCTCGCACACAGGCGAGAGCTGTTCAGCGTTACTGAACTCGTATACGCCGTACGTGGGACCGGCGTCGCATGCATCGCCCACACTTTTTTCGTGCTAGTTCCTTTTTTTTATTTCACGGGAACAAATCGATTGATACGTACAGTGATGGCCAACAGGCCTATGCCATTTTCGCAGCACATCCTAGTATATGTAGTATAGGCTTTGGGTACGGGCCATTATGACGTGTCCGCCTTTTGGCTCGCACACGTTACCAATCACTCACCAATTCCACCGTAAATACACACGTACATGCGCCGTTGACAGGCACCTGCTGTGTCAGCGCGGTTGCTTACCTAATTAAGTAGACTAGACATTACAGTAGAGAATTAGAGTTCCCAATCGAATCACACATGCATGCATGGCTAAAAAAGATTGCCTTCCGTCCTAGATAAGATTGATGCGTGATGAACTGATATGCCAGGCGTGAGGCGCCCCACATCTGACAGCGATGCTGATGACGCGCATCCTGGTCATTGTTATTCCTAATAACTCTAGCCTCCCACACTAGTCAACCGAGGAAGAAGAAGCAACTCACTGTTGCTTGTCCAGAGGGAAACGTGAGATACCTAGGCCGTGTTCAGCTGAGAGGAGAAAAAGAACTTTTTTTTATGGGATGCGTGTTATGTGAGGGGGATGAATAGAAAAGGTGAAAAAGAAATTTTTAGGGATACGTGTTTTGTGAGGAGGATGAATAGGAAGTAATAAAAAGTAATTTTGGGAACTTAAACAGGTTATTGAGAGATGAGCACACGACATCAACCCGTCCCCGTCGCGGTCCAGATGTACTTTCCAAACAAGAACAGGGGCTTGCATCTGCCGCCAAGACTTTTTGGCCCGGCCGGTGCCTTGGTGGAAAACCAATACCCAGCCAGGATCAGGAGCATGCCATGCGCGCGCAAGGTCTGAAACGTTTGGCTTTCGACGAAATTTGGGTACGTGTATACTCGCTGTCGAAGGGATTGACCAAGTCAACCTGGCCGTGCCGTGTCCGCTAGCTACAACTGACGGGTCGTTTCTGCTGCGCCTCTGCCACGGCCAAACCGGCGACGATCAGAGAGCAAAAGATTATTGCTGTGTTCTGATTCATGAAAAAGTATTTCTCCAACAAGTTTTATCTATTCATTCTACTCACAGAACGCGTTTCTCATTTTTACTTCCAATCTGAACACAGCTATCGCCGTGGCTGCCGGCCGAGTCGTCTCCTTCCCATCGAGACAAAACGAAAATGGGCGGCCGGCTTCCGGGAGTCAAAAAGCCATGCCTCTCGTCGGCCTCCCCGGCGATGCCTCTCGTCTCATAACATCGCATCAGATCCTCCTCTGATCCTGTTGGGCGATGGCTGCAGCTGTAGCAGCTCGTGTCGTGTCTTGGACCGACCCTTGCTTCTTCCTCCCCTGCAAAACTGTACAAGGAAGCACGAGTCTCGAATGTCAGGTCTTTCATCTCATTTAACACGGGCAGACATCAGGCTACCGTGGTGTACTGCCGTTGGCCTTCTGCTGCTGGACCTGCAAAGACGAGAAGCTAAGAAAGCAAAACGGCTTCCTCCGAGATTACTGCGACAGATGGAATTTTGCTTTCAAATGGAAGCCTAGGCGTGCATCTTGGATCGATCGGATCCTTCTTGCCGGGGAGTCAAAAGGGTGACGGAAGCCGAGTGGCAGGACATGCATGTACACGCAGGGCCACTCCGGTGGGCGGCTTCCATCCACTGCTCCCAAAGAAAACCGAAAAATTGCCGTGATGTGCTGACAACGAAGAAAAGGGCTGGGCGAGGAGGAAAGGCAGCTCAGGTGAGGTCGATCCATCCAGCACGCCAGCCGGACGCCATTACATTCGTTCGGATGCACTGTACAATCACTCAACTAATGCCTTCGATTTGCCACACCACAATTTCTCTGCAGATTATTCATGCGTCTTTATTCCGATCGTTCCTAGCAATCTCCAAATTAAAATGGTCCAACACTGAACGGCGGTAAAAAAAAAAACCAAGTAGGACAAAACGGAAAAGATGAGAACGGTTTAAAGCGTGGGGGTCAAAAAGTAACATTTATGCTGTGTTCAAATGGGTAGAGAAAAAAGTGCTTTTAGACTAACAGTTCGGCCTGCTCCAACCGCGACGATCGTCTCTCTCGCCGGCCACGCCAGGTCATTAGCAGCCGCTGCTGCTTTCATTTGCTCCCCCTTCCCTTTCTCCTCCTCTACTAGTAGCACCTCCTGTACTCCATTGATGATGCACTCCACGCATGCAGGAGCAATCACAGCATGCACGCAACTGCACAGCTCGGCCGATCGATGACAACGATCAGAAAGCAGAACCGAGATGTTGATTGCCTCCTGTACGAGTACTAGGCAGTGGTTGTTGTACACTCGTACTCTTCTGGCCTGTCTGCCCAGCTTTAGGTCCCGTTTAGATTCAGAAATATTTCCCAAAAAATCACTATTCATCCAACTTTTCACTATTCATCCCACTACTTCTACTCACATAACACTATTCATCTACAGTGTTTTTTTGGTGAACAGTGTATTTTCGAGGAATCTTTCCCCAATCTAAACACACCCTTAGCAAAGCAAAAAGAGATGAGGAAGAAAAAAAAAATAAAGCAGTGATGGCTGCCGGAGCAGGAGCAGAAGTTTCCGTCCAGCTTGCTCTGCTCAAAAAAGGAGCAGCAGAGGGAAGAAACAAAAGGAACAAGCAGAAGCAAGAAAGAAGCACCAGACAAGTCTGTCCCAAAAAAAATACCTCACCATGTACATCATCTTCCTACAACGAACGAACTTCGTCGTTGCATCCAAGTGTGTATATATATATATAGTACTGCCACTACTAACTAAATCCCTACGTGCCTTAATTAGCTACAATTAACAACCATGAATTTAATCCATGATGATGAAGGAATAAACTCTCCTCGATCGATCGGTCTTACTCTACATCTTCCTCGTCACGGATGGCTTTGGTCCTGCGCGCCGATGGAGTTGTGCTGCCGCGAGGGCCCGGACGGAGGCACGAGGCCCCGCGGCAAGAACCCCAGGAAATGGTTGGCCGTGCCTGGGTCCAGCGGCTTGCCCTTGAACGGCTGCATGCCTCGCGTCGCCTGGCAGCAGCTCGGCACCAGCAGCAGCAGCAGCAGGAGGAAGAGGAGAAGCACCGGCCGCCACGCAAATGGCCGCCGCGTCCGGCTGCTATCGGCGGCTCCTGCTTGGAAGCAGCCGGTGGTGGCCATCATGGAGAGTGGCAGAGAATGAAGGCGTGAAGCTCCTGCTAATCCTGAAGCGTCAATGCAGTAGAGGAGAGACAGACGAGACGAGGAGGAGAGGAGAGCTGGGGTAGGTGTGATGAGCAAAATGGAGACGAGGGAGAAGGGAGGTGTGGAGATATATGGGTTAGGGAGGGTGTGGTGGGGGGCCCATCATATAACAAGCAGCGAAGAGGGGTCGTTGTTGTGTTTAATTTTTATACCAGTTGCATTAGCATGGTATGGACAATGGACTATGGAGTTGTTCAAACTTCATGTCTCGTCCCAGGGAAGAAAGTAGGCGAGGATATCGATCTATGCAGAAATTTTCCAACAGGTACCAGGAAATGTACCCCCACTAAAAAAGGTTGTCCGCTAGCTTGCGTGCTCCTTGGAAATTACTCTGTTTTGTTGACTATCTGATGATTTATCCTTGTTGCAATGATCATTTAACCACTAAATGGATTTACAATTGGTATTTGTTTTCCAGAAAACATAATAAGTATATGATCACATTTGGATTTTGGAACGTTTTGGATATTTTTTTTTATAGATGTTAGTAAGATTTTTAGTTAATGGGTAAAAGGTTCTTTTAGAAAGACATGGTTTTACTATGACTGGTTCTCAAAGTTTCATTTGCAGCTTGGAGTGTGTTTGAAGATTTGTAAAAGAATGTAAGGATCATATGGTTGCTAAAACATCATCATTGTCATGCAGCCATCAATTTTTTTGGATGTTTCCTTTTTTGAGAAGAGTATGTGTATATATTGCTTAAATTTTACTTTTACCTTTTTTTTTTTGGATCGAGGCTCACCCGATTTCCATTGCAATAACAGAAATACAGATACAGTGTTCAGGGAAACAGAAGGAAGTGAAAAGGGGTGTATGGAGACCTAGTATTCTACCCTGTTTCAAGCTAGAAAAACTAGGCAGGCGTCGCGAAGGCACTAGAGTGAGTACTGAAACAGAAGTTCAACGAAAACGAAAGTCTCAACATGAATGCACACACTTGTGCAACCAAGGACCGCGCAGGGTCACAGCCAAAGCTTCTTTGAGGATGTTGCGACAGCTGGGGATCGTCACTCCTCTTCCTCTTGCTCCCCTTCTTCGGTAGGTGGCAGCAGTCTAGGATATGCTGGGGACGCCTCGTGCTGAGACGCCAGGATGCGGCAAGCCGTCGACAGCAATATCTTCACGCCCTCCGTGATCGTCGCTTGGAAGTCGGTCTTGTACAGTCTTATCCAGAAATTCATAAATGAACAAGCATGACAAATGATTTGTGCAGGGTGTTTGATCAGTTTCATGTCAAAGCAAGCTTTGTTTCTAGCCTTCCAAATGGCCCAGCAGATAGCAGCCAGGCCGAGAGTGTGCACAATTTTGCCATTCGGTAGATAGGTATCTATCCATTTCCAGAATTGAACAATGTTGCCGGGTATGTTTGGAGCACCGATGCAGAATGCAACAATCCCCCAAACCACCTTTGCTGTTGGGCATCGAAAGAAGAGGTGTTCTGTAGTTTCAACAGAATCACAAAAACGACGTGAGGGGTCGCCAGTCCATTTCCAGAATTTCACTTTTACCTTGTCGTGCGGTTGTGCAGATCCATGAAAGGTGTAACCTAATTAAGCCAAAACACCGACTACTATCAATAAAAACCTTTATAACTAAGAAACACAGACAACTAATAAAATAGACTGAGTAAGAGATATATAGAACCTGGAGTTTGATCCCATTGAAGAAAGAAGAAACGATCGAGAGGTTGTAAAAAAAATACTAATGGTTTTAGTACACCACTACATCTTGCTGGATTTTCAGTTTTATAAACTGTAGCATGTTTGAATGACATGGCGCAATGCTTCTTGTGAAAGAAATAGTCCACATATGCACAGTACAGTGTATTTTTGGTTGCTAAAACATCAACGGTGATCATCAATTAACCTTCAGTTTTAGGATATATTTTTATTTTATCTTGTCCTTAAAAGAGCATCGTACAAGGGTGAATCCATGGGAGGTGCACACCTGAAAGGTCCAAACCATATTACTGAAGCACTAGAGACAATGGGCCAAACCTTTGTTACCCTAAAGCTCAACAAGTATATATAGATGGGGCAGGATCTAAGCATGAAGAAATGAGCTAGATGGGCAATTATTTCCAAATCTTATCATACATATGCAGTGTGCAAAGAACTAACGATTTGTTGAGGTCTACAAATAGATTGGCCACAGTCGTGTCATAATAAACTTTAGATCACAACATAGTTTCAGTAAGAAATGCATGTAAAATCAAGCCGATTGCGCTCGACATTGCTTGCTAGAGTATCGGACCTGGCAAACATGCATGCCCCACTCGAAGGTGGAATAGCCAACAGAGACAGATTTTTCCTTGTTTTCTGGATGACATGCTTCCTCGTTTCAGTGCCCGGCCTTGCAACTGGGACCTTACTGTAAGAAACAAGCGACAATGCAAGCTCAAGAAATTCTTCGATCACCCAGATTATTCGTTACCGGCAAAAAGTCCCTTAAATATGTACTGCATAGCTTTTGCGTTAGTTTATTAGTCAAACCATGCCATCGACATGTAAATGTACCCTTTGTGTTCTTGTGATGACCTACATGTATAGGGCGGTGTTGCTGCTGTGCTCGAGTCGTGCATGCCGGCGTGATGGTGCGGTGGGGCTGGGATGCCGGGGGATGCATTCTGAATATGTTGGGAGGCAGCGTTTGTGGACCAGAGAAAAAAGTGGCCTCGCCATAGACAGACAGATAGGGATGCCGCTGCTACATTGAGTACACAAACAAAACAAAACAAAACAAAACAAAACAAAACAAAACAAAACGAGGAAAAGGCGCGGCCGAGGAGAGGAGGCGACTTCGTGCATGCATGCCTTTGGATGGCCGACGCTGCTGGCTTGTCGAGCTCGTGGCCGACGCAACAGCGAAGTCCCGAAGCGGCCAGGAATTTGCTGAAAGAATTGGTCTGTTTCTGCCGAGTTCGCGGCGGTGGCCGGTGCGGGGACACGCAGCTGCCCGGGGCTCCTGGGTTCCCTGTCTGCCTCCGTGCTCGTCGGATATGCGCCCGTGCACGTACGCTCTGTGCATCCGTGGATCCCGTGGCGCCCGTGCGTGTGACCAGAGACCGACGGGCATGGGCGCACGTATATACACCGCACTCGATCGCGCACGGCCTCGGCTGGGTTCGTTGGCGTAGGAGGAGATGTGGCGATCCATGTCTCCGTGACTGATTGACGCGCCTGAAACCCATGCGGAACAAACCATGCACTAGCTTCCATCTGACAATCGAATAAACAACGTAACAAAAGCATGTCCGCGATGGTGATGCAATTCGATAGGATGAATAGTATTGGTCGGTTCCATCGGATTCAATCCGAGCCGGGAATGAAAATATAAGAAATTTATGATAGGTACAATAAGAGGCCGGGATTTATTCCGGGTCAAGAGCTAATTTACTCACTATAGTGACCCCCAAAAGGCAAAGAATTAATCCACTAGTCAAGAGGTAGGGAATTATTCCGGGTCTCATGTATCCATCACGAATAAATTAGTTTCTGACCCGGAATAAATCTCGGTCTCTAGATGTACCTATCATAAATTTCTTGTTATATCTATCGTTCCGGGCCCGAATTGAATCCGATGGAACCGAACAAGCCCTTTTAAGTCAAGCTGGTTTGGGTCCGGCCGGAAGGCAACCAGTTGTCTGTCATCCAGAGCGGCAGAATTTTTTGGTTCATGCACAACCGTGTATGTGATCCTTCCATTTCAAATCGAAAGAAAAAATGGAAAGGAAAAAGAGCTATTTGATCCTTACGGATGCTGGGATAAGTGCGTGCACGTATGGCCAAGCAAAAAGTTAGCTAGCACCTAGCCACATGCTCTGTTCGTAAAGAAAAAAAAGAACGCAACTCTTGTTTTCGATGACTCAAATTATTCTAAGTTTAAGTCAATTTATACAAAATGATACTAATACTATTATATAAGTACCATTAAATTAACCATGCAAAATATTCATATTTTATTATATAAGTTTGGTCAAGCTTAAAACTTGTTTGAATCCTCTATTAAGATTTGCATTCTTTTTTTTTAAGGGAGCGTGTAAGTTGGTCTGCGGCCAAGAAGCACACGAGGTTGGTCACCCATGGGCCGGGGTTCTAGAAGGCAAATACGTTTTAGATCTCGGTTCGTGATAGCTTATGCTTCCGTTGATCTGTTTCTTGTGTGCGATGGCAGAATTTAGCTTTGGGCATCCAGGTTTATATGTTGGAGCCCCCTGGTGACCTGGTGTACCTAGGTCCGTTCCGTCACGGAAAGGCAGGGGAACTTCCTCATTTTTTTTCTTCTGAAATGATGATCAAAACTGCCTGATTTTTCACTGCAACATCCAGTTTCATATTTAATGTGGGACCGAACAGCGGAGGACCTGGTGTGCTTGCCTGCCTGGGGTCCGTTCCGTCACGTAAAATGGTGTGGATATTATCTCTCCGACCAACCGATACATATCCAACACAATTTATATAGTCCATATTTAGATTTGATTCAACAAAAAAATATTTGTATTCGTATCCGTGTATATATGTTCGTATTTGATCCGAATTCCCGGAGAGCCGAGTTTCTTTTTTCTTCTTTTTTCCCAATATATATTCCTATACACACACGGTAGGGAGGAAATTAAACCCAACAGCGCTGAAAATATTTATGACTCTGAATTGCTGGAGATGGCCAACAGCGCTGCAGCACCACCCGCGCCGAGGACACCTATATACGATGGTTGGGACGCCGTCACATGCAGCAGGATGGCCGCCGACCCGGGTCACTGGCTCCAGGACTGCGAGATCGACGTCGATGGTGTCACAGTAAGCAACGCGAAGCACCTCGCAATGAGAAAATCACAAAGGCTTATGGCACCGAATACATATCTTTGAAAAAATATTTAATAAAAAAACTAATGATACTTATTTGATATCTAAATGTTAGGATATTGTTCTATAAATTTAGTCAAACTTGAGATGTTTTTTTAACGGATGGCAAAAGGTTTTTGCCAATTTTTATTAGAACAGTAAAGAAGAAAACAATCAACAACGAAAACAGAGAGAGAATGAGAGATACAACTCCAGCAGTGAAACAGTCGCCTGCCCCCAACTGGTAAAGAAAAGTACCAAATAACGATACACACGTAGGGAATGACTTATAAATTTAGAATAGGAGAGTATATACCTTAGTACTGGCTAAATTGAAATCCATTTGATTTTATCTACTTTCCCAATCAATTATATTTTTTCGTTTAGGCTCGTATGTGGAGCGGAAATGATGTGTGGTACGATGGAGGTACGGCGCCGCGGACGGGGACGGCTCGCCGGCGACAGCCATTGTTTAAGCTCCGTGCGTCCCAGCGGCACTCGATGATGGCACAAAAAACTTGCCAGGATATATATATCAATAGTTTAATTTTACAACAGATGAGAGCTTGCTACCACAACGGCCCAACGTGTGCGTGCAAGCAAGCAGATGAAGTCAAGCACCTGATGAAGCTTTCTTAATTGTAATGGTAACTATACAGCCCGGTCGGCTACTTTAATTTCCCGGCCAAATTAATTTAAGGCAGTCGTTAGAGTCATTAGTCCTACTGAAGAAACATCGATGCAACCTCTGTCGACGGCGGCATGCGAATAAATAATCTTGCGCATCGGCCAGCTCCGGGTGGACGAGAAAAGATGGGACAGACAGCCTAAAGGAGCCTAAAGGATCAGTTGTAGATTATCATGATCGATTTCCCCGTCTCAAATTTAACGAGCAATCTATGTGTGGTTCTGTCAATGATGAAAGGGGGATGCCACACATGATGGTCACACATGCAACATGGAACTTAGAACAATAGAAAAAACAGAAATAGTGGGTCAGAAATTTTAAAATAAGATTAAGGCCAGTATGCACTATGCAGTAGTACGTGCAACAAAAGCTGGCAGGCTTCCCGCGCAGGCAGGACGAGGCGAGGGAAACATTTTTTGGAGAGAGCTGCTGCTTCTTTTTGTGATTGTACGTGCCCGTAATCATGGCCGACGGTCTCCCGGATGGCCCTTTCCTAACGGAAGGAGCAGACGGGACCCACTGGGCCATTTTTTTAATAATGGATTATAAGAAGGCCCCTGCCTCTGTGCTATCAAAGATAGCATACACAACATAGCATTAAAAAAAAGAGAACTTAGGCTCACGAACAAACTCCACTAAGCAGACAAGCAAAACAAAAGATCTATGAGAACGAAACGACGACTAGCCCGCTATTCGGTTTGAGAACTTCCAACCAAACTTCGCAAACACCTCCATGACAACCGACTCCAATAAGCGACACGCATTCTTCAGATTTGCCCTCGTCACCTCGTCCTTAAACATCAGGGACCAAGTGTCCGTCCAGAACGTCACCCTGAAGATGACCTGCATACAAGTGTTAGACTTTGCGCGGTTGAAAACCATATTATTTCTATTCAACCAGATAACCCAGCAGATGGCAGATATTCCTACACACATCTGATTTCTAAGTGCTGGCCAAAAGCCTGCAAGCCAAGAACCAAACATATTGGAAATGCTAGAAGGGGGTTGAATTCCAAAGGTGATATAGGTTATATTCAAAATAAAACGTGCAAAGTGACAATGAATGAAAAGGTGTTCAATAGTCTCAAAAGAGCTACATGAGCAACAACTTAGGTTTTCTTTCCAATTTCTTTTTGCCAGATTATCCTTAGTGAGAGTGACTTGATTTTTAATATACCACAAGAAGATTCTAATCTTAAGTGGTACCTTAATCTTCCAAATAGGACACTTGCGGGGAACAATTCCATCATTAATCAAGGCCATATAGAAAGAACGAGTAGAAAACACCCCATTTTTGTGTAGATTCCAGATAAAAATATCCCTATCTCTAGTAAGTCTAGTATTAAAAACGTTTGCCACTAATCTATACCATGACGCTAGGTTAGGACCTGTTACTGCCCTTCGAAAGGACACATTCAAAGGTGTGGTGCTTAGCACCTCAGCCACCGTTGCAGACTTCTTTTGAACTATCCAATAAAGGTTAGCATAGACGGTTTTGAGGGGCTTATCCCCAACCCATGTGTCCTCCCAGAATCTAGTTTACAAACCACCATTGACTTTAAACCGACACATTGTAGGAATTGGTCCTTCACCTTCATAAGCCCAGCCCATAAATGAGAATCCCCTGGTTGTTTTTGGACTTGGGCTAGGTTTTTATTTGACAAGTATTTCCTCCTTAGGGGATTTTGCCAAACGCCATCCTCGTTAAATAATTTGAATAGCCATTTGCTTAAAAGGCATTTGTTTTGAATTTCCAAATTCTGGATGCCTAAGCCCCCAGTCTTTGGGCCGGCACAGGATACTCCACTTAGTAAGCCTGTACTTTTTCTTGTGATCATCACATTGCCAAAAGGAACGTGAGCGGTAGTAGTCTAGCTTCTTAAGAACACCTTTTGGTATCTCAAAGAAGGATAACACATACATTGCAAGGCTAGTGAGCACTGAATTAATCAGAACTAGCCTGCCACCCACAGATAGTAGTTTTTCTTTCCAACTACTGAGCTTTTTCTGAAACTTCTCCTCAAATAAGTTCTAGTCATTATTTGATAATTTCCTATGGTGCATTGGAATACCCAAGTATTTAAAAGGAACACAACCCGTTTTGCACCCAAAAAGACTCACATACTCAAGTTCAAATTCTTTTGCCAACCCATAACAGAAGAGCTCGCTTTTATGGAAGTTTATCTTAAGACCCGACAATTGCTCAAAAGTAATTAACACTAGTTTAAGATTTTTGGCATTATCGAGATCATGCTCCATAAAGAGAATTGTGTCGTCAGCATATTGTAAGATGGAGATGCCTCCATCCACTAAATGTGGGATTATTCCAGCAAAATCACCGTTATTCTTTGCTCTCTTAATGAGAATGGCTAGCATGTCAGGAACTATGTTAAAAAGGATCGGAGACAGGGGGTCGGCTTGTCTAAGTCATTTCTTAGTTTGAAAATAGTGACCTATATCATCATTAACTTTAATGCTGACACTACCCCCTTTGACAATTTGGTTAATCCAATTGCACCATTGAGGCGAGAAGCCCTTCATCCGCAGTGCTTGTTCAAGAAAAGACCAATTGACCTTGTCATAGGCTTTCTCAAAGTCGAGTTTCAAGATGACGCCATCAAGCTTCTCCCTATGTAACTCATGCACGGTCTCGTGCAAAATGACAATTCCCTCCATAATATTCCTTCCTGACATGAAAGCCATCTGGGAAGGTTTAATGACTTTCTGTGCTACTAGAGAAACTCGATTTGTCATTACCAGAGTAAAGAATTTAAAGCTCACGTTAAGTAGGCATATAGGTCTAAATTGCTGAATTTGTTTGGCCTCCTTGTGTTTGGGTAGTAGAGTGATTATGCCAAAATTGAGGCTAAACAATGATAGGTCTCCCTTATGGAATTCATGAAAGAGAAGTAGTAGATCCTCTTTGATAACATCCAGAATACCTGGTAGAACTCAGCTGGGAAGCCATCAGGTCCCAAATGGCCTCGCATCTGACTATCTGAGTGCAATATTTTAATAGCGATTGCATAAAACCATCAGATGAATACCGAAGGCTAAAGCGATTTTTATATTAGCTTATTCTACTAGTTAGCGCCTTAGCGGTATATATAGAGAGAATATTTAACCAACTGTCACTAAGGATAGTTCTGTAACAATTATCTACATATTCATTGACTCTTAGAGCATCATCACTAGTGAATCGATTCGTTCTCTCCACGTAAGCATCGATTTTCTCTCTCTAGTACACATCATTGTCAACCTATCCACTTGCAAAGTAAAAAAAAAACTAATTCCGCCTTTCCATTTCTCACATGCACACCAGCTACACTTTTTTTTCTTTCTTTACTCGGAATGAACCGAATAAAAAAACATAAGCCGGATAATTCTCTCTCCTCTATGAACCGATTCATTCTAGTGGCAATGATCCGATTCATCACTTCCACGTTGGCTGATGCACACCGGCCACTATAGATGGCCTTACGGGTCGATCTTTATACTAACTTGG
The DNA here is from genome assembly GCA_015342445.1 of Digitaria exilis. NCBI lineage: Eukaryota > Viridiplantae > Streptophyta > Magnoliopsida > Poales > Poaceae > Digitaria > Digitaria exilis. Next base: position 59,392 of record JACEFO010002063.1, on the reverse strand, counting down.
AAGATCCATATTCCTTCTCCGGAGAATATTTCTTGTGCTCAATCGATTTTTAGGATCAACCAAAAGAAAGTTTTGTATTTGTGTTGGATAAAGGATTTCCAGAGCCAAGAAAACATGGGTGCATCACTGCAATACCAGTGAGATGCTTATATGCATTAGATGAGGAAAACAAATCAGACCCCCAAATATATGTCCAAGTATCATGCATGTTCATCCATATTGGAATTATCTTCAAGTGCCATAAATACAATCTGCAGTTGCTCATAAGCAATACCTGACATACGTAAATGAAAGAGGCGCCCTAAATCTGTAGCTGTCTTTGCAGTTTGAATGCACATAGTGATTGACAACCTTGTTTACTATCTCCTCCATCTAAGGAAGATGGTGTTGATAATATTAGCCTAAGCGCTTTAAATCATGCTACTTCAGCTATATGTTGACCATGTAGTAGTAACTACACGAGACTTGATCCCATTGTTTTGTCAGGATCAATCTAGTCACGTTTAGTTACTACTCAACCAACCATGTTGTTCCTAGTGGCGCGTATGGTTACATGAATACATAGTTCTAAGTAACTCTACACTGGGCCAACATAGATAGGTTAAATATTTTAGAAAAGCAATTTAAATTTCCAACTTTCTGATTTGAAATTAATTAGTTATGAAAAATACTCTTGAGCAAACACGGGATGCTTCCGCACGCGTCGTTGCCTCCACGCCCGCCGGCACAGGTGCCCCTGCCTACGCCTGCGCCGCCCATGCTTTTTCGTCGCGCAGCCCCTTCCCATCGACCAGCCTCCCACTCAGGAGTGTCCATTGCCTCCTGGTCGTCCTCTTCAACGGACAGCAGTCTGTGTGCGCTAGATTTGGATCAGAAAAGTTTTTTCCCTGTTTCCCCACCATCGTCGCCGCTCCCCCATTGTCAACCCTATGGCGAGGACTCGATGGTGCCTAGCACGCCCAAGAGTGTGCAGCACACCTAAGGGCTTCTCTAGTGGTGGAGAAAAGCGATTCATTGGGATGAGATGGCAGCCCATGAATCGACTCATTCCCACTAGAGCACATCGATTCATGTGAAGAGGGAGAAGAACCGGTTCATTTCTTGCACAAGATCATCATGCGTGAAAAGCAGTTTGTTTGTACATCTTTCTTCTCTCTCCTCGTGCTATTGGATCAATTTGGCCAAAAGCTATGAGGGAAAGGATGAATGGGTCCTAGACCACTAGAGAAGTATGGATCATCGTCACGATGGATCGGTTTTGAGTACACGTGGCCGACTTTTTTTCCCTACGAAACGAATCACCAGTAAAGATGCCCTAATCCTCCCCCCAACAGGAGCGGACAGGATTTGGCCCAAGGCCTAGAGCCAGTCCAGGGGCCAATTCATGAATAATCCTTGGGCCTTTGTTGCTACAGTGGTTGCAGTGGAGAATTCCGGCCCATGCCTAGGGCCATGGCCCAAGTGGCCCTAGGCCTCTATCCGCCACTGTCCCCCAACATCCGCAAGCTTACCGTCTTCAATCCACCCTTTCCATGCCAGCAACGAGCAATCACTTCGAAGTGCGGCGCAAGCCACCTCCGCAGTCTCATCCATGCCGGGCCTATCGGTGTAGCCCTGCACAGCACCGCCCGGTCACACCTCCGCCCATGCCGCGACGAGATGAAGAGCTGGATCCTGGCTGGACATGAGTCCAGAGGGGGCGACGCCGTTCAACTCACCACCAACCAGACCTGCACCAGAGTACGTCGCATTCAAACCGCCATGGCCACCCCACTTTAACCCACGAGGCCCCTGCCTCTCCGGCTTTGCTGACTTTTCGTCAAAAGACCACTGCACGTGCTTCATATGCTTGAGCCCAAACCAACACGTCGCGTCCTGCAAGGCACTGGTTCGCTGCTTTCGCTGCAACAGATCCGGCCATCTTGAGCATGCCTGCAAGCCTGCGCGACCGCCACCGCCGTATCCACCCATCAACCAGGTCTAGGTGGAAAGGAGAGCGCCAACGGCAGCTCCCCTTTCACCTGCTTCACCGGATCTCCTGCCGCCACCAGATCTCCCTCCTCCACCGCCTCTGCCTGCAGGTGTAGTCGTGATGCTGGACTCCACTCGGCCGAGGAGAACTGCTTCATCCCCACCTCCTACGCCACCGATGTTGACCTCCATGACTAGGAGCAGACCGTCGTAGTGCCCTAGGCCATGCATGCCCCACCTAACACCAGAGCTCATGAGGTGGCGGCGGCCTTCTGCGATGAGTTCCAGCTATGCCAGGATGAGGTCACTGTCACCCTCCACAACCCAGAGGCCTTCCTCATCAAGTTCAAGCACTTCAAGCACTGTGATGAAGCGAAGAAGAAAGGCTTCTCGAAGCGTCAAGGGAATGAAATCAACACCATCCAGCGGAGGAGCCTCAACCATGCCTTGGGCGTCATGATGATGCATAGAGTTCACCTCTATCTCGACGGTGTTCCTGCACATGCATAACTGCCGACATTGCCGAGAAGCTCATCAGCAAGACCTGTGCCATGGAGGCAATTGAGACTGACCTCATGTGCCTGAAGAAGACCAAGGCGATTGATATCTGGGCCTGGACAACCGACCCAAGCCTCATCCCCAAGAAGGTGTAGCTTACCTTCACTAGTCGTGCTCGAGACAAGCAGCTTGCTTCTGTGCTAATGGTGGACACCCCACCGGAGCACTGATAGCATGGGCGCAAGTGTGCCACATACATCCACCTTGACGAGATCCACTACACCAGGGCCACGGTCGATCACAAGGGAGCAATGAGCCCTGCACGATATGCCTCCTCCTGGTGTGTAGCACCTTGGGGTGGAGGGCGGCAGAGAGGCCCCTAACCATCCACCACTTCCATCGCAGTCGTTCCAGCCCCGCAATGAGTAGGGGGAACGCAAGGAGCGCCAAGATAAGGAGAAGGAGTCCCAGCCTTGTCGTTGGTACAACAACGATCACCCAACGCTGATATCTACGACAAGCGGCATGATGAGGATGATGACGATGACGTGGGTGGTGGCAGAAGTGCATGGGACGAGCAGGCCCTGCACCAGCGCCTGGGAGGTAGGGACAGCTTCCACCGAGAGAGGGAACGCTCTCCGCGTCGTCGTGACTGGGGAGCTGGCCATCGCTATGACGGGGGGTCAACACCGTGATGAGGTAAACATGGTGCTCGTCCCACTTCCCCCGTAGAGTGTTCTACTTACCAGCGACAGAGATGATCTGCAAGCAATGTTTGCCACTCAAGCCACCGTGCTGCAAGACTCGCTACACATGTTGGCGGTGGCCAACCAGACTGCTCACGCCCCCCTTGGAATGGCGGCGCCGTTACACGAACATCACAAAAGGTCGCGACACTCGCTGCACAGCTGGGCTTGGGAAACACCACGTTGGCCAGGGCTAGTGTGGAGGAGCATGATATGGCGAACCACTCGGTGATTCAACCGACTGCATGCTGCCTTCCAACCCTGTACCAATGGGTGTGGAGACTTTGGCGCTACTGCTGGCTCTGGTACCTTCCAAGAGAGCCACAATCAAAGGGAGGATGCCTCCCTCCTCGACGTCGAGACTGCACTTAGACAGATCAAGATTCAGGCCAACAAAGGGGTGACGCTCTTTGGTCCCCTTCCCTAGTCCCCAATCCACAATACTAGGCAATCTCCTCCTTCACCACCACCTGAGCTTGTAGCCACTCCAGCACACTGCCAGCAGACACATGAATCTACTAGCCAACCAGCCATGTCTGACCTCTTCACCGCCCTGCCTAACCCGCTTCTGCAGTAGCCACAACCCACCCTGCAAACTTTAGCAACACAACCAGAAATGCACAAATGCAAGCACCACACTTTTAAGACGTCCAAAGTTCGCCATAGCGCCCGTCTAGCTAACACCCCGAAGATGGGTGCTATGCGCAAGACCCAAAAAAATCTGTGCCGCAAGCTTGGGATGCTGGTTGACGAACTTGAACTTGTTGAACGTGCATTGCAGGAATACATGGCAACTTTCAATGGGCCACTACCAGCCGACTTCATCGCCGCTCTCATGACTATGTTCAACCACGATGACAAGGAAGCTAAGGAGATGGACACCGTTGTGGCCGAGCTGGTAGGCAATGTCATTGGTGACCTGGAGGGCGCTAGGCGATCACAGTCACCTGAGTATGCGAGTCCTCTACACCGTGATCTCTACCATTGTTTCAATTATGTTAGCAAAACTTGTTATATCGTCTCTGTGTGTTGCTACTCTATTGTTGTTTGTCAAAGACTATGCGTTCAGTTTGCCTTTGCAAAGGTGCCATGCTACTACACTTCGTCATTGTAATCCTACAAGTTGGCATGTACGACCAGTGATATGTGTGCTTCATATTTTTTTTGAACGAACGGGCATGAGATTGTGCCTATTTTATTGATAAAGAAGGAGTTTACAGGCCCAATGGCCGAGTTTAATTACAAAAGTCTACTCTCTCCCTAATAGTTGTGCTAGACTTTTTGCACATGGTATCACCCATGTTTATCACCCATGTTCCAGCCTCTTCCTTTATTTTGCCGAGTAGTGTCCCAACCGGAGACTCTAGTTGTCTAAAGGTTCTTAAATTTCTGTCCTTCCAAACCTCCCACGACACGAGAAGGACCAGACTGCACACGGCCCTATATGGAGTTTGTGGTACGGTCGAGATTTTCTTCCACCAGGAGAGGGGGGAGTCGTTGTATCTACTGTGATGTTGCTTCTCTGATTTGTTATGGTAATATTCCATTGGTGGCCAACACGTCTATTGTGTATGGGCGCAAAGGACTCCCTGTTCTATGTGGTCATGCTGGGAGGAAATTCTAGGAGAAGGTCATATGCTCTTCTCCCCTTTGAGACACATGGTTTTGATGATAGATCCAAATTTTGATTTACTGTGTGGAATGTGAGGGGTCTTAACAGCCAAGCAAGAAAGGATGTTGTGCATCAAACTGTGGCCACCAATTGTTGTCATATTGCTTGTTTACAGAGTCTAAACTTGATCAGATTGATGCTGCGGCAACTGCTTACCTTGGAGGATACGTACTCTTAGGTTTCGCCTTCAAGCCAACAGCCGGAATGATGGGTACTAGAGGAGGTTTATTGCTTTTATGGAAGTTGACCACCTGGAGGTCTCGGACATCAAAATGGGAGGATTCCATGTATCAGGCACTCCCCGAATCCAGAAAGTCGCCATGTGCCTGAGGAACACAGCAAAGGACAGAATACACACGGCGAAAAGTTCATCGTGTGTGACACATGGCGAACGGCGCACGACGACTAGACCTGGTGGCGAAGCAATCTTCGCCGTGCTCCAACGGTCGGGCACACGGCGAAATATTTTGCCGTGTGTTTTTCCGGCACACGACAACATAAAGTACGTGACGGAGGACGATGCCAGCAACGGTGCCGTAACAGAAGGGGTCGTCGTGTGCCCGACGAACGGCACATGGCGAAACTTTAAACATTTATCGTGTGCCATGTCCTGCAGCACATGGAAAAATGTCGAACTTCGTCGTGTGCCGCACCATATGGCACACGGCAAAGGTAGCTTCACCAGCGGCTGGCGGCCCCACTTTGCCGTGTGCAAGGCCGAAGGCACATGATGAAGTGACCATCTAAACAGTGTTTTTATGGTCGCTTCGCCGTGTGCCGGGCCTGCGGCACATGGCGAAATGACCATATTTTTTCATGTTTTATTTGTTTTCAACGTTTAAATGTCCTCACTCAAACAGATAATCACATATAAGGATCAATATATTACAACAAGCATTTCAGGCAGTATATATAGCTAAAACAAAAGTCCAATGTCACAACAATAACAGTTTGGGTGGCCCACGGCAAAGGCTTTGTTGACGACCAAAATTGGCTTAGGTAGTCAAAACCAGAACTTCCGATTTTGAAAGCCGGAACTTCCGGTTTCGGCAGCGAGTCCGAGAAAATGAGAAGATTTTGTTAGATTCGAGGGCCACGGCCGATTGAGGGTATCATAATCGACACAAACAAATCTATCTTTTATCGGTTTACCGTTTATCTCTTTGTCCTACTTTTCCGACCCCATGTGTTGTTCTTCTCTTGTCTCCATGGCATGAGAAGGCGTTCTAGGTGGTCTGCCGACCCTAGGACAACCCAGAGTGCGCCTGCCCCGACGGGGTCCCTCCCGGGCGAACGTTCTTTGGTTCCTCGCCGGTCTGCTGGCAGAAACCGGAAGTTCCGGTTTTGAGCTATGGCGCTGCAACGTGCGCCGCTGTTCGCTGCACGTGCTAGTGCTCTCATGTGTTGGCCCTGATTTTGCGCCAACACATTTTGGCGACTCCGCTGGGGAAGAAGAATATGGCTGCCGATTCATCAACCCCTAATGATATGATGGTGCTTGAAGATGAATATGATAAAGCTTGCGATGAGTACGTACAGGAAGCAAAACGAATGTGCAAGGAATCATTTTTATCTTGTTACATGAAGACGGAGCAAGGCGTTGTCAAGATCAAAGGGTGGCAACCTCCATCGGACATCGCCATATTGAAGGAGATTTAATCTTCAGGTACTATGTCTACTCTCTTATCCTATTATGTAAGTCATAAACTTGATTCTTTGATTGATAAAGAGGATAGCGTAGATGTAATTCCTGTTGTTAAAAAGTCGGTTATTGATAAACCGGCTAGTGTTATAATTGATCCTTGCAATGTTTTGCTAACTTGTGATGATAAACATAATGTTGATCAAGAAATTCGGCCGTCTCAAACCGAATCTTTTGAAAGCATAAAGATCACATCTAGTAGTTCTATACTCGGGGGGCAATGCAACAAGTTGAAACCAAAGATGGTTAAACCCAAAAAACCAGAGATAGATATTTGGACAACTGTTGAATCTAAAGATCGTCCCAAGCATCAAAAGGAAAAGCCGAAGCCCGTTCTTGGAGAGCTTCCGGCTAAATCCAAAAAACAAAGTAATGATGCAAGTTGGCCTAAAAATTCCAAACAATCCGAATCATCTCCAAGGCAACGATTCAATGGTTGGAGTCGGCAAAGGGATACATCAATGTCGACTCCATCATATGGATCGCCTATGCATATGACATGTGGGCCTTATTTCGGCATGCCTTATTTTTGTCCACTATGGTATTTTAATTTGTTAATGCCATGCACTCCTAGATATTTTTGTTCTGATTATGTTACTTATAGAGAGCCAGTAATTAATGAGTCACCACCTATGCATAATGGCCGTTTTGATCAAAAGAGTCGGTCTATACAAAAAAATAAGCGCAAGGTGATTAAACAAGTCTATCGTGTCAAAAAGGATGGTAGATTGAATCCAAATTCAGATTTGACACTAGACATAGAAAAGCCGAACATAAAAGAATCATCGGCTACCTCTATTGATCCAACTGCTCCCAATGGTGATAATGTTTTAAGAAATATAGCTGAACAACAATCAAGTTTGATTGGGGGCAAGATGATCACATAGTAGCGGATTCAAAAGAAAAGGTGATTTGGAAGAAGCCAAGCTTTGCTGAATTATTGCATAAATATCAGAAAATAGTCGAACAAAAGAAAAACAATCGGCTAGGAGATAATCAAAGTAGCAATTCTTCATCACCAAGAGCAAAGAAGCGCCAACGGTCATCATATTGGTCTTCGGTGCATGCTCCATGGAATGCATATTCAAGTATATTTAATTATGATCCATGGCTTTGGTATAATCCTTGGTTCTCGTGTTATAACTATAAATATGTTTATGATTTACCAAGGAGATGCAATTGGTCACCATGGCCATATCAGGACTTCACTTATTAGATGTGCTGCTTAGAAAGTCAAAATAGTAGTCTCATACATATTATACTCATAAGGATTTATTTTTGGCTACAAAAGCATCCATAAGATAATTTAGAGACCATTATATGGCCGATGCATTGTTAATCATCGTTCTTGACAGTTTTGGTCCAGAAGTTTGTTTCTTGGTACGCGAAGCTTTACCAAGAAACAGGGGGGACATATGTTGACGACCAAAATTGGCTTAGGTAGTCAAAACCAGAACTTCCAGTTTTGGAAACGGCAGGGAGTCCGAGAAAATGAGGAGATTTTGTTAGATTCTTATTTGTAAAATGATTCCTTGCGGGGCAAAACCTCCCCACCCTATAAATATAAAGGGCCACGGCCGATTGAGGGTATCACAATCAGCACAAACAAATGTATCTTTTATCGTTTTACCTTTTATCTCTTTGCCCTACTTTTCCGGCCCTATGTGCTGTTCTTCTCTTGTCTCCATGACATGAGAAGGCGTTCTAGGTGGCCTGCCGACCCTAGGACAACCCAGAGTGCGCCTGCCCCGACGGGGTCCCTCCTGGGCTGACGTTCCTTGGTTTCTCGCCGGTCTGCTAGCAGAAACCGGAAGTTCCGGTTTCTGAAACCAGAAGTTCTGGTTTTGAGCTACGGCGCTGCAACGTGCGCCGCCGTTCGCTGCACGTGCTAGTGCTCTCATGTGTTTGACATGATTTTGCTCCAACAGGCTTTCTTCGTCGTGTGCCCGATGGAAAGCACACGGCGATTTTCAGTTTTCCGGTAGTGAGCCATGATCACCGTTAAGAAATGCGGAACCTCTTTTCTGTTGACAAATGTTTATGGACCGCAGTAGAAAGCTAGAGTTTCTTCGTAAACTTGAAGTGATGAAACCTCCACAAGCATCAAAATGGATACTTGTAGGCAACTTCAATTTAACCTACAAGGCCTCGTACAAAAACAACAGGAACCTTAACATGCAACTCATGAGTGGCTTCCGAGAGGCAATTAACAGAAACGAGTTAGTAGAGTTTCCGCTGCAAGAAGATACACGTGGAGCAATGAACAGCAAAACCTAACGCTCGTGAAACTTGAAGAGTTTTCATCAACATTGAAGCCGATAGCTGTTTTTCAAAGCATATCCTCCATGCGTTGTCAACATCACTATCGGATCACTGTCCTTTACTTTTGACGAACCAAAGTGGACCAAGGCGACCAAGAAGCTTTACCAACCGGGGGACTGTAGCGGGTTTGTGCTGCAGTGCATGAAACCAGATTAACTATTTCTCCTTGAATCATGATCGATGCACTATCACGTGAGATGAGAATGATAGTCAAGCTATGCCCACTAAATGTTCGAGGTTTATAAGAGAATGGCTAGATTTCACCTTGTAGCTCGCCCTTTTGTTTCTCTTATGTTTTCTATTTTTATGCATTTTTATAGTTTTGTTTTTATTCTAATATATGACCAGTACTCCCTCCGTCCCAAAAATAATATCGTTTTATACTTTCAAACATCATGTTTGACCATCCATCTTTTTTAAAAAGTTTATGCAAATATCATTCATTTATTTATAACTTGTTTTTTATCATTAACTACTTTCATCATGCCATGTTTGTTTTAGTATTTATCTAAAAATTTTGAATAAGACGGATAGTCAAATATGATGTCTGAAAGTAAAAAAAACCATTCTTTTTAAGATAGAGAGGGTAGAGGTTAGCTCCTTCTGTTCTTTCAGAAAAAGAATGTTTGAAATTGACCACATGAACGTTAGCGATGAGCATGTGTGTTTGAAGTCACATGTGGCATGGCCTATATCGGCCCATCTGCGAGCCCAAGAAGCCCAAGAATCTTTTTTTTTGGCATAGGAGCCCAAGAATCTAAGCAGCTCGTATGAAGTTTCAAAATTTCCTAAAAAAATGTTTTAATAAAAAGAACGTCACCAGCACAACACGACAAGTTTTACTTCATTTATGTTTCTGTTTCTTTTCCTTTCCATGCCCGCGGTCTATACATTATTACCTCACTCTATGATGTATAACTCGGGCCAGGGTTTATTCGATGATTTTTGTATTACATATTTAAAATTGACACTAGAAAAATACCACGTCGTTGCCATGGATGTGCTACTATTTCTTACTATCCGCATAATTGTTTTCCGTAAATCAATTGTGACACCACATTAAATTTAGAAGTTTGCTTTATCGGAGGTTTTAGATTTTAAAATGTGGAGAACAATTTATTTTGAAGTGTATCTTATTTTGATGTGTAGACATTTGTAGGTTGAATAGTCGAATGTATTGAAAAGAGCTTTTCATTTTTAAGTCTACTAAGTAGCCAAGTTGTTGGTTTTTAAATTTTGATTAGCTTTTGTATTCAACTTTTTGGATATGAAGATGTTTCGGTCTCTGGGTCGTAGTTGCAATGGATCACATGTGAAGGTTTGTGTTAATGAATTTTGTGAAACCATTGCAAATTTAAAAAAATATGTTTTACAATAAAGTTGTTACGTAGTGGGTAGCCAGTAGATGTGTCTGTTTTTTTAGCCGCCTAAATATTTTTTGTAAATAGATTTTGGAAGAACGTTGAATTTAGAAGTTCAATGTATCAGATGTTTTAGGTTTTAGAATGTGCAGAACATTTTGTTTTGAAGTGGGTCTTATTTTGATCTGTAAAAATTGTAGGTTTAGCTGACAATTTTGAAAAGAGTTTAGCATTTTTAAATATAATCTATAGCGTACTTGTTGGTTTTAAATTTTGAGTAGCTTTTACATTCGAATTTTTAAATGTGAAGATGTTTTGGTGTCTAAATCGTAGGTGCAATGGAGCATATGCAAAAATTTATAAAAACAGTTTACGTGAAGGCTTTGGTTTTAAAAAAAAATGTGTGCTAAACCCTAGCTTTTTAGATTTTAGAAAGTTTTTGGGTCGTAGGTGCAATGAATCGCATGTGAATGTTCATGCTAACGAATTGCAAACATTTTGAATTTTAAAATATGTTCTATAATAAAGTTATGGATTTTGAAATGTCGAGTGTGGCAGAACCGCCCAATTTAAACTGGCTCAAGTGCGTCGAGCCACCTTAACTCAGGATAACTCCGCACGCACTTCAAACAGTTTAAACCCGGTAGTCTGTCGAGTGTCCCCGGGACATCCCGAATCATCCACTGACAACATTTTCTTAACCAAAGCTTAGGATCTTTTACCGAGTTGGAGATAACATAACAGGCATTACCTTTTTACATACATACGGAAAGATACGAAATATTACAAACCGAGTTTTGAAATAACCTTAACGACAAACCAAAGTTCTAAGGTCCAAGATACAACTAGATTTATACAAGAGGAGTAAAGTAGAACTAGATACTTCTAACATCTAGAGTCATCCGGGACCTCCGATGCTCTAGGACTTCTGGCCTTCCTCCTCTCCTTCGGCCTGTGGAACCTCCTCTGGAAAAACAGAAAGGGAAGAACCCTGAGTACGAAGGTACTCAGCAAGACTTACCCGTCTTACCAAAGAAAAGACTCTCAAGGAGAATGATTAGGCTTTTGGTGGTTGTTTGGCTGACTTGACCATTGCGGAAAAGCTTACTAGTAATAAGTCCTTATATAAAGCAGTTTTATTTCCATTTAGTATTAGCTAGTCAACTAAGTGGTAAATGCCTTTTTCACTCAAGTGATACTAGGTTCAACCAGCATTTTGAATCACTCACATATATTAGTTTAACTTGTTTCCTCTACGATGTTTAAAATTTGATCAAGTGCACTCATAACCAAGAGTAGTGTTGATCCGGATCCATATACATCCTGCAGGAGATACCTAGCCACCAGCCACGTACAGCCGCGCCAGCTGTCCGTAACAACCTTTCAATTAGTTGGGCCAAAGACCGGAAATATCCTTACCCGAACCCGGGAACGCATCCCCACGTGGGCCCCACGTCTGGCGACCACCCCGTGAGTTCCAGATGACGATCCCGCCTTTCTCCGACCCAGCAAGCACCGGTAAGCGATATTTCCAATCAACGAGCCAGCTAATCTAGTTGGCTTTACTGGCCCCATTACCCAGTAAGAAACCAGGTAGAATCACTCGATCAATTGCTTAAACAACGGAACGGTCCTTAGTGATTTTATCTAGTAGGCAGAGCTAGAGATCGAGTCTACCTCAATCCGTTCTATCACCCTCTGTCCACTCTCTCTTCAGTATCTCATGTATGATTCATCTCTGATTAGTGAGAACCTAGCTCGTCATTTTTATAACTAGAACCTGGCAAAGCATAGCTAAGTAGTTGTTCTCTAAACATTTTACTTAATTGCCCTAGCAAAGGTAGTTCTATCAAGGAGTAGTTCATGCATCAAGGGTTTGCATTCAACTCCTAACCTAATGCACACATAAAATCATAACCTTTGGACTCGTGATCTGTTGAAATAAAGTAGGTAAAGATGCATCCGGGGCTTGCCTTGGGTTTCAAAAAGATTAGCGGTCTCGACGGCTTCCTGAGACTCCTGAGCAACCACGAGAACCTCCTCGTACTGAACTGGATCGTCTGAGAAATCCACGTACTCCACTTCCGAAGCTTCAGACTCTATATGCGATGCAAGTTAGTGATGAGAGATGCAAAAGTTTGTAAACATAACACAAAGCTCACTTCTCGATACAGTTGCAAGCCAACAAAGATACCTAGACCTTTCCCAAAGAAAAAGTTATTTTATAAAGTGGGTAAATTAATCCTTATTTATTTTATTGATTTTATTAAGAAGAATTGCTAAGGATGCTCGAATTATTTTCTACACAAACCTAATCCTTTATTTACTTATAAAAGTGCTTACAAGACCTAAATCCTATTTTAGAATATTTTTAGCATCATTTTAGCCATTTTTAATAATTATTTTCTAAGATGGTGTTATTATTAAATTCTAATTACTACAAACTTAATGGTTTAGCATTTTTATAAAATAAAGGAAAATCTAAGGAAATTATTAAAATTTATTTCACATTTTTCTGATTTTTCTATAATTTTCTAGAATTAAAACAGTGAATAAACATAATTTAAACCTATTTCTAAAACTTAAATGGTCTTTTTACAAAAACCCCCCCGGCTTTCCTTCTCTTCCCCAGCGAAACCCTTGCCCACGCGGGACAGAGTCCCCGCGCGGACCGAGCGCCTCGCCGGCGTTGACCCCGCACGCTCGCCGGCGGCGAGGTCCTCCGACGATCACATCTAGTCCTAGGGCCTATTTACACCCCCGCGCATCCATTCTAGGCCTAAGCTTGCTCGGAGAACCCTAACCCTAGTTCCCCCGCGGCACGGCGGCGGAGCTCCGGTGGCGTTGCGCGCTCCGGCGAGCACAGCCCACCAACCGAGCTCACAACCGGCTTCCAAGCTTCACCGAGCCTAGCAACACCTTACGCACACCCCTAGCCGCGCAACGCGACACCGCACACCCGAGCGCACCACGCCGGCCATGGCGGGGACACGCCCGGAGCACGCGGCGGCGAGCGCACCACGGCTTAACCACGGCGAGACAAACTCTAACAGCTACCCTACGAGCACCAGTGAACCCTAACGCACCTAGCGCGCACCCAAGCTCGGCCGGAGGAGGCCCGAGCGGGGCTGCACCCGTGCGGCTGCTATGGCGGAGGCACGCCATGGCGGCGAACGCCGTTCCCGCTTGGAAGAACGTCGCACCCCACGGACTAACCCTCCAAACCTCCTTCTAGACCACTAAGCCTCACCACCTAGCTCTCTAACTCTGGCCAACTCAACGACACAAGCTCGAGAACGGGAGAGGAGCTCTTACCCCGGCGACCGTCGACGGTGAGCTCCCAGACTTGGTTGCGCCGGGCGATGGAATGAGGGAAGAAGAGCACCAGTGGGTGGAATCGAACCAGGAGACCAAGGCGAAGCTTTTGGTGGCTAGAAGCAACGCGGAGTGGCTCAAACGGCGGCTGCAGAGCTCCGGCTCGACGGCGGCGAGGTCGGTGGGCAGAGGAGCAGTGCGGCGAAGAGGGAGAAGGAAAGGCGGTCATTGAGGCTTTAACAGCGGCTGAGATCACCGTAGCTTGACACCTTCAGCTGCGACGCCGCTCGAGCTGGCTCCTACCGCGACCGACGCGTGGCCGGTGAAGTGGGCCGCCGCTCGACGCCGGCAGCAGCTTGCTTGCCGTGACGTCACCATTTCCCTCTTTCAATCCCCATTTTTCCCGAGATTGCGACCTCAAATTCTCCCAAATTCATATAGCAACATCAAAAACCCCCAATATGAAACTTGTAGCTGGATCATCCAATTTCATTTCTTATTTAGACACTTCACTCATTTGAGCTCGAATTGACACCGAATTTGAGCTCCAAAGTCACTGCTGCAACTTTCCCCAAATTTCAGAACCCTAACTGAATTTTACAAATTACTCTCAAAACTTGAATAGAACATGCCTCTGGTGCTGAAGACAAATTTGAAATTCAACTTCAGTAGAACAACTTCCTAATTGGAAGTTTTTGCAGAAAACTTCAAATTCAAACTCAATTGGATCGATTTCAACTCAGCTGCTAATTAACTGAATTTCTCCGAAAACAGCCTTTGATCGATTTTCTTTCGCATTTTTCTCCTGGATCCAGCCAGTTTCTGTGTGTGACCCAAAAACAAAAGTTGTCCTTCCTACATTCCTTAACAACTTTGTTTAAGGCACCATGGCCATAGGAACCTCAGATCGACCATGAATTTGACCTGAATATTGCTGCTCATTATGAAATTTCAGCCGGAATTTGAAAACGGCTAGGTGTTGTGTCGGACGGTGAATAGTGCCATTTCCCATTTTTCTTCTTCCATTTAATTGAAGCATTCTTTCTCCAATTTTTCTCACCATGGATGGTCAACTACATTGCTTAGCTTATAAACTCCATTTAGAAATTCTTGGGTTCACAAAATTTTCAAATTTGGCCCATTTGTTGACTTTGGTCAACAATTCTTCTTTTCTCTTTTTCTTTTTCTCTTTAACTTTTCTACTTAACCTCCCATGCCAAACACAAGTTCGTAGACATAAAAAGGGTGGGATGTTACAGCCCTTCCCCCTTAAAAGAATCTCGTCCCGAGATTCCCGTAGTGATAAAGTTCCAGGTTTGACAATGGAAAGGATAATGTGTCATTACCCAAAGGCTTTACTTTCTTCATAAGGCATGGAAATATCAAGTTTATCTTACATATGTACAAGGACTTTCCTTGTCATTCACTTAAACAACTCGGGGTACTGGGAAATTAAATATGACTCTTGTTCCCAAGTAGCCTCTTCTGGAGTATGGTTATTCCATTGTACTTTATAAAATTTGATACTTCTTGCTCTGGTATCCCGGGTCTTTTCATCCAAGATTCGAATTGGCTTCTCTTCATAAGTCATATCGGAACTTAACTCTACTTGAGTATCATGGATAATCTTGTCTGGTACTTGCAGACATTTCTTAAGCTGGGATATGTGGAATACGTCATGCACAGTCGACAGCTGTGGACTCAAAGCTAGCCTGTAGGCCACGGAACCTTTTCGTTCTAAAATCTCATAAGGACCAACATACCTCGGAGCTAACTTTCCTTTTACTCCAAATCTTTGAATCCCCTTCATAGGGGATACGCGTAGATAAACGTAATCTCCCACCTTAAATTGCAATGGCGTTCTTCTTTTATCGGCATAGCTCTTTTGTCGCGATTGAGCAATCCGCAAGTGCTCGCGAATTTGAGCGACTTTCTGCTCGGCTTCTTTGACAAGATCTGGCCCAAAAGTGAATCTTTCCTCAGCCTCTGTCCAATTCAACGGTGTTCTACACCTTCGGCCATACAAAGCTTCAAAAGGTGCCATTCGAATGCCGGACTGATAACTATTGTTATATGAGGATTCAGCTAGATGCAAGCATTCATCCCATTTCTTGGAGAAAGTCAACACACATGCTCTCAACATGTCTTCTAAAATTTGGTTAACTCGCTCCGTCTGCCCTCCAGTTTGCGGATGATAGGCAGAACTTCGAATCAAGGTGGTACCCATTACTTGGTGTAGTTGCTCCCAAAATCGGGATACAAATTGTGAACCTCTATCTGAAGTAATGGTCTTGGGTACTCCGTGTAGAGACACAATTCGTTTTAGGAACAATTCTGCATATTTCTTTGCAAGGTATATAGTCTTGACCGGTATGAAATGAGCGGATTTAGTCAACCGATCAACAATAACCCAAATGGAATTGTATCCCTTCGATGTGGTGGGTAATCCCACAATAAAGTCCATGGAGATATCCTCCCATTTCCACACAGGAACACTTAAAGGTTGTAACAACCCTGCAGCCTTCTGGGTGATAGGCTTCACCCGTCGGCAGGTGTCACACCTTGCTACATAGCGGGCAATCTCCCGCTTCATTCGAGTCCACCAGACTCTCTGTTTTAAGTCATGATACATTTTTGTACTCCCGGGATGAATAGAGTACCTGGACAGATGTGCCTCATCCAAAATCTTTCTCCTTAACTCCCAGTCTTTCGGCACCACAATTCTATCTCTGAAATAAAAGATGCCATTCTCATCTTGCGTGAAACAGACAGGTTTTCCCTCAGCGATACGTTTCTTTAGGATTTTCATTTTCTTATCTTTTAATTGTGCCCTCTCAATTTGTTCTTTCAGGGTGTCGGGAATCACAATATTCCTGACAGAACCTTGCATAACCATTTCAACTCCCATTTCCTCCATTTCCTGGCATAGGGTCTTTGCCCTTCTATGAACAGTTAAACAATGACATTGAGCCTTCCGGCTTAAAGCATCAGCTACCACATTAGCTTTTCCCGGATGGTAGTGAATATCCAGGTTATAATCTTTAATCAATTCCAACCACCTACGTTGACGCATGTTTAACTCAGATTGAGTAAAGATATACTTTAAACTCTTGTGGTCAGAATAAATACGGCACCCACTTCCCAAAAGATAGTGCCGCCAAATCTTAAGAGCGTGCACTACGGCAGCCAATTCTAAATCATGTGTAGGATAATTCTCTTCATGCCGCTTTAACTGCCTGGAGGCATAGGCAATGACTCTACCCTCCTGCATCAACACACAGCCTAAACCTTTCCCGGAAGCATCACAATATATATCAAAAGGCTTTTCAATATCTGGTTGAGCTAACACTGGAGCGGTGGTCAACAACTTCTTTAACTTCTGAAATGCTTCTTCACATAGAGCACTCCATTCATACTTATTGTCCTTTTTAAGTAACTCCGTTAACGGTTTAGCTATCTTGGAGAAATCTGGAATGAACCGTCGGTAATAGCCGGCCATTCCCAGAAAACTCCTAACCTGGGTTACTGATTGTGGTGGTTTCCAATTTAACACCTCCTCAACCTTACTCGGGTCCACTTCTACCCCATCAGCCGATAAAACATGACCCAAGAAAGGTACCTTTTTCAACCAGAACTCACACTTACTCAACTTTGCGTATAGCTTATGATCTCTTAACCTTTGCAAAACAATGCGCAGGTGCTCAGCATGTTCTTCCTCACTTTTAGAGAACACTAAGATATCATCTATGAACACCACTACAAATTTATCCAGTTCAGGCATAAACACGGTGTTCATCAGATACATGAAATGCGCTGGGGCATTCGTTAAACCAAAGGACATCACTAGATATTCATAAAGACCATATCTAGTGGAAAAAGCTGTTTTGGGGATATCTTCCGGCTTAATCCGGATCTGATGATACCCGGACCGGAGATCGATCTTAGAAAAGACCTTTGCTCCAGCCAATTGATCAAACAATAAATCAATCCGGGGTAAAGGATACTTATTCTTGATGGTTACCGCATTCAGAGGACGGTAATCCACACATAACCGTAAGGTGTGATCTTTCTTTTTCACGAATATAGCTGGACAACCCCATGGTGAAGCACTAGGCCGTATGAAACCTTTATCTAGTAACTCCTGCAATTGCACCTTTAGTTCCGCTAGTTCTTTAGGTGGCATTCTATAAGCCCTTCTAGATATAGGAGCTGTCCCCGGTTCAAGTTCAATAGTGAACTCCACCTCTCTTATGGGTGGTAACCCCGGTAGATCTTCCGGAAAGACGTCCGGAAATTCATTCACCACCGGTATTGACTCGAGAGTCACTGCTCTCGTCTTTCTGGCCATACAACCTAGAGTTTGATGGGCAGGTAAAGTGATCTTCACCTCCCGACCAAGAGCATTAGGGAAACAAATCTCCCTAGATCCGATATCAATCAATACTTTGTTCTGGGTCATCCAATTCATTCCCAAAATTATATCAATCCCTTGATCCTCAAGGACTAACGGTAAAACATTTATCAAGTGACCCTCTAAGCTTAAAGCCACATCACTAGCCACTAAATTTGTAGTTTGCTTTGCCCCCGTAGATTCTATCACATACTTATGTCTTAACTCTCGGGTGGCTAATTGATGTTTCTCAACAAAAGCTTTGCTTATAAAGGTATGCGATGCACCAGAATCAAATAAAACAACAGCGGGTTGATGGTTGAGAGGAAACGTACCGGCCATGACGGGCTCTCCTTCCGGTATTTCCTCAACATTTATATAATGAACTCGGCCGGTCTTGGCATTAAAAACCTTCTTCCTCACAAACCTTTGACCCACACCTTGCCCTGAAGTTTGGGCCTTGATAGTCGGATTGCCACCCTGCTTGGGAAGACGACAATCACGAGCAAAGTGTCCAGCTTGGCCACAATTGTAACAGGGCTGCTTATTGCCTGGCGTTGCTGGATTCTGATTACCTTGGAACTGAGGATTACCTGGGCGAGGTGCACTATAGAGATTCCTCACCGCCCATGATTGCTGTGGCGGCTGCGGTTGCGGGGCTCGGAAAGTAGGACGAGGTGGTCCACGATATACCAGCTTGTATCGTGGCGGAGCACTACTTGAGGCTCCCATGGGAGGGGTCTTTCTCTTCAAAGCTTCCTCCCGCCTGAGAGATTCATCCAATGCTTTCATCTTTGCCTCAGCTGAGATGGCCATACTGACTGCTTCTCCATAATTGTGCAGAGTGCAGGTAACCAGCTTCTCCTGCATCCTGACATTCAGTCCTCGGAGATAACAGTCCCTCTTCTTAGTCTCACTGTCCACATGTTCAGGAGCATACTGGGCTAAATGTTCAAAGTCACGAGTATAATCCAGCACACTCCGGTTACCTTGCTGTAACCTCAGAAACTCCTCCAACTTTAGCTTCAAGATACCATCAGGGATGAAGTGAGCACAGAAAACTGTTTTGAAATCCTCCCAATTCAACACTCCTCCCGCCGGTTGGCGAGATAAGAAACTTGCCCACCAAGTACCAGCGGGGCCTTGCAACTGAAGTCCTGCAAACTCCACCTTCTGGGCTTCCGTACACTGGGGAATAACTCGGAACTTCTGTTCCAAGGTCTGGATCCATTCCCGCGCCTCAAGTGGATGTTCTGCTTGACTGAAGACCGGTGGATGGGTCTCTAAGAACTGAGAGTACGTGACTCCCTGGTGACCAGCTTGTCTCCCAGACGAACGATTGCCCAAGTTCTGAGCAATCAAGTTCAACAGCCGGGTTTGCTCCGTCCCAGAGTTAACGAGATGTGCAAACGCGTCTGTCAAGGTAGGAGGTCCCGGTGGAGTATTGGGGTCCTCCCTTGAGCTCGACTGCTGGTTCCTTTGAGTTGCCATTCTACAAAAGTTCAGTACAAGAGAACATTAACTTCCATTCAACTGGTATATCAAGCTGTGCACAAGAGAAAGGTAACTCCTTTCGGAAAACCCTTTTGACATATAAGCCCCTAACCATCATATATCACATATACCTTCACATAAAAGCGGTTCAAACATCACATCAAAACATATACATGACTTCCTAGAAGTTAGAGCCTACAAACTCAAGCCATCATATAGACATACATAGCTATAACCCTAGAGTTCCAAGTACTAGCATACGGGTTACATGAACATATGCACAAACTCCCAAAAGAACCCTACAACCCCCACTCCTCTCACGCTCCACCCTCCATCGGAGCAGGCTGGTTGACGGAGTTCTCGCTTCCGTCGGACCTAACTGCACTGGAAGCCGACGACGAAGTCGAAGAAGACGAAGAACTGGTGACGGTGGTCATGCCGGACTCCCCCTGGATCTCACTGGGGTCTTCCTCATCACTATCCTCGTCCACCACCACGGGATGGAACTCCAGTGGTCCGTGTCCCTCAGGATCGAACCCATCCGCATTTGCATTAGCCCATGCAAACGCGTTTGGATCCTCTGGCAGCGCTTCATTGTTTTCCTCGACCTCGAACTCAAAACCCTCGAATCCTTCCAGTACCTCATCGGCGAACTGCGCATCCTCTGGTGCTGGTGGTGCAGCTAGAGCAGGATCCATACCCACTATGTCCACCTCCTCACCTGCTCCTTCCTGAGCTGGTGGCTGATCCTGAGCTGGAGCTGGTGGTGCTTCAACATGGTATTTGGCAGCTGCTACCAGATGCTCGTACTGCTCCAAGGCTGTCCTCAAAGCGACAATCTCATCCTGCAACATCGAAACACGAGCCTGCATCTCCTGAGTGTGTACTCCTACGGCTTCAGTCCGTGCTGCGGCAGTCTCTGCCCCGACTTCCTTGAGATGCTGTATCTCCGCATCCTTCTCGTCCATCCTACGAGCCATGTCCCTCATCGATCTCTCCATTTCATGCTCCCTATCCCGCATAGCCTGCTGGGCTTCTTCCAGACCAGACTTCATTCCCAGCATTTTCATTTTGAAGTCCGTGTTCTTCTTCCTCTGGCGCTGGTAACTCTTCTGGCATATCGGTAGGAGGCTGAACATGGACACCATGTAGTCCACTGAAGATGCCGCAACCTCATCGCTCTCCACCCTTGACTTGTTCTTCAAAGCCTTAACTCGCCACTTCCAGACCCCATCCTCTGGATCCTGTAGCGGGAAGAACCTGGCAGAGCTTGTACCAATCTCGAACTTATTCTTCTGGCATAGCTCAGTGAGAGCGGTCAAGGCTGCAGTCTGGACCGTATCCTCAAACTCAAATCCCTGGACTCGAGTCTCGTCCAGCTTCCATGTGGCATGAGCCTCGGACTCTGGAATGTGTACATAGACAGTACACCCCACCTGCTGCAGAGTGTCGAACTGCTTCCAGATGTACAGTGGTGGCTCCTCAAAGCCCTTCTCCTGCAAGATCTGCCACAAAACTCTGGTGAAACCAGGGCGATTATGGTAGCACCCCTGGGTCCAGCCGTCCTGATCCGTGTGCTCCATTGTCTCCATCTGTAGAGACAACCAAAGTCAACAACGGCACACACCAAAACTCCCAAAGAAAAGTTTTGAAAACATGCAATGCACATGATGCAGCGTTTTCCTACGCCCTCACAGACTCATATCTCACCCGTTATATAAAATGTGGTGGCATCGTATAGCTCTCCCTAATATAAAGTCTTCCGTAGCTAACGATATGCTAACAGTCAGCATCTGCAAAACAACAACCATTAGTCTACTGCCACCTAACGACACAACCTTTTTTTTTTGTTTTATACTTTAAAATAGGTCCCTGAAGTTTTAAAATAGTAACACCTCTGAGTTACCCCAACCTACGGCTCTGATACCAGCTGTGGCAGAACCGCCCAATTTAAACTGGCTCAAGTGCGTCGAGCCACCTTAACTCAGGATAACTCCGCACGCACTTCAAACAGTTTAAACCCGGTAGTCTGTCGAGTGTCCCCGGGACATCCCGAATCATCCACTGACAACATTTTCTTAACCAAAGCTTAGGATCTTTTACCGAGTTGGAGATAACATAACAGGCATTACCTTTTTACATACATACGGAAAGATACGAAATATTACAAACCGAGTTTTGAAATAACCTTAACGACAAACCAAAGTTCTAAGGTCCAAGATACAACTAGATTTATACAAGAGGAGTAAAGTAGAACTAGATACTTCTAACATCTAGAGTCATCCGGGACCTCCGATGCTCTAGGACTTCTGGCCTTCCTCCTCTCCTTCGGCCTGTGGAACCTCCTCTGGAAAAACAGAAAGGGAAGAACCCTGAGTACGAAGGTACTCAGCAAGACTTACCCGTCTTACCAAAGAAAAGACTCTCAAGGAGAATGATTAGGCTTTTGGTGGTTGTTTGGCTGACTTGACCATTGCGGAAAAGCTTACTAGTAATAAGTCCTTATATAAAGCAGTTTTATTTCCATTTAGTATTAGCTAGTCAACTAAGTGGTAAATGCCTTTTTCACTCAAGTGATACTAGGTTCAACCAGCATTTTGAATCACTCACATATATTAGTTTAACTTGTTTCCTCTACGATGTTTAAAATTTGATCAAGTGCACTCATAACCAAGAGTAGTGTTGATCCGGATCCATATACATCCTGCAGGAGATACCTAGCCACCAGCCACGTACAGCCGCGCCAGCTGTCCGTAACAACCTTTCAATTAGTTGGGCCAAAGACCGGAAATATCCTTACCCGAACCCGGGAACGCATCCCCACGTGGGCCCCACGTCTGGCGACCACCCCGTGAGTTCCAGATGACGATCCCGCCTTTCTCCGACCCAGCAAGCACCGGTAAGCGATATTTCCAATCAACGAGCCAGCTAATCTAGTTGGCTTTACTGGCCCCATTACCCAGTAAGAAACCAGGTAGAATCACTCGATCAATTGCTTAAACAACGGAACGGTCCTTAGTGATTTTATCTAGTAGGCAGAGCTAGAGATCGAGTCTACCTCAATCCGTTCTATCACCCTCTGTCCACTCTCTCTTCAGTATCTCATGTATGATTCATCTCTGATTAGTGAGAACCTAGCTCGTCATTTTTATAACTAGAACCTGGCAAAGCATAGCTAAGTAGTTGTTCTCTAAACATTTTACTTAATTGCCCTAGCAAAGGTAGTTCTATCAAGGAGTAGTTCATGCATCAAGGGTTTGCATTCAACTCCTAACCTAATGCACACATAAAATCATAACCTTTGGACTCGTGATCTGTTGAAATAAAGTAGGTAAAGATGCATCCGGGGCTTGCCTTGGGTTTCAAAAAGATTAGCGGTCTCGACGGCTTCCTGAGACTCCTGAGCAACCACGAGAACCTCCTCGTACTGAACTGGATCGTCTGAGAAATCCACGTACTCCACTTCCGAAGCTTCAGACTCTATATGCGATGCAAGTTAGTGATGAGAGATGCAAAAGTTTGTAAACATAACACAAAGCTCACTTCTCGATACAGTTGCAAGCCAACAAAGATACCTAGACCTTTCCCAAAGAAAAAGTTATTTTATAAAGTGGGTAAATTAATCCTTATTTATTTTATTGATTTTATTAAGAAGAATTGCTAAGGATGCTCGAATTATTTTCTACACAAACCTAATCCTTTATTTACTTATAAAAGTGCTTACAAGACCTAAATCCTATTTTAGAATATTTTTAGCATCATTTTAGCCATTTTTAATAATTATTTTCTAAGATGGTGTTATTATTAAATTCTAATTACTACAAACTTAATGGTTTAGCATTTTTATAAAATAAAGGAAAATCTAAGGAAATTATTAAAATTTATTTCACATTTTTCTGATTTTTCTATAATTTTCTAGAATTAAAACAGTGAATAAACATAATTTAAACCTATTTCTAAAACTTAAATGGTCTTTTTACAAAAACCCCCCCGGCTTTCCTTCTCTTCCCCAGCGAAACCCTTGCCCACGCGGGACAGAGTCCCCGCGCGGACCGAGCGCCTCGCCGGCGTTGACCCCGCACGCTCGCCGGCGGCGAGGTCCTCCGACGATCACATCTAGTCCTAGGGCCTATTTACACCCCCGCGCATCCATTCTAGGCCTAAGCTTGCTCGGAGAACCCTAACCCTAGTTCCCCCGCGGCACGGCGGCGGAGCTCCGGTGGCGTTGCGCGCTCCGGCGAGCACAGCCCACCAACCGAGCTCACAACCGGCTTCCAAGCTTCACCGAGCCTAGCAACACCTTACGCACACCCCTAGCCGCGCAACGCGACACCGCACACCCGAGCGCACCACGCCGGCCATGGCGGGGACACGCCCGGAGCACGCGGCGGCGAGCGCACCACGGCTTAACCACGGCGAGACAAACTCTAACAGCTACCCTACGAGCACCAGTGAACCCTAACGCACCTAGCGCGCACCCAAGCTCGGCCGGAGGAGGCCCGAGCGGGGCTGCACCCGTGCGGCTGCTATGGCGGAGGCACGCCATGGCGGCGAACGCCGTTCCCGCTTGGAAGAACGTCGCACCCCACGGACTAACCCTCCAAACCTCCTTCTAGACCACTAAGCCTCACCACCTAGCTCTCTAACTCTGGCCAACTCAACGACACAAGCTCGAGAACGGGAGAGGAGCTCTTACCCCGGCGACCGTCGACGGTGAGCTCCCAGACTTGGTTGCGCCGGGCGATGGAATGAGGGAAGAAGAGCACCAGTGGGTGGAATCGAACCAGGAGACCAAGGCGAAGCTTTTGGTGGCTAGAAGCAACGCGGAGTGGCTCAAACGGCGGCTGCAGAGCTCCGGCTCGACGGCGGCGAGGTCGGTGGGCAGAGGAGCAGTGCGGCGAAGAGGGAGAAGGAAAGGCGGTCATTGAGGCTTTAACAGCGGCTGAGATCACCGTAGCTTGACACCTTCAGCTGCGACGCCGCTCGAGCTGGCTCCTACCGCGACCGACGCGTGGCCGGTGAAGTGGGCCGCCGCTCGACGCCGGCAGCAGCTTGCTTGCCGTGACGTCACCATTTCCCTCTTTCAATCCCCATTTTTCCCGAGATTGCGACCTCAAATTCTCCCAAATTCATATAGCAACATCAAAAACCCCCAATATGAAACTTGTAGCTGGATCATCCAATTTCATTTCTTATTTAGACACTTCACTCATTTGAGCTCGAATTGACACCGAATTTGAGCTCCAAAGTCACTGCTGCAACTTTCCCCAAATTTCAGAACCCTAACTGAATTTTACAAATTACTCTCAAAACTTGAATAGAACATGCCTCTGGTGCTGAAGACAAATTTGAAATTCAACTTCAGTAGAACAACTTCCTAATTGGAAGTTTTTGCAGAAAACTTCAAATTCAAACTCAATTGGATCGATTTCAACTCAGCTGCTAATTAACTGAATTTCTCCGAAAACAGCCTTTGATCGATTTTCTTTCGCATTTTTCTCCTGGATCCAGCCAGTTTCTGCGTGTGACCCAAAAACAAAAGTTGTCCTTCCTACATTCCTTAACAACTTTGTTTAAGGCACCATGGCCATAGGAACCTCAGATCGACCATGAATTTGACCTGAATATTGCTGCTCATTATGAAATTTCAGCCGGAATTTGAAAACGGCTAGGTGTTGTGTCGGACGGTGAATAGTGCCATTTCCCATTTTTCTTCTTCCATTTAATTGAAGCATTCTTTCTCCAATTTTTCCCACCATGGATGGTCAACTACATTGCTTAGCTTATAAACTCCATTTAGAAATTCTTGGGTTCACAAAATTTTCAAATTTGGCCCATTTGTTGACTTTGGTCAACAATTCTTCTTTTCTCTTTTTCTTTTTCTCTTTAACTTTTCTACTTAACCTCCCATGCCAAACACAAGTTCGTAGACATAAAAAGGGTGGGATGTTACATCGAGCCAATTTTATATTGGACACATTTTCATTTGAGTGTGTTGTGGACTTGCGGTGCTCATTAAATTGTACGTATAATGTTGGTCGTGTTGAAATAATGGAGAGTTAAGGGCTTCCTTGCAAATTTCCTAAATCCGCGTCTGATGGACTATTAGCTGATTTTGGGAAAAATTGAAGGCTTATGTGAAAATTTCTATCAGAGGAGGGCGGATGGTGGGTTCTATTTCCCTCATCCAACAAAATTGAGGCCAAAAAAGTCAAACGACATATAATTTGAAACGGATTGAGTAAAGACTTTGTACTAAATCATATAATATTATCTATTTTTTGTATTTATATACTTGTTTGGAGTCCAATAAAATTAGATTTTTTATTTTATGATTTTCTTTGATTTACTATGATTTTTTAAAGTTTTAGTCAAAATAAATAAAAAAAGAAATAGCCAATGATCTGGGCCACCAACCTACCGCTTGCGGCCCACTTCAGCGTTCAGGGCGAGCTTCTTGTGCCGCACGCTGGGCCGCTTGGCTGGCAGGGGCATTTGTGGGAATTCGTAGTTCGTCTGTACGTACTTGCAGCAGGTGTGGGGTGGCAGGGTGGCTCCATTACCTCGCCAGGTACCCGTATGTAACCATACCACTGATCTGTGGGATAGAGAAATAAGGGGGACCCGGGTGTCAGTGATAGAAACAAAGCGAGGCGTGTAATGACTAATTGAATTGAAATGTTCTTTATGCATCTTTATATCAGGCTCTGGCTTTCGCTGCGCATTCTTCCTTGCAAACCCCACCTACGCCCCTCTCCTCATCCCATCCCACCAAAACCAAGTCGATCGCCGCCGCTTCCCCGCCGATGGAGACCAGGAGTGACTCGCACTGTCACCTCCTCCGTGCTACAGCGCGCCGCAATCCTGTGCCAGGGGTTTGGCGCCATCCTCCCCGCCCGCCCCAAGGTCATCAAGTGCCTCCAGTCCGGGGGTCGCGCGCGGTGGACGCAATCAGGCCGCTGAAGCGTGGTGTCCTGACCCCGGGCGGGGCCTTCGCCATCATGTCAATCGACAACGATGACGAGGAGGCTGTGGAAGAGGAGGGAGTCACCGCCGCCCACCACTACGACGATGACGTGGCCGCTGCAGGGTTCATCCTGCCCCCTCCCGCGCTCGACGACCCGGCCGCCGCCGACGCCAACTCCATCAACTACGACAAGTAGGGGACAGCGGACGGGAAGTTGGAAAACCAACTTTCGGATGCTTTCTTAGGACGAAGATCTTGTTCGTCTAACCGTGGAGCAGCTTTTTTGGTGGTGCTTCTATTAGTACTAGTAGTTCGTCAGTTTATTTCATTGCCTCAATTCTGGATGTGATCGACCGGAGTACGTCTGTGAATCATCAGAACGTTTGTTCATGGGAGATTAATTTGCTAGGTGTTGTTGGTATTTAGAATTAAGTCGACCTGAATCTGATGTGTGTGCGTCTTCGTTTTTACTTGGGGGTTTTGGGGGGGGGGGGGGGGGGTTGAATTAAGCATGTGTCCTAGGGCGGTGCGATCTCGTCTTGCCATAGGTGTGGTGGTCGCCAGTGGCGACACGGGCCACGCCGCCCAATGCGTTCAGGACCGCTGCTCGCACCAAGCGACCATGTACTGGGAGCGCTCAGCGTGCGCATGCCAGTGGTGAACGCAAGATCGGACCCATGGGCGTGCCGCATTCCGTTCCTCGCCACACAGTAGTGAGGACATGCCAAAATTTCCACCCAAGTTGGTCGTCCAAGGATGTTTTGAAGCGATCGAGTGCAACGCCGCTGAGGACGACCATCACGGTAGTAGTAGGCAGGGCAGCAGGGAGGTATGGAGGGACTTGAGGAGGCATTGCTGAAACCTGCGAGCATCCCGACAAGCGGGAGGCAGCCACGCGGCACCAGCGTTAATCGTCCTTGATGGGGATTCGGGAGATCAAGCATAGACTGCATGTCTGCATTGGAACGGAAGCGTATGGATCGATCTGTTGCGGCTTGGCTCTGTGTAGTACTATAATTTGTTTTGCTGCGCATGGCGAAGCCCTGAAGCTTTACAAATTGATCATGGCGTTTGATATTAGTTCAGTTCAACGATCCGAATAGGCGACTAGGAAACCGTGGTCTTATCGGACAGTCTATCATTTCAGGCAGCTAGCTTTACATCGGTGTAACTATGCTACTACTTCCTTGATATTTTTACCCTACCAATACTAGATGAGAACTCAATTATTTATTCACCATGATAAACTTGATACACCACAATCACTTTTACTCTCTTCATATGGCTACCCTAAGACGACACAATTAGACTACATGGCAACATTGCCATCTACTACTTGACACCTTTTATGCTATGATATGGCAAGGAGAGGAGGGCACTCCAATTTATAGGACTCCATGGCACATGTGGTTTTGCCATGTGTCCATATTGTACACGCTTCTTTACAAAATATCTAATTATAAAACATTCCTCTACTACTTTCTTGATATTTCTACCCTACCAAATATCTAATTGTAGAGAATTACGTACTTCCTCAAGAAACATGGCAACTATGGATCATGCACGCTCCAATCTTCTTCAACCTTCTCACAAGTATGCATTGTCGTTCCGAGCCTCCTTGTCTCTAGTGATCGTACCATTATGTGTCTCCCCTTGAATCTTTTGTATTTTGCCATTCCAAGCCTTCTTATTTTGTTGTCATCGTGGAAGTCTTCTTCTGTTCCTTCGTCGTAGATACATTTGTCTGATGTTTGAACTTTCTCACAGACTTGATGCAACTATACATCTCTTTTTTTTCTTCATTCTTTTATTTCTTTGTTCTCTAGATGCTTCCTTGTATGAAGCAAAACTAACATGAGCTCGTGTCGTATTGGCATACCTAAAATCTTCACGGCTATCTCCTTCCAAATGCTCGTTCTCCTAGAACTATTCAACCGGACTCCACTAGAGAAAAGAAGGACAAAGGGTAAAGGGCCTAACTTCATTTAACCTACCCGATACTTTAGCAACTAGCTACTCGCTATACTGATATGTTTCAGTGGCTGAAGAGGAAGGGTCTCGGAAAGGGATGAGAGGTGGACCCAACAACAACTGCACTACTACTATGAAAACACCCGAACATAATGGACTACAAGGGATGGGCAGAGTTGTCACCACCTACCGCCTACCACAACGGTATCATTGGGTGGAACACAACCCAAGGTGACTATCTAGCTCACGCACCATGCCTACGCTATCAACACACTTACTCTCGCGTCCTAGCAAGGCTAGGAGAAACCCCAAACAAGCAAGCCAGCTAACTTACACAGACAAGCAATCCCGCAAATAAACTATAGCAAATAAACTAACTACTCAAAGTAAAGAGTAAAGCTAGCGAGACACTAAAGAGAGACGATAAACTTACTTAATACTTACTCAGAAGCTTGTTCGCCTGGGAAGGATACAAAAGAAGGAAGATGATCGACACAACTCTCGACTTCTCTCTAAAACCCGGCTTACATCCAAGGCCTCACCCTCACACTCTCCATATTCTAAAACTAAGAGAACTATAACTTCAAGTGGCTCTTCTTCTTGTTGGAAGGGTGTTTTGGAAGCGTAGAGGGGTCTTCTTTTATAGCTCCACTAGGGAGGTTTCAAGTAAAGTCGGTGGAGTGAGCTCCCTAGATAACAGCCACTCAAAGCTTGGCTCGAATGGTCGAAAGGGTGGGTCGGTTGGATGGCTTTGGGCCGGCTGGACGTCCATCTCCACTGCTTTCCACTGTCATGGTCGTGAATGCTCCAGATGCTTCCCATCAACGATTGTGAAGACGGTTGCCCAAGCCGAGTCGGTTTCGCCCGGAAGGCAGGCCCTCTTATATGTGGCATAGTCCTTTCGGGTCCACTGGATGCACCAACATCAATCGCACGTCCTACATTGCTTTGCATTGTGTTTCACACACTGGATCGATGACATGGCAGATGGTTGAAGTCAGTGGCCGGTCGGCCGGGGTAGACCCAGCTGGTCGAGCCTCTAGCCCATTTCGGCTCTATTTTCTCCATTCTCCTCCTATGCTCAAATAAACACCAAAACTCATAGAATTTGTTAGAATAAAGTGTTTGTCATATTTTAGTTCTTGGAGAATGTATTTTACTGGAAATGTTGGTGGGATTTTAGTGATAAAAACAGTAAATAATGTTGGGCAACACCTCCCCTACATGAACTTTGCTCGTCCCGAGCAAAGGGGGATAATTTTAACAAGGGGAGTGGTAACATGATACTCAAGGCATACATGCATAAGAATTATTTATAGACTTTCTCTCATACCTTAGATTCCGATGGCTATCATCGTCTCTTTACCTATTGACTCTCAGAACAACTCAATGGAGACAATAGCTTCTCTCTTTCATCAGAACTTGAGGTTTTTGTCCTTTTCAAAACCAAAAGACATTCTTGTTTCTCCCAACTCTCTAAATCACTCAAAGTATTTTGCTCACCAATGTATAACCAGGATGGCTTCTCTTATTGTAAAGGCTGAAGTGGAGTCTTAGGTAGGGATAGTTGTGAATCCCATCCATCTATATTGCATAGGTTGTCTTACTTTTTTTCCCACACTGATCAAGTTTATGTGTCTTTCCTCTTTCCCTTGTTCATATTCTCTCTCTCGGTGATAGCAGCCACGATAAAAAAAAAAGGCCTTGATGAGAACGAAAAGTCTCGCTCGTTGTAGATGTCGATGCCCTCGTCTGAGGCCATGTTCAGATTTCCAACTTTTCACTATTCATTCCAACTTTTCACTATTCATTCCAACTTTTCACTATTCCTCCCTCACAAAACACGTTTCCCAACGAATGCTACAGTGTTTTTCTAATGCTACAGTATTTTTTCCTCCAATCTAAACACACCCATGCGGCGCTCCTTTGCTCATGTCTAGAACCTTCGTGAGGAGAGTCAGGGCGTCGGCATCACGCGCTCGCCGGTGTCCCCGCGAGTCTGGAACCTTCGTTCCTAAAATCCGAGCTCACGTATGGCTCCCGATCTCGCGCGCGCAGTCCACACGAACGCCGTCCCGGGGCCAACCCAGGCCGCTCGCTCGCCACCGCCGTCGCTGTCGACGTACTGTACGGATGGATCGACGTCCCGGCGGTTATCGTTGCGACCGAGTCTCCGACGGGCCACGCGGCGGGCGGACACGCGCACACGTGCACGTGGCGAAGCTTTTCTTGCTCGGGTTCTTGGCTGCTTGCTGCGCGGTCGACGGGGAATTGGAGGTCATCGCCGGACGTTTACTCCGAGTTTGGGAGCATAGCACGGCCGGTGATGGGTATGGCCGGCGGCGCCGGCGGTATGGCCGATCGAGACGACGAGCGTCGAGCGAGACGCCACCGAGAGCAACAAGAAAAAAAACCCACCTCGGTCGGCGCCTCCGATTTGATCTTCCTGGAGCTGAGGTGCGCAC
The DNA here is from genome assembly GCA_015342445.1 of Digitaria exilis. NCBI lineage: Eukaryota > Viridiplantae > Streptophyta > Magnoliopsida > Poales > Poaceae > Digitaria > Digitaria exilis. The sequence continues at coordinate 28,518 of JACEFO010002063.1, read as the reverse complement.
GCCGAGACTTGCGACGACTTTGCCTAGGCTAGCACTCTCGCGTGCCAACTGCCGACGAGTTGCTGACATTCTCTTTGCTTCGCTCCGCTCCGTGGACAGCGGAAGATGGTGGAGTGAACTTTAGACGGAGAACTTCGCATTACTACGTGCTTCTTTTTAGCAGCGCATTAGTTCTTTTTAATCTATCTATCTATTCTATTATATTATTACTTGAAGAAAAAAAAAGGAGCCACCACGTTCGCCGAGAGGGCCAAGAAATTTCCACTTTAATCGAAAAAAATGAGAAGGATTCGGACCGTCGGATTTTATGAAGATCTAACGGTATATATTGTTCTAAGAATAATGAAAGATCATTGATTTTATAAATTAAAGATTCCATGCAGTAATATTTTTTTATTTCATCGAACAAAAGAGAAGGATTTGGAGACTAACCCAGAGAGTCCATACTTGACATATACAGACGTGATAGGAAACCTTTATATGAATCCATGTCAAAGGCAAGGGCGTATAATTACTGTTACACATATGTCAGGTTCTTGCAAATTCCATACTAAATATATTTGGCAGCCATTAGGGATCAGAGAAAGGAAAGAAAAAATAAAAAAAAATGGGGCATATACATGGTAACACACGGTAGGGACTAATCCATGTTTAATTCTAAGCAGATGTCTTCCAAAAATAAAGAATAAACAACATTTAGATAATAGTAAAAAAAGCATATATTTTTTGTCAATAAAGATGGCAATAACATTTTCCCCTTCAACTATTGAAGAAATATATATGTAAAAGCACTGTTCTCTATGCGTGAACAAATACTGACATGAAAAAAAATCTACGGAGCTATGTGTGTAGGTGTAGGTTGGATGACTCCTCACTCCTCAGAAGTCTTACACGTACCTGTAGGAAAAATAAATTATTTGATGTTATTAATTAGCACTATGGTAGCTACTCATACTAGCTGTGTTATTAGCACCAATATCATGTTAGTAAAAAAGGATAAGATTTTAGACAGTTGAATTTGATTAATATCTAACAGTCTACAGTAAGCCAAAGAACTCATGTCCAATAAACTAATGAATATGCAATGATAATAAAAAAAAGTCTGTCCAGTTCGAATACTAAATATATATTTTTTTCTATAACTAATAAATATATTGATCTCGATGCGTGAACAAATACTGACATAAAAAAATCTACAGAGATGTTGCTCATGATTAGTATGGTATATGTAAGTTAAATAACAACTGAGAAGACATACACATACCTATAGAAAAAACAATTTGTTTGTTGTTATTAATTAACTAGCACTACGACAGATAGCCATACTAGATATTAGCTATATTCTCACTCTAATTAGAAAAAAGAAGATTTTAGACAGTCTGAGTTATCTATTAGTCTAGAGTAAGACAAAGAGCGTAGAGTCATGTCTATACGACTAATAAATGAATCATGTTAATTGGGAAATGTCTATATTTAATACGATTATTAAGTACACCATCTTTGGTCATACAAGAGTAAAACTCAAAGATGACTAATAAATATTTATTAACATCTAATGATAGACTAGGTCAAAGAGTTCGTCCATTTCAACTAATAATATATGACATGCTAATAAGAAAAGGTATTCACATATCAGTGACAACAACAAAAAACTAAAATTAAAAAAGGCAAAAAATAGTATATTATGTCTATACTGTTAAGAAGAAAAATATCTAAATAAATAAACCATGTTAATTGCTAAATATGATTAAAAATACCTAAATTAAAAAATAAAAATAAAATAAAATTTACATTTTCACTGTGTTTATTTAGCAAAAAAAATTTACAAACATTTTTTGAGAGAGTTAAAAAATGCATACATTAATAACCTAAATAATATAACCTAAGAATAAGTGGCTACATTTTTTTTAACTAATCAATATATTGATCTTGATGCGTGAACAAATACTGACATAAAGAAGTCTATGGAGATGTTGCTCATATAAGCAAACATCGAAACTGAATTAGTATGGTATATGTAAGTTTAATAACGACTGAGAAGACATACACATACCTATAGAAAAAAAATAATTTGTTTGTTGTTATTAATTAACTAGCACTACGATAGCTAGCCATACTAGCCGTGATATTAGCTATATTCTCACTCTAATTAGAAAAAAAGAAGATTTTAGACAGTCTAGGTTATCTATTAGTCTAGAGTAAGACAAAGAGCACAGAGCGCATGTCTATACGACTGATAAATGAATCATGTTAATTGGGAAATAGTCTATATTTAATAAGATTAATAAGTACACCATCTTTGATCATACAAGAGTAAAACTCAAAGATGACTAATAAATATTAATTAACATTTAATGATAGAGTAGGTCAAAGAATTCGTCCATTTCAACTAATAAATATGGCATGCTAATCAGCAAAGGTATTCCCATCTCAGTTACAACAAAAACAGATAAATTAAAGAAGCAAGAAAATTAGCATCTTATGTCTATACTGTTAATAATAAATTATCTAAATAAATAAACCATGTCATTTGCTAAATATGATTAAAAATAACTAAATTGAAATAATAAAAATAAAATAAAAATTACATTTTCACGGTGTTTAGTTATCAACAAAAATTTACAAACATTTTTTGAGAGTTAAAAAAAATTCATACATTAATAACCTAAATAATATTACCTAAGAATAAGTGACTACAACTACTATGATTATTTGGTTTGGTAGATACTTTGTGGATGGAGAGTATACAATACAATGATAGAAAAATGAATCTTCACAAATCAATTAGAAAACATTATTTTTTAACTAAACCAACGATCTTATTCAAAACTAGCTACCCGCGCTATTTGCGCGGGTTATCTGCCTAGTTTTTTATACGAGGCAATACTTTTTAAGAATTTGTCACATGATGACAATTGCCTAACTCCAGAATTGTGCTATATCGAACTAATGCTAGCCTACCTTGACTAGACGTAAAGTCGAAACACGAGACAATGCCAAAACATTTGAGATAATGATACAAATGGGACTGTCAACTAGAACGCTCCCGTAAGTGCTCGTTGTAATATCTGGCTCAGATGCCAGTAGTCAAAAGAACGCCCGAGCCTGATTGAGCTGGGGTGGGTTAGCATGATTTGGAAAGGCAAACAAAAGACTGGTTGGACCAAATGACCTGCACGCAAACGGGGTTTGTATGGAGCCCCTCAACCAAAAGTGCACTTGCAGATCGAGGTGCGTTGATCACACGTACGATTATCACGCTATCCTCTTATTTTCGTCAAAGAAAGCTACGACCCTGCTACTAGTAGGTAGTAGCGTAGGTCAAAGCAAAAAAAAATGGACATGATTGTGGTCGAAGCAGCGTATTCAACGCAACGTGATAGTTCACCTGTGATCAACAGTAATCAAGCTACCTAGTTGCCAGTAAAGAGGATGGATGGAGACATACATGCTGATCTTTTACCCTGAGTACTGACCATGCATGGAACATTAGTAGTCGTATTTTTTAAATGTAGTACCCCCTCCGTCTGTTTATGTCGTACGTATTTGCTTGGGAAAAGTAGTCGTCATCTGCTAGTTGCATGTGATCGGTGAGCAACTTAATTTGATCGACTAGGATTAACGTTGGAATGCAGATGCTGACGTCCTGATGACGGGATAGTAGACGTACGTGGTTCACAAAACTTTTTTTTGCGGGTTGTGGTTCATTCATAAAACTTCCAGTGACACCACGGCAATCATCCATCTAAATCTAAAAGGCTAACGATTGATGCTGAGAGGAAGGAGGCGTGAATGGTCGTTAATTAGACCATGCACAATCTTCTATAAAAAAAATAAAAATAAAATGAGAGCATGGAATGGTCGCTATATCATGTACATTTGTTTTCTTGGAAACAAAAGTCGATACATTTTGATCGATTAGACGGCGAAGAAATTAAACGGGCTGGTCACGGAGCGGGGGGGCGGCGGAGCCACATCGCACGCGCTCCCGCCAAGCTAGCGCACGACGTCGACGCGTCTCGTCGGCGCTCGCCACTGCGCAGCTCGCCTAGAACCCGTCGTATCGCGCGGGGAGACATCACCACAGAGCTAGCTAGCTGTAGGTTTTGTTGCGTAGCGCCGCCGGCCGGGAGCTTCCTCGGTTGGTCGATCGCTCGCGCGAGCCAACACGTCGGCCGCGGTCGTCGTCGCTGTCGACCGACGCGGATCGCCGAGCAGAGCGGAAGGTCAGAGACTCAGAGCAGATCAGGCAAAGGCAATAATCATCTGGAGTAGTTGGCCACTACTACGACTACGATCGAGTAAACGGCCGGTGGATGGATGCCCGTGGCCGATCGAGCAGCCGGCTGGCAACGAGAATACCCGCCGTGGCGCTTGACCCCTCCGATCCAGCTCGGCCGCGGTTGCCCTGCCCACACGAGGTCTGTGGCGACCGGCTTGTGAGCTTGACTTCGTGGGCATCGCCACGCCGACGCACCATGGGCTGGCTGGGGCGGGGGTGCAAATAGAGTAGTAGAACAGAGAGCGTCGCGCGCGGTTTGTATGTGTGCAACTGACCGGTGAAATCGCCACGGACCATTTTGCCGTGGATTGGGATAGGCACTAATCTTTCTCAGCTCAGGAACATGCCGGTACGCGACACACACACGCCGCGTAAGGGCGTGGGGTGCCCCTGAGCCGGGTGGTTTGTAGTAGCGAAAGAAGATTAGTTGGAGACTTGGGGTGTTGGACCCGACTGTGCACTCCACTGCAGCTTGTCCTTCAACCGAAAGGAAGATCAGTGCACTCCACCGCAGACCGATCGATCAAACGTACGATTATCACGCTATCATCCGCTCTCTTTTTTTCTCATTTTAGTTGGACGAACAAGATATATAGCGTAGGTCAAAGTCAGAATCGGAATGATTATGCACCAAGCAGCGTGTATTAAATGAAACTAATACTAATACTACTTCCGTATCCGAATATATTATCGATGTTGACGTTTTCTTGCGGCGTCAGATTTAACAAATTAATGCAAACAGTTTGAAACGGTAATTAATATGCTTAGAATATATTTGATGATAACGAAAGTTAAAAATAATTTTAAAAATGATACCTTTTTTTTCTAATAAAAGGATGTTTAAACGTTGTGACGAAAAGTCAACGATGATAAATATTTGGATACGGACATTGTGCTGATCTGCGATATTTGTAATGGCTCATGTTGATCGTGCGATAGGGACCGTGATTAGCAGTAGTGGTGCAACCATATTGCCTGCGGAGCAAGGGAGACATTATGCATGGAACTCTGATGATAAATAAATTTTGTTTAGATATATTATCGCTCAAAATAAAAAAAAAACTTTAATTTGACAAACCTTAAATTGTCTTTATTTCTTTTTATGGAAGTAGTGTCTACAAAATATATACAGTGGATATACCCTTGCTAAATAGAAGAATTCAGATCAAGAAGTCCAACCAGATGAAACCTAAACAAATCCTCATAAGGATCGATGTCCAATGGAAAAAAATGGAAACATGGAAATAAAGGGCTTGATTGCTTCTTTGCCAAAACTTTGGCCTGCTAAAATCTGGTCATGTCAATTCTTGGGGTATTAATTGGTTTGGTACTAAAAAAGTGTATAAATCTCATATTTTTTCAACTAAAATGATCGCAACTTTTTATTGTCTAGATTTTGTGCCAAAACCACCATGGCACTAGAAACCAAGGCGCGGCGTTGCCGCGTAGCGCATGTAGCGAGCCAGTGGATGTACATCGATCTAGGTTTTGTACAAGGCTGAACCGCGTCAGCTGATGTATATGATTTTTTTTAACGGAATGTATATGATGTATGCTTCCCATAAATATAGAGTTAATCTGAAGTATCTAACTTTGTGCGTGGCTTCTCTCTTTTAGCTGAATTCTATTTCCCCTCGATGTATGTCTGGGGCTTAAATCTTGTTTTGGATTATATTATAGACATCGTATAACCATTTTTGTATAGCAGCTAAGGATACTGCCGTTGCTGCATTTGTTTAGTGAGTAGTAACCACAGTACGCCATTAAAGGTATTTGCTTCTGTAGTTGTGTTGGGTGAAGATATGTATAGTATGACCACCGTATGATGATTCAGAATAAATTAACATGGCTGGCTTTATTTGAGGTAAGATAATAACAAATCCTTTTGGATTGACTTATGCTGCTATGCATGCCAAGATCAAGTTAATAATCTCTGTTGTTTCAGAAGCTTACCTTGTCAGCACATTACATATTACAATGAACAGCAATACTTACGGCGAGAGAAAAGATAATAAAATTTGCACTGACAAAATAGGAGAACACGTTCTTTCTCTTCCTCATGAGCTAAGCAGCAATAAAAGTTTAGACACACAAATGTGTATTAATATTTCTAATCTGATAAACACTTAAACCTTAGACTTGCAGGCGACATTGTGAAGGCCAAACAAAATTTTAGATATTTGATGGAAGAGGGATGGTAATTGGTATTCAGTCGAGACATGTGAGACATACCACAATGAAGACTGTCATGGGTAAGGCATTTGATCGAGTATCTTATAGGCACAAATGGTATCACTACTGGAGGAGGTATTGTTGGTGCTTATCTTAATCATTTCCCTTTCATCTGCTTTGAACAACGCGTGCTCCACAATATGTTCGATGCTGGCTGCCTGCTAGTAGTTTTAGTACTTGTTCCCCGCGTCGATACATAGGCCGACCATGGCAACCCTGCTGGTGCAGGTAAACACAACCACGCTCCGGCGAGTGCGCCACCGATCGAGACATTGGTAAATCGCGGCGAGTGCGCGACCGATCAGTTTGGACTTTGGACAAAGACATTGGTAAATTGCTGCAGACATGGCAGTTCATGCAATGATCATCGCTGATGTGGATGCCACCTTCGTATTCACCGCCAACCACGACGCAGCGAGCTTGGTGATGGGTGCAGCGGAGAACGCAGGAGAAGCGTGGCTGTTCTTGAGCCCCAACGACGAATAAGGCAAAAGAAGCCGTGAGAGCTCGGGCCAGCGGCCGCTCAGGGAACTCGAACCGCTGAGATCCGGCGCTGCCGGATCTACTACTGTTGCCGTGACACTGCGCTAGCGCCGGTGCTGGTGGTGGAGCGCGAGCAGGGGCTCCGTGGGCCGTGGCTGCCGGCACAATCGGCGTCGGGGAGTCGGGCTTGAGCTCGCCGGCGTGTGCGCCGAGGAGAGGATCCAGGCATCGATGTCGGTGGCGTTGGAGCGCCACCAGGAAGGCACGGGCCCGGCATCGGTGGCCGTGGATCAGGAGTCGGAGGCCGAGGCGGAGATCGCACCGGAGGCGTCGTCGGCCGAGCTCTGGGCGGTGTGCCTGGAGGACGTGCGAGGCATGGCGACGGAGCTGCCGTGGCCCGTGCTCCCACCCCGGCTGCGGGCTCACTGGCTCGCCGCACATCGCGCTTGCCCGTGTGGCAGAGCTGCCGTGCCGTCGCCGCCTGAGGACCCGCTTGAGCTTCTTTATAAATTTTGAGGGGTGTTTTAGAAATTTATCTGAGAGAGTTTGGTCTGCGGGTTGATTTAGCTATGTTTTGTGGCTCTTTTGAAAAATGGTCGGGACTAAGAAGGGTTTAGACTGCGGGTTGATTTAGACTAAGTAGAAGGGCTTTTATGCAAAATAACCGTGGGTCGCACGATCTCAACCGTCAACACGGCCGATCCGGCGGCCGAAATTTGACAACGACGTGGCGTGACGTGCGATGTTTTTACCGTGCGCGATTCGTTCTCTAACTAGAGATACCAAAATTTTGGCAAGGGCAGCGCGGAGCTGCACCGCTTGTCGGACGCACATGCTGCGGACCAAAGCTGAAACAGGCGAAGTCGACGGCTCCTGTATGTCGTCGTCCCACTGTCCGTCTAGAACCTTCTTTCCTAGCATCCGCCATCGTCTCGCTCGTCGGCGTACGAGGACACTGGTGGCAACGAGCCCGCGTGGCGCCGCCGCAGAGAGCGTAGCCCCAAGCGCTAGCTGTAACCTTTGTTACGTAGCGCTGCGTCGATCGGATGGTTCCCCGCGCGCGCCGCCACACGGCCGGTTGTCCGGATCGACCAGCCATGGTCGCCATCGCCGTCGGCCGATGGGTCGGAGCCACCGCGCGTCGCCTTCCGGCGGGTAACGGTGACGACGGGCACGCACGCTGCCGTGGCGAAGCCCTACTCGCTGGGCAAATACGAGTACCTAGCAGCGAATGCGATCGGTAAACGGCCGGTGCCGCGTGTGGCCAAGCCGCCTCGCAAACGAGAATACCCGCCGCGCTGCCCCCCTCCTTGTCGTGTTCTCCAGCTGGTCCGCGAGCGTGGTCGTCACGCCGGCGTGGCCGCGCCGCGTGGCAGCGTGCCGACTGGCTTGCCACCTTGACTTCGTGGACAGGCACACACACCGTGGCATGTGCTGTCTGCTCTAGAACACGGTCCGTACGTGCGACCGGTGAACTACTGAACTGGCAGCTAGACTTTCTGCTACGGTTTTCTTCCAGGTACTCCTACTACTCGATCAAAAATTTTCCAGGTAGGGTATTTTTCTAGAGCAGGGTATTTTTTTTTCCAGGTACTCGATCAGAATTCTGCTCAGGTTTTCTTCACAGCGGCTTTCATTTCATTTCATTTCATTGGACTGTGCTGATTTCTCTGTACCAAAAAGATGAGAATCAAATGCATGCCCTTCTCACTCAACCCTTGCCAAACCTTCAGAACGGTGCCGTCGTGTTCCCCAATAACTTAACGCATGCCAGATTTGACTAACGTCAGAAAGCTGAAACCCAACAACAAGGCAAACGATTGATCCATCCCTAGAACAAATCGTTGACTGGGTTAGTGAAACTGGTCATTCTATTCTAATACTACCTCTGTCCCAAAAAGAATGCAACTTTGGAATAGTACCATGTGTTAGCTTAAGTTTCACCAATTATAAATTAAAAAGTGTTAATACCTATGATATAAAATAAACATTATTAGATTAATCACAAAATGTATTTTCCTAATAAATTTATTTTGAGTCATGACCAAGAATATTATTCCCTATAAACTTGATTAAACAAGGATCACTTTAGTTGGCACGCAACTCATAATTGCATCCTTTTTAGAACGGAGGGAGTACTTCGCTAGTAGAAAGAAGAATAAAGAGGGCAGAATTTGGGAACCTCGCCAATTGGCAGCAAAACAACTGGAAGGAGGGAAAAACAAGTTTGAAGGGGGCGACCAAAGCAGAGCGAAAGCGACCCCGGCTCCCAGTCCATACGTCATCTCAATTCGCTCCTTTGACTCTCCCCACGTCCTTTCCACGCCAGCATTCCAGCATTCCCACGCCCCGTTGCTCTTTGTGCTTCTTCCGTTTCGCACCCTCGAAGACCCAGCATTCGCACGTCCATCCCATGGTGAGCAAGCAACAGCCAACAGCTCCCGAGCCGGTCCCTGTCGTTCCAGCAGTGTCGTGTGGCTGGCTAGCTGCGGATTGACACTGCTTTGGAGTGGTGTGTGTGCTTGTTCAAACTTGTTTACGTGACTTTCGATGTTTGTGGCACGTTTTGTTCGAGGTATGAAAGGGGTTTCTAGCTCTAACATGCTGTGAATTGGGATGCTGCCTTGTGCCTTGTGTGAACCCAAGAAAGGGTTGGTGCAAATTTGTTTTGTTATATGTATCGCATGCTTTACAACGTGGAATACTAACATGTCTTCTTTTTGCTAGTTTACTAGTTTCCTGTGGAACAATAAACAGTTGTAGCAGTAGTTTGAAGGTCGAACTTCTGAAGTGTATCAATAAAATAAGCACAATCTTGTGCTTGTTCTTGTTCGTTAAAAAGAACTTCTCAAGTGATTTGCCCCAAAATTAAGTTTTTGCCTGCTCGAAAATATATGTGAATCTCCAAAGATATTTATGGTAAGCTTATTAATATGTTTATCTAAAAAGGATTCTTTTGTAACATTGATGAACTGTGTAGTACAGGTCACTTTCAACACATCAGTATTGGACTGGCCGGGCAAATTAGCGAGCAAAGGGAGGAAACACCCAACGGGGGCTCTTTCTTTAATAAAGTAATAATCCAGGGTGTGACACAAAAAGACCACCACTGCTTATAATACCACACTGGCCCTGTCCCTGCTTTCCTCAACTCCTTCCATTTCTTCTCCATTCCCTCGCCTCCACTTCTCTCTGCCCTCCAACGCCATTGCGGACAAGCACCAACAGCACCAAGGAAGCTTAGCTAATCAGAGAACATCAGTGATCAGTCCATCTATGGGTAGACGGGATATGAGCGGGCGGCTATCATCCGAGTACCAGGGCCTTGAGGTGAAGGTGCCGAGCCTCTTCCGGTGCCCCATCTCCCTCGACGTCATGCGCTCGCCGGTGAGCCTCTGCACCGGCGTCACATACGAGCGCGCCTCCATCCAACGCTGGCTCGAATCCGGCAACACCACCTGCCCGGCCACCATGCTCCCTCTCCCCTCCACCGACCTCATCCCCAACCTCACCCTCCGCCGCCTCATCGCGCTCTGGGCCTCCACGGCCGCCCCCGCCTCCCCATTCTCGTCCTCGTCCTCGTCCTCGCCGCCCGCTCCCTCCGCCGTCGGCCCCACTCCGGCCGCCGCCGCGGCTGAGCTCCTCCGCCGTGTCGCCTCCCCCGGCGCCGACCCCTGCCCCCCGCTCCGCAAGCTCGCCGCGTTCCTCAACGACGACGACGTCGACGAGTTCGACAAGAACGCCTTCGCGCGCGCCCCCTGCGCCGCCGAGACCGTGGCCGCCGTGCTCCGGCGAGCGGCGGAGAATGACGAGGATGAGGGGCTCGAGGCCGCGGAGGCCGCCGTGCGCGTGCTCGCGGCGATCGCGGCGTCCGAGTGCATCGAGGAGGAGAACAAGAGGCGCGCCGCCGCGGCGCTCGCCGGCGACGCGCCGTCCGCCGCGGTGGAGTCCCTGGCTCGCGTGATGCGGAGGAGCGGGACCTCGCTGGAGGCCCGCGTCGACGCGGCCAGGCTGGCGGAGTCCCTGCTCCTCCGCAATGGGGCTGCGGCGGCGGCGGTGGCCGAGTCGGAGGCGCTGGTGGCGGAACTGATCCGCCTCGTCGGCCCCGTGGATGAGAAGGGTCAACTAGACAAGACCGCCGTCGCCGCGGGCCTCTCCTGCCTCGCCGCCATCGCCGGGACGCGGCGGGCACGGCGGGCCGAGATGGTCCGGCTGGGCGCCGTGGAGGCCGCAGTGCGCGTCCTGGTCGACGACGCCGGGTGCCCGGGGCAGGCGCTGCGTGTGCTGGAGGCGGCGGTGGGATGCGCCGAGGGGCGCGCCGCGATCTGCGAGGACGCGGAGGCGGCGATCCCGGCGGTGGTGTCGAGGGTGATGAAGGGCGGCGGCGCCGAGGCGGCCGTGTCGGTGCTGTGGGCGGTGTGCCACCGGTACCGGGACCGGCGAGCGGTGGCGGCCGCGGCGGCGTGCGAGGGAGGGCTGGCGAGGCTGCTGCTGCTTATGCAGAGCGGGTGCTCGCCGGCGGCGAGGCAGATGGCGACGGAGTTGCTCAAGATCTTCAGGGTGAACGGCAAGAGCTGCCTCGCCGGGTACGAGTCGAAGACCAGTCACATCATGCCGTTTTGACCTCGCACCATGCGAAGCGGATGGTGGGTGTAATGGAACAGGGGAATTCCTCTGTTTTTTGTTATTATTTTACCGATTCTCAATTCTTCTTGGTTGGGTGGAGGTTGATAGAGGAGGAGAAAAGAAATTGGTTCTCTGGGAGGAAGATAAACAAACTTGTACATGGGTAGAGAGTTTTGGTAGAAAAACAAAGAAATCAATGGATCAGGAAAAAGATCAACTCCATTGTTCAATTCAGTCATGTTCTTGCTATTTTTTCCTGACAAATTCCGCTTCATGACTTCTGATGCGAATTATAGTCAACTCAAAATAAATCTGCATGATCGCCGGGTCGGCAAGGAAGCCACGACTTGCAGTGCTGCTAGTTTATTGCGCTGCATGCATCACGACCGTCGCGTAGCCGTCTTTGGAATTTGGAAAGCAACTACTCCTAGTATTAGCCAAACAATGGGGAAAGAAACAATGCATTACGACCGGGGCACGGCAGTTCGTGATTCTTGAGGCATGTTCACTCGCTCCTAATGACCCAGTGGTTAGGATAAGAAAGAATATCAGTCCAGCATGGCACATGGTAGTATAGTGCGAGATTTGCCTTGGGGAGCATGGAGCATCGTATCTCACTCCAAATGATCACCGATCCCAATCATGATTCATGTGAGTGCTCGACAAACCCCACCTCGAGGGCGGATAGACGGGGCAGGTCAACTTCACCATGCACAGGCTGAATCTGCTGCTTGCAGTACAGAAATGGCGAGGCAGGAGCCTGTTTCACAAATAGAGCGTCCTTTGACCCGCAAAAAAGAAAAAAAAAATTAGAGCGTCCTTTTTCAACGTCTACTCTGGTAGCCACTTTGGTGGCGAGCAAGCGCTACTGATGAATTATGAATGAACCTAAAAGGCCTCCTAGCTAATCCTAAAAGCGCATTGCTCCGAGCACAACCCTAGTAGCATTAGCTTGCATGAATATGAATGCTGGCCATGCTCCATGGATAAAGAGGTGAGGATCCAGCTGCCGAGCACCTACCCAAAGTGAGATGGAGAAAAGCGGCAAATCATGCGTGGCAGGTCACCCAACTCGTGCGAGCGGAATCACGCGTGCGGCGCCCCTCCGCTTCCCCTCTTTCCTTCCAGCTCGAATAGTTCGTGCATCTCCAAGACTCCAATTTCTTTCGGAGTCACCAGCAACTCAGCAAGGGGAAAAGAAAGTAAGAAGCCTCTCCTGCATTTTCTTCTTTTTACTTATACAACTATTCCTAAGACCCTATTCACATTTCAACTAAGGCTCTATTCATATTTCAATTAAGGCTCGGTTCATCCAAACTTTTTCACTATTCAACTATTCCCCCCTCTTAGAAAACAGGCTTCACATAATGTTTTTTCTATGATCTAAACATAGCCTAAGGTTGGTGCTCCATGCAAGGCACGCCATTCCACACGGCTAGGGCAGTAATCCGTGGAGTGATGAGTGGGGTGATACTGGCCAATTGTTTTATGGCCGCTGCGGCCACAAGAATGACGAGATACGGCTTTGGGGGACGACTTGACCACGGCGATACGAATCATACGATGCTATCAGCAGCACAGCGAAAGCCGGGAAAAAGGAGAAAAAGGCACAGGCAGCAGGGGAAGCAATGCAAGAAAGAGAGAATGCTATGCAAGTTGGGTGGTGCGTGGCACATTTACATTATAAATGGATGGGGGCTTTTGACTGTCCCCGCCAATCCCTACGCAACTTGGCCACTGCTGTTGTTTGCCCGGATCGGGCCGAATCGGCGTCCTGCTATGTGCCCGGCGACGCACGCGGATGGATGAAACTTCGTCGAATGCATTCCACGGATGGGCCTGTGGAATCTGTTGCTTCACTATCCCCAAGATATGCATACTACAAAAGGCTCTTGATCCAACACGGAAATGTTATTGGAAAAAGAAATCCTTAGGAATGGAATATGGAAGATTTGAAGTCCTGCACCATGGATCATATATCAATGTAGTCACAACTCACAACAATCGAAATTACCGTTGATTTTTAGTGTTGTTGATTACTCGCCTTACTTTAAAAAGTTTTCGGTAACTATCATTTATTTCTGTATGTGACCTACTTCATCATATATATTTTAGTATTTTAATGATGATTTTTTTTCATATTTATAATAAACTTTTTGATAAGATAGGTTACGAGATAATATATTTTGAATAAGGGGAAGTATGTCTTCAAATGCAAATGAGAAATGTTAAACATTTTAGGGCAAGCCCAACGCGGGTGGAGAAAGTAGTGGTCTCAGCACTCCACGTAATACTAATAAAGTTGAGGGAGGTCTTGTCACAACGCAAGCAACTGATATTATGACATTGCATGCCTTCAAATCTCCTTTTCCTCTCACCCATCTCTCCCTCTCTCTCCTGAGGAGGTACTGCTCTATGCCACCCTGGCATCCGATCCTATGTGTCCTGACGAGGCATCCATCCGGGTCACCGCATTGGGCTTGCTCTTAGACAGCCGATGGGTTCTGGCTAATTTTAATGGAGGGTCTCATGAATGTTCTCAAAATAGTCAAGTGAACAAGAAAGCCATGAATCAATATTTAAAACTATCATTCCAATGCATGATTTCATGTTGTCATTTTTAGGATCAATGTTGCATTTAATTTCAAGACTAATAGAATGTTGGTATTTGTGTAAAAAGAGCTCCATGTAGACAAAATTGGTTTCTTCTTTCTGCTTAAATTCTATAAGATGTCAACATATAATCCTACATGGCATGCAAAGTTTTATTCTACGATTTTTAACAATTGCGCATCATCTAAACAAGTTTAGGTAGAAGAACTAAATAGGGTCGCTGTCGGTGGGTGGTACACGGGGTACCTCACGCCGGCGAGTGTCGATCACAAAACACGCACGGCTCGGTGGAGAATGGTTCAAGAGACGCAAGACAGAGGATTTATACTAGTTCGGGAGTGATCCCTACGTATAGTGCAACGAGCTCCTGATCGTATTGCTCTCTTGGCGGCGGATTACAACGAAGGCTGGTGCAAGCCTTGTGTGTGGAATGTGCGTGTAGGGGACTAAGTGCTCTAGAGATCGAGAGTCCAGAAATTGGAATCCTTCCTCTCGCAGGGACGCCCTCCTCTTTTATAGCTCAAGAGGAGGACAGCTTTACAACGTCGTTTTACCTATCTACCCTCGAAGGCCAGATGCCCCCGACGGTTGCCCGCTGTCGGCCTAGTGCGTCTTGGCGACCCCTTCCTTGATCACCGCGTGTCCTTCACCTTTCCACCGGCAGCTTCGCGGCAGCTTCTTTCTTGGCCGCTAGCGCAGCAGCGCGCATGCAGCTACCTTTTCTCTAGCGCAGGGCTGCAGATCAGTTTTTTCAGTTGGCTGGCGGGCAGGTGATGTCGGGTGTCGGTCGGGAGAAAGCGTAAGCCGCACGCCTTCTCCTTCACAAGCCAGATTTGACTTGGGGAGGGTCTTCGGGACTCCCCCCCCCTTTTCCTCCATGCGTACTCATCGATGGGCGGGACCCCTCAAGGGGGTCTGCCCTTCCGACCCGAGGGGTCGGGGGTCGGGCGAGACGAACGTGCCCGACCCCTTCCACCCATGGGTCAACTGGAGGGGACCAGGGTCGGACGAGACGGAGGCTTAAATCTCCACGCTTCCCGGATCCTTGGTAGGTCAGGCGAGACGGAGCCTTCCGACCAGTCGTAACTAGCGCTGCCAGGGTCTTCCTCCGTTAGCGCGCCGTTCGCAACCGCCCTGACAGTGGGCCCCTAATCCATGACCCCCACAGTAGCCCCCAACCTTGCAGAGGTGTCAAGGACCCGTGTGCGAGGTCATGCCCGTTCCTTCAGGGGAGTTGGATTCCGTGGGGAGGCCCTTATTTCCTTCTATTTTCTCGTAAACTTCTGGCAACTTCCGAAATTTCGGAGGCGCGACCAGGGTAACGCCTCGACGGCAATGCCCGGTGTCCAACACGTTACGGAGGTCATGACCTTCTTCGCGAAGCGTCAATCTATGTCCTTCAGCGTGGGGCCAGGATCGTGGCAGATTGCGGGGATCCAGCTGGGCCCATGAATCGCGGCGGCCTGTCCAGCTGTTGACGGGAACAGACCCACCCATCGAGTGCGACGCGACGCGGCGGTCAGGCTCCGGACTTGACCTCGCGGTCGTGGTGGGCCCGACGAGGCGTGCGGGCATGGAGGGCAGTTAATGCCCTATTCCACCGCCTCGTGCCATGCGCGCATGTCTGGTGTGCCTTGAGCCGTTGGATCCGATCCGAGGGCTGAGAGCGCTCGGTCGTGCGCCTCCTCGGTGCGGCCGCCTGCCACCTCGCCGCCCCTATATATACGGGGACGCCGGCGTAACGGGGTACGCTTTTCGCATTCCATCACAGTTTCCATCTCCTTGCTCCCCGTTCGCCCTTCGTCGCCTTTGTCCATCTAATCTTCAACCTCGCTTCCCTCCAAGTCCACCACCATCGAGATGGCCTCAAAGGGTTCTTCTTCATCGGCGCAACTTCGCACATGGGCGCGCTCGACCGCGACCGTCGCAGCCCTCGAGTCACTCGTTTCTCGAGGGCTCCTCTGCCGCGCACCACCTAGGAGGAGTGGATCTCGCTGCACCCCTCCCACAAGACTCCGTCGCCGCCAGCGGGGTACGTGGTGAGCTTCACGGCGTACCACGTCCGTGGTTTCGCCGTGCCAGCTCACCGCTTCGTCCGCGAGGTGCTCTACCACTTCGGTGCGGAGCTCCCCGCCCTCGCCCCGAACGGGGTCCAGCAGATGGCCAACTTCGTGGCCCTGTGCGAGGGCTACCTGGGCATCAACCCAGACTTCAACCTCTTCCTCCTCTTCTTCAAGGCAGCGCTCGTCCGCCCGCACGACGTCTTGGCCCCGTGGGGGTACTGCACGCTGCAAGCGAAGCAGTCCCGCATGGACAAGTTCCTGCGCTCAGAGCTGCGGGGTTCCAACAAAGATTGGAACAAGGGTTGGTTCTACCTGAAGAGCCACGCCGAGGCCGCCCTTCCCCCGTTCGACACCGTGAGCTCGCCGCCGGCCAAGGAGCCGGCGCACTGGCAGTACAGACCCAAGGCCTCTGATCGCAAGAAGCTGGCGCCGCATCTCGACTGACTTGCCAAGCTCCGGTCGTGCGGCCTCACCGGCATCGGCATTGCGGAGGCCTTCCACTGGCGCCGCGTCGCCCCGCTCATGGCCCGACCCCTGCGTCTGTTCGAGATGCTCCCCACGACCTCCGAGGCTGAACTCCGCGCCAGCCTCGTGTCGCGCATTGTCCCTTCTGAGGACGAGGTGCAGGCTCGGCTGGCGGAGCTCGTCGACTGCCAGCGGGCCACCTCCATGGTGATCCCCACCCCGGGTCAGCCACCGATGCTCTCGGGTCCTAGGGCTGTGGACCTCGTAAGTCATTTATTCCCATCGTATCTCGTTTTTGTCTTGATTTTTTTCTATTCTCTTTTTCGTGAGTCAACTTGTCATCTCCGACCCGCAGTCCCGTGAGGCCCCTGGGAGTCTTCGCGCCTCGAGGGGGGTCTTACCGGAAGAGCAGCCCGCCCTCGACGAGGCTCGGCGGAGGAACCGCGAGGCCGGGGAGGCCTGTGACATCTCTGATGTCAAAAGAATTAAAAAAGTGCAATTAAAATCAATGCAATAGGGAATTGGGTTGAAATTCAAAAATTCGTCAAAAATTCAATTATAATTCAAAAACAAGGGTTGTTTGGCACCCAACTGAAATCTAAAAATCTCGGACCAAAAAGAGTAGTTGTCATCACCAACAGCCCTTCGCGACAACCTCGCCACGGCGTTCGTTCCGCTCGATGACCCTCGAGCGGGGATGTCCGTCACGATCGAGCTTAGCCCGGATGTCCGTCACGATCGAGCTTAGCCCGGATGTCCGTCACGATCGAGCTTAGCCGTATATCCGTCCCGATCGAGCTATGTCCGTGACGATCGAGCCTAGCCAGTAGTTTCCGTCACGCTCGAGGCTCCACAGCCAAGCTCGAGGGGGCACTTACCCTCGAGCGATGTTCCGTCACGCTCGAGGCTCCACAGCCAAGCTCGAGGGGGCACTTACCCTCGAGCGACGTTCCGTCACGCTCGAGGCTCCACAGCCAAGCTCGAGGGGGCACTTACCCTCGAGCGACGTTCCGTCACGCTCGAGGCTCCACAGCCAAGCTCGAGGGGGCACTTACCCTCGAGCGACGTTCCGTCACGCTCGAGGCTCCACAGCCAAGCTCGAGGGGGCACTTACCCTCGAGCGACGTTCCGTCACCCTCGAGGCTCCGCAGCCAAGCTCGAGGACTTACCCTCGAGCGACGTTTCGGCACGCTCGAGGCTTCGCAGCCAAGCTCGAGGGGGGCACTCACCCTCGAGTGGCGTTTCCGACCATTCGAGGCTCGGCAAGCTCGAGCTCGCGGTTCAAGCTCGAAGCGCCGTAGCGCCTGGTCGAAGTGCCTGGTCCAAGCTCGAAAGTTGTGTCCCACACCTCAGACCCCAACTTTTAATTTTACCCGTTTCGAAGTTCAGTTCGAATTTTTGGAGAAAATTCGAATTTGGAAATCGGAGCTCCACGGGCATGCTACAGTGCCCCTGGCGCGCGCTGCGCTGGCCGGAGCTCGGCCGCCACGTGGCCGGCGAGCGGCGCAGGCGGCGCTGAGCTGGCCAAGCCGCGGCGGACGCTGGCGCTTGTCGCCTAGCTCTTGTCCGGCCACTCCCGAGCCATCACTTCGCCGCTGTCGCCTCGCCTCGCCTCGCGCCGCGGAGCGCCATCATACGGTCGCGCGCCGCCGTGGCCGCACGCGCGCTCGCGCCGCGCCGAGCGCACTGCAGGCGGTAGAGTCCATTCGCGTCGCGCCAAAGCCTCTGCTGAGGATCTCCACTTCATCACGCGATGATCTTTGACGCCCAACCGCGCGTGTGCGCTCTGTTCGAGCTCGCGCGCCATCAATGGCGACCGCGACAGCCACCCACGCGCTCGCACGCTCCCGAGGCCGCACAGTGCCTCCCTTGCGTGCTCAATCACTCCACCGCGCACTCACACCCCTCCTCTCACTCGCTCACTTGGCCATTTCCACTTCCCCGCGCTCGCTCGGTCTTCTTCTTCCTCGCGCCGCGCGAACCGAGCCGAGCTTCTCCGAGAAATTCACCCTCCACACTCCACCATTCCCAAGTTCGTCCCGCACGGAGCTAGTCCACTCCACCAGCTCCAAAACCCCCAACTTTCCCCAAGACATTGACCCTTCTCCGGCGAGAATTCGTGAATTCCCCCAAATCGCGATTTTCGGCCACCGGAGCACCCGCACGTCGAGCCCCTACTCCGAGCCGTCCCCGAGGTCAACCGAGCACGCCATTGGCATCCTCGAGCTCCACTGGTGCTCTAGGACCCCTCGAACCTCGGGGAACGACCCCGAGCTCACCGGCGTAGAAGCCGCGGCGGCCGCGCCGCCACCACCTCGTCGCCGGCGAAACTCCGACCATCCCCGGCCTCCAAACCGTCCCCAAACGACTCGTGGTGAGCCCAGGATCCTTTTCCCCCACTTCCCCGTGCCTAGTTCGCCGCCGTTTGGCCGGCGCAACTCCGGCGAGAGCCGAGGGCTTTCCTTCATCGTCTTCGTTTGTCCGTGGGCCTCTGTGCAAAAGTGCAGGACTGGTTCGCGAAGTTTTGAAAGATCTAGGGTTCTCTGCGTAAAAAGATTCTTAAGTCTAGATTTGATTTTCCCGAAACTTGTAAAATCGATTAAAAATCGTACAAAAATCGGAAAAATGCACAAAAATACTCCCTGGATTCGTGAGAGTCTAAATTACAATCTCTATTAGACATGTTTGTACTTTTGACGAACTGTTTTTGAATTAAAATTCAAACAAGGAAAATCTAAAGTTATGCACCATTTCCAATCCAGAGCTGCGCTAGGGTTGAGCTTTGGATATGTTGTGTATAGTGGCTTTGGACAGCTTGTGTCCAAAGGGGACGTAAAAATATGAACTATAGCTCCAGTTATGAATTAAAATAGGTTTTCTGTCTTTTTGCAGTGCAGAAATCATTAAAAATAATTTGTATAGTGAAAAATCACCATTTTGCTCCTGGAGACTTAAAACTTGTTAGCACACATGTTAAAAATAAAAAAACTGAATTTTTTTTTGCTCTGTTTAGGATGGCAAATAATTAAATATGGTTTTTGGTTAGAAAATCATTGAGGATCACCCAAGGGTTATTTTGAGCCATCACTTGGCCAGAGCCCTCCTCATGCTGATGCTTAGCTTTGGTAGGAAGATCTCCTGAAATGGGTGAATTTTCGATTTTATATGAATTAAATTCAATTCTGCTGGCAGCAACTTGTTATATTTTTAATAAATTATGTGTAGCTCAAAATTAGCTAAATTTTGGAGTGAGCTTAACTCTTATACTCCAGTAGCTGTCATAAAGTTTATAGATAAAAATGATGAGCAGAAAAGGAGAAACAAAAATGCGAAGTAATCTAGATGGAAATCGATTTATATAAAAGAATAAACCTTTTTGTAGTTAGTTAGAATAAAATAAATGGAATCTGAAATTCCAGAACAGCCACCCTAAGTTATGCATCTCATGTAGAAGGCGCCATCCCGGACGGCAACTACCACCTCATTCCCGCAGACGAGGAAGAAGTCCCGGAGGAAGGTGCCGGTGCAGGATCGACCAACCCGGAGGCTAACCCCCAGTCCGAGCAAGAAGGCAAGCCCCGGAGCATAACCTAACTTTACCAAATTATGCACTTTGAATTCTCTATGTTTGTGCATTTACGTTCAAGGAGTTGATTGAATACCTTAGCTGCACATTTCCTAGTACCTATGACTTGCAATACTAGTATGAAAGGGATCGATAGTGCATGGCTATAGGTCCGTTACAAGTCGAGTGATTTCCTGTCACTCGCGAGACATAGGAATTGCTTGTCTTTACTTATGTTGGAATCATAAGGATTGACGGGCGGGATGATAGATGTAGATCTCCCGTCCGTGTATGATAATTGATTAAGGTCGAAATGTGTGGTTGAGTGTGTCAAGTTTTTGAACGTACCACATGCATGCCGATGTATGGGGATCGGTAAGCCCGGTACCAGATTGAAGCATCTAGGGCCGATAGCCATCTCTCCTTGGAAACTTTGTTTTCCCCTGCCGTACACTTGTGGATATATGTGTGAGACTGTGAGTGAAGCAGTAAACCTTTATCCTAAGGAAATGGACCCGGTTCCGAATTGTGGATCGATGGGAAAGGTTGGGAAATGCTTGTACCTTTTATAGCAAGCAGAGTATCCGTGTGTGTTGGGTTTCCCCTGGCCAGGTAGCAGAAATTCGGTTCGAACTGTCCGCTTCTCGCGGTTAATGAGACTGCTTGACCGCCCTGCTACATTGAGTAACAAGTGGAACTATGAGAATGATGAACTTGTTGTATGAAATAAATTGTACTGCACCACTTGTATGATTAGACAGGATGCTAATCTAGAATGGTTAAATCTACTAGAATATGATGCTAAAACTTGAAAGCAAGGACCTACTCTTAGTTGCTTTTTGGCAAACAAACCCACCAGCCAAAAGCCTCTCATGGTCTAGATGTCGGTGATGTAGTTTTCACCCGACGGGTAAGCCTTGCTGAGTATTAGTATACTCAGCCTTGCTTGTGGCATTAATTTACAGGTACACCGTTGGATGTCGATGCTTTGTCTTGGCCTACCCAGGTTCCACCTGGCTGGCACATCGAATGGGTTCCGTCCTCTGCCGAGGATCAGGAGGAGTAGCACCGTGGCAGGCTTCAGCATGGTGTTATTTGTGTCGTCGTTAGTTTATTTACTTCCGCTGCAAAGAAACTTTTATTTCCGCTGCAAGACTTGTACTCTGATTTAAATTTGAACCTGGTTTGTAATAACTTGTAATATCTATGTGTGTAAGTTAATTTGTGGAATGTTGTAATCTCTGGAACTCACCTTCGTGTGGGCGTGCTGTTGTTTCGATCGAGAAAAGTACGTGGTTTAATCGGGTTTAATCCGACGGCGCTCCAGCTTATTCCGGATTAAGTGCCTGACTACGTGATTAGTGGTCCCTAGGTACTTAACTTGGAATAATTTTGGAGTGGTCCGCCACAGCTGGCATCAGAGCCGAAACAGCGCACCAGAGAGACCAACAAACCTTAAATAAATATTTTTGGAATAAAATTTGCCAACTCGTACTTCCGCCGTGCTTTTCGGTGGAAGGTTGTTGTTAGGACTGCTAAGGATGTTACCTAGAGCGTGAAGCCTATGTGGGTTAAGGGATCACGATATGATAGGTGGCAAATAGTATATTATACTGACTTCCAGCACATTTCATTCTGTCATTTACTTTCCGCAATGGTGGGCGCAAGGTACGGCGATTGCTGTAACGTACCACGGCACTATATGAAAATATAGTGGCGGCACATAGTCAATACGCTGTGATGGCGTATGAAACTAGAATAGGATGGTGGGCGCAAGGTACGGCGATTGCTGTAGCGTACCACGGCATCATATGCAAATATGATGGCGGCACAAAGTCAATACGCTATTCCAATAGCGTATGAAACTGTCAATATGTTGCCTTGGTGACATATGAACATTGCCCGTTCAATGTTAAACGATCGGGTGCCACCTCTATAGTGGGTGGTAATGAATGGAGACGCTTTCGTGAGTGCTGGCACGAAAGGTTGATTATAAATGCTCTGGAATGGAATTTTCTGCAGGTACCCTAACCGCGATTCCGTATGTTGAGACGGTTAGAAAAGTTCGGCTAGATAATATAGGGAGAGACGGATATTGCCTAGCCACCGGCACTAACTTCGTAAGCCAAAAGTTATTGGCATGTGTGTTGGTGAGAACGAATAGGCCGCTCATGCATTGCATTCTCACTGAATTAATATCAATTTTAACCCTTGGCCAAATCAAACCGCCGTCAAAGAAATTGAAATTTACAACCCAAAAATGCTGCTGAGAACAGTCTGTTTGCAACCTTAAATCAAAACTGAAAACGTTGCCAAATGAAAAAGTGTTCAACATGAAAGTTGTCATAAATATTATGAAGTAAATGCTGGAGAAATTTCAACGAAAATGGTTCAGTAAAATTGGAGTTATGCTAAAAATGGTAACCCCCTGTCTGCTGGAAATTTCTGGGGACAGTGAGATAAAAATTGAATTTTTACACCATCTTAACGACAGTTTCTGCTCAAACCTCCAACATGAAACTTGTTAGGAATTATTTAAACAATGTCCTGGCCAAATTTGGGAATTTTTGAGCTTGTAGATTTCGAGTTTTGTAATTTTTACCACCCTACACAGAATCAGTTTTTGCTCTTTGGCACTAACCGGTTCTCACCCTTGCCCCTTTTCCTTTTGGTTCAGATGGACGCCCTCGCTGACCTGGCTAGCCACCCCAACGACGTGTCTTTCTCTGATTGCTTGGGATGGGAAGGCTTCCCTAGCATCTTGTGGTCGGTTCTACAGGCACTTGGCTACCCTACACCGCCACAATATGAGAGAATCCTCATCCGAGACCGTGGTGTGACTCGTACCCGTGTGCGTTTGGTGGTACACCGTCACCCGCCGTGTCCTAGTTCCCCCACCTGGACGGTGGAAGTTCATGGACACCACATGGAGACGACTTGTGAGCTAGCTGCCTTGAATGGCATCAGTTCTTTTTGTGCTCAGAACCAGAGCTTGGTAGAGCACCAGTTGCTTGGGCTGTTTCCACCAACTCAGCCGGATGATCCCCACTGGATGAGGCGCTACCTTAGCTCTCCTTTGAGGATGGCGGAGAACCCCGTCGCAGCAGCCGCTTTGATGATGAGGTGGATACGGGCGTATCACCGTTTGCAGGCACTTCTTGGACGGTCGCAGAGCGAGATGCTCAACATTGCTATGGACATGTCCGCTCGCGCCCGTGACATAGGGGTTGAGAGGACCTCTTTGTCCATTGAGGTGACCACTAGAGATGCCATGATTGCTGACTTGGAGAGGCAATTGAATGACCTCCAGATTGCACACAACAACACCCAGAATGAGTTAGCACAAACTAGAGATGAGCTCGAGGAGGTACATGGTACCTTGGAGCATGCGAATGCTATGCTTGCCGCCCATGACGCTCAGCACCTTCTTGAGCAAGAAGGAGGGAATGGTGAAGGAGAGGCCCCCGATTCCGACATGGACACCGAGGATAACATGCCGTCCCTTCCAGCTCCACCTTCACCTATGGGCAGCGAGGCTACCGCTAACAATTTGGATGATTTTTAGAGTGGTAGTAGCAAGTTTACTCCTCCGCTAGGCCTAGATTTTGGCTTCATGGTGTAATAGGCTAGATGGAGTTGAGCTCCTCCTATTTGGTGGCAATGTAAATTAATGGTGTGGTTGTGGTGTAAAACTTGATGAAGTGTAATAGCTGTGTTGAAAACATTCTGCAGCTAACCTTGTTTTAATTATTGATGGGTTTTACAATCCTTTCTGGGCTGTGATGTGAACTACAAAGTTGTTTGGAATTTGTCAAACAAAATGATCACCAAATTGCAACCCCATTGGTTAAGCGAAATAAAAATGGCAACCAAAACACTATAGCTCGGCCTGCTGAAAAACAGCAAATGCAGAGAGCTAAAGATTGAATTTTTCGGCTTAGTTCCAGTCCGAATTTGATTCTGAGCCCAACATGAAAGTTGTAGAGCATAAAATTTCCGAGCTACTGACCGAATGGGAGCATTTGACTTGTTTCCTGTTGGGAGATATGATTTTTCTCCCGAACTGCGTGCTGATTTGTCATTCTGCGCAGTACACTTAATATGTTGTCACATTTTATCTTGTCATTCATTATGCAAGCTTATGAAATGTGGCTAATATAAGTCCCTACTGCAGATGGCAATCACCCGCAGCGGTCACGACGCTCGTGGCTCCAACGCTAACCAGCAAGGGCCAGAGGGGCAGCAACAGCCACCGCCACCTCCTCCACCGCAGCAACCTCCAACGTGGCAGCAGCTGTATGCCACGCAAACGGAGATTCTCCGGAACCTGCAGCATCAGCAGCAGATGATGCAGCAGCAGATGCTTCAGCAGGGAGGTCAACGGGCCCCTCAGCCTCAGGTGGCCCGATACGAGGATTTTCTGGCAACGCACCCGCCGATCTTCTCTCGTGCTGATGAGCCTTTGGAGGCCGACACCTGGATTCGAGCCATCGAGTCCAAGTTCACCATTTTGGCAACGCCTTGCACCTCCAACCGCAAGGTCGTGTTCGCGGCGCAGCAGCTCCGCGGCCCAGCTCTCCTTTGGTGGGAGAACTACCTGGCCCTGCAGCAGGAGAGTCATGTAGTTGAGTGGGATGAGTTCAAAGCTGCATTCAAAGCTCATCACATTCCGGCCGGTCTAGTAGAGCGAAAGCTGAATGAGTTTTTGGCGCTGACCCAGGGTACCCGCACAGTGCTCCAGTACTCCCAGGCCTTCAATGGTCTGTGCCCTTATGCGGGTCATCACGCCGACTCCGACGAGAAGAAGCTAGAGAGGTTCCGACATGGCCTTAACACCAAGTTGAAGGCACAGTTGGCCACCACCCGTGCTGCCACGTACGGCGATCTCGTGAACCTTGCCATCACCCAGGAAGACGCCAATGTGGTGCACAAGGCGGAGAAGAAGAGGAAGACTCCCGCTGGACCGTCGAGCGCGCAGCCGCAGAGGTTCCGCTTGGTTCCCCCGGCTGCACCGCAGGGACAGTCCAGGGCACCTCAGGGAGGTGGATGGGTTGCTAGGCCGCCACAGCCTAACGCGCCTCGTTTCCCTCCACCACCGCAGCAGCAGCAAGCACCAAGGCAAAATGCACAGCAGCCAGCTCGCCCTGGAGCCGGCTATCAGTGCTTCAAGTGTGGAAGTAAAGATCATTTTATCAAGGATTGTCCGCAGAACAAGCAGCAAAATCAGCGCCCGGGAAATCAGCAAGGCAAGGGCAAGCAGCAGCAGCGTGTGCAAGTTCGGCAAGGACGGCTCAACTACACCACCTTGGCCGACTTACCCGAGGGAGCCCCAGACATGACTGGTACTTTCCCTATCTGCACTCAACCTGCTGTGATATTGTTTGATTCCGGGGCAACACATAGTTTTATAAGCACAAGGTTTCATGTGAAATGCGGATTAAAATCTTACCATACCAAATCATCTTATGTGATATCAACTGCGGGAGGTAAACTTTCATCCAACCAAGTCACCCGAAAAGTTCCAATCAGGTTGGGAAGTAAAACCTTTCCTACTGATTTGATTCTGCTTGGTATGGAAGGAATTGACATTGTGTTAGGAGCCAATTGGATGACTCAACACAAGGTTGTCCTAGATGTTGCGGAACGAGTTGTTGAGATAAACTCGCCTACGCATGGCCCGAGTGTGCTATATCTGCCACAACGGACTCGCGTCGATGCGTGTGCTTATGCAATGGTAGAAACCCAACTAAAGGACATTCCGGTGGTATGTGAGTATGCCGATGTATTTCCGGATGACTTACCTGGGATGCCGCCGGATAGAGACATTGAATTCGTGATTGAACTTCAACCTGGCACAGCACCTATATCAAAGAGACCATATAGAATGCCGCCCAATGAATTGGCTGAATTAAAAATTCAACTCCAAGAATTGCTAGATAAAGGTTTCATTCGTCCAAGTGTATCACCCTGGGGATGTCCCGCTATCTTTGTGAAGAAGAAGGACCATTCCTTGAGGTTGTGTATTGATTACCGGCCTCTCAATGCGGTAACTATTAAGAACAAGTACCCACTCCCCCGTATTGACATCTTGTTCGACCAACTAGCTGGCGCCAGAGTGTTCTCCAAGATTGACCTTCGCTCTGGCTATCACCAAATCAAAATCAGGCCATGTGACATTCCAAAGACTGCCTTTTCCACACGATATGGACTTTATGAATTCCTGGTTATGTCCTTTGGACTCACGAATGCCCCAGCCTATTTCATGTACCTCATGAATTCGGTCTTCATGTCTGAACTAGACAAGTTTGTGGTGGTTTTCATTGATGACATTCTTATATATTCTAAGAATGAGGAAGAGCATGCCGAGCACCTTCGCATTGTTCTTCAGAGATTGAGAGATCACCAGCTCTATGCCAAGTTCTCCAAGTGTGAATTCTGGCTTGAGAGCGTGAAGTTTTTAGGTCACACGGTTTCCAAGGATGGTATATCCGTGGATCCAACCAAAGTGCAAGAGGTGCTAGATTGGCAACCACCTACATCTGTCCACGAGATTCGGAGTTTTCTGGGTTTAGCCGGTTATTACCGTCGTTTTATTCCGGATTTCTCTCGGATAGCAAAGCCCATGACCGAACTCTTGAAGAAGGGAGTTAAATTTGAGTGGAATGACAAATGTGAGGAAGCTTTCCACACCTTGCGAAGACATTTAACTTCAGCCCCAGTTTTGGCTCAGCCCGATTGCACCAAGCCTTATGATGTCTATTGCGATGCATCAGGCACCGGTCTTGGCTGTGTTCTCATGCAAGAGAACCGGGTCATTGCTTATGCTTCTCGAGCACTTCGGCCTCATGAGCAAAACTACCCCACGCACGATCTTGAGTTAGCAGCGGTCATTCATGCTCTCAAGATGTGGAGACACTATTTGATGGGTGTTCCCTGCAACATATACACAGACCACAAGAGCCTCAAATATGTTTTCACTCAGGCACATTTGAATATGAGACAACGAAGATGGTTGGAGTTAGCAAAGGACTATGACCTTAGTGTGCATTATCACCCCGGGAAGGCTAATGTAGTTGCGGATGCACTAAGCCGCAAGGCTCGTTGTCATTGTCTTTCCGTGGAGTCCTACGCTGACACCCTGTGTCATGAAATGGCAAAGCTCAATTTGGAGATTGTTCCACACGGGTACTTCAGCCATATTGCAGTGGAACCAACCTTGCACGATCAGATTGTTGTAGCCCAATTAAATGACGCGAGCATTAAAATCCTTAAAAGGAAATTGTCCAAGGAGAAGGTGAAAGAGAAGTACAAGTGTTTCCGGCTAGATGGGCAGGGAGTAATGTGGTTTGGGCATCGCCTCGTGGTGCCTAAAAACACGGAACTCCGGAGGAAGATTATGGATGAGGCACATCTCTCTAAATTTTCTATTCATCCCGGCAGCACCAAAATGTACCAAGATTTGAAACAAAACTTTTGGTGGACTCGGATGAAGCGAGAAATTGCCACATATGTGTCGGAATGTGACACATGTCAGCGGGTTAAGGCCAGCCACTTGAAGGTAGCAGGCACGCTTCAACCTCTACCTATTCCCTCATGGAAGTGGGAAGATATAAGCATGGACTTTATTGTTGGACTTCCCAGAACCCCTCAGGGGCATGATTCTATTTGGGTAATTGTGGACCGCCTTACCAAGACCGCACATTTTATTCCGGTCAATACCTTTTATAACGCTAAGAAGTACGCGGAGATTTATTTGGAGCGGATCGTTTGTCTACATGGGGTACCCAAGACGATAATTTCAGATCGTGGTGCTCCGTTCGTAGCACGCTTTTGGGAACAATTGCAATTATCCCTAGGCATCAAACTGATCCGTAGTTCAGCATATCACCACAAACCGATGGGCAGACGGAAAGGGTAAATCAAATACTTGAGGATATGCTTCGAGCTTGTGTTATTCATTATGGGAAGAATTGGGAGAAGTGTCTATCCCTGGCCGAATTTTCCTATAACAACAGCTACCAAGCGAGCCTTAAAATGGCACCTTTCGAAGCCTTGTATGGTAGAAGATGTCGGACCCCGTTGTGTTGGTCCCAGGCAGGCGAGAGGTATGCTTATGGCCCTGACCTTGTAAAGGAAGCAGAGGAAAAGGTTAGAATCATTCGTGAAAATTTGAGAACTGCCCAGTCAAG